>CM076569.1:309989758-310589758 GCA_034641835.2 Pinus albicaulis
CAAGTTTTCCCCGAGGTCAGTGTCTAAAGCTACCAAAATTCCATATCATGGCAAAAAATGGTTCAAACAGACCCCTCTAGACTTGGATGACTACAAGCCTTTCATCAAGCCGAGCATAGAGATACTTGCACTACTATTTTTCCTTTCTCTTATCTTCTTGACAGCTATGCTCCTCTAATGAAGGTCATAATGAAGTATTTTACTTGTGAAGGGAGATTTACTCGAGTTTATGCCTACCATGTCTGACTATTGATGCATTTCACTAGAACTAGGCAGCTAAATCTCCCTTACTTTTTATACAAAAGCATCGAGAAGATGGCATCCGCAGTCCAGAAGAAGAATCCATCTCTGCAAATAGCTTTCCTTTCCCATCATTCTCTGATCAAAATTATCATCCTACACTAGCTAGAGAAGAAAGAGGTTCCATGGGATGTTTTTATCAGTCACCCGGATTTCTCTACTGTTCCTCCTGTCCATATATCTCCCACCCAGCCTATTCATCGCCCTGTACCTTTGTCCAGCAGGCCTACTCCTAGAAGGCTCAAGATCACCATAGAACAGTCAAGACAACATGAAGAAGAAGGACATGAACAGGTAGAAGAGGAAGAGGATAAACATGAGGAAACTGATGAAGACCAGCAGCATGATTTTGATGGTCAAGGGCAGCAGGTTGAGCCACAAAGTGAGCATGAAGTTGAAACACGCCAGCAGGTTGATGTTGGTAAACAGGGGCAACAGTTTGAACAGCAAAAAGAGATAGGTGAAGGGCATCAAATTGAATATGAAGGGCAACAACAGGAGCAAGAGGAAAAGAGTGCTGAACAGTAGCATCTCAGTGAAAATGAACAGCAGGGACAAGAGGAAGAGCAGCAGCTTGATATTGAAGGTCATGAACAATAGTTTAGGCAGGAATTTGAGCAGTAGCTTGAGCCACAAAATGAACAGGAAATCCAAGCACAGCAGCAGCATAATGTTGATGATCAAGGTCAAAGATAATTTGAGGCAGATCAGCATCATAACATTGAGGGGCAGAAGCAACTTAAAGAAGACACACAGCAGCCTCAAGGAGAGCAGTAGTTTCAAGAAGTTGACAAGGGTAAAGCAATTGTGTCTCCTTCTCCTAAAGGAACAAAGCCCAGCACAACAAGAAAGAAAGGGCCTAAGGCTGCCACTCTAAAAGTGACAAAAGTTGTCCCTAGCAAAAGAAAATTTCCCAAGAGGTCTCCCACTAGCATGCCAAGAAGGAAGAGTGCAATATTGGCCTTCAAAGGGGAAGGCAAGATTGGAGAAAGTCAAGAACAAGGAGGTGCATTGGCTGTCATTCCAATCCAAAGTGATGACAGCGATAATGAAGCCTGCATTCTTGAAAACCTTCTAATCCATCGCGAGGGTCAAATTGAAGCATTGGAGAATGAACTTCATCGGGCAAAGACCTTCAACCATTTCTTGGAGATCCAAAATAAACAAATGAATGTCCATTTGGCTGTCCATGAGGCACGAGCAATCAAATACAAGAATGAGGCAGCTAAAGCACAAATAAGGATAGAGGAGCTCATCGGTGAGTTTGATGAAGATGAAGAAGAAGACCAGCCTAGGCGGAAGAGGCCTAGAACCATAGGGCTTAAAAGAGCCCTGGAAAAGCAAAGGGAAGAAGAACATGTCCATCTTCAATCCTTTCCCCTCACTGCACTACTTGAGCAAGAAATTGAAGAGAATAAGAAGGCATGGATAGAAAGAGCCAATAAACACTTGGAGATGAAGCTTGAAAAGGCAAACAGAGACCTGGAGCTGCAAAGGAAGATGACACAGCACTATCAAAAGTTGAATCAGTTTGCCCGGCGCAAGCTAAAGGCCACCCAAGCAAAACTGAAGGAAGCAAAGGGGAAGCGCCTGGCACGGAAAGAGAAGAAAGGCACATCAACACTTGATATTTTGGCTTCAGCTTCGGAGCATGTTGCTAAGGACCCTTGAGGGTCATGCATACCAATTTAGGGCCCATTTTGACAATTTTTGGTTTTTTGGCATTTTTGGGTTTTTTGTCAAAAACTCATAAATTCGCCATTTCATTTTGAGGATTCGTCAAGGGAGGAGAATGGTACCATCGGATGCCATAATTTCACGAGCATGTCCTCAGCTATTTTCAGAGCGTTTGGAGATCATTTTCCCCTTCAAAACAACGAAAAAGGCTCGCATTTTGCACACTCTGCCCGGTCTATCAGCAGTCTGTAATTTTCTGGCTTTTTACACACAGGTGCAGATTTGGAGAACTTCTGGGTATCGGATTGAAGAAATTTCAGTTGCACCGGAAATTAGACACTCAGAGCTTTCCAACGAGCTATCATGAGCCTCGTTTCGACATCAGGAAGGCTGCCAAATGTTTCCGGCAAGTCAGGGGACCTTTTTCTGATATAAATTTGAAGTATTTTTGTAATTTTTGAACCTCAAAAATCTGCTTTTTCCAAATGTGCGTTTAGCTATTTTTGCACTTGGAAAATGTTGCAAAGTCAATTAAATTCCCTTTTTTAGCAATTTTTAGATATTTTATGAGATATTTTTGTGCCTTGGGCTTTGCAAAGCCTCGAGGACAAGTTTAGATATTTTGATTAGGCCAATGAGGATGGAAGTTGAACCATGAGGTTTTCCTCACTTGAGCCTATTTATTCCACAAGCTCTCATTGTAAACAAGGATGAACTTGAGAAGAGAAGCAATATATTGGTCATATGAGCTTTGGAGAAAATACTTGTGCTATGCTTTTGGATTGCCTCTTGAATGTTCTTGGATGGATGATGAAGGATTGTTGATGGATTCCATGACATGGTAGAATGGTATAGTGTCTCTTGCTTTGTTGTTGTCTTCTAGTTTTCATTCATGATACATGTTTCTTTCTTGCTATATATCAGTAGAGAACAAATTTGAGATATGCCCATGGAGGCACCTCAAAATTCCTGAATCTTGATAGCTTTTATGTTTTCTTCTTCCTTAGTTGCATTAAAGAATTCTTAACTGCTCTTTAATAACTTGAGGATATTGTTGCTAGTTTCATTAATAGTTCTATGCATGTTGAGTAGGATGTATGGTGTGCCCTGCTTACCTATGATTTTCCGTAGTTCCACACATGAAGCTATCTCTTTGACTGATTAAGATTATCATTTTGTTTGAACCAAGGACGCCTAGTCCCGATCTAGCCCTTTGCCTAAAACTATGCAAATCTTGTTGTTCAAAGTGCCCACTAACTTGAAGTGCTGTGTTTAGGCGTTCCGGCATAGTGTTTTGAGTTGTTAGTCCATCTTATGTGTTTTCCCCAAAGTCTGATAGCCATTTCCCAAAGTTAGAGGGTCTTATGCTTCTATGCATGGCTTGAACGTTTGTTTCTATGTGTTGATTAGTTTATAGTTACATTTTGCATGATTAAGGGTTTTATTTACCATGTTTATGTTATCTATTGAACCAGTGATGCTTGAAACTCTTTGTTGTTCACAAACTTGATGTCCATTTACTCCATTTTGCCCAAAGATCCTTTCTACCTTGAATCAAATCGGCCCTTCAACAGCCTTGCATCGTCATCTAATAGCTTTCTTGGCCTTTTGAAACCATAGCCCAGTTAATCTAACATCTTGTTACCTATTTCATATCTTTGATCAGTTTCATCCCTCACAACTTAAAAAACCAAAACCAAAAAACATACTCCATAACTAGCCTAATATCAGAACAACATAAGCAAACACACCGATATATTTTACATATAATAGAGAGAGCCCTCTCTGAGTCCAGGAAGGCTAGGTCCTTGGGCTCCAAAGCTTGGTTTGATGTTACATCGTCATTTGGCTCGCCAATCGGCCAAATCACGAGACCCTAACATAATGGCGATCACGGTGGGACTTCTTTTGATACAAAAAACTTAGTTTCCCTCATCTTTAGAGACCTTTAAGAATACTATCTGATTGACTTATCCCACTGCTCACTAACATACTGACACTCATAGTAGGACCTTCCGAGTTAGTGATAATCTAAGTACACCTTAGTAACTCCTGAAGTCTCAATCAAGCTTAGTAAACTTAGATATTGTCTGAAGAGTAGAAAATAGCTCCTTCACCATCTTAGCAAAATGATGAGTCAGTTATAGGAAACTCTTCCAAACCTCGTAGGCACATAAAACTCAAAAAACCCCAAAACACTCCCTTAGATTGGTTTTTGTCAATATTGGTGGTGGACCATACACACATATCTCAAAACAACCAAGTTCCACCTGGCGACTCCACTAACCTCTAGTAGGCCTTACTATTTTACCGAACTCTAGGTTACTATCCGATAGACCTATCCCATCGCTCACTAACATAGCGGGAGATGGTGGGACATTGAGTACATGACAGTCTAGCAAACTCTTATAGACTCTGAGTCCTTTAGATACCATAAACAAGCAAGCAGTCCATTGACCCATCTAGAGTAAACTCTTTTTGTTCTCATCACCCTAGCGAAGTGTTGAAACAAGTCTAGGATACTTTAAACCATAGGCTGCACATAAAACTCAGAAAATCCAAAACATTTTCAGATTAGTTACCGGTGGTGGACCATAGCTATCTTCACAAAAACAACCCAGTTCCACCTGGCGACTCCACTAGTTCATCCCTTTTATTTTGACCATCCTTCACCTTAGTAGAACTTTAAAGAGACCATTCATCCAGAACATTCACCAATACCATTCTCTCCAAACTCTAGATCCAAAATCTGGCTTCACGAAGGATCAACACTAGATCCCATCCAGACCCAAATCCCCCTATCATAGTAGATGACCCAGAGAAGATTCTGTGGCAAGCTTCCGAAACTGACCATCTAGCTACTGGTAGATCCATCCGTAAAACAAGATCAGTACCTAAACATCTCACTATCCTACCAGATTCACCTTTTGAATTAGAGTCGTCAAAAACTCTTTTCAGAAGCAGATCTCATAGTAAGATAAACTTTGACGATCTTGAAACCCTAGACTAATCACACAGTCATAGTAGAGAAGCCTCACCTTCCACCCCCCCCCGACTTTCAGCTTCTCTATCACTTTGGCTCCCACCATCCCAGATCTGCTCAAAACCAGATCACTAGTCCAAGTTCATCCACCACACCTGTTCAAACCACCTCATCTCAGCCTACTAGTCCTCATCTTGTACATCATCCATTAGCTCCCGTCATGGCAGCCTGGTACGCACCTTTGGTGTTGCCACCGCCCTTGGCTCCTCTCCCAAATAAATATCAAGACAAGATCCCACACTTTACCGGAGAAGACACCACCACACCTCAACAGCATATAAGTAGGATGACTGATGCTTATGAATACCTGGAGGTACAAGATGAGACCGTCAGAATGAGAATATTCGCCCAAAGCCTGGGTGGTGAACCCAAAACATGGTTCAAAAGCTTGACTCCAAACAGCATCCACAAAATCCCAGAACTACATCAAATCTTCAGAAATAGGTGGGAAGTCCGAAGAAACCCTATTCAAATCCTATCAGAATATAACAACCTAAAACGGGAAAATGGGGAAAGTGTCCAGGCTTACTGCACTAGGTTCAACAGTGTGTATAACTCCCTTCCACCTCATTTCAAACCCCCACTTGGTTTAGCCTTAGCAAAATTCCCCGAAGGTTTCGATCCGGACATGACATATCATCTGAGAGACAAAGATCCCCCTACCTTAGAGGAGATGCAACAAATAGCCATAAAAGCATATGCCAACTTAGCAGAAAAAAGGGCTAGGACTAGATCAGAAAGAAATGTCACATATAAAGACGAGGTCTCCACTTCATCGCCTTCCCTAGATCCTAGAATAGATGATTTAGTCAAAACCATGGCCAAAATGTGGGAAAGGATAAATGAAAAAGATCCTGTTAGGGACAACCAACCAAACCCTCCAAACAGAAACCGGAACCAAAACTTTAGGAGGGAACAGCCCCAAAACAGACCAAGGGAAAATGACCAACAAATTAGGCCACCATTCAATGAAAACTATGTGGAAGAGGATGACAGGGATACATAACCTCTTGATGAACATCATTTAAACCTCATAGGATATGATAATGAGAGTGAGGTGTACCTCACAGAAGAAGAACAAGCGTTCTTTTCTCCTAATCAAGATGAGACCAACTATGAAGATCTCGACGACCTTGCCATAGATTTTCAAAATGCCATAATAGAAGCTCACCGGCAATATGACCTTAGAAGCAAAAGAAACCAAGATAATTCCAAGAAAGGTAACTCAGATACTGCTAAAACCCCTGATACCATCCTCAAGAAAGCAGTAAGCAGTGACAAAATCAAGGTCGAGAAGAGTGACCAAAACAAAGCTAAAGTTACCCAAACTAGTCCTAACTCAGCTGCTCCGAGTACTTCCACAAAAGTTACCGAAGCAACTATGGCAAACAAAATCCCGAAACAAAGCCAACAAACTCAGAACATAGAGAAGGTCTTGGCTGAAAAAGCTGAAACAAACATATCTAAACTTCAGCTGCCTTTTAGCTTTGAAGGTGAAATCGCCAAGATCAAGATCACCATGCCTCTTACTGAACTCATCGCCCAAAACTCTTATAAATCCCAAGTGCTGAAGGTCCTAAATCTAGGGAATGATGCAAACACTGTTAATTTGGCTGATGACACTCCTGAAGTGTTGTTTGGTCCGAAGATAGAGGGAAAATTCCAAGAAGGAACTACTCTTCCATTTTACATTAGCTTAAACATCCACGACCAAATCCTCCACAATGCTATGCTAGACTCCAGCGCCTCGCATAATCTTATGCCGAAGGTAGTAATGGAAAGACTAGGCCTGGAAATCACAAGACCATACAAAGACTTGTATTCATTTGATTCAAGTAGAGTCAAATGCCTGGGTTTGATCAAAGACCTTTGTTTTAGTCTGGCCCAAATACCTGCGAAACATCTAATCATGGATATAGTAGTGGCAGACATCCCTCCCAAGTACGAGATGCTTCTATCCAGATCTTGGGGAGCCAAACTCCAAGGGAATATTCAACTGGACATGTCATACGCCACCATTCCTGTGTTCGGCCAGACCAGAATACTCTACCGAGAGTCACACATGAAATACATGATTAGTAGTCAAGAGAGGCCAAACAACATTCCAATGTATTCCTTACATTCCGACCTGAACTCTTTCATTATGCATATTGATGAAAACATGGAGGAAGAGTCAGAAGAGACTGAAATAAACTTAGATCCACCACATCAGCTGCCCCTGGTGCTCTATGATGAACTAGACACTCAAAACTACCATGATCATGAACAGCTGTGTCATGAAGAAAATAAGTATGTCCCTTCTAAGGTGGGATTAGAGCAAGAAGCGCAAACCCTTATGTACTATCAAGCGAATTACTCTAACTCTAGTCAAACACCAGCAGTAACCTGCGGAAATTTTTTCCGGGTAAAGGCTTTAGAAGACTTACACATCATAAACCTGTTCGGAACCCGGGAGCAAGGAAGTTTAATGTTTCTACCATACCTCAAAGATTTACCATCATATGTATCATCCACTACAAATGAAACTTTGACTATAGCCCCAGCAACTCAAAATCTAGAAAAAAATGCATGATAAACTTCTTATGAGCAAGAATGATAGTTGCAGTCCCAACATACCTGAGCTACTGAAATTGGCTCATATTCTGTCTTTTCATGAAGAACTCAAAAATGCTAAAATCAGAAATCTCATGCAGAATACCAATTTCTACAGGAAAAACAAGGGAAAATGCTGTGACACTTCTTCTCCCTCAAAGAATAACTTTGACAAGATAAAACATAACAATCTGAACCAAACTGTAATAATCAGGGATAAAACAGCTGGTCAAAGAGTCTGTTTCAATTTTAGAAATACTACTGCATATCCCTATAACAGAAATCCTGTTTTTTCAACCCAAGACCATGATATACCAATTAAAAGTGCTTTTAATCATGTGTTTTCGCAAGATGATGTTTCAGGTCATGTTCAAAAGATTCCCTTGCAAAGTAGACAGCTTAAAGATTTTTTCCAGTTTGCGGGAGGTAGATCTAATTTCAGAACCAAAATTGCAAAACCACCCAATATCAGAAATCTGTTCATGAAGGCCATGTTCCCAGTTTTAAATTTATGCATTTTTGCATACCTTGATGATGTCATTATCTATTTCAAGAATGACCAAAAGTACATGCATTACTTGAGGAAAATGTACAGTAAGGAAAGGAGTGGAAATCAGATATTCAAAGAGGTACAGCGAGGAGATACCGGGCTGTTCAAAGATTCTTGCATGAATCCCTATGTCATGTTAGAGAGAGAAAACTTTCCAAATTTCTCTTTTCAAGAGTTGAGTGGGCCAAGGGTGAGAGGAGATCCTTACGAGGATAAGATGCTTAAATTCCGTCATTTCCAAGATTTATGAGTGTGAAATACTTTCATTCATTGTATATACCACTGTTTGAAATATAAAAAATAGAAAAGTCAAAAACAGTAAAAGATAGAAAAGAGGGCAAGTGAAGATAGAACAAAGCCTCATGTTCCAAAAAATAGTCTTTCGGAAAGCGAGCAAGTCTAAATGCCGCTACTAGTACTTCAATGTCTTGTTCAGCTATCTAGCCTAATCATAGCTGAGCATGTTTAAATTTATTTGCTGATAAGTTAGTGAGTGCAAAAGATAGTCAACATTGTGTAAGATTGACTTATCACAGAGTTTATATTAGGGAGAGATTCTGGTTCCACATGCCTAAAACAGAACCAAAGAGAGAAGCGAGGGATGAAAAATACATTGTACATCTTAGCCCCGCTTTTTCTAAATTTCCTTTATGCAGAATAATATTTGTGTGCAGCTTGTCTTTTATGCCGCAAATGCATGACAAATCGACCATCTAATCCTGATTTGATCATTTTAAATTTCATGTTTTAGATTAGAGAACAAAATCCTGTCAAACTGCTTAATCTTGACAGTCGATCTAGCATAGGTAGAGTAATGAAGGAGTTCATCAGTTTAATCTGAACTCCCAGCAGATATAAGAGTAGAAATAGATAGGTTCATTTTGCAAAAAGAAAAATATACATTGTTAAAAGGCTGCTAGTTCAAATGCGCCAAAGAGAAGAAAAAATGTTAGGAAAGATAGTGGGGTAGGTAGAAGTATCATTGATGTTAACCATGCTGTCACTTTCCAGAAATAACATCAAAGAAGGGTGAATTTTTGCGCCAATGGATAAGGCACTGGTCTTCATAAGCCAAAAATCTGAATTCTGGACACCTCCTGACGAGGAGCTGCCCTCCCCAAATGGAGCCACTGTTAGTCATCAGTATTTTTCACTTGTTAGTGATGACTAGATCCATAGATGAGTTTTCTAGAAGCTGATCTCCATATGTCAATTTGTCATCTAGAAAACCCTCATAAAACTTTTTTTCGCCCTCCTACTTTTCAGTCCGCCCATGTCAAGGTTAAACCTCATTATCACTATCCTATCTAGCTTTAGCCCTACTGGTCTGCCCATCAGCTCTAAAAGGACAATCCAAGTCTGTTTCAAAAGCCTCCCCTAAGTTAGGAAGTGGCACTTTAAGGCATTTTACCCTTGGAAACCATCAAAAAGCCAAAAAACCTCCATCTGATACAGACCAATCATGACAGACCTCCCACTCTGCAAATGAAATTGATCACAGCCCTAAGTCGCGCCACTTACACACCCCTAAGTCTCAGCACTGCATAGACCACAGTCTCAAGCTGATTATTAGGTGTTTTACAGTGTTTTATGGATTCTACAAAGGCAGGAAATATAACTTCATCTTAGGAGAAAATTCTTGAATACACATTTAGAAGAACAGCTGCTTCTCAATGTCAAACATGAGCCTGAGATACATATGCAGAGTAAGGAGTTACTTATCAAGACCTTGCAGCTTCCATTCAGCATGAAATCACAGTAGAAGAAAGACACCACTGTCAAACAGACTAGTAATTTGTCATGGCCAAGAACCTCCTTCATCTACAAGCAGAGGGCGATGGCCAATATTGACTTCAAAGATTGCAAAACTTACTATAAGCACAGGTTTTCTTTTTACTAGACAGTAAAACAGTGACTCTAGGTTTCTGAGTGTAAGTGATGATCATATGAGGGCTAAGATCTGAAATGTGCAAGACAAAAGAAAACAGAGTTTTTTGGTCTTATGTCCTAAGAAAGAGAATCATTTGAAGTTTTAGTCATCATCAGGGCGCATCAAAAAAGGACTCCTTAATCAAATATATCATAACAAATATCTCTGCAGGGGTTTTAATATGAATAGCTTCAATCAGTCTTGAGCAGGAAAATACTTCAGTGAAAATACCCCTGTGTGTTCTTTTGTTTCTGTTGAAATGAGAAATACAGTTCATGGTTTCTGGATGAACATAGAAGAAAAGGCAGGCAAGTAGTACACAGCCTTAGATGTAAGACATCTTGATATCGATCAGCGCTTGGAGTGTAAATCCGGTATTGCAAGCTACCTCCACCACAAAAACGAGTGTTTGATCCGAGATCTGACGGTTGGTGTTTTCAGAGTTTCATTAGGAAGAAGATGGCTAATAAAAGCCTTGGTATCTATGAAATATGCCAGCAGTTATTCCACATCTTTATACTTTCCTCCTCAGCACAAAGACATAAACTGGTTATGATCTGAGTTTTAAAAACCCTGGGACAGCATGCCAAGCTAATCAGGCATGTCTTTCTTGAAAGCAATTCCATTCATAAACAGGTGCCTTTTCAAATATGCTACAACAGCTGACACAAAAAATTTGGGTTTATCTCCTCAAGAGGCCTTACAATTGAGACTATTGTTCATAATATGCAAAAGAGAGTTCGACCTCGTCGTTAATGGAAGAGTGCAAGAACATTGCTGGGTGTAATTATTTAAATGGGCGAGAGAGGGACAGGGAGCATTTACGAGAAGCGGGAAAGTATAGTGGCTTGGTATACTATTGATGAATAAACCATGACAAAGTCCAAATAAATGCGGCAATTTTGGACACCTACGATTTGAAAAAGTTGATGAAGCGTTTCAGAGACCATGATTGTAAAACAAGTTAAAGGATAAACTCATCATTTTAAAGGGACAATGACAGACTTACCTTTTCAGTCATTTAATGTTATAAAAGTGGTTCATGATTAACATGGTTTAAAAACATAAGAAACTCAGTTTTTATTATTTAGGCCAAGCCGCAGTGCATAAGAGTATTGAAAAGGAAAAGCAATGCATGAAAACCTTTGCAAAAGACAACCAAAAGTTCATTTTGTATTTCAAAAAATAAACTGACCGTTGGGTGTTCGATGTATTAAAGGAATGAGGTCGAAGGGAAAATGTTTCGTTTTCAAAACACCAAGCAAGAAATTTAGTCTCTCTCTGCAATCTCCAGGCATTGAAACAGGTTTCGGGTCAATTTGCAGGAGTTTAAAAAAGTTTTAAACCATTTTCGACCGCGCGGCACTCCTGTAGGAGTGCGTGGCGCTCTTACGCAACTTTTTTAAACTACGCTACAAGGGCGCACGGCGCCCCTGTAGCGGCGGGTCACGGGTGCCCGACCACGACCCGACAGGCCACCCGGAGGCTGCTGCGCGGCGTTCTTCCTCCTGAAAGTGACGCGCATGGATTTCAACCTCCAACACGCCTCCAACCTGCCTTCAACATGATTTTAACTCCCGAACAAAGCCTTTCATCGAGTCACAAGGTATTTACACGTGCCCCTTTGGTTTAAAAAAAAAAAAAACTGTTAAGTGTTGCAAGGGTTTTAAAAAGGCCACAGTTTCAGAGGTTGGTGTGAAAACTAAAATGCTATTTTCACATTGGCTAAAGAGGAGGCATTAAAGGCTTGTAGGTTTTTATTTCATTAGAGAGCTACTGTATCTACCATCGATGAAGAACAGTGTGAGGTAAAGAAAACCAGTGTTTGCAAATTAAGACATTTGCCCTGTGTATACTTTGAGATGCCTTTCATCCCAAGCTCACTGTCAAGTTAATTTCAGAGGATATAAAGACTTTTTCTAAAGAGACAAGTTTTACATGCTAAAAGGAGTTTTGTTTGTGTGAGAGGATAAAACCCTACAGCCTTATTTGAAACTTTGTTACCATACCTATAAACTGTGTTGTTTCTGTGAGAATATCCATTGTTCAAAAGCTGTGCTGGAGTGGTGAGCATACTGATAAAAGTGCTTACAAGGAAAGAGATGTGTTGAACTAGGAGCTGTGTATTTTCACCTTTACAAATCAAAGGACAAGAGATCCTATACCTTCAAGGCATCAAAGGGCAGGTCACTCCTATAAACCACAGAAAGAGACAATTTTTCACTGTGTATTCTACATTACTGTCTTTTGTTCTTAGAGCTTATTTGATAAGTTGATATTCATATAGAGCAAAGAATTTTTCTACAAAGACAAAGGTGTTACATTGATAAGGGGCATTGATTATTTGAAAAAGGAAAAACTCTTACAGGTTTTGTTGACCTTTTTGAAGCATTTTTCAAAACTCTGTCACCTTGTCACATAAACTGTGGCATTGACTGGATGCTTACACTAAGGGTTGATTGCATAAGATATGAGTTTGTTGAGTGATTGGCACACTAGGAAGGGCAAGTTTGTAATGATTGGAAAGTTCACCATTGGTCAAAGGTACAAAACAGGTTTTGAGCTCCAAACATCACAGAGCAAGGCGATTTTGACACTCTAAACAACATTTTCACCTAACAGTTTGTCTCCTTTTCACTGTATTGTCTTTTGTAAAGAGGTCTGCTGGCTGAGATACATTAAAGGTGGAAAGGCCACTTTTTGAAAGAGAAAGGGTTTTATATTGTGAAGGAACAGTGTGCAGTCATCCAAAGACATTGTTCACTGTCAAAACAGTGAATTAACAGAGTTCACCTTAAAGAAGGCAGTTAAAGAACAGTGAGGCAGTTTGTTTCTTCAATAGCTTATTTAGCCCAAAATGCCGCCCAGGCAAGACAACAGAAGTGGTTTACATAAAATATATGAGCCAATCTCTACAGAGGAGGTCAATTCTCATCCATCCATCCTCTTCAACTTTCATGAGGTAGGTTGTCTAGATTTCTGCCAGAAAGTACAGGAGGTCAAAAGTTTCTCGCCCTTGACACACCTATGCGCCATGAGGTTCCAAAGCAAGCATTTCCAGGTAGCAGACCTTGATTTCAATTTTTCCCCGAGGTCAGTGTCCAAAGCCACCAAAATTCCATATCATGGCGAGAAATGGTTCAAGCAAACCCATCTTGACTTGGATGACTACAAGCCTTTCATCAAGCCTGAGCATAGAGATAGTTGCACTACTATTTTTCCTTTCTCTTATCTTCTTGACAGCTATGCTCCTCTAATGAAGGTCATAATGAAGTATTTTACCTGTGAAGGGAGATTTACTCGATTTTATGCCTACCATGTCCGACTATTGATGCATTTCACTAGAACCAGGTAGTTAAATCTCCCTTACTTTTTATACAAGAGCATCGAGAAGATGGCATCCACAGTCCAGAAGAAGACTCCATCTCTGCAAATAGCTTCCCTTTTCCATCATTCTCTGATCAAAATTATCATCCTACACCAACTAGAGAAGAAAGAGGTTCCATGGGATGTTTTTATCAGCCACCCAAATTTCTCTACTGTTCCTCCTGTCCATATATCTCCCACCCAGCCTGTTCATCGCCCTGTACCTTTGTCCAACAGACCTACTCCTAGAAGGCTCAAGTTTCCTACAGAACAGTCAGGACAACATGAAGAAGAAAGACATGAACAGGTAGAAGAGGAAGAGGATAAGCATGAGGAAACTGATGAAGACCAGCAGCATGATTTTGATGGTCAGGGACAGCAGCTTAAGCCACACAGTGAGCATGAGGTGGAAACACACCAGCAGCTTGATGTTGGTAAACAGGGGCAACAGTTGGAACAACAAGAAGAAAAGAGTGCTGAACAACAGCATCTCAGTGAAAATGAACAGCAGGGACAAGAAGAAGAGCAGCAGTTTGATTTTGTTGAAAAGGGGCAGCAGGTTGAACCACAAATTGAACAAGGGATTGAAGTGGAACAGCAGCTTGATGTTGATGAACAGGGGCAGCAGTTTGAATAGCCGGAAGAGAAGGATGAAGAGCAGCAAACTAAAGAAGAAGACACACAACAGCCTCAAGGAGAGCAGCAGTTTCAAAAGGATGACAAGGGAAAATAAATTGTGCCTCCTTCTCCTAAAAAGACAAAGCCCAGCACAACAAGAAAGAAAGGGCCTAAGGCTGCCACTCCAAAAGTGACAAGAGTTTCCCCTAGCAAAAGAAAATCTCCAAAGAGGTCTCCCACTAGCATGCCAAGAAGGAAGAGTGCAAGATTGGCCTTCAAAGGGAAAGGCAAGATTGGAGAAAATCAAAAACATGGAGGTGCATTGGCTGTCATTCCAATCCAAAGTGATGACAGCGATAATGAAGCCCGCATTCTTGAAAACCTTCTAATCCATCGAGAGGGTCAAATTGAAGCATTGGAGAATGAACTTCATCGGGCAAAGACCTTCAATCATTTATTAGAGATCCAAAATAAACAAATGAATGTCCATTTGGCTGTCCATGAGGCACGAGCAATCAAATACAAGAATGAGGCAGCTAAAGCACAAATAAGGATAGAGGAGCTCATCGATGAGTTTGATGAAGATGAAGAGGAAGACCAGCCTAGGCAGAAGAGGCCTAGAACCATAGGGCTTAAAAGAGCCCTGGAAAAGCAAAGGGAAGGAGAACAGGCCCATATTCAATCCTTTCCCCTCACTGCACTACTTGAGCAAGAAATTGAAGAAAATAAGGAGGCATGGCTAGAAAGAGCCAATAAACACTTGGAGATGAAGCTTGAAAAGGAAAACAGAAACCTGGAGCTGCAAAAGAAGATGACACAGCACTATCAAAAGTTGAATCAGTTTTCCCGGTGCAAGCTAAAGGCCACCCAAGAGAAACTAAAGGAAGAAAAGAGGAAGCGCCCGGCACTGAAAGAGAAGAAAGGAACATCAACACTTGATATTTTGGCTTCAGCTTTGAAGTATGTTGCTAAGGACCCTTGAGGGTCATGCATACCAATTTTGGGCCCATTTTGACAACTTTTGGTTTTTTGGCATTTTTGGGTTTTTGGTCAAAAACTCATAAATTCGCAATTTCATTTTGAGGATTCGTCAAGAGAGGAGAATGGTACCATCGGATGCCATAATTTCATGAGCATGTCCTCAGTGATTTTCAGAGAATTTGGAGATCATTTTCCCCTTCGAAACAGCGAAAAAGGCTCGCATTTTGCACACTCTGCCCGGTCTATCAGCAGACTGTAATTTTCTGGCTTTTTACACACAGGTGCATATTTGGAGGACTTCCAGGCATTGGATTGGAGAAATTTTAGTTGCGCCAGAAATTAGACACTTAGAGCTTTCCAAAGAGCTATCATGAGTCTCGTTTCGACACTGTGTGTGCTGCCAAGCTCTATGTCATGCCTACTTTTCTCATATATAATTGAAGTATTTTGTAATTTTTGAACTCTCAAAAAAATCAAGCCCCAAATGTGCGTTTAGCTATTTTTACACTTGGAAAATGATCCAAAGTCAATTAAATTCCCTTTTAGCAATTTTTAGATATTTTATGAGATATTTTTGTGCCTTGGGCTTTTCAAAGCCTCAAGGACAAGTTTAGATATTTTGATTAGGCCAATGAGGATGGAAGTTGAACCATGAGGTTTTCCTCACTTGAGCCTATTTATTCCACAAGCTCTCATTGTAAACAAGGCTGAACTTGAGAAGATAAGCAATATATTGGTCATATGAGCTTTGGAGAAAATACTTGTGTTATGCTTTTGGATTGCCTCTTGAATGTTCTTGGATGGATGATGAAGGATTGTTGATGGATTCCATGACATGGTAGAATGGTATAGTGTCTTTTGCTTTGTTGTTGTCTTCTAGTTTTCATTCATGATACATGTTTCTTGCTTGCTATAGATCAGTAGAGATTAAATTTGAGATATGCCCATGGAGGCACCTCAAAATTCCCGAATCTTCATAGCTTTTATGTTTTCTTCTTCCTTAGTTGCATTAAAGAATTCTTAACTACTCTTTAATAACTTGAGGATATTGTTGCTAGTTTCATTAATAGTTCTATGCATGTTGAGTAGGATGTATGGTGTGCCCTGCTTACCTATGACTGTCCATAGTTCCATACATGAAGCTATCTCTTTGACTGATTAAGATTATCATTTTGTTTGAACCAAGGAGGCCTAGTCCCGATCTAGCCCTTTGCCTAAAAACTATGCAAATCTTGTTGTTCAAAGTGCCCAATGACTTGAAGTACTGTGTTTAGGCGTTCTGGCATAGTGTTTTGAGTTGTTAGTCCGTCTTATGTGTTTTCCCCAAAGTCTGATAGCCATTTCCCAAAGTTAGAGGGTCCTATACTTCTATGCATGGCTTGAATGTTTGTTTCTATGTGTTGATTAGTTTATAGTTACATTTTGCATGATTAAGGGTTTTATTTACCATGTTTATGTTATCTATTGAACCAGTGATGCTTGAAACTCTTTGTTGTTCACAAACTTGATGTCCATTTACTCCATTTTGCCCAAAGATCCTTTCTACCTTGAAATCAAATCGGCCCTTCAACAGCCTTGCATCGTCATCTAATAGCTTTCTTGGCCTTTTTGACCCCATAGCCCAGTTAATCTAACATCTTGTTACCTATTTCATATCTTTGATCAGTTTCATCCCTCACAACTTAAAAGACCAAAACAAAAAAAAAACATACTACCTAACTAGCCTAAAATCAGAACACGATAAGCAAACACATAGATATCCCTTACACATATAGAGAGAGCCCTCTCTGAGTCCAGGAAGGCTAGGTCCTCGGGCTCCAAAGCTTGGTTTGATGTTACACTGTCATTTGGCTTGCCAATCAGCCAAATCACGGGAACCTAACATAATGGCGATCACGGTGGGACTCTGAGTAATAAACAAACTTGGTTTCCCTAGACATTCTAGCAGCCTTAAGAATACTATCTGATTGACTTATCCCACCGCTCACTGACATAGTAACGATCACGGTGGGACCTTCTGAGTTAGTGACAATCTAAGTACACCTTATAATTCTCGAAGTCTCAATCAAACTTAGAAAACTTAAGTGTTGTTTGAAGAGTAGAAGCTAGCTTTTTCACCATCTTAGCAAAATGATGAGTCAGTTATAGAAAACTCTTCCAAACCTCGTAGGCACATAAAACTCAAAAAACCCCAAAACACTCCCTTAGATTGGTTTTTCTGTCAATATTGGTGGTGGACCATACACACATATCTCAAAACAACCAAGTTCCACCTGGAGACTCCACTAGCCTCCAGTAGGCCTTACTATTTTATCGAACTCTAGGTTACTATCCAATTGATCTATCCCATCGCTCACTAACATAGCGGGAGATGGTAGGACACTGAGTACATGACAGTCTAGCAAACTCTTATAGACTCTTTGGTCCTTTAGATACTTAAACAAACAAGCAGTCCATAAACTCATTTAGAGTAAACTCTTTTTGTTATCGCCACCCTAGCAAAGTGTTGAAACAAATTTAGAATACTTTAAACCATAGATAGCACATAAAACTCAGAAAATCCAAAACATTTCCAGATTAGTTACCAGTGGTGGACCATAGCTATATCTCCACAAAAACAACCAAGTTCCACCTGGCGACTCCACTAGTCCATCCCTTTTATTTTGACCATCCTTCACCTTAGTAGAAATTTAGAGAAAACACCCATCCAAAACATTCACCAATACCATTCTCTCTAAACTCTAGATCCAAAATCTGGCTTCACGAAGAATCAACACCAGATCCCATCCAGACCCAAACCCTCCTATCATAGTAGATGACCCAGAGAATATTCTGTGGCAAGCTTCCGAAACTGACCTCTTACTGAACTCATCGCCCAAAACTCTTATAAATCCCAAGTGCTGAAGGTCCTAAATCTAGGGAATGATGCAAACACTGTTAATTTGGCTGATGACACTCCTGAAGTGTTGTTTGGTCCGAAGATAGAGGGAAAATTCCAAGAAGGAACTACTCTTCCATTTTACATTAGCCTAAACATCCACGACCAAATCCTGCACAATGCTATGCTAGACTTCGGCGCCTCGCATAATCTTATGCCGAAGGTAGTAATGGAAAGACTAGGCCTGGAAATCACAAGACCATACAAAGACTTGTATTCATTCGATTCAAGTAGAGTCAAATGCCTGGGTTTGATCAAAGACATTTGTTTTAGTCTGGCCCAAATACCTGTGAAACATCTAATCATGGATATAGTAGTGGCAGACATCCCTCCCAAGTACGGGATGCTTCTATCCAGATCTTGGGGAGCCAAACTCCAAGGGAATATTCAACTGGACATGTCATACGCCACCATTCCTGTGTTCGGCCAGACCAGAATACTCTACCGAGAGTCACACATGAAATACATGATTAGTAGTCAAGAGAGGCCAAACAACATTCCAATGTATTCCTTACATTCCGACCTGAACTCTTTCATTATGCATATTGATGAAAACATGGAGGAAGAGTCAGAAGAGACTGAAATAAACTTAGATCCACCACATCAGCTTCCCCTGGTGCTCTATGATGAACTAGACACTCAAAACTACCATGATCATGAACAGCTGTGTCATGAAGAAAATAAGTATGTCCCTTCTAAGCTGGGATTTGAGCAAGAAGCGCAAACCCTTATGTACTATCAAGCGAATTACTCTAACTCTAGTCAAACACCAGCAGTAACCTGTGGAAATTTTTTCCGGGTAAAGGCTTTAGAAGACTTACACATCATAAACCTGTTCGGAACCCGGGAGCAAGGGAGTTTAATGTTTCTACCATACCTCAAAGATTTACCATCATATGGATCATCCACTGCAAATGAAACTTTGACTATAGCCCCAGCAGCTCAAAATCTAGAAAAAATGGCTGATAAACTTCTTATGAGCAAGAATGATAGTTGCAGTCCCAGCATACCTGAGCTACTAAAATTGGCTCATATTCTGTCTTTTCATGAAGAACTCAAAAATGCTAAAATTAGAAATCTCATGCAGAATACCAATTTCTACAGGAAAATCAAGGGAAAATGCTGTGACACTTCTTCTCCCTCAAAGAATAACTTTGACAAGAGAAAACATAACAATCTGAACCAAACTGTAATAATCAGGGATTAAACAGCTGGTCAAAGAGTCTGTTTCAATTTTAGAAATACTACTGCATATCCCTATAACAGAAATCCTGTTTTTTCTACCCAAGACCATGATATACCAATTAAAAGTGCTTTTAATCATGTGTTTTCGCAAGATGATGTTTCAGGTCATGTTCAAAAGATTCCCTTGCAAAGTACACAGCTTAAAGATGTTTTCCAGTTTGCGGGAGGTAGATCTAATTTCAGAACCAAAATTGCAAAACCACCCAATATCAGAAATCTGTTCATGAAGGCCATGTTCCCAGTTTTAAATTTCTGCATTTTTGCATACCTTGATGATGTCATTATCTATTTCAAGAATGACCAAGAGTACATGCATTACTTGAGGAAAATGTACAGTAAGGAAAGGAGTGGAAATCAGATATTCAAAGAGGTACAGCGAGGAGATACCGGGTTGTTCAGAGATTCTTGCATGAATCCCTATGTCATGTTAGAGAGAGAAAACTTTCCAAATTTCTCTTTTCAAGAGTTGAGTGGGCCAAGGGTGAGAGGAGATCCTTACGAGGATAAGATGCTTAAATTCCGTCATTTCCAAGATTTATGAGTGTGAAATACTTTCATTCATTGTATATACCACTGTTTGAAATATAAAAAATAGAAAAGTCAAAAACAGTAAAATATAGAAAAGAGGGCAAGTGAACATAGAACAAAGCCTCATGTTCCAAAAAATAGTCTTTCGGAAAGCGAGCAAGTCTAAATGCCGCTACTAGTACTTCAATGTCTTGTTCAGCTATCTAGCCTAATCATAGCTGAGCATGTTTAAATTTATTTGCTGATAAGTTAGCGAGTGCAAAGATAGTCAACATTGTGTAAGATTGACTTATCACAGAGTTTAGATTAGGGAGAGATTCTGGTTCCACATGCCTAAAACAGAACCAAAGAGAGAAGCGAGGGATGAAAAATACATTGTACATCTTAGCCCGCTTTTTCTAAATTTCCTTTATGCAGAATAATATTTGTGTGCAGCTTGTCTTTTATGCCGCAAATACATGACAAATCAGATTGTCTAATCCTGATTTGATCATCTTTTAAATTTCCTGTTTTAAATTAGAGAACAAAATCCTGTAAAACTGCTTAATCTTGACAGTCGATCTAGAATAGGTAGAGTAATGAAGGAGTTTATCAGTTTAATCTGAACTCCCGACAGATATAAGAGTAGAAATAGATAGGTTCATTTTGAAAAAAGAAAAATATACATTGTCAAAAGGCTGCTAGTCCAAATGCGCAAAAGAGAAGAAAATATGTTAGGAAAGATAGTGGGGTAGGTAGAAGTATCATTGATGTTAATCATGTTGTCACTTTTCAGAAATAGCATCAAAGAAGGGTGAAATTTTGCGCCAATGGGTAAGGCACTGGTCTTCATAAGCCAAAGATCTGAATTCTGGACACCTCCTGACGAGGAGCTGTCCTCCCCAAATGGAGCCACTGTTAGTCATCAGTATTTTTTTACTTGTTAGTGATGACTAAATCCATAGCTGAGTTTTCTAGAAGCTGATTTCCATATGTCAATTTGTCATCTAGAAAACCCTCATAAAACTTTTTTTCGCCCTCCTACTTTTCAGTCCGCCCATGTCAAAGTTAAGACTCATTATCACTATCCTATCTAGCTTTAGCCCTACTAGTCTGCCCATCAGCTCTGAAAGGAAAATCCAAGTCTGTTTCAAAAGCCTCCCCTAAGTTAGGAAGTGGCGCTTTAAGGCATTTTACCCTTGGCAACCAACAAAAGGCCAAAAAAACCTCCATCTGCTACAGACCAATCATGACAGACCTCCCACTCTGCAAATGAAATTGATCACAGCCCTAAGTCGCGCCACTTACACACCCTTAAGTCACAGCACTGCATAGACCACAGTCTCAAGCTGATTATTAGGTGTTTTACAGTGTTTTATGGATTTTACAAAGACAGGAAATATAACTTCATCTCAGGAGAAAATTCTTGAATACACATTTAGAAGAACAGCTGCTTCTCAATGTCAAACATGAGCCTGAGATACATATGCAGGGTAAGGAGTTACTTATCAAGACCTTGCAGCTTCCATTCAGCATGAAATCACAGTAGAAGAAAGACACCACTGTCAAACAGACTAGTAATTTGTCATGGCCAAGAACCTCCTTCATCTACAAGCAGAGTGTTGAGGCGCCTCCTTCATCTACAAGCAGAGGGCGATGGCCAATATTGACTTCAAAGATTGCAAAACTTACTATAAGCACAGGTTTGATTTTTACTAGACAGTAAAACAGTGACTCTAGGTTTATGAGTGTAAGTGATGATCATAACAGGGCTAAGATCTGAAATGTGCAAGACAAAAGAAAACAGAGTTTTTGGTCTTATGTCCTAAGAAAGAGAATCATTTGAAGTTTCAGTCATCATCAGGGCGCATCAAAAGGGGACTCCTTAATCAAAGCTATCATAACAAATATCTCTGCAGGGGTGTTAATATGAATAGCTTCAATCAGTCTTGAGCAGGAAAATACTTCAGTGAAAAGACCCCTGTGTGTTCTTTTGTTTCTGTTGAAATGTGAAATACAATCCATGGTTTCTGGATGAACATAAAGAAGAGGCAGGAAAGTAGTACACAGCCCCAGATATAAGACATCTTAATATCAGTCAAAGCGCCAGTGTAAGTCCAGCTGTTGCAAGCTACACTCCACCACAAAGACGGGTGTTTTCTTCAGATACAGCAGGTTGGTGTTTTTAGATTTTCATTAGGAAGATGATGTCTAATAAAAGCCTTGGTATCTATGAAATAGGCCAGCAGTTATTCCACATCTTATATACTTGCCTCCTGAACACAAAGATAGAAACTGGTTATGATCTGAGTTTTAAAAACCCTAGGACAGGCATGCAAAGCTAATCAAGGAATGTCATTATTGAAAGCAACTCCAATCATAGACAGGTGTCTTTTCAAAACTGTTTATCACAGCTGACACAGAAAATTTGGGTTTATCTCCTCAAGAGGCCTTACAATTGAGACAATTGTTCATAATAGGCAAAAAGATGTTTTGACCTACTGTCAGTATGTTGGAAAGTCTGAAACAAACATAGTTTTCATTATTTAAATGGACAGAGACATCATGGGAACATTTTCTGAGCAGAGAAAGTATAGTGAAAAGCAGCGCCCCTCTTGATGAATAAACCATGACAAAGTCCAAATAAATGCAGCAATTTTGGACACCTACAGTTGGAAAGGGTTGATGAAGCGTTTGGAGACCATGGTTGTCAAAACAAGTTAAAGGATAAGCCTCATCATTTTAAAGGGACAATGACAGCAGAAAAACACCTTTTACAAGTCATTAATGTTATAAAAGTGGTTCATGATTAACATGGTTTAAAAACATAAGAAACTCCGCTGCCTACATTATTTCGAAGCCCGAGCTTCATGATGCACCAAAGGTATTGTTGAAAAGGGGAAAAAGGCTGTGAAAACCTTTGCAAAAGACAACCAAAAGTTCATTTTGTATTTCAAAAAATAAACTGACCGTTGGGTGTTCGATGTATTAAAGGAATGATATCGAAGGGCAAATGTTTCGTTTTCAAAACACCAAGCAAGAAATTTAGTCTCTCTCTGCAATCTCCAGGCATTGAAACAGGTTTCGGGTCAATTTGCAGGAGTTTAAACAAGTTTTAAACCATTTCTGACCGCGCGGCACTCCTGTAGGAGTGCGCGGCGCTCTTACGCAACTTTTTAAAACTATGCTACAAGGGCGCGCGGCGCTCCTGTAGCCACGCGCGGCGGGTCACGGGCGCCCGACCACAACCCGACAGGCCACCCGGAGGCTGCTGCGCGGCGTTCTTCCTCCTGAAAGTGCCGCGCATGGATTTCAACCTCCAACACGCCTCCAACCTGCCTTCAACGTGATTTTAACTCCCGAAAAAAGCCTTTCATCGAGTCACAAGGTATTTACACGTGCCCCTTTGGTTTTAAAATAAAAATAAAAATTGTTAAGTGTTGCAAGGGTTTTAAAAAGGCCACAGTTTCAGAGGTTGGTGTGAAAACTAAAATGCTATTTTCACATTGGCTAAAGAGGAGGCATTAAAGGCTTGTAGGTTTTTATTTCATTAGAGAGCTACTGTATCTACCATCGATGAAGAACAGTGTGAGGTAAAGAAAACCAGTGTTTGCAAATTAAGACAGTTGCCCTGTGTATACTTTGAGATGCCTTTCATCCCAAGCTCACTGTCAAGTTAATTTAAGAGGATATAAAGACTTTTTCTAAAGAGACAAGTTTTACATGCTAAAAGGAGTTTTGTTTGTGTGAGAGGATAAAACCCTACAGCCTTATTTGAAACTTTGTTACCATACCTATAAACTGTGTTGTTTTTGTGAGAATATCCATTGTTCAAAAGCTGTGCTGGAGTGGTGAGCATACTGATAAAAGTGCTTACAAGGAAAGAGATGTGTTGAACTAGGAGCTGTGTATTTTCACCTTTACAAATCAAAGGAGAAGAGATCCTATACCTTCAAGGCATCAAAGGGCAGGTCACTCCTATAAACCACAGAAAGAGACATTTTTTCACTGTGTATTCTACATTACTGTCTTTTGTTCTTAGAGCTTATTTGATAAGTTGATATTCATATAGAGCAAAGAATTTTTCTACAAAGACAAAGGTGTTACATTGATAAGGGGCATTGATTATTTGAAAAAGGAAAAACTCTTACAGGTTTTGTTGACCTTTTTGAAGCATTTTTCAAAACTCTGTCACCTTGTCACATAAACTGTGGCATTGACTGGATGCTTACACTAAGGGTTGATTGCATAAGATATGAGTTTGTTGAGTGATTGGAACACTAGGAAGGGCAAGTTTGTAATGATTGAAAAGTTCACCATTGGTCAAAGGTACAAAACAGGTTTTGAGCTCCAAACATCACAGAGCAAGGCGATTTTGACACTCTAAACAACATTTTCACCTAACAGTTTGTCTCCTTTTCACTGTATTGTCTTTTGTAAAGAGGTCTGCTGGCTGAGATACATTAAAGGTGGAAAGGCCACTTTTTGAAAGACAAAGGGTTTTATATTGTGAAGGAACAGTGTGCAGTCATCCAAAGACATTGTTCACTATCAAAACAGTGAATTAACAGAGTTCACCTTAAAGAAGGCAGTTAAAGAACAGTGAGGCAGTTTGTTTCTTCAAGAGCTTATTTCACCCAAAATGCCGCCCAGGCAGGACAACAGAAGTGGTTTACATAAAATATATGAGCCAATCTCTACAGAGGAGGTCAATTCTCATCCATCCATCCTCTTCAACTTTCATGAGGTAGGTTGTCTAGATTTCTGCCAGAAAGTACAGAAGGTCAAAAGTTTCTCGCCCTTGACACACCTATGCGCCCTGAGGTTCCAAAGCAAGCATTTCCAGGTAGCAGACCTTGATTTCAAGTTTTCCCCGAGGTCAGTGTCCAAAGCCACCAAAATTCCATATCATGGCGAGAAATGGTTCAAACAGATCCATCTTGACTTGGATGACTACAAGCCTTTCATCAAGCCCGAGCATAGAGATACTTGCACTACTATTTTTCCTTTCTCTTATCTTCTTGACAGCTATGCTCCTCTAATGAAGGTCATAATGAAGTATTTTACTTGTGAAGGGAGATTTACTGGAGTTTATGCCTACCATGTCCGACTATTGATGCATTTCACTAGAACCAGGCAGTTAAATCTCCCTTACTTTTTATACAGGAGCATCGAGAAGATGGAATCCACAGTCCAGAAGAAGACTCCATCTCTGCAAATAGCTTCCCTTTTCCATCATTCTCTGATCAAAATTATCATCCTACACCAGCTAGAGAAGAAAGAGGTTCCATGGGATGTTTTTATCAGCCACCCAGATTTCTCTACTGTTCCTCCTGTCCATATATCTCCCACCCAGCCTGTTCATCGCCTTGTACCTTTGTCCAGCATACCTACTCCTAGAAGGCTCAAGTTTCCTACAGAACAGTCAGGACAGCATGAAGAAGAAAGACATGAACAGGTAGAAGAGGAAGAGGATAAGCATGAGGAAACTGATGAAGACCAGCAGCATGATTTTGATGGTCAGGGACAGCAGCTTAAGCCACACAATGAGCATGAGGTGGAAACACACCAGCAGCTTGATGTTGGTAAACATGGGCAACAGTTGGAACATCAAGAAGAAAAGAGTGTTGAACAGCAGCTTCTCAGTGAAAATGAACAGCAGGGACAAGAAGAAGAGCGACAGTTTGATTTTGGTGAAAAGGGGCAGCAGGTTGAACCACAAATTGAACAAGGGATTGAAGTGGAACAGCAGCTTGATGTCGATGAACAGGGGCAGCAGTTTGAACAGAAGGAAGAGAAGGATGAAGAGCAGCAAACTAAAGAAGAAGACACACAGCAGCCTCAAGGAGAGCAGCAGTTTCAAAAGGATGACAAGGGCAAAGAAATTGTGCCTCCTTCTCCTAAAAAGACAAAGCCCAGC
Organism: Pinus albicaulis; assembly: GCA_034641835.2. Taxonomy (NCBI): domain Eukaryota; kingdom Viridiplantae; phylum Streptophyta; class Pinopsida; order Pinales; family Pinaceae; genus Pinus; species Pinus albicaulis. Next base: position 310,015,426 of record CM076569.1, read on the forward strand.
ACAACAAGAAAGAAAGGGCCTAAGGCTGCCATTCCAAAAGTGACAAGAGTTGTCCCTAGCAAAATAAAATCGCCCAAGAGACCTCTCAATAGTATGCCAAGAAGGAAGAGTGCAAGATTTTCTTTCAAAGGGAAAGGCAAGATTGGAGAAAGTCAAGAACAAGGAGGTGCATTGGCTGTCATTCCAATCCAAAGTGATGGCAGCGATAATGAAGCCCGCATTCTTGAAAACCTTCTAATCCATCGCGAGGGTCAAATTGAAGCATTGGAGAATGACCTTCATCGAGCAAAGACCTTCAACCATTTCTTGGAGATCCAAAATAAACAAATGAATGTCCATTTGGCTGTCCATGAAGCACGAGCAATCAAATACAAGAATGAGGCAGCTAAAGCACAAATAAGGATAGAGGAGCTCATCGGTGAGTTTGATGAAGATGAAGAAGAAGACCAGCCTAGGCGGAAGAGGCCTAGAACCATAGGGCTTAAAGGAGCCCTAGAAAAGCAAAGGGAAGAAGAACAGGCCCATCTTCAATCCTTTCCCCTCACTCTACTACTTGAGCAAGAAATTGAAGAGAATAAGGAGGCATGGCTAGAAAGAGCCAATAAACACTTGGAGATGAAGCTTGAAAAGGCAAACAGAGACCTGGAGCTGCAAAGGAAGATGACACAACACTATCAAAAGTTGAATCAGTTTGCCCGGCGCAAGCTAAAGGCCACCCAAGCAAAACTGAAGGAATCAAAGGGGAAGCGTCCGGCACGGAAAGAGAATAAAGGCACATCAGCACTTGATATTTTGGCTTCAGCTTCGGAGCATGTTGCTAAGGACCCTTGAGGGTCATGCATACCAATTTTGGGCCCATTTTGACAAATTTTGGTTTTTTGGCATTTTTGGGTTTTTGGTCAAAAACTCATAAATTCGCCATTTCATTTTGAGGATTCGTCAAGGGAGGAGAATGGTACCATCAGATGCCATAATTTCATGAGCATGTCCTCAGCGATTTTCAGAGCGTTTGGAGATCATTTTCCCCTTCAAAACAGCGAAAAAGGCTCTCATTTTGCACACTCTGCCCGGTCTATCAACAGACTGTAATTTTCTGGCTTTTTACACACAGGTGCAGATTTGGAGAACTTCTGGGTATTGGATTGAAGAAATTTCAGTTGCGCCAGAAAGTAGACACTCAGAGATTTCTAACGAGCTATCATGAGCCTCGTTTCGACATCAGGAAGGCTGCCAAATGTTTCCGGCAAGTCAGGGGACCTTTTTCTGATATAAATTTGAAGTATTTTTGTAATTTTTGAACCTCAAAAATATGCTTTTTCCAAATGTGCGTTTAGCTATTTTTACACTTGGAAAATGATCCAAAGTCAATTAAATTCCCTTTTTTAGCAATTTTTAGATATTTTATGAGATATTTTTGTGCCTCGGGCTTTGCAAAGCCTCAAGGACAAGTTTAGATATTTTGATTAGGCCAATGAGGATGGAAGTTGAACCATGAGGTTTTCCTCACTTGAGCCTATTTATTCCACAAGCTCTCATTGTAAACAAGGCTGAATTTGAGAAGAGAAGCAATATATTGGTCATATGAGCTTTGGAGAAAATACTTGTGTTATGCTTTTGGATTGCCTATTGAATTTTCTTGGATGGATGATCAAGGATTGTTGATGGATTCCATGACATGGTAGAATGGTATAGTGTCTCTTGCTTTGTTGTTGTCTTCTAGTTTTCATTCATGATACATGTTTCTTGCTTGCTATAGATCAGTAGAGATTAAATTTGAGATATGCCCATGGAGGCATCTCAAAATTCCTGAATCTTCATAGCTTTTATATTTTCTTCTTCCTTAGTTGCATTAAAGAATTCTTAACTGCTCTTTAATAACTTGAGGATATTGTTTCTAGTTTCATTAATAGTTCTATGCATGTTGAGTAGGATGTATGGTGTGCCCTGCTTACCTATGATTGTTCGTAGTTCCATACATGAAGTTATCTCTTTGACTGATTAAGATTATCATTTTGTTTGAACCAAGGAGGCCTAGTCCCGATCTAGCCCTTTGCCTAAAACTATGCAAATCTTGTTGTTCAAAGTGCCCACTAACTTGAAGTGATGTGTTTACGCGTTCCGGCATAGTGTTTTGAGTTGTTAGTCCATCTTATGTGTTTTCCCCAAAGTCTGATAGCCATTTCCCAAAGTTAGAGGGTTTTATACTTCTACGCATGGCTTGAATGTTTGTTTCTATGTGTTGATTAGTTTATAGTTACATTTTGCATGATTAAGGGTTTTCTTTACCATGTTTATGTTATCTATTGAACCAGTGATGCTTGAAACTCTTTGTTGTTCACAAACTTGATGTCCATTTACTCCATTTTGCCCAAAGATCTTCTACCTTGAAATCAAATCGACCCTTCAAAAAACGACCTTGCATTGTCATCTAATAGCTTTCTTGGCCTTTTTGACCCCATAGCCGAGTTAATCCCCAACATCTTGTTACCTATTTCATATCTTTGATCAGTTTCATCCCTCACAACTTAAAGACCAAAACCAAAAAAAAACATACTACCTAACTAGCCTAAAATCGAACACGATAAGCAAACACATAGATATCCCTTACACTGAAGGCCACTCTACAAGGAGTCCCGAAGGCTAGGTCCTCGGGCTCCAAAGCTTGGTTTGATGTTACACTGTCATTTCGCTTGCCAATCAGCCAAATCACGGGAACCTAACAGAACCATGAAACAAACTCCATTCCATATTTCTGAAGGGGATGAAAATATGTATGATGGCTTGCTAAGGGCAAGATCCTCATTGTGTGAAGGGCCCTATTCCATTTATGAAGACATGGAGGTACTTCCTTCAAGAGATGACCAAGATCTAGGGTCTCTCCTTAATGATGAGGTATTCTCAATTATTGATGGGGAGGACAAGCATAAGAGATCTAACAGCGTTGTCCAATTGGGAGGAGATCCATCACCACATGGAGGTGAAAGGGGAGCCATTGCTTCCATTGGAGAAGCCCTTGTATCTTTACAAGGAGTTCCAAATGATTTAACATGTGGGAACCAAGGCACAATTCCGAAGCCATATGCAACAATTTTTGGGGATTGTGAGATGAAAAAGGAAGGGAAGGATCATCATCAAGGAATGATACACCCTTATCTATTCTGGGGAGTTTTTGCACAAAAGAAGGAGACTATACTACACAGTGAAGAAAGGGACAAATCAATCCACTCATATATACAGTCCACTTCTGAACTAGATGTCTCACTATCTGGAGGCATTCCACCTGGGAGGCCCCCTGATCTAGAGTTGATGAGGGACATCTTGTCATGTAGTTCACCACTCTTACATTCCGGAGAGGTGAAAACTTTGGAGGAGTCCAGCACAACGCAGAGAGTTTGGGATAGACTCAAGGAGGAGGGAGACACTTTCTCATTTTCAGCATCACCCACTCTCACTACCCATACTGCACTGACAGAGATTGTTGCAAAGATGAAGGATAACATCTTCATGATGTAGGATGAGTGCTCCACAAATTTGGAGAGACAGAGGATACTTCCTTTGAGGAAGGACTCTTTCACACATGGGAGTGGATGGAGGCCACTCATGCCTACTTTGGCCCAGCTTGGGAGATTCCTTTTGGATGACAACTTCTCGTGGGAGGCCAACTTCCAAAGGTCACCATTACTATTGGATCATGAGCAGCTGCATGATGGGCATGGCAGCATTTTGGAGGATAAATTTGGCATGAGGTATTTCAAAGTAGCAGGCATCAGCGTCAGGGGATCTTCACATGCTAGATCACCCGCGATGTCTCTGAGGAGGATTGATTCGTATTGGAGATATTAGCTCTTGGTAGAGTACTCCAAGGATCTTGGTGCATGCATGATTCTTGATGACCCGAATAGAGAGGACATATACATGGTGTATGATGTGGTCATCTATTGCTATGGCAGGATCTTCTTGACTAGGGCTTCTAGTCTCAAGGAGAAACTATTACATGCAGCACATGAGGACTTCCTAGCTATGCACCTTGATGCATATCTTGTTGTGTTAGAGGAGTTCACTTGGGAGGGAATCCAACAAGACATATATCAGCATATGGAGAGATTCATAGCCCAGACGGTGATGGAGAGGATATCACAGCCACCTTCCTACTCATTGGGAGTGAGGGAGCCTTTTCAGTTGAGCCATTTCAGCTCAAAGCCTCAAGTACACAGTAGAGAAGGTATAATTTCAAATTGTGCTTTGTACTTCTTTACTTTATATGAGCATCATATTGTACCAAGGAGGAACATCCCTTCTTGCATATTGTATGATGTACTTGCAACTACTTGCAACATTGATTTTTGCTACCTTAATGATGGTTTGTGGGGGAAGCCACATGACTCTTGGTGTGCACCATTGACACCACATTGTACATTCATGTTCACATCTTATGGGATGACTATGGAAACAAACAAGTGGCTGGTAAAGCACTTATTATTTCTTGTTTTGATGCAGGAAAGGAGTGCACTGCGCTGGTTCCATTGGTGGAACTATGATTCACTGTCCGATTGTCAATTGGTAGCTTATTCTCATTGTTTTATGCTTCCATATATTGCTGATATATTTATGCTCATGGGAAGCTTTGCTTGGAGAGTGGGATTGGAGTTGAGGATGCCCATTGGGAGTATGATTCTCCCCTTTTCACATGTTGTATGTTTCAGGAGAAACAATGGGCACACCATGATTCCCACATCACTCCTTTTCCATTCATGTAGGGGGAGCCATTGGGAGAAGATGCGTTGTTGGACTAGGCACTTCATGGTTGATTCATTTTGTGGGGAGGCTTGGGCCAATTTTGGAGGCCATGAAATTTCAGCCCAATATCAGCAACCCCCTCACACTTATCATAAATAGAGGGAGAAACCACTTGGATGGAAAAATCTAAACTCTCCATTCAGCCCCAACACATTGCATAGATCCGGGGTTGAGGATTTCTTGGATGAGCTACCTAGGATGGCTCATTTAATTTGGATGATTGCATGGGTGAAGGAGTCACTCATTGGGGATAAGACTTCCCATGTTTCTCATCACTCCTACCTTAAGGAGGCCATTGAACAAAAGGAAGATTCCTGCTTACATCTCTCTTTGCCTCATGATGCACACTTCTATTGGATACACTTGGAGGTATTCATGGAGGACAGATTTATTGCATTTTATGATGAACCATGGTGGAATCTATTGATGAGGATGGCCACAAGAAGAAAAGGGGGAGGATTTTTCTCTACCTTGCAGTTCTTAAGGACAGGCAACATTTTGAAGGGGGAGGACTGTAATATTCCCAAAAATTTAGATTTTATCTAAATTGAATATTATAGTTGATTTTATCCTAGATCGATAAATAAAGGGGGTAAGAAGGCCCCATAATCCTTAAAGAGGAAGAATAACACTCCTCATGTGAAAGGAGGAAGAATAAAGCAGTTGATTTGAGCACCACATGGTGTGAAAAGTGTTGAATATTGCAACAAGAAACAGTGAAGGAGGCATCCTAAAACATCATTCCTGATCCTAGTTGGAAAGTGATCACCAAAACTAGGTGGGGGCCACACAGGTGATTTTTGTCGCAAAGTCTATTTTTAGACATGTCGATCATATTCTATGAGTTGCAGGATGCTATTTTTGGATGGTTGGTCAAGTTGGAAAAATAGATGGACTTCTATTTTTAGACATATTGGGCGGAATCTATTTTTAGATTGCCAGTCTAAAAATAGATATGTTGAATATTATTAGCTCTTAATAATATTTGGACTATAAACATTAACTTATTCTCTTGGAGCACTTCGGTTAAGTGCACGGATGTCGACACAAGAAGTGACGGAAAGGAATTACGGTATTCCTAAGGGTTAAGTGGAGCTATTGCATGGATACTTCGGTTATCACTCATGTGACAGAGTTTGGTGGAGTTGATTAAGGAGTTAATGGAGTTGTGTTAAGTTTAACTAATCTAAACATAGTTGAACTAGTTGTATTTATTCTAACTGATTAATACACTAGTGAAGAGTGGTGTGAATTAATTATTAATTAATTCAATAATTATAAACTCATTAATCAACTAAAGAATACATCAGTTAACTTCAGTGCATGGACAGTTTCAGTGGAGACCAGTGCAGAGATAGGTGAAAGGGCAAGTGTGACTATCAGTTGTGACTATAAGTGATGCATGGTTTGCATCCAACACTCGGTAGAGATGCCTATATATACTGCGTGAGCAAGGCTGGGGTAATTCAAACTCATCAAGAGGCATTCTTCAGCAAGGATTGCGCAGTAGAGGCAGGCTAAAGGCTGGCAAATATTGGTGCATGGGATTTACAAGATCAAGCTTGATTAGTGTGTAGCAAGTGGAGATTATACTGAGAGCTTGTGAGGAGCTTTGTATGATGATTTTTACATGATCTCTATGACATATATAATATACAGATAGTTGGGGGTTTTCAGCTTTAAGCTTTCCCATTACATATTGTGTTCATATGTGTGAATTTTTATGGTTTTAATGTGTGCATGCAATTGATTTTATTTCCGCATGTAATGATCAATGGTAGAAGAGATTTTGTATTGTGCATGAAGATAAAATAGTGTGTGATCAAGAGAATCTCAATGAATAATATATCAGTTATTCAAATTTCTACATGGTATCGGAGCGATATTTATCATTGGAGAAATTGCAAAGCATTGAAGCGGTTGAGTTTTAGGATAAACTCAGGAAAATAAAAATGGAGAAGAATGACACTATTCCGGTATACTTGACAAAGTTTGTCCACTACAGGGATGAGCTTCGGAGTGTAGGAGTTAGTGTGGATGAGGAAGGACAATTCAAGAAGGTTGGGATTCGAGCAAAGAATCTCTATAGACTTGAAGTAGATGGGATGTCTACGAAGCTTCCTACTATTGGGAAGTGCAAGAAAGACATGCAATTGATGCTTGAGAGGGAGCAAGTTTTGCATGCAGGAAAGAGTGAACCTCGGGATGTGGAGTAGCCACAAGATGAGGATCATGGAGTGGAAGAAACCACTCATGCAGAGAAATTTCGTGCCAGATGGGCAGAGGGAGTGCATGTAGCTATACCACTAGGTGAGAGGTGGGGCGACATGCATGATTAATCCCAAGAGGAGATTTTTGGGTAGGATTCATGGAGATGGTGTGGATCTCATGAATTGAACCTGGCTACAAGGTTCCCACAGCGCAGCAGTAGCATGATCAGTTGGATTGATGCAGGCATATCAAAGTGACAGTGTCGGATACTGGAGCGCGGATCAGAGTTGACAGTAAGTGCAGAGTGCATGGGTGCAAGAGTTCAACAACGCAGTGGTTCATGATGACATGTCCAGTTGGTACCAGCAGAAGTCGAATTATTTGATGATAGATGCATCATATTGATTGAGTTGTTTGGAGCCTATTCAATTTCAGAGGAGTTGCAGAGCAGATGCATGGAGTTGTATGGCGCTTGTGAAGGTTGCAGGGCGAATGCATGGAGTTGCATGTCGCATGCAAAGAAAGTCCTTTCTTGTTGAGAGGGAGTGTTGAATATTGCAACAAGAAACAGTGAAGGAGGCATCCTAAAACATCATTCCTGATCCTAGTTGGAAAGTGATCACCAAAACTAGGTGGGGGCCACACAGGTGATTTTTGTCGCAAAGTCTATTTTTAGACATATGGATCATGTTCTATAAGTTGTGGGATGCTATTTGTGGATGGTTGGTCAAGTTGGAAAAATAGATGGATTTCTATTTTTAGACATATTGGGCGGAATCTATTTTTAGATTGCCAGTCTAAAAATAGATATGTCAAATATTATTAGCTCTTAATAATATTTGGACTCTAAACAATATCTTATTCTCTTGGAGCACTTCAATTAAGTGCACAGATGTGGCAAAAAAGCTGATAGAAGGAATTACGCTATTCCTAAGGGTTAAGTGGAGCTATTACATGGATACTTCAGTTAGAACTCATGTGAGAGAGTTTGGTGGAGTTGATTGAGGAAGTTAATGGAGTTGTGTTCAGTTTAACTAATCTAAACATAGTTGAGATATTTGTATCTAGTTTAAATGATTGATACAATTAGTGAGAGTGGTGTGAATTAATTATTAATTAATTCACTAATTATAAACTCATTAATCAACTAAAGAATACATCAGTTAACTTCAGTGCATGGACAGTTTCAATGGAGACCAGTGCAGAGATATGTGAAAGGGAAAGTATGACTATCAGTTGTGACTATAAGTGATGCATGGTTTGCATCCAACACTCAGTAGAGATGCCTATAAAGACTGCATGAGTAAGGCTGGGGTAATTCAAACTCATCAAGAGGCATTCTTCAGTATGGATTGCACAGTAGAGGCAGGCTAAAGGCTGGCAAAGATCGGTGCATGGGATTTGCAAGATCGGGCCTAATTAGTGTGTAGCAAGTGGGGATTATATTGAGAGCTTGTGAGGAGCTTTGTATAATGATTGTTACATGATCTCTATGAAATATAATATACATATAGTTTGGGTTTTCAGCTTTAATCTTTCCCATTACATACTGTGTTCATATGTGTGAATTTTTATGGCTTTAATGTGTGCATGCAATTGATTTTATTTCCGCATGTAATGATCAATGGTAGAAGAGATTATGTATTGTGCATGAAGTCAAATAGTGTGTGATCATGAGAATCTCGGTGAATAATATATCAGTTATTCAAATTTCTACAAACAGGATTGGATCATGCTTGATCTAGTCATTTTGACCAAGTCCACATGCATTGTCTAGATACAATGGATCTCCTTGATGGACTACGCAATTTTAGAGGAGGATCACTTGCATGAGTTGGAAGGCACATGTGTATGGGACCCATGGTGGAGAGGAGCACTTGCTATATATGAAGAGGAGGAGAGCCATTGTTAGGCATGCTTGATTATTATTTTCTTTGGTCCGTTGAGACTGCGCTCCTCTTGTTGTTTAGCAAGGGTGCAGTGCTGCATAGCACAAGGGTGCTCCTGGTCGGGAATCCCTACATCATCCTCAAGGAAGGAGAGGTTATAGAGCTACATTTCCTCATTTCGGCATTTGGCCAAAGCTACCTCCTTCAGTCATAACGTTATTCCTGGAGCAGGATAGCTTTGTGCTGCAGGGTGCAGCAACAGAGGATCTCTCGAGTCATTCCTTCACTTGTTTTCCAATGGAGGGCTTGGCTATCTATTTGAGGATCAGTGGGGAGGTCTATTGGGCTTATTTTCATATCAATGGCATCAGTCCAACCACTCATCTTTCCTCACAGCGCAATCTCCAGCTAGATCTGCGTTATTTTTGCAAACAATTGTTGGGAGGGTCATTTAAGCTCATCAGGAGGGGTTGTTTCCGAATAAAGGGATCAACCTTTTGCTTAGATACACTATCAGAGGAGGGCATCATATTTTCAGATCTTCTATAGCCTCATTTCATATTTTGATTCAGTTTCAGTGACAAGTTAATTGTCATATTGTACATTCTCCAACATTTCTAGCAATCTCTCCTAGATTGGCTAGAAATCTTGTATTGGAGCCCATCCTTCTATTCTTGGGCATTTATTTGTATATTTCAGCCATATTACATGTATGCACATCTACAATAGTAGCTACACTTATATAGACTGCGCAGTCACTTCTCTCCAACATTTTGTGTAACTGTAGCATCTCATGTATTTCATGTTCTAATCATTGGAGATTGATTCCCACTGCTTGAGTGGCTTGTCCCTCAAGTTATTTATGTATTTTGTTGCTGATATGTTAATGAACAAGATGGATGCATTATATTCCCTTTATTGACATGTTTAGATTTGCAGAGTTTAATGATTATGTTCATATATTGTTGTAGCTCTCTCTTTGAGCACTTTTCTGAGATACCAAGGTGTGGGAGATATGTTTAACTCACCTTGAGGGATTTCTTTGAGCTCAAATTCTGGAAGTGTAATGTATGATGTGTTAAATAAGGGATCCAAGTCCCCTTCCATCTTATTTTTTCATTATCTTCCTTATACAGCGTCCCTTTGGACCATATTGCAGAAATTCCTGAAAAAGGGATATTACAGAGGCATCGTTTGGCAGTGAGGATAGAGAGCCTAGGGATCGTGGGACAGAGAGATACAGGGTAGCAGGGACGTTTAATGACCACTGCACAACAGGATACCAGGGGAGGAGAAGGGATTGGGATGAGTAGGAGGGGGAGAATGGAATCGGGGAGACAATGAGGGCATTGTCAGATAGCAAATGGAAGCCTAGGGATCGTGAAACAGGGAGCAATGACCATTGCACAACTAGTGGTTTGAGGAGGGGGGACAAGTGAAATAAATAGGAGAGGAGGGAGCATAAGGTTGGCAGGGGATGAGGGGAGGGTGGGAATCCCAAGGGACAGGTTCACGGGAATATAGCAAGGGAGGGAATGGTCGTGGCAGACCTACTATAACAAAATTTGGAAGGCACCGAAGATCACGATGACAGTAGTCATGCAGAGGGGAAAATTCATGGTATAGGGGAGTAGGTGATGCTATATTGGGAAAGGAGTTTACCAAGGGGTGTGTTGCATGATTTTTTGGCCAATGAATTGGATTTCTTGTTGTTAGACCCGAGGATGTGATAGAATGTGAGACCTATGATTTCCTTACTCAGATTTTAACACCTTGTGATCAGCCTGCTGAGGGAGATGTTGGGAGAAAAATTTGAGTTCAACATCATATTGATAACTATTGTTGAGTCTCCAAAAATCATAGCCTTCTGGATATTTAATCTTTTTATAATTTGAAGGCCTTACAAAAAGGCATATGATTATGCTCTATTATTTGACAATCAACCCAATCCCCATTCAAAGATGGCAATGTTACTTCCATGCTCATCCACAATGTGGCCTCCAGCTCCTGATATTTCTAGGTTTGCCTTTGAGGCACCATCGAATAAGAGTGCGGGCCTTTTAATTCCATAAAGCCATTCAATGAATTCTTTTTCTTTAAGCCTAATCTTCCACTGATACTTGTGAAGAGGTTGAATGACAAGTGTTTTGTTGCACTTAGGGAGTGTGTCGAGAACTCTTCCAAGGAGAAGTCTTTCCTCAACCTGCAAATCATTGAATTTGAGTTGACTATTTTTTTTGGCAAGAATGGTCTTGACAGTAAGGCTCCAGGCCTTGCTCTGTACTTTTATAATGCAAGGTTTATAATCTTGGAAGGTGGATTTGTTCCTAATAAGCCAAATGTTCTAAAGAAAGACATAAGGAAAAGCGTACCAGACTCTTTTGGCAACATTATTCTTCTTTTCCCCCAGGGGTAGCTCTTTTTCCAATTAGAAATCAGATCTGAAACCGAGTTGCTTGCACCCATCTCGACATGAAAGGGATCCGAGAGAGAGTGCAAGCAGTTTTTAGCAAAGGAGAAATCTATGAAGAGGTGGTGGATTGTCTCCTCAGCCATGGAGCATAAAGGGCATCTAGAGGCTCCTTGTATCCCTCTTTTCTTCGGATTGTCTGTTGTCAAAATCTTCCCCTTTACCAAGGTCCATATGAATATTTTGATCTTTGGGAGCACTTCACATTTCCCACGGAGGATTGGGGAATTTCTCATTGTGAAGAGCCTCGTATCCTACTTTTAAGGTGTAGGTAGAACCAGAGGGGTCCCATATGTAGCTATCTTCTTTATCTTTTGCAAGAGGAGCATCTCCATTGAGTAGTCCCTCCATAGTATCTTTGTCATTGTTGAGGTGGGGTGGAAAATTTGGAAACATCCAACCTTTCCAATTGCTAGTACTCTCTTCCCAACTAGATATTTCATCCAGGATGTTAATCCCTTGCTCTCACAGATAAATTTGAATGCGCAGAGTGCTCAGATTGTTTCAAAGAGGAAGCTTACCCATTATTTTTTCCTCCCAAATGTTTATGTTGTGTCCTCCATGTCGAACTTTGGAGGTATTATTGCGAAGAAAGGGGATGGATTTTTTGCAAAGAGCCCAGATGCAAGAGCAAGGCTTGTTGGGGATGGTTTGATCTAAAGGTTTTGCCTTGAAGTAGAAATATATTTCCTTTCCAACACTTGCTTCCACCATGTTTGCTGCCCAGTAATTAAGCACTCCACTATTTTCCCTCCAAAGGCAACATTCAACAGTTTGGGAATGCGAATAGAAAGACCACCATTTTCATATTTTTGGTTACTTGTCTCCATTTGACCAAATTGAACTTCTTTTTCTCACTTTTTCCACCTTGCCATAAAAAATTTCTTAAAATTGTTTCCATTTTATGTTGGATACTGATAGGAGCCTCTAGCAAAGAGAAGTGGTAAAGAGGCAGAGCATAGAGGACAACCTTTAAGAGGACCATGTGCCCAACTAGATTAAGCCAAGAGGCTCCCCATTGTTGGACATTATTTTTTGTCTTATCAATGGTGATGATCCATACCTCTGTTCTTAACGGTCCTATGTTGACAGGCATCCCTAGATAGTTAAAATGATTCCAGCTCCATTTGTAGGGGACCCTGAAGATTTGGGAAATACTATGAATGGTGTTCATACTTGCATTCCATCTGTAAATGTGGATTTTATAGTAATTTATCTGCCCTCCAGAATAGTGCATGAATTTGTCAAGCAAATTTTTAAATCTCCTGGTGATTATGCTAGTATATCCTCCCATCAATAGGGTGTCATCAGAAAACTCATAATGGTTCATGTTTTTTACCCCATTGCTAAATTTGATCATTTTGATTAGGCCAGCTCTGTGATTGTGGTCCAATGCCCTACTGAAAGACTATGCCATAAGAATGAAGAGGAAGGGGGATAAGAGGTAGCCTTGTCTTGTGCCTCTAGTATATTGGAAATAATGTCCAAGTCTTCCATTGACCAGAGGGGAGATCCAGGGATTGGATATGTAGGCATGAATGAGAGATATGAATTCTGCTTTGAAGCCCATTTTCTTTAGGACAGAGAGGAGGAAAGAGTGCCTCACTCTGTCGAAGGCATTGGCAAGATCTAGTTTCAGAACAAATCCCTTCTCCGATTTCTTCATGCTGGAATGAAAGGCTTCTTGGACCAGTAAGATGGAGTCAGTGATTTGCCTATTTGAAATGAAACCACCTTGATTTTCAAAGATAATACTGGGGAGGAAGATTTGATGCAGGTGGTGAAGATTTTGGTAATAATTTTATAAGAGGAGTTGCAAAGGGATATAGGCCTAAATCTGGAGAAGGTGGATGGATGGGTCTCTTTAGGGATGAGGGCAAGAAATGTCGATTTTGTGAAGCCCCAAATATTTTTTTTCCTTTTAGCCCATTAGATCATTTTGATGAGGTATTTTTTAATGACTTCCCAGAAGGTATGATAGAAGCTGATGGAGAATCCATCTGAGCTCGGTGCTTTGTCGGGATGGGGGGTCCAGATTGCCTTGATAATTTTGACCTCTTCGATGTCCTTGGTTAGGGAGGGGTTAATATCTCCAGTCATAATATTAGGAGTGTGAACCAAGAGATCAATGTATTCCTCTGCCTCCATAGTTTTAGTTAGGAGGCTTTTATAATGGCGATGGGCTGCTGATTTTATTTCACCTTGCTCGGTGTACATGTTATGTTCTTCATCGGATATAGCTGTAATTATGTTTCTTGATATTCTAACAGTGGCTTGCTAATGGAAGAAGGAGCTATTTTTATCCCCAGCCTGAAGCCAAATATTCCTGGATTTAAGTCTCCATTTTTCTTCTTCCTTTCTATTTGTGTTATATAAATCCCAATAAAGTTCTTTTTCCTGCTCATGCTTTTCTTTGGTCACCCCTTGGATATCTATGTCTTTTTAAACTTCTTCTAACTTTCTCCTAGTGTCATGTTTAACTGTTTTCGATTCTCTATAAGAGTCTTTTGCCCAGCCTTTGAGAGCATTACGCACAAGCTTCAGTTTTGTCTCCCATATATTCATGGGATATCCCTCAACATATTATTGCCAATTGCTTTCCACAATGAATCTTGCCTCAGCGAAGTCACTCCATAGAGGGTTGTAGCGGAAAGGAAGAGGCCCGAGGAAATATTAATCACCGAGGACAAGGGTAACAGGATAGTGATCCGAGGCCAAGTAGAGCATAATGGTGGAGGTTGCAACAGAGAAGTGGGAGATGAGGGAGATAGCAACAAAAAAGTGGTCAAGTCTTTCCATGATGTTCCCTGGCCCAAGTCTGCAATTGATCCATGTAAAACTTTTATTTATGGGGATGATGTCCACCAAGTCATGATTTTGTATGATATTCTCCAACTGATCTCTTGAAGGGTCTAGAGTAAAAGTGCCCCCTATTTTCTCTTTTGCATGCATAACCAAATTCAGATCCCCTCCAATGATGACATTGATATTATCCTCACCTTCCATGTCAGATTTTAAAGTGCACCAACAAATTTCTTTATATCTATAGTGATTTGGGCCATAAATGTTGTAAATTGTTATCATTACATCCTCGTGGATGTTTTGTAATTTGAATTGTATCCAATTTTGGGCCTTTACAATTGTCAGTTGCTTCCATGAGTTATGGTTCCAGATTGTTGCTATTCCTCCCGAAGCACCTCTAGAATCTACTACTGTGCCTATATAGTTTTTAATTATGTTTATGATGTTTACCATATATTTTTCTCCTTGCTTGTTTTCTTGGAGAAGAACTATGTCTGGCTGTTCTTGTTTAATGAGATCTCTTAGGGAATTTTTTTTAGAGGGGTTCCCTAATCCCCTACAGTTCCATGTAAATGCTTTCATTATTTCAGGAATGCAGGTTGAGACCCTATCTTCCCTCCTGTTTCATGTTGGTTAAATTCTTTGTTGTTAAGCCCTCCAATAAAGGTCTCTATTGGGTGTTGCATTCCTAGAGCTATGTCTTTCTGAGCTGCTTCATCCCTATGGTTTTTAGTAGACTTTATTCCTGGTCCAGTTTTTTTTAAGGTTTTCAATATTGTTCCCAACTCCTTTGCTGCATTTCTGGTGACTATCCGGGCATATGATGGTTCAACTAAGGATGAAGAAGGACATGATTTGGAAGTGGAAGGATGAGGTAGACATTCAGAGGGGAAGGTGGGGAGGGAAGGTTGTGGGGGTTCCTCTTCTAGAGAGGCCAAGGAGGTAAAGGGGTTAGAGGAGTTAAGGGGATCAGGGGTTTGGAGGGGGTTCAGGATGACATTGGGTGCTAGGGCTAGTAAAATGTGAGGATGGATGGGTTGTTGAAGCTCCAACATTTCTGGGATTTGGGCCAAACTTCTTCTTTTTTATGACTTCCCATTGTGATTCAGGGTCAGTGTTTTCGACCTCTATTGCTTTCATGCATCTATTAGTGAAATGACTGTATTCGTGGCATACCTTTCACTTGAAGGGAAGTTGTTTGTAGTCTAGCTACTGGATGTGCATCCAGTTGTCCACCTTCAACTTGATCACCTCCGGAAGTCCTTTCCCCAGGTCTAACTCTACGCAGATTCTTGCACAAGCATGCATGTTGTCCTTTGTTTCCCTTATGTTGATGAACTTACCAACAGAATTCTAAATTTCTCTAACTGAATCATCTCCCCAATAGTGAAGGGGAAGATGTGGAAGACGAACCTAAACTTGGATAGCATTAGGTACGACGAGTTCATGATCAAAGTCTAGTGTCCATTTATTTAGATAGAGCCCTCTGGTATCCATGAAGGATGGCCCGTTCCTGAAGATCATATTTTTGTCTTCCTTAGTCTCAAAGTGGAAGGTATAAAAGCCCCTACCACAGAATCTGATAGAGATTTTCCCTTTGATTGTGTCTGTCCAATTGTGCTCCACCCATTTATGGATTTTTTTCGGCAAAGGCCATAGTCCCGTGAATTTCCCAATGAGTCCTTTCTCTGCGAGGGAGAGAGAAACCATTCGAGGGATCGCTGGGGGCAGTGAGACTTCATGGATCCCATCCAATTTTTTTATAAAATTGGAGATTGCAGGCCTCGGCTGAGGCGGATTCAGGGAGCTGATGAGTGCAGAAAATGCAGAGGCATGATCAGGGGGAGCGGACACCTCCGGGATGGTCTTTAGAGGGGCCATGCGGCTAGGATCGGGCAACTGCAGAGGGGTTGAAGCATGAGCACCTGCGTAGACGCTCCAGACCTAGGTCTCAAGAAACGAAGCTCAGAAAATCCAATATTAAACTTAAAATTATTATATTATTAACATCCTTAAGGACAATTTGTATAACTAGACAGAAATATATTTCCAATGAGCTATCATGAGCTCAATTTTGAGTTCAGGAAGGCCTCTAAAAGTGACACGAAACTTCACGTTGTGCTTTTCTGACGGACGCGTTGTATTTTTTACCAGTATTGGGAGAACTGATTTTTGAGGGTCTATACTTGATCATTTTTAGTGCTTGAGGGATCCATTGTGTATCAGACAAAGAGAGATTTCCAATGAGCTATCAGGAGATCAATTTGTAGTTCAGGAAGGCCTCCAAAAGTGGTCTGTAATCTCACGTTGCGCTTTTCTCCAAGGACACGATGCGCTTTTTGCACTCACGCTGAGCTTTTTCCAATTTGCATGCTATCTTTAGAATTTCAAGTTTTTCTTAGTTGGTTGATGAATTTCATGAAATTTTACTAATGTAAATGTGCAAATAATATATATATATATATATATATATATATATCAAGTGAATCAGTTTCACCAAAAATAGGGAAAATTTGTTGATCTCCCTAGTCATTAGGATTCTATTTGAGGATTTTGGGGAACAGCTCCACAAGTCATGGATTCGACCCCTGAGAGTGGGAGAAGTTTGTTATGGTCTATATCTTTCATTTTCTTTGCCATTAGACTGGTTGGATGTCGTGGAATTTACCTTGGAACACTAGTGTATTAAGTGATTTTGGCAGGAAATAATAGACAGAGTTTGCAGCTATTGTGGTGGGATTCATGTGGTATGTGTTTTAGCAGTGTTCCTTCTTATGTTATCATATGTTTGAAAGTATTTTTCCTTCCATCTTCATTTACATGTCTTATGTGATTGATTTCTAAGTTTGATAATCAAAATTCATTATTTTGATGCTCTATTTTGGAGAAGTTATCACAGTTATGTTCACTTTCTTCTGATATAAACGAATTAATAATTTCCATGCTCATTTTGGAACCATATCAGTCTACCATATTCACCAGGATACCTTGAAAGTGCTAAAGTGTGTGCCTACCTTGCCCCAATACATTTCTGCAAGTCTGGTTTTCAATGCCCTTACCTAGTTTTTCCTAGACCTAATTCACCATCCAACACCAAATCCAAATCAATCAAACCCTAGAGCCTACTATATCTAGATTGAAATCTCCATTATCCAGTCAATTTAGTTGTGATCTTATTAAGAGATCCCTCTCAACCTAGTAGGGCTAGCTACTAGGTCAAAGTGGTACGTGGTTACCTTTACTCGTCTCATTCTCAGCCTTCAGAGATCCGGTGGAGTGATAACACTCTCGATATGAAGAGGAGTGGAATTGGAAAGAGTGGAGGAAGAGGGTATATCAGTGGCATCTTAATATACTAAGTATTTCTCAGGATTCAAATAATCTTTTAATCTGGTGGCCACGTTGATAGGTTCTCAACCACTCATGAATACTTGGAAACTTTCGGAGGCTTCACCTTGAGATTGATCTGCCAATTACATCTACTGAGATGGGAAAGGTTCCTCCAACACAGCTGGCGTCCCAAGGGTTCCTTTCATAAAATGGTTTACTTTGGCACGACGGGGGCAATCCTTAGTGTAATGATCTTCATCACAATAAGGCAAGGATACTTTGGCTTTATTTTTGACGAATCTCCAACAAACGACTTCAGGGAATCATGTTTAGGGATATTTGGCTTAGATTTTCCTTTACCCTTATTTTTACCTTTCAAGGATTTGTCTGTTGCAGTAGATTGGAAAACATTTACCTCCGAGGTTTTACTAGGATTCTTTTGATTGTTCACAACATCAGGGGTTGCGACAACATAGAAGATTTATATTTCACAGACTTAGTAGGAGTACTACTAGACTCCTGAGTGACATATCCAATAACATCAACAATAGGTTTTGAATATGCAGACCTGGAAGACGCGATATCTGTTGAAGGCCACGGGGCGTCGGGTAGTAATTCATACAGCATGCCAGATTGTGAATAAACTAAGTCCAAATACTGGGAACGAGTGATGGCTTGTTCTTCAGTTACATAGCCACTCATGGCTATGTCTCTAGCGATAGCAGGGATGAATGATTTGGTAAATCATTCAGTGAAAATCTAGTCTGGGATGTCAAATTTGATGATACAGCGTCTACATCTCCATTCATGGATGTGATCAAAGATATGAGTGGACTTCGTTTGTTCCAAAGATGTTAGGAGATGAATTCAAGTCTCATACCAAAAAAGAATTTAAAATGAGTGAGGAAATCCATGGTCAATGAATTTAAATCTTGGAAAGTACCTCAAGGAAGATCGATGTACCATTTCGCGGTAGCACCCATCAGGGTACGCTGGAAAAGACGAAATTAAATTGAATCATTGACCCAAGAGTTAGAAGAAAACCAAAGGTGGTAAGTCATAACATGCACTTGGGGGTCTTGTCAAACCTTTACTTCAAACTTAGGGAAATCTCTAGGTATTTTTGTTGGAACCAGAGGCCAATACAGTGAGTGGAGTATTGGGTCATTTGTGAGCCTTGACACATCTGAAAATTCCAACGTTGCCAAAAATGGAAATTGAGGATTATACGGGGTATAAAGTCTTTGGTATACAATAAATTGGGTATTCCAACCTTATTCGAATTGGTTCTTCACCCATTGGGGTCAGTTTTGACCATATGGACCAAATTTCCCATACTGCTAAAAGGGTGTTTGTTGCAGTTGCTGGTAAGGTCCCTGGTGCAGTTGTTGATAAGGCCCCTGCTACAATTTTTGATAAGGTCCCTACTGTAGTTATTGATAAGGCCCTTGTTGTAGTTATTGGTAAGGTCCCTGTTGCAGTTGTTGATAAGGCCCCTCCTGTAGTTGTTTGTATGGTACTTGTTGCAAATGAGGGTTAGGTCCCTATTGAAACAATTGGTATGGTCCTTGCTGCAGTTGAGGGTTAGGTCCCTGTTGCAGTTGTTGGTAAGGGTCTTGTTGGGATTGCTGGTAAGGGGTACTAGGTATGATAGGATATGTTCCAGATTGTCCCACCAAAGGATTGGGACCATATTGCATTTGGGGACCTACCTGCGGATTAGTTGAAACACCCGATAATGGGATTTGAGTTTGTTGAACATACAATTGTAAAACGTACAGTTGTTGAGTCAAGGAGACTTGAGGACCTTGCAAAGGTGCCCCCATGACAGAAATTGACACAGATAAAACCAACGTTCGAGCTGGGTTAGGTATAGCAATAGTGGGTTGGCATGCCCTTGATGCGGGTCCATAGTTCACATAGTTCCCACTGAAACCACCAGGTATATATGGTTTCCCCCAGGATGTGGAATATATGAACTCGTAGGTTGACCACTAAAAGGGGGAACTGCGGGTACCATATATAGGGTTAATGGGGCAGAATTCCCAAGAGTAACATGCATCTGACCCATAATCATTGTAGGTTGGGAAGTAGGTATTGAAATGTTTGGACCAAATGAGCCAGTGATAGGAGTGACACCAGATGACCATATAAGGTTGTGTTACACAATATTTTTTCGCATTACCTATTCCATATTTGAAGTGTCATATTTTGTGTCACTCATGAAACAGATGTTGCAAAGATACAAATTTTGTGAAAATATATTCACCATGAATAACATGCTCAAAACATCCTTGAAGAAATGGAGAGTCAACGCATTACAACAATTCTAGAGAAAGCTTGTAAAAAACCCTAATTTTTAGCCCCAATGTGGTTCTCTCCTCTATGTTCTAGCGTTTTTCACCACATGCATAACCTGTGTCCAGCACTGGTAGAGCGGGAATTGAAGTAAAAATTCATGTTGGTCCTCTTCAGGAAAGTTCTCTAAAAATGGAGAAGAAGATTCGCCTACTAGAAACATCGAGAACGAAAGTCTGGTATCAGTTAGCTAAGGATTGAGTCGAGTTCTCCCATTTTGAGTCATTTATGCTACTTTTAATGATTCTCCCCTTAATGTGTGGACCTTCCTCCCTCTTTTATGGATCCTTAACCTCTTCAACTTCCCTATAAATGAAATACGTGCTTTACCCAAATGGTTGGTCATTATTGGTTGCCTTTATAGTGCTTGAATGTGCCTAAATGTTGTCAATATTGTAAGGATAAGGAGTGCTTGAAGTATTTGTCTTGGACTTGGAATATCGTCCTTAGTGGAGTCGCCATTTTTTTATCCAGGCAATCCCTTATACAGATATAAGTAATCCGTCTATCCCAATGAGTGGGTCTAGTAACAAACAAGACAAAACAAGCAAACTCTCCTAGTTTAAATCAGAATGATATGAGAGTGGAAGATGACCTACCTCACTCCTATGCGATAACTTTTCGATGTTAATCATGATCCCATCACTTCCAATTTCACTCCTCGGTATTCCTTTCCGCACGAATACCTGCAAGAGAGATTAAACAATGATAAACAAAAATAACATAGTATAATGCATTCTAATGTAAACCATATGACAGAAAAAATAGTATCACAATAAGCAAGCGATCATTAACAAGCTCATGGAAAGTAGCACATGCTTTGTATTAGCCAAGATGACAACTTTATATTCTCGTAAACAGGGCTAAGCAGCATAGCGTCGCGAAATGGGTCAATCTAATCAGAACTGGGTATGATATAGGGGTCATGATGAGACGTAATCATATTAATCGAAGCGACATTAAAAGGCAGAAGGGAAAATTTTCCCATCAAAGAGGAGTCTTTGAAAAGACCTGCTCCAACACTTTCATGAGGTATGGTTGATTTCCCAATGTAAGGCACATTTCCAGTCGAATAATCACTGGAAAATAATGCTAGTTGGTCGAATGTGAGAATATTTCCTTGGTGAGGAAAGTGAAGCACGCGAAATAAAGTAGAGACTACACAAACCATATGGTTAGTACAGTTGCGACCAAGTACGAGGTTGTAATTGAGAGGCGCGTCAACAACTTCGACCTCCATATTAATATTTTTTCCTTCCAAATGGATGGGTAAGGCATTGATAATACCATATGGGCAAAAAAACATACCATCAAAAGCTTTCAAAGTATTTGGGGACTGTTTGAGAGAAGGAGATTTGAGGGCTTTCCAACATGAGATAGACTACTTAAGTTGAAATCTCTTCGATGCTGAGACTCGGTATGCTCATGTCGAGAAGTTGACTTTGGCTGCAGTCCATGTTATCCAATGCTTCTGTCATTATATCCTTCTACACAAAACTACAATTATTTTGGAATGTAACCCCATGACTTACATTCTGTCTCATCAGTTGCTTGGGGGAAAATACTCCAAACGTATTGTTATCCTGCAAGAGTTTGACTTAGATTTTACTAAGGCTAATCTGAAGAAATGACTTTTTTTTCCTGAGTTGATTTGCGCCCTTCCCACTACAAACACAACTGTTGTTTCTGATGAGATTTTTCTTGACGAATCTCTATTCCTTATATGAACCCATGATCCATGGTATGGAGATATCATCATCCATCTCCAAACTCAAAATTTTTGACTCGAGTTACCTCACTCTGACAAACAATGAGTATGATCTCAGTCGCAACCCTATCATACTGTTGGGGATACTTTATATCGCCTTGGTGTTAATTCCATTCTTTTCTAGTGCTTAACTCGTGAAGAAGTTGAGAAAGCTTTAAATGACTGCCATTTCGGAGCCTGTGGCAGTCATATGTCAGGTTATGCCACAACTCAGAAGATCCTTCACGCTGGTTACTTCTGGCCTTCAATTTTCAAGGATTGCGTTCTTGCAGTCCAAAAACGTCATGCTTGCCAGATTTTTAACCGGAAAATACGATCCCCACCCGCTCCCCTACACCAAGTTATCATTTTTGGCCCATTTTCTAAATGGGGAATTGATTTCATGACATGTAACCCTCACTCGGTCGGGGAGCATGGATACATCATCATTGTTGTGGACTATTTCACTAAATGGGCCAAGACGATGCCTACATATAATGTTGATGCTGAAATTGTGGCTCAATTCCCGTTTAATCATGTTATTGCTCGGTTTGGTGTTCCTCAAGCCATTTTCACTGACCATTGCACCCATTTCCAGAATTATATGATGACAAATCTCACTAATAAGTTAGGGATATGACACGATATATCTACTCCTTATTATCCATAGGCCAATGGCCAAGTTGAGGCAATAAACAAAGTCTTAGTTACTATGCGTCAACAAACTATTGGAATGCATAAACGAAACTGGAATCTTATGCTCTTTTTGGATTTATGGGCTTAATGAACTTCTGCCAAGACAACAACCAGATTTACACCTTTTCAATTGGTGTGTGGTCTGGAAGCCACCCTCCCAATCAAATGTGAGAGTCCTCCATTGAAACTATTTGTCGAATTACTCCCTAGTACTTCACCTAAGGAGGAATAGTTACTTTATCTGGAACGTCTTGATGAGACTCGTTGAATTGCCAATTTGGTCATCGAGACTTAGAAAAGACATGTTAAAGCACAATATGACAAACCTATAACCCCTCGTGTATATGTCTAAGGTCACTTGGTCCTTTTATATGATCAAGATAATGATAATGGAGTTGGGAAATTAGAACCTATGTGGCACAGACCTTATATTTTTAAACGAGTATTACAAAAGGGTACATATGAGTTAGTAGACTATGAAGGAAATCAATTGGTTGAGCCCCGCAACGGGCTCTACCTTCAAAATTATTATGCTTGATTCCGCATGAATACTTTATACATTAGTGTGTGTTTCATTAGTGTGCGGTTTTTGGTTTCTTTTGTTTGCCTTCTTTGCAAACATGTTTTCCCCTGATTACCATGTTCTTCCTTATATCGTTTTAATTGATGGCACTTGTTATAGTACACAAAATTTGTGTTCCGCTGTGTGGGCACTTTATGCTCCCAATGGTGAGTTAGTGAGTTTACAAGGCATATCTCTAGTTCGAACAACTAACAACATTGTTGAATATAGTGTGGTTAACGAACTATTATATGAAGCAGTTTCCTTGGAATTATGGCATTAGTTGTCAAACTCGATTCACAACTCATTGTATTACAGTTAAACATACATTATTCAGTTAGAAACCCTAATATTTTACGAATGTATCTACGTGTTCGATTATTGGAACAAAAATTTGACTATATTACTTATCATCACATTCCAAGAAATTAAAATACAGTAACAGATGCACTGGCAAATTACATTTTAGATAGACATATGTATAACATGTAAAATAAACCATGGCATAAATGAATAATAAATAGCATCTGAAAGCATGTGTGTGTGTGTGTGTGTATATATATATATATATATATATATATATATATATATATATATATATATATATATATATATATATATATATATATATATATATATTATATATTATAGAGAGAGAGAGAGAGAGCGAGTTTGCAAAAAGTGTGATACATCAAAAAATCAAAATATATGTCCCAAGACACATGGCTTCACAAACCTACATAAGTGTAGTAACAGATACACTGGAAAATTACAAAATTTTTACTATATTACTTATCATCACATTCCAAGAAATTAAAATACAGTAACAGATACACTGGGAAATTACATTTTAGATAGAAATATGTATAACATGTAAAAGAAACCATGGCATAAATGAATAATAAATAGCATCTGAAAGCATGTGTGTGCGTGTGTGTCTATATATATATATATATATATATATATATATATATATATATATATAGAGAGAGAGAGAGAGAGAGAGAGAGAGAGAGAGAGAGAGAGAGTTTGCAAAAAGTGTGATACATCAAAAAATCAAAATATGTGTCCCAACACACATGGCTTCACAAACCTACATAAGTGCAGTAAATAAAACTAAAAGAGGCATGTCTATTTTTTGGCATGATGTTGATGATAATATGTAACAGCCTTGATGACTCGTCCTAAGAATCAACGTAGTCTCGTTGGTACCCTCATAGTATGTCTATGATATCGCAACATGATATCATCAACAGAAGCATAGTCTGGTATGCCTTCGGTCAGAGCTGTCAGGTTGCGTTCCACCTCAACTATAGGGTTAGAACCCTCATTAAAAGTAATAACCTCTATCTAGAGAACAACCCTTGGTGCTATCTGAGACAACCCTAGAGGCCTCATTGGTCCAACATCTACAAAATAATCATAAGTTAAACCCTCGGTACACTTAGTAAAAAAAATAAAAAATTCAAAAACCTTAAAAACAATTCTTACCTGAGTCGTTCCACTATCCTCCTGGTGGTAGAGGAAGATCGAGATCTCCTTTGAAGTCGGTCCCTACATATGTTCAGTCATCGATCGCAATCAACTACTGGCATATCCATCCAAAGAAGGCTGGGAGGAAATAGATCTGTTGCCCACCAACATGGCAAGGCATCAGCTCAATCCATCTCAGAAGTCGTGGATACCTTCGTGAAGGAGGTCCCACCTCTATCCGCTGACATCAGAACAATGACACCCTCTCTAATAAGAGAGTCACCAGAATTGAGCCATAACCAAATTGTTTCAACTTCACGGTCGTACACTTTGTGAGTTGGTATTTCATGTTAATGAGCAACCCCTCACACCAGTTGAACACCGTTGGAACCATACATTCCACTACTTACTGAAAGCGGGATTTTCTTGTCTCGTGCATTGCCTGCACTCCCACCACTAGTGCAATATTGTAAGGGATTGCTCTGAGAGAAGGATCATTGACAGTTTTAACGTCAACTTTTTTGCTCTGAGTCTTATGAGATCCTTGGCTATAGTGTCTGGAAATCAGCATCTTTGTGCTCTCACCGCCTGTTCTAGCACCTTATAACTAGACTAGTAGTACCATCTTGGACAACCCATTGATGAATTAAATGTGAGACACATCAATCTCCATGTCTTGGCTATCGATCACAAACATTTGGTAGTCAATGTCCCACCATATCACAATATACTATAATAGATCCACTTGGGATCGAATCCTCGACGTCTGGAATAACATGAGAAAACCGCAATTTCGTACCGCTCTTACGCAGTTTGTATTTTGAGATGTTTCTCGATATTTTGCTTCATGGCTGCTTTATTTCCACTCTATTTCCATGATTCTCCTGCAAAACATCAATTAACAAATATTAATCATCTTTCATGGAAGAGATTTGGAAAAACACTGAGTAAAATTTGAGCATTCATCAAAAGAAATTATCTCTCGACGCCAGCGCATCCGTCTCTAAATTTTTACGCGTTGGTAATATAAGGGCAGGGTGATCAACACAGACCCGAGGCGTAAATCCTCCGTTGGTCACCCACGTGCCCTGATTTTTCAAGAGCTCCCCAAGCCGATAAAAATGGATGAAATTCTAAAAAACATAGCCAAAATGTAGGCAAAAAAGAGAGCTCTTACCTACAACATATGAATCAGTGAATGGTGTCCCGGATTGATCAAACAATGAGCCTGGAGTTCGAGAAAAACATGGGTAAAAGTGCTATGCAAAGTTTTACAATGGTAAAAGTGATTTTTGTTTTTCATTTTTAACTATTAAAAGTCTTTTACCAAATATTTTTAATTCAAAAATGATTGTTATCGTTTTATAAAGTATTTTTAACTATATTTATAATTTTCTCGATCAAAATCATGTTTGTTTGCATGTGCAGCAGTAGGTTATTATGAATCAAACTCGGTAATTGGTGAATGACAAGTTGTCTTTTACTACTTTTTTCGGACTTGAAAAACAAACAAAAAAGGAACCCCCCTAAAGGCAACTTTAAACTCTTTTATGAATCTCGAAAAATGAAATGATTGTAAAGAACTTGTCCTTTTGGGCTCATTAAAAAAAATGAATCGACGTCATCTTAGTATACTTTTACCTATTTTTCGAGATGAGGTTGACTAATTACGAAAAAGGAATACCTTAGTAAAAAATGACTAAGCGGTTCTCTCGAATATCGTTTTCTACCTTTTCGGATTCAAGGGACTATTTACGAAAAGGGACCTTTTGGAGTTTTATTTTTCGTGTCTTTTTTAAACTCCCTAAACATGAAAAAGATACCGAGTAACCCCTTCATCGGACTCGTAAAACTTAAACGATGAAGGAATTGTCACCATGATGAGATCAATTTACTCCTTCCTAGGACTAGTTAAACTTACTAGGATAGATTCATCTGAAGGGTGAACTTATACACTAACAATATGGTATATTCTTCAGTATTGCTATAAAAAATAAAGAGGTTCTCGCTAGAAATAGTGGGGAAAAATCAAAGTAAACATGTCTTGTATTTTGTATTAACGACAACATGTTGCTCTTGAACATGAAACTTATATGCATCTCGTGTCGGTTTTGGGTTATCCTATCTTCGTCACTTTCCTTCCTGGGTTTGGGAAATCCATTTGTATCTCATTCGATCATATTTTATTGTCACCATGACCATTTCTCCCATTTCGATTCAAATTATTCCAACATATAGAGTCATGTCGCTGATATGTTCAAGAGAAGTCCTATCTGCAAAATTCAAACCTCTTATACTTATATGAACCTCTCTGCAACAATCTTGAATCATTCCTATCTACCTTGAGAAATCCTATGTTTTGTGTCGATGATGTGGAAAACATTATAACCCTCCTTCGACGGATCACTTCTTGTCGACATCATCTCGTTATCCAAGAAATTGATCTAGAAACTCCCTTTCAGTAAATTGGAGCTTGCCTACCTCAATGGCAATTTCTTCGCATTCAACAACAAGTTCACCTCATTGGAATTCGATTGAATGATTCAGTAAGCATTTGAGTTCAACTCCGTTATTCACGCTTGTAGATTATGTTTTCGTACCTCGAGGGCCATCGCCATTATTGGTGGTTTCTCTCGTGCATATTAACGATTTACCTCATTGATCGGCAATCAGGTGTTTTCTACCATTTTCGACTTCAGCACATCTATTCACATGGTTAGATTCATAAGTTAGATGAATCGAGACAAAGATGAAGACTTGGGATCACATCTGTTCAAATCCAGGTTGCGCGGAGTATTAATGATTGTACAAATGATCTCTTATATACGGATGGTTGTGACCATGCCTTGGATCCATACATACAATCTTGTTTAGTCGGATGGTCGTGGCCATGCCATGGATTCATGTGTTATTTAATTCCTATTCAACCGTTTCCTATTAGGCATATTTATATCAGAGATGTCACATATTGTATCATGTTTGATTTATAGATCTCCTGATGGTGGTTTTCCAAAGTCATTGCCTTGACTGATAAAGCATTTCAACCATTACTTCTCATTTTGCTTTCATTCTTTAAGGGGCATCGATTACACAGTATTTTTTGGCATTCCCTATTCCATATCCGAAGTGTCATCCTTTGTGTCACTCGTGCCACAAATGTCGCAAAGTGACAAAACCTATGAAAGCATATTCACCATGAATAACATTCTCAAAACATCCCTGAATAAATGGAGAGTCAATTCATTAGAACAATTCTAGAGAAAGCTTATAAAAAACCCTAATTTGTAGTCCCAACATTGTTCTCTCCTCTATGGTCTAGCACTTGTCACCCTGTGCATAACCTGTGTTCAGCATGGGATTTGAAGTAAAAAATTGTGTTGGTCCTCTTCAAGTAGGTTCTCCAAAAATGGAGCAGAAGCTTCACCTACTAGAAACATCGAGAATGAAATTCTGGTATCATCTAGCTAAGGATTGAGTTGAGTTATCCAATTTTGAGTTCTTGATCCTACCTTTAAGAATTTTCCCCTTAAGATGTGGACTTCCCTCCCTCTTTTATGGATTCTTAACCTCTTCAGCTTTCATATAAATGAATTCCATGCTTTCCCCAAATGGTTGGTCAGTTTTGGTTGCCTTTCTAGTGATCGAATGCGCCTAAACACTGTCAAGATTGTAAGGAGAAGGAGTGCTTGAAGTATTTGGCTTGGACTTGGAATCTTGTCCCGAAGGAGGCCTCCAACATTAAGGTACCATTTTTATGCTTCCCTCTTTTATTCATTAATAATACAAAGCATGTGTTACTTTCCATCAGCTTGTTAATGATCACTTTCTTAGTATGATACTCCTTGATCTGTCATATGGCTCACATTAGAATGAAATATACTATGTTATCTTTGTTTGTCGTTATTTGATATCTCTTGCAAGTATTTTTCCGTAAAGGAATAGATAGGAGCAAGCTTGGAAGCGAAGGGATCATGATTAACATTGACAAGTGATCACATAGGAATGAGGTAGGCCATCTTCCTCTCTCGAATAATTTTGATTTAAACTACGAGAGTTTGCTTGATTTTGTCTTGTTTGTTACTAGACCCACTCATTGGGCTAGAGGAATCGCTTCTATCGTTAGAAGGGATTGCCCAGATAACAGGTTGTGATGCAGTGAAGTCATGCTAGAAGTACCTGAAACAAGATCACCGAGAGAAGTATAACCCAGTGGGACCAAAGTTGCACTGTGACCAGTGGGTGCATTTGACCTACTTCCCATATCCTAGGAAACATGCAGAAAGCCTTCAGGGGAGGAGATCGTTTCAGGATTGAATTCTTGAGTGCGAGTGCTAGATGTATCCAAAGGAGTATTCTGGGGCATGTCTTCAAATGGAGCATCATCACCATTTGTTGCCATGTTTTGCGAAAACAATTCTCAAACTAGAATCTGAGACACACCAGGAGAAGTTACTGGGAGTATCAAAGGGGATATACTGGTGCAGAGGTGATAAGTAAAGAGGGTCATCTTCTGGGTCAAAGAGTGGATTCTCGGGAAAAATTAAGAACCTTGAAGTAGGCTCAGGACTATCCAGAGGAGATACCTAGGACGATGTAACCGAATCTAGAGGAGGTGGTCGAGACGAAAGGGGTTGGATACTTAGAACAATACCAATTTCAACATCTTGGTTCTCAAGAGCTTCAGACACAATATATAGAATCTCTCTTTGGACCCTTTGAGGAGACTTGTCGACTTCGGAAAGTGAAGGGAAGGTGGAAGGTAAACTTTGTGTGTCGCTCGACCAAGGACTTGGTGGTTCTACCACGATGTATCTTTCACAAAATCAGTTGAGTGTTGGTGAAAACTTTGGGCTTAAATCCAATTACAATTAACTAGTCATTATGAGGCCAAAAGGAGTTATACATGGGTAAGATTTTATTATGTGGGCAATAAATTTTAGAAAATAACAACAAATAAATAAAAAAGGGGTAAGCTAAGAAAAAACGATTACCAAGCAACTGTGAACTACAAAATACCTCCTAGCGAACCAAGAAGTATGACAGCTAATCTCCCTGAATCGTGTGTTTTTTGTATCACGTTTATAAGGCAGTCAACTCAGTTACCTATGGCAAGATAACAACCTAGTGGGGATTCCCAAAATATATGCGACGGTACGTGGGAGGGCAAGTCCGTAGTAGTGTTTTCTGATGCGTAACCGTTCGATGACAACATTCCTATATACTTTCATATGTGGAGTGCCTTCGATATACCTAAGAGTATTGGAGAACGGTCCTATATACTTTCGTACGTGGAACTGGATATCACCTTGAGGATGCAACTCAGGAATTTAGCGAAAGCTCCTATGTTTTACGATGTCGTAACATGTCTCTAGCCTAGACCTCTAAATGTTTTTGTTAGGTTCCAAATGCTCCTTAGGTTGATTGAGGTAAATTTTAGAGTTGATATTGAATTAAGTTTCAAATTCAAGGCTTAAAACGATGTCACTTAAACACCTATAATGCAACTAATATGAGAAAAATATACTTTTCATTTGGATGAAACCTATCTAGTAAAGGGAAGAGATTCAAACAATGATGCAACACCAAATAATGCAGTAAACAAATCTTTCCTAACTAGATATTTTCACTTTCACTTTCCAAATGCAACTTGTAAAAGTAAAATGATTTTCACTTCACTAAGATGCACCTACATGGATTTTCCACTTTATATTCTTTTCAATGAATGAGAATGCACTCAATTCACGTTTCAGTTTTCATTCACTAAACAATTGTAATTTATGTTCAATGATGAAACTCAAAAGGACTTTGCAATGCAACATAATGTAATGCAATTTTATGAAAAGTAAACTTTTGAGACGAAAACTAAATGAATGCAAAATCCATTTCTTTGATGGTTTTAAAAACAACTAATATGCTCAATCCACAACAAATCAATATTTCTTCCAAACACACAAGCAACAAACAATGATTTTAATTGACTAAAAAACCCAAAGACTCAACTAAAATTTCACTTGTACCACTCAAGTATGGGATGGACTTTCACATGCCGTAAATAAACTGAGACAAAAAAGACAAAATTTGATGCACACGGAGCAGGAGGACGACCTCAGAGATCAGGAAACACTAGAATTTTTAGTATAAACCTTGCAATTTCTCAAATTTACAGACCAACGCGAGAAGACAGTTAGAACCAGGGGGACAAGCACGATTGTTACTGGCAAAAGCAGCACTGAAAACACGATTGTATTTCATAAAAAACACGCTGAGAGAGAAATGCTTGGGAAAAACAAGCAGAGATTGAGAAAAAAGGTATACCTGATTCCCTAAAACACATATTACTCAGACTACAGCTTGAAAAGCAATCAAAAGCAAGGATCTTTGAAAGTTTTACCAAACGAAGAGAAATGACCAAATGCAAAAGGAGGGTTGAAAGGGCTATAGGCTCCCCAGTGGAGTTGCCATTTTTTTTTGTAGATAATCCCTATTGCGGACAACAACGATCTCTCTAGTCTTAAACATATGATCTAGCAACAAACCAGACAATTGTATGCAAACCTTCCTAGCTTATATTAGAAAACACAAAACGAGACATATAGCCTACCTTGCTCTGATGCTAACACTTGTTAGTGTCATTTCTCGATATTCTCACTTCCAAGTTCAATCCTTTAAGTGTCGTCATGGATGCTTACCTACAAAGAATATCAAACCAAATCGACGAAAGCATGTATAGCGTAATTTAATCTAACATAAACTATGTGAAAGATCAGAGAGAAACACACTAAATTTATAATCATTTACACATTTATGGAAGGAAAACGTATAATTTATTATTATTATAAACAAGGGAATCATACAATCATTTAAACTCTGATGTTGGAAGCCACCTTCGAATGGATTTCCAAGTCCTTGCCAAGATCTTTAAGCACTCCTTTCTCCTTCATTATTTGGCAACGTTTAGGTGCAACTAAGCATAAGTATGGAAACCAACATTAATAAAACATTTGGGGAAAGCATATCATTCATTTATAGGGAAGGAGGAGAGGTTAGGGATCCACAAAAGGGGGAATAAGTTCCACATCTTAAGGGGAGGATCCATAATTGTAGGATAAAAGGCTTGAAATGGGAGCCCCCAACTCTATCTGCCTTCAATTGTTGTTAGCTCTCCGTCCTCGAAGGTTCTAGGAGGAGAAGCTTCCCTTCCATTTTTGGAGAAACTGTTAAGAAAGGAGCAAAGCAGTTTCGCGCTGGCAGCACTATACACAAGTCATTGTGAACGTGACAAGTGCGAGGGTTTAACTATAAGGACAAATAGGGTTTTTTCACAAGCTTTTTGAACATTTGCTTTAAGTAATTTCTCTTTTGGTGTCCAGGGATGCTTTGATCATGTTTTCATGGTGAATACATTAACAGCGTTTGTCACTTTGCGACATTTAGGGAAAAGTTCGACAACGCAGGGCATGAGACAGGGAGTGCGACAAAATATTGTATAACAGAAGGGATGAAAAAGAAATCTATATTTAATGAGCTCCCATATTGGAAGGATATATTAATATCTCACCTATTAGATCCCATGCACATCTTAAAAATGTCTGAGATTCAATTTTTCAACATATAGCAGGGAAAGAGAAGGACACCTTGTCTTCGAGGAGAGATATTGCTCTTTCACATACCAAATTTGATAGAAAACATTTGTGGCCAAACAAGTAAAATGATCAACATGCAGAAGCTCCATGGATTTTGAAAAAGAAAGAGCTAGACCAACTAAAAAATGTCATACTTTAAATAAGGACACCTATTAGGTATGGGTCATCAACAAATAAATCTTTTATAGTTTATGGACATATCACAAGATTTAAAACACATGATTTTCATAAATTTATGAAGGTATTATATATCATCATTTAAATTTTATTAGTAAAATTGATTAGGTACTAAATATATTTCGATATTCTATTGTGTGACAAAAATAACCAATGATGATCTTTGATAAATGTGTTTGACAACATATCATGCCATTGAAAATTAGGGGGGATCCATGTCTTACCGTTGACTTGAGGAATTCCATATGTCAATTCCCAGAATTTGCAAGGTATGTGGTATGGAATATTCATTTGTGAGACACATAGATATATTGTATTGCATTTTAATTTTTTCCTAAACCTTTATACTAATTTAGTATTATTATATTAGGTGGATGACATCCAAGGAGATCCATGAATGTGAAGTGCCAAAATGGAATAAGGAAATTGCAAAAATTATATGTATATTTGATAATGAGCTCCCCACAAGTTTCATGGACCTACAAGTCCATTTACTTATACACCTAGTTGATGGCATTGAATTGGCGAGTGTCGTATCGACAAGGTGGATTTTTTATTTAAGAGGTATATGAAAACTCTAAAAATATATATCCAAAAAAAGGCACATCGAGAGGGTTGCATGTCTGAAGGGTATGTATTTAATGAAGCAATTTTCTTCCTATGTGAATTCCTTGGAAAGGATTTCGAAGATGGGCCACGCTTATGGGATGGAGAATGAGCATCAGATATTGTAGATGTAGAAAAACCACAATATAATAGCGTTCAAGTAGAAATTAGTAAGAAAACTCATGATCTTTGTGGTTGTTTTTATTGCAATCGTTAATTTTCTCTATAATTTGTTTGTCAAATTAACAACACAGCCTTTGGAGTTTGAAATAAGCATGTTGACATGTAATAGGTGTAGACGAAAATACTATACTCAACAAATTCATTTGGTACCACATGGACTTTATGAATAAATGGATTGATTTGTATGATAAAAAGAGAAAAGAAGTGTTAGAAGCAAGGAAACAATTTAATAGATTGAACCCAAGAAATATCCCATTTCCTATTGATCTGCAAAGGGAATGGGGCAAAGATTGAAAACTAGAATGGGTTACTGAAAAAATTCAAAATCAAATAGAAGATGCAGTTATAGATTCAAACATAACGGAAGATTAAATCAACATGTCTAGAGGATGTCAAAGAAAGGTACGGTTGGAATTTTACATAATGTTGTTTCCTTACAGTTTTGACACTATTAACTATTTTAATATTCATCATTATATTTGTTTTAACCAAAATAAATTGTCTTTCATAGGCAAGTAAATATCCAACAATGTGGGCATATGGTCGAGATTATCGTGTAGATGTA
Organism: Pinus albicaulis; assembly: GCA_034641835.2. NCBI lineage: Eukaryota > Viridiplantae > Streptophyta > Pinopsida > Pinales > Pinaceae > Pinus > Pinus albicaulis. Next base: position 310,048,935 of record CM076569.1, read on the forward strand.
AAGAGGCAATCCTTTGATTGTGGCATCATGGTTGACTTCAAGCAATCCAGTCGATCAATCTCAAAAGTGTGAGTTGGATTATCACACTTTTAAATGTTGTATTTGTAAGTGTAGATGATTTGAAGCATTTGAGAGGAGAATAAGGCATCATACCCATAGTGGATTGTTTTCTATAGAATCTTCAAAGTTCTTACCGGAGGATAAGGAGCCTTATGTTTTACCAATTCATTGTGAGCAGGTATTTCTTTAACTCAAAGAAAAAGCTATAGCGATAAATAATCTATTAATAAATTGTTTATTGCAAATATATACATGTGTTTATTAATCAATAAAATTGATATAACATATGTCTAATATACGTATGTACTCGTTCATGTGGAGGTATTTTTTTATGAAGATATTATGGACCTGAAATTGATATTTTTTATACATTATGATCTAAAATTAAGGCATGTATTTCATTATACATTAGTGGATACTGAGCAAAACAATGATGGCCAACAAAATGAGAGAGGGATTAGAGAAAATTGAAGAAATTGGCATCCATGATGATGATGAAGATGGTTATGTTCAAGCACAAGAAGGAAACAATACAGAGTTACATGATGTGAAGGAAGACAACAACATAGATGGTATAGAAAATGGTGATCCAAATACATCTAGTAACAATATGGATGGACTACAGTCAAATTTCGATGATGATGAAGATGATGCAAGTCAAGACGAGGATGATGATAATATTAACTACTTGAAATATCATACGAACATTGACAATGATACACTATTTGACATTGTTGCAGGCAATGATGTTAATGACTAAGACTTCTAAATTTTTAGAATTATTTGTAATCCATGTTTAAAAGATTATGATTCTTATAGATTAAAATTTGAAATGCTTCAGTATTATTTGTGTCAATACAAATTAACTATTGCAATATCATTAAAGTGTTCAAGATATGGTATGAATTGTTGGCAGAAAAAATAGGATTACTTGAATGCTTCTTCCATTCATTTTGTATCAACATATGTTTGTGAAGACATAAAAGTTAATAAAATATTAATGCTCGTATCTCGAAATGATTTGAATAAGCAACTTTGTTAACTTCATCAGTTTTATACTGTTTTCATTTCACGCAAAGTCTATGCTAAGGCAGATGATGACGAGTATAAAATAATCTCAACCCAATTTCATTGCACACGCACTCTCAACAATCAAAAAAGTTGTTACACACTCCACATAGATTCAATGTGAAGAAATATTGTAGAATAAGATACTTAGTCATTCAACCACTCTCACAGCGCTCGTGAAAACCATCACTCTTTCAATATGCACATATAAAAGGAAATGCAATCCAAATTGTAACAACAAAGCAAATATTTCACTGCCACACTAAACTGAGGGACCAGTCCATGACTTAATTTTTCACACCATCCAAAGCTTGCCACAATTAATTAAATTACACACACAATTAACTATAACAACAACATTAATAACAATCACATAAATGATAAATATTTATGCAATATGTCATTCAACCACTCTCATAGCACTCCTGAAAACCATCACTCATTCAATATTTACACATAAAAGGAAGTGCAATCAAAACTGTAACAACAAAGAAAATAATTCACTTCCACACTAAATTGAGGGACCGGTCAAAGACTTGAGCTATCACACCATCCAAAGCTGATTGGAATTAATTAATTAACACACAAAATTAATTGTAAAAGAAAGAATAACATCAATAACATAATTGAGAAATATTTTTACAATATGCCATTCAACCACTCTCACAACACTCTTGAAAACCATCACTTGTTCAATATGCACACAAAAGGAAGTGCAATCTAAATTGTAACAACAAAGCAAATAATTCACTACCACACTAAAATGATGCACCAGTCCAGTACTTAAGTTGTCACACCATCCAAAGCTTATAGAATTAACTGTAACAACAACAGTAACAACAATCACATAACTGAGAAATATTTATGCAATTTTCCATTCAACCACTCTCACAACACTCCTTAAAACCATCACTCATTAAATCTACACATATAAAAGGAAGTGCAATCCAAATTGTAACAATACGAAAATAATTCACTACCACACTAAACTGAGGAACCGGTCTAGGACTTAAGTTGTCACACCATCCAAAGCTTATTGTGATTAATTAAATCACACACAGAATTAACTCTAACAACAACAGTAACAACAATCACATAACCGAGAAATATTCATGCAATCTGTCATTCAACCACTCTCACAACACTCCTGAAAGCCATCACTCAATCAATCTGCACACATAGAAGGAAGTGCAATACAAGTTGTAACAACAAAGAAAATAATTCACTGCAGCACTAAATTGGGGGACCGATCCAAGACTTAAGTTGTCACACCATCCAAAGCTTACTACAATTAATTAAATTACACAGAGAATTAACTATAATAGTAACAGTAACAATAATCACATGGTTCGAGAGAGGCTCAGGAAACCTAGCCACTCTGCTGCGCTCCTCTGCGTCTGAGGCCTAGCCTCGGCCCTGTGGCCGCTTCGAAGGTTCTTTCTCTCCTTTTGGGCGCTGGGTTTTCTCGTCCTGAGCTGTTCCTGCACTTCGCGGCGCCTTGTCTGGTCCGGCGCGACGCATTGAGCCGGCCGACCAGTGCCTCGGCTGTGCGCGGCACTTTCATTCTGCGCGGCGTTCTGATCCTTGTGCGCGGCGCCTTCTTTCCCGCCTTGCTCTACATTTGTTTGAGCGCGGCGCTTTGACTCAGAGTGGTGTCTTTTAGCGGTGCTTTGGCCCTCTGTTCTCTCCTTGGTTTCTTTGGGCCTCTTCCTCTGCCGCTTTGATTTGTAGTTCCATGTCTTGGTTGTAGGGTTTCGTGTGAGCTCGTTTCAAGCCTGGGAAGTGCTGCACCAATGGAGCCCCCTCCGCCTCCTAATTCTGAAGCTGAGGCCTTCCTCAACCTCATGTTATCCCTCCCTAAAAAGAAAGCTTCCGAGGCTTCGAAGTTTGTGAAACGTTTAGATGACATCCCTGAGATTTCACTCCCTCCGGATGGCCCGATTCAGGTCGCCCTTTCTCTGGTTGAGCGGGCTTTGGTGGGTCAGTTCACTGGGCTCTGGCCCTCCCCCAAATCTACGGAGAGCTGGGTCTCTAGAAACTGGGCGCCGCTGATTAAAGGCAGAGTCACTTCATATTTTTTGGTTAAGGGTTTCTTTCTGTTTGAATTCTCTGAAAAGGATGATAAGCAACTGATATTCTGTAACGGTCCCTATTTCATGGGACCTCAGGGGCTGTACCTCAATAAGTGGACGCCTGACTTTGATCCAACAGTGGACGTCCCTACAGTCGTTCCTGTGTGGGTTAGGCTGCCCAACCTGCCAGTACATTGCTGGAATGACAAGTCTCTTAAGCACATTGGAAATACCTTGGGCAAATACATTGATCGAGCAAACAGTAAGGAACAATTCGACTGTGCTAGAATCTGCGTTGAAGTCGACCTTGAGGTTGGTCTGCCTGAGGCAATAAAGATCAGAGTTGGATGTTGGACACATGTGCAAAAGTTGGACTATGAACAACTTCCATTCAAATGTCGGAAATGTCATGTCTACGGTCATTTTGCTATAGGATGTCCTAAGAACAGCGTAGTGGAGAAAGGAAAAGAGGATGGTTGGACTCAGGTCAAAAGGACCAAAACTGCCCACAAACCCTCTAGAACTGGCAACATGAATGGTAAAGGGCCCCAGGTAGGCTTTGGGATCCAAACACCTCTCATGGAAGACCAAGGAAATAAATTTACCCAGTTAAGCTCAGCAACAGAAGACACCCAAGAATTAGAGATGCAGAAAGAAGGATCGCCCCAAAAAGAGTCCCCCTTGGGACCAAAGCAAACCGACAGTAATGCAAACATGACAAAAGAGACACCCACAGAGGAGGTTGAGGAAGTGCAAAGCTCGGAGGCCTCAGAAGAAGAAGCGGAAATAGGTGACTCGCAAACCTCGGCTAGAAGATCAACGAGAGGCCGAAAATCTGCTCGGGAAAAAAGAGAGCAAGAGACTTACAAAGACAAACTCCAGGGAAGCCAACCTACCCTTGAGAAACTTTTGGAAAATACTCCAAAGAAGAATAGAAATCAGACCCAGAGCTCCAGAGGAGCTCATCATCCAAAAAACAAGTGATGAAGATCGTCTCCTGGAACTGTAGGGGCATGGGGAGTAGAATAAAAGAAGAAGCCTTAAGAAGTTTGATTAGATCAGAATCTCCCGATCTGCTCCTTATCCAGGAGACCAAAATGGAGGACTATGCCTTCTTCCAGATAGGTAAGAAATTATGGAAGAAAAGTGAAGGGCAAGCAGTTTCAGCTCGAGGAGCTTCAGGTGGGCTGGGCACTATTTGGGACGCTAACAAATTCATAAAGATCAAAGAACTTAATAACACCCATTGGCTGTTCTCAAAGCTGCAGCACGTAGAAACTGATGTGACCTTCTCCCTCTTTAATGTGTACGCTCCTGTCAGCGTAGGGGAGAAGAAGAACTGCTGGGATTCTATCAGAGGTCTGGCAGAAGCTGAAGATTTGGCAAACATAATTATAGCTAGGGACCTAAATCTCACCTTATCATTGTCAGAAAAACGTGGAGGAAGCATTGTTAGGGACCCGGCGCGGGAATGGGTTGAGGAGCTGCTCCAAGACTGGGACATGTTAGACATTAAGCCTCTGTCCGGAAAATACACTTGGACAAACAAAAGAATCGGCCCGGGAGATATCGCTGCAAGGTTAGACAGATTCCTTGTTCAAAGTTCTTTTCTTCTTCTTGGTCTAGAGATTAGAATGCAAATTATTCCTTGTAGTGTTTCCGACCATCGCCCCATTAAACTGGATCTACTGGAACATTTGAATCAAGGTCCCATTCCTTTTAAATTCAACTCTCATTGGATCAAGGAACAGTCTTTCTTGCCTCTGATAAAAGAAAGCTGGAGGATCCCAGTCAAAGGCTCTGCCTTCTTTGTTTGGGAGGAGAAACTTAGGAGAGTCAAAGCTGCTTTTAAAGACTAGGTCAAAACCTTACCTAACCCCGCTGTGGAAAGGAAATTGTTACAGCAACGTCTTGAGATGCATCATCTGGTTTCGGAAAACGTAAAGATCACTAAAGAAATTCTTGACAAGGAGGCTATTCTTCAGCAAATTCTCCTTAAAGCTAGCTTGGCTGAGGAAGAATATTGGAGACTAAAATCCCGCAGTCTCTGGCTCAAGGCGGGAGATAGAAACTCATCCTTCTTTCATAAGCAAGCTCAGGCCCGAATTTGCCGCAACTCTATCTCTGAAATTAAAGTTGAGAACTCTACGTATAGAGATATCCAAAGCATAAAAGACGTTGCCTTCTCTCACTTCAAAAATCTCTATAGTAAAGAGGAGGACTTGGGCCATGGTTCTATCCTTGTGAACGAGGTGCCCACCCTCATTTCCGCTATAAAAAACCAATTCCTGGAAGTCGAGATCACTAACAATGAAATAAAAAGCGCCCTCTTTGCAATGGAACTGGATAAGGCCCCAGGTCCTGACGGTTTTACTGCCAGATTCCTGCAGTTCTGTTGGCAGATTGTGGAGAAAGACTTATGCAGAATGATTCGGAAATCTCAAGAGTGTCAGAAGATTGGGGGAAGCACTAATTCGGCCTTTCTGGCCCTCATCCCCAAGGAGAAAGGCGCCAACACCTTCAGAAGGTTTCGCCCAATCTCCCTCTGTAACATAGGCTACAAGCTGATTACGAAGGTTATTGCCAACAGATTAAAAATCATCCTTCCAGGCATCATACCTGAGAATCAGGGAGGCTTTATTCAGAGTAGACAGATTGTGGATAACTTTATCCTGGTCCAAGAGGCGATTCACTCCAGTGTGGTTCGCAAAGAGAAAGGAATGGTTGTCAAGTTAGATCTTGAAAACGCCTTTGATAGAGTGAGACATAGTTTTATGCTAGCTGTCCTGCGCAAATTTGGGTTTGGTCCCAAATTCATCAATTGGATTAAGGCTTGTATTAGTGAGCCTTGGATTGCCCCTCTGGTGAATGGGAGGGCCACAGACTTCTTCAAAGCTTCTCGAGGTCTGAGACAAGGGTGTCCTCTTTCCCCTCTGCTCTTTGTCCTCCAAGCCTCTGTCCTCAGCTTCCTTTTGAACAGAAAACAACAGGAGCAAGATTTAATGGGCCTGAATATTGCGAGAGGAGTCAACAATATAAACCATGCCTTATTTGCGGATGATTCCCTCTTACTGGGTGCTGCCTCAGTGTCCTCTGCCAAAAGATTTAAAGAAGTGATTGATGATTACTGTCAAGACTCAGGAAGCAGTCTCAATAAAGGAAAATGCAATATCTACTGCTGGAATACCCCTGCCATCACGATGCAAGCCATTTCCTATTGCTTTGGCTTCGCAACATCCTCGTCTTGGACATCCTTCAAGTATTTGGGTCTCCCAATTTTTCAAAAATGTACTGTCAGCAGAGACTGGTTACCCCTGCTGGAAAAATTTGAATCCAAGATCCATTCCTGGGGATACAACTGGCTTAATCTGGCTGGTAAGTCTGTGCTTATTAAAGCAGTTTTAAATAGCCTTCCCATCTATTAGTTTGATGTGATGCTGGCTCCTATTGGAATTATGAAGAAAATGGAGGATCACATTAGAAAATTCTTTTGGAAAGGCGGGAAAGCTAATGAAAAGAAAATCCCCTTAATAAGCTGGAACAAAATCTTCATGCCCAAATTAGAAGGCGGATTGAACTTTAAGAATATCTGCACGCAGAACATTGCGTTGGGAGCTAAGCTGAGTTGGAGGATTATCGCCCCAAAACCGGGATGGGCACAGCTCGCCTTGTGGAAGAAGTACTTTCGTGGACAGAGGAAAAGGTGTTTGGATCAGCCCGTAGCAAACTCTGCCTCGATAATTCAAAAGCTCTGTGTTAAATCTTCCTCCATAATAACCCAGCATGCACACTGGATTCCTGGCAATGGCAAGCAAATTAGAATCTGGGAGGATCGAATAATGGGTTGTGATCCTCTGGTTGATGATCGATCTCTGGATCTGCTGAAGGACTGGATGCATAGAGCAGGATACATTACTTTGTGGGATATTTCCAATTGGGAAAACGGTAAATGGCATAGTTGGATTAACATCGAGGTGCCCCAGGTCCTGTCCAAAGAGTTTGCAATCTTCCTAGCCTTTTTAAACGGCAAGGCTCCCTTGAACAGCAGAAAATTGGATGCCCGAGGTTGGGGTCCGACCCCTGGACGCTATACTGTTTCTCAGGGCTACAGGAAAATCTCGTCAATTCCCCACGTTCCTGCAGATCCGAAACCATGGAAAGGCGTTTGGTCCCAGTCTTCGCTGCCTAAAATTGACTCCTTCTGTTGGCTCCTTTGCCATCAGAGAATTTTGACAGATGATAGATTGCAGAGAAGAGGTTATCTAGGCCCCTCTAGATGCTCGATGTGTGGAGATAACGCAGAGTCTGCTGCGCATCTGATGCTCAATTGCAATTTTGTGACAGATCTTTGGAATGAGGCCTTAGGCCCTTGACCCTTAATCCATTAAACCCCAATTGCTTTTTAATCCTTGTACCCGAAATCCCTAAATCCCATAATCCTTAAAGCCCCTATCCACTTAACCCCATAATCTCTTAACCATTAATCCCTGTACCCCAAATCCCTTAATCCCATAATCCTCAAAGCCCCTATCCACTAAATTTGGGGCTAAAAAGGGAGCTAAGTGTTGGGTCAATTTACTGTTGTAAACTACCGCAAGTATTTATTATCAATCCAGGTTGGTGAACTTAGAAGCATCCCCAAAGTATACGGGTTTCAGTTATGATCAATTCAAAAGATGGTTTATTGATGATTAGGGAAATTCATATTACAAATAAAAATATAACTTAATTAATTTATAAACAATATATCAAAATACATGAAATAATAATTGAACACGCTCTTTTCTAAGAGGTCTTGGTTGTCCTTCATCATTGATTTCATTCTATCATTAATGCTACTGTGAAAGCAGAAATTCAGGAAAAATAGGAAAAGATAAATCTAATTTCTAAACAATAGATTAAGATACATGAAATAATAATTGAAGAGACTCTTTTCTAAGAGGTCCTGGTTGTCCTTCATCATTGATTTATTCTATCATCAATACTATTGTAAAAACGGGAATTCAGAAAAGCAGGAAAAGATGAATCTTAGTTTTGAACTCTTAAGCAGAGTTTTGAACTCTTAAGCAGAGTTTTGAACTCTTAATCAGATAGAAGAAGTATTTAACTTAAATACTGGTTTGTCTCTTCGTATGCAAAAAATAAAACAAGATTAAGATCCATCAGCAATCAAAGCATGTAAAGGCATGTAAAGATAAACAAATCAAACATAACCAACTAATTTAGAAGTTGCAGCTACGAAATAAACTAAGAAGTGCACTTAGCTCGGTGTGGGGGCCCTCCACCCTTGCCTCGCACACTGAAGGTAAAATCAACTACTTAAGACTTCAAGCAATCAACCAGCATGTAACAACATCAAAATATGATATAATAGATCTTCTATTATGTCTCCAAGTCTCATAAATAATAATAATAAGTCATACAAGTTCCATTGTCAAAGCCTTCAAAGTGTGAGGCTTAAATAAATAAAATATCTAACAAACTCATCTAAAATAACTCAAGTAATCATAACTATCCTTATCCTATCATATCAGGTCGAATTCATCTATCATATCTGTTGTGGTGGATTTGACACACGGGTGTACAAGATCGCACGCGTTTAGAGAATGTGGTCTTTCCTCTAAACTATAGGTAACAAGCAGTATCTGGGGGGGAGCTCAGAAGTATAAGACTTCAATGAAGTAATACACTAAAGTATGCTCTGTTAAAAAGAACTAAAACTAAAAACACAAAAGAAGCTACATAGAGAGTTCCAAACAGTAACAAGGTAAACAACGGCTCGATGGCGTCTTCTTATTGAATGCTTGGAATGAAAACAAAATCATACCCACTTGTCAAAGGGCCTAGGAAACAGCTCTAGGACCCGTTGCAAGGATGTTTGTCCTTCAATTTTTGCCTTCTGACGCAGTCTAACTCTCTCTCTTTACTGCAGTGGACTAAAATGTTGGGTGGCCAACCATCGAGTCCTCTCTTGCTTCAGCTCCTTGGTTCACACACAATCCTGGTGTTGCTTGGGCAACTTTGGCCAGCATAACTTTGTGATCACATTTTGTTAATCTCTTGGTGGGTTTTTATAGGTGAGCTTAAAACCTCCTTCCTTCCCTTGGTACATGGTGGATTGTGACCCAAGGGAGGGGCATGATTCCATTGTGTGCTGAAATATGCTTTTGTGTGCTCACACAAGGTCTAAGGAGGCGTTGGTGTTGTCCTTAGGTTGCTTTCACATAAGGAGAAACTGTCCTTTGCTTGCTTGTGGTCCCGGAAAGTGACTTTTTGCTACTTCCAGGAATGCGCACAGAAGGCGCTCTTTTTGAAGGAAAAAGCGCGCATTTGAGCATTTGTGACTAGTTCAAATTTGATTTTCTCAAAACCTTAGAGATTATTGATTCCATAATGTATTCATGTCCTGTAAATCCTTAGGCTCGACATTAACTGATGTCATCTTCTGTTGTACGGTTTTCTAGTGTTAACAGTTTCCCCCTAATGTGTGAGGTCTAGGAAGAACTGTATAGCCGAAATACATTATAGTTTCTTTTCTGTATCATACGCAGAGAGAGACAGAGAGAGAGAGAGAGAGCGAGGCCTGCGTGTAGAATGGAAAACACCTTGCACCATTTCCGAGATAACCATGGCCTAAGGGACCCCCTGCAAGCAGACAAAATATACAACATAGTTGCAAAATTTCAACGAGGCGGGCATGTCCCATGCTCGTGATGCTATGGCTAGTTAAACAAAAATGACAGATACATGTGTTGTCTATGCCACTACTGTGGTAGTGATGTTTGTGGTTTTTGACAACGACTACTGACGCCCTCAGGGGCGTTTTTTCTTTGATGATAGGTGGAATGTGGTACCCATATGCGTAATCTTGGTATGGCATATCACTACGCAATGTATGCATATGTACTAGATGGGACCTTCCCGTGGAAGCATTGTTGTCAGAGACACTTATAAAGGCACGGGTCTTCGACAGATCTTGATCAAAGTGCAATGGTTGTAAGGTACGATACCATCGTGACATGAAAGATTTTGTTGTAGTCGAATGTCAAGAGGATCGATGACATCTATGGACAATGATGTCTCCCATAGTGCCACCCGAGGACACCCCTTTGCGTGGGGAGGGTCATCCAAGGTATCGCTTCCTTTTTGGAAAAGAGTTGTTGATGTCGACAAAAAAGAAGCCTCAATAGAACCATAATGGGTTTAACATAGGCATGTTGGTGAGCAGTGGCTGAAAACGGATGATGGGGATTCAGTGGCCCGAGGTCGAAGTATATTTGAGCAGCTTGGTGGCAGTCATAGATATTTTTGAAGGGAAAAGTCCCTGGAGTCAGTAGGAATTCCAGGGCAGGTATGAACCGGCTATGAGTGTCGTAATGGTGCGTGCATGCGGGGTATGAAATACTTCGACCATGGGAAATGGGGGACTGCTACCATGGGAGGAAAAGTAAAATATGAGGGCGAAGGGCATTGTTTGTGATCTTTGTACACTTACCAAAAGAATAAAATAATGGGGTTTGGTTTTTACAAAACACAGAGATGGGTACCCAAAAACATGAAAGAGGGTTGCTCACCTGATGGTGTGAGGACGGTGTTTTGCTGGGGGTAGGGGTCCCATTGGTTGGTCTCATTTGCGGGGTTGATGAAGCGGAAGATGTCGCAGATGGGTTAATGTTGATGGAGGTATGGTGGGCCAAATGCGGTGTGCGGACATTTATCATATGCAGGGTGAGGTGATGATAAACGTGGTCGAGTATGAGGACCCTATGGTTTATTTATGATGGAGAAATGATGTCAAGATATGCAATTTTTTATGGAACTCTATCATGCTGGGGGTAGAATGATACCTGCTCCGGAACTTTCAGTGGTCGGTGTTTGTGAATGGTTTGCGGGTTATTCCTACAAAAAGCAACTACCTCAAGTGAAAGCATCTTCTTTTCATTCAATATTATTGAAAAACATGAATCTTGGAAAGGAAGATAGGAGGGTGCATACCTTCCGGCGCTTGAAAAATTAAATTTTCAGGAGTGCGAATGTGTGGCATCGTCTATGTTCGCTTAGGAGTTGTTACTTGGCTCATAGTTTTGATTTCAGTTGCGGTTGCCCCCAGACTGAGATCATGGGGGAGGGCATTGCCGGTTAGTGCCCCCCGTCTTGGATCTCCCCGAATACGGATTACTGCTGCCTAGGTGACCTTGGGCCAAAGACTCGATCAAACCGTCTGCAGTAAATGATGTGCTTGAATCTCAAGAATATGAGGCAACCAGGTTTCCTTTTCCCTGGCTGGTGTATGGTGGCTTGGGTGGAAGAGGGACAAATGGTTGTCTTTCTAGTGACTGTCGTTCCCCCTGCAGGTACAAGATGGTACGAGGTTCGTCATTGATAGACTGGATGGAGGGATCCTCTTGATAGGATCACTTGATCGCATGTAAGGCGTCCCTATACTGTGGTATTTCTGGACAATGGTGGGTATAATGCCCACAGGTGTCACAGAGGGCGCGTGCGTGATTGGTACGCAGTGGTTTTCCTGTACTTTTGGTGGCAAGTTCCTTTTTATGGGAATGCCATTTTGAGGTGCCTGCCTCGCAGCCGAGGAGTGGTTTTAATTCGTCCAACGCCGGGCATATGTGAGTAGGGTGTCCCATGACATCACATATAGCGCAGGCTGATGAATCTCTTTGTATGGTGGGGGTCACCACTTTCTTTCCTTTCTTGTCGATTTTCTTTATCGTGGTCGTTGGTTTCGTGGTGGGAATTTCCCTTGCTTGGGCTGTTTCGACTGCTACTTGGGTAGGTTGGGGCTCCTGGGGACCGGGGGGATTTAACCCAAACGCAGTAACGTTAGTAGCTAGCATTCCTGGAGGGGGAACGAGATACCACATTGGGAATTCCAATGATATGTTGGGTAGTACCAGTGTTGCCAAGACTTGCTGGGAGGTGAAGCCAAGAGGTGGGTATAGGAAAGGAGTTTGGGAGGCGACATAGACTAGGGAGGCTGCAGTAGTTGATGCCTCGGTGTCGTTACTGCTTGAGTCTGTGTCCTGACTAACCTCAGTGCTTGATGTGGACATAATGCATACTGGGGCCGCTGTGGCATTGGGTGATACCTCAATGATAATAGGAGGATCTCCTAGGAATGATCTTAGGACAAACGACGGTTTGAATTGGCCCGGGCCATATTCTTGATACCGTGAAAGACCATCTGTGGTTGTGTCTACATAAGGTAGAACCATATATGTATTGGTCAAAGGATATTTTTTAGTGTGCGTCAGCTAGTCTACTGTAATGATTCGGTCCTCGTGGGGGAACATCATGATGCGGAAAACGGAGGATGCTATAGCAGACATGGCATACATGTAACTATGCCCAAGGAGTATATTGTAATCCAAGTGAGTGTCCAAGGCTTCGATGTCTATGTGGAACGTTTTTCCGGCTAAGCAGACCGGTACATTTTGGAAGAGACCGACGGGGGTCGAGGGCCGACCGTCGTATCCTTTGAGTGTGATGACGAAAGGTTTGAGTTCTGGGGCTCCTAACTTCTACCATACATTCTTTGACATGATGCATGTGGATGCACCCTCATTAATGACACATCGGTGAATAGTGATATTCTATACCAATACTGGTATCTGGAAGGCGACTATGGAGGGAAGCCTAGGGGTGGCTTTGTCTAAATCAAAATCCATCATGCATGTGTCGGCAGGGTCGACGGCGCCTAAGGCGGAAAGTAGCGCTTTCCGTTGCTTCGGGCACGACTACAGTACCTCCAAAGCGGACATAGCAGCAGGTGACGAGGCTAAATCATCTACGATGCTGTAATTGTGGGTTTCTTTCGAGTAGTTACTTGCTTTCCTATTAGGCCCTTTAACCATTTTTGGCAATGGTTCTAAAGGAATCTTTAGAATGGTCAAAGGTGCAGTCGGTGCGGACGTACTAGCCCCTGACATGTCGGTGTCTGGTGGGGTGTCGTAGTTGTGATTCCGAGTTTGGAAAAACATTTCTTCCCCATCCATGTAAATTTCATGGTTGTTTTTCTCGGAATCGTTGGGGTTTTGTTGTTGAGTGCTGACCGTTCCTTGATGGGGGAAGGGTTCTTGCATAACTGCAGTTGTCTGGGAAGATCCTCCTTGTCCTCGGTTACTCTGAAGCTTTTTAAGCTCAGGGAGTTCGGGACAGTGGCGAGTATAGTGCCCGTTCTCACCACATATTGAACAAGAATGGTTTGTTCGCAGAGGTGGCCATTTGCCTTGCTTTTGAGCATCGCTTGGCTCTTGGTTCTGGTTTCGGTTGGAGTTATCTCTAGGTCGGGATCGCGGTGGGTGCTGTGGGTTGTTGCCCCCCTGTCCAGGGTTCCCTTTGGGTTTGTTTTTTACCTTTCTTTTAACCACGTTAGGAGGGTAATTCTCCTGATCATACTGGTGTGGTTGATTTGGAAAGGTTGCACAAAGTTCACTTGTGCATTGTTTTACGTTGGTGGGTTATGTGCTTGGGACTGAGCATACTGTTGTCCCATGTTTGCACCTGGCCGTTGGGGGGGAGTTCTTCCGTAATTTTTTCTTCCCGCGTACTGGGTCCCTCCGGCTGGAGGGTAAGGTCCTCCTTGGTGATACGTTGGTGCCCTATTAGTCAAATTTTGCTGCTACATATGATGACTTTGAAATACGGGTTGAGACATGTCCTAGGAAGACCCATGTGTGTAACTGGGATTTCGACTGCTGCTGCCTAGGTACCCTTGGGTCATTAACCCAATAAGTCCGTCTGAAAAGTTCGACATGCCTAGCAATTCTTGATAAGATTGCAGGTGCGGGTTGTTAGGCAGGATATTGTATATGTATCCTGATTGCGTATAGATCAGTTCAAGCTGTTGGGCTTTATTGATTGTGTCCTCTTCGGATGTGGGGTTACGTTGCGCCACATCCTTTTAAATCTCTGCCGTCAGATTTTTCAAGAATAAAAACAAAGGGACTCGGTCGTCGAGTTGAGCTTTGCATAAGCTACGATGCAGTCTCCACTCATGGAGATGTTCAGAAATGTGGGTAGAGGGGGATTGTCTGAAATGAGTCAGTAACTACATTCCTGAGTCATGGTGAATGGGAAACTAAAATTATGTGAGGAATGTAGTAGCGAGGGCGCTAAAGGTTCTATGTGAAGCAGGGGGTTGCTCGACGTACCATTTTGCGGCCACTCCCACGAAAGTGCGTTGAAACAACCTCAATCGAATAGTATTGTCAATGATGTTATTCAATGAGCACCACAGGTGAAAGGTCATTATATGATTCCTTGGGTCTTCCGCTTGCTTGCCCTCAAACTTTGGTATGTCTGAAGGGAGTTTCGTGGGAATGGGAGGCCAATTGGGGTCGTGTGCGATGGGGTCATTGGTGAGCTTGGTTAAATCTGGTAGATTTAACGTTGCTAAGAAGGGTGACTGAGAGGTTGACACCATGGCAACGTGTGAAGACACGAAGTTCTGGTTAGAACGAGGGTTAGTCTGTGACGTACTTGGTTGTGAATTCAGCTGGCTTCCCGTATGGGATGCACTCTTCTGCCCCCTAGAGGACGAGGGGGGAGTGATGTGCGGTGTGGTGTTGGGAGACTGGATAGGGTTCCCAAATAAGGTTGCTCCAAGAAAGGACGAACCAACCACTGTGGCAATGTTCCGTCTTTGACGCCTAAATGGCAAAAGACCTGGAACCCCTCCCGATAATGGGGGGAGGTCCAAAAGACGCCTGGACCGATGAGGTTCCATTGGAACCATTTGAGGGTCGTCCAGGTTAGGTTTTGGATTTTTTTTTTTAGGGGATTGAATCTATGATCACGAAAAATTTATGGTCACATACATAAAACAAAGAAAAAAATGAAATGAATTTCCTTTAATTTAATCTATGTGATCAATCAAGCAAAAAATGGTTTTGTTTGTTTGCGCATGATACTCAAAAATCCTATAAGACCTAATAACGTCCTCACACACTCAAAAGTAATTGGGCCTTGAGAGGATTTCTTGCGAGTGCTGGCACAATGTCCCGAAAGAACTGGCAACGCCCCTAGTCGACCGAAGAGAATCAACCAAGGTAAGGGTAGAGGGTCTGGCGCTTGCCTGCACCGTCACCTATAGGGTAAAGGATGACCTTGTTTTGGCCACTAAGAACCACCATCCCACGTGAGCGTTCGATTCTTGGGCTTATTGGTATTCAGCTAACAGTATCGAGTATCAGACGGGTCAAGTAGCCCCAACTAATACCGCACGCATTGCGCCTAAGCCTAACCCCCTCTCAATCGGGTCTCTGCCGCGCTCGGGTTTTCTTTTTGGTGGGCCGATAGGTGGATTTAAAAGCTCCCTAAAAAAACAACTTTTATGTTTCAAATGTGAAGCGTGATCAAGGCGGCTTATTGGATGCCTACCCCCTTGATCCTAACTTAAGCTATAATTTCTCTTGTGGCCCCTAAGGGGAGAATTTAGTGCGTTGGTTTATGTTTTTTTTAGGTGGATTTCTTTTATTAGTTGGTGAATGTGTGTGAGCGTATGGTGAACAATCTCATAATTTTAACATATGGATATCGGTGATCCTTTACAAAAGTCCCCTAGTTAAACTATGTGATGTTGTTCCTTGCTCAAATAAAAAGCATGTGCAGATAATGGGTCGCTTCCAAAACCTCCTAATTAGTCTATATGAGTGACTAAAGGGAGATGTCAAATCACAAATATAGAGTGTTCATATGCTTGTCTAGGGTCACCCAATGGCGCAAAGACAATAGAGATTACTTGCTCTAACTTGCGATTCAATCCTAGTCCTGCAATTTCCTAAATGCAAAAATTGAAATTTAAACTAAACAATTTCTACACTAGCTTATGCATGTGTGGTCATGAGCCACTTACTTGGACTAGTTAAACTAAGTGTGCATACCAGAATTTTCAAAAAACATAAATTGTTCGGAAAGCAATGGTTAATTCGCCCCCTACTTAAACTATGTGAACACTTTTTGCAAAAACCAACTTAAATGAAAACTAACTAAAAGCCTACAAAATGTAGCAAAAATCAGTTCTCGGAAGATGTGGGGTATTAACATAGGTATTGGAAGATACATTAGGGGCTGCCAAACACACTTACAAGCAAAAAAAAATGCAGAAGATAGGGAGAAAAAATCTCTCTGCAAATTACGCACAAAACCCTCTGACAGGTTCGCTTTCCTGCGCACAGGTCACTCCTGAACGCGCGCACCGCGTGTCTGTGTGAACAAACTGCGTGCAAAATTCCTGCAAGTAAAAGAAGTTAGGAGCTGCCTTCTTCAGTCTGTCACCTCAGTGAGTCTATGGACTGCAAGATGGGTCAGAGGATTGTCAGATCCACTCCAACATAGACTAAGGGTCTCCTGCAAAAATGGCACAACCACATAAAATTGACACGTCATTGGAGTCGCAAATCTTGTTGTGGTGGATTTGACACACGGGTGTACGAAATCGCACGCGTTTAGAGAATGTTGTCTTTCCTCTAAACCATAGGTAATAGGAAGTATCTGGGGGGAGCTCAGAAGTATAAGACTTAAATGAAGTAATACACTAAAGTATGCTCTGTTAAAAATAACTAAAACTAAAAACGCAAAAGAAGCTACATAGAGAGTTCCAAACAGTAACAAGGTAAACAACGGCTCGATGGCCTCTTCTTATTGAATGCTTGGAATGAAAACAAAATCTTACCCACTTGTCAAAGGGCCTAGGCAACGACTCTAGGACCTGATGCAAGGATGTTTGTCCTTCAAATTTTTCCTTCTGACGCAATCTAACTCTCTCTCTTTGCTGCAATGGACTAGGATGTTGGGTGGCCAACCATCGAGTCCTCTCTTGCTTTAGCTCCTTGGTTCACACACGATGCTAGTGTTGCTTGGGAAACTTTGGCCAGCATAACTTTGTGATCACACTTTGTTCATCTCTTGGTGGGTTTTTATACGTGAGCTTCAAACCTCCTTCCCTCCCTTGGTACATGGTGGATGGTGACCCAAGGGAGGGGCATGATTCCATTGTGTGCTAAAATATGCTTTTGTGTGCTCACACAAGGCCTAAGGAGGCGCTGGTGCTGTCCTTAGGCGGCTTTCACATAAGGAGAAATTGTTCTTTGCTTGCTTGTGGTCCCGGAAAGTGAATTTTTGCTACTTCCAGGAATGCGCGCTTATTGGGCTCCAGTGCGCGCAGAAGGCGCTCTTTTCGAAGGAAAAAGCGCGCATTTGAGCATTTGTGACTAGTTCAAATTTGATTTGCTCAAAACCTTAGAGATTCTTGATTCCATAATGTATTCATGTCCTGTAAATCCTTAGGCTCGAAATTAACTGATGTCGTCTTCTGCTGTATGATTTTCCAGTGTTAACAATATCCATCATAATCTAGAAATCCCACAAAATCAGAGTTTTGACCTAGTTTCTAAGGATCCTCCATAAAGATTGGTCTTGTCTGACCGCCTTTGACTGGGCCTATTAAAGCTCAATATGACTGTACCAACATGTGTACTCTTACTCCTAGTTCCCGAGCTTTCTAGAAACATATCCAGCTCGAGCCCAAGTGTCCTGCACATATGCAAACCACAATGCTATTACAAGAATTTCTGCTGTTGTCCAAAAATGCACTTAAATTCCAATTTTTACAAAAACATCTAATAATTGAAAAAATTAAATTAAATACTTGTATATGCATATTTGGGTCAATTTAAGGTGAATATGATGGTATATAGATGGATAATGTGGCAAAATAAAGTGTATTTCCTAAACAAAAAGAGGTAAAAAACAACGGCCAACATCTCCGCCAAACTGAAGATCAAGCATGTCCTCATGCTTGTTGTTTCCTCTTTGACCTTCGGAGCCCTGATGCTGATCCTATCCCCGATCTTGAAATCTCATGTTGTGCTGTGTGCAAAAGAGAACCCATGTCCTTACCTTGCTCTTCTTTGTAGATGGAAGTTTTCACCTTCTGTTTCTCATACTTAGCTTTCCAGGAGTTTTTCTCCTGAAGCCACCTGAAAGCCTGTGTGTAGAGAAGATTGTTTTTGTTTTTCATCTTTCCCATCTCCTCATTGATCTTCTCATTCTATTTAACTAATTTCTCATTGGTTAGTTTATAATTTACATTCTCCTCTTTCAAGTGTCTTTCCATGATTTTGCTTATTTCTAAGCTATCAGTAAGCTCTTTAACTCTAGAAAGATTTTGATCTTCCCCTTTTGAATCTCTAGAAACTGAAGCAACTTCTACTTCATTGTTTTCAAAGTAGGAGTCTTTATCTAAAGGATCCTCATACTCTTGTAATTTTTCAAGAATTTCATTGGCCTGTTTTGTTATGGGAGAAGTTCCATGATTTTTATTTCCGGTTATGCTGAATGTTTCTCTGCCTCCTGGAAGTAGTCAAGAAAGATGTTTCTTTTTCCAACACAATTGCCCCTTGTTGTTTCTTTGATCTTGTTGACGGATAGAGAGATGTATGCATGATGTTTATTGTTTCCTCTATGGGTTTCATTTTGTTTTCCACAACTTGTTTTGGAAACCCATTTTCAACTAAGAAATCCTCCCAAACCATCCCTTTGATTTTCAACTGATGATCTACAAGAATTTTGATGATTCCATGGTGAATGAATCGAACTTCTTTTGGTTTAGCTTCTGATTTTATGCTTTCAATCATTTTCATAAAGTTTATGTAGAATAAATATGGCAAATTTATCCTTATATCTCCCTTGATGTGTTGTAGTAACCTCACATGGTAAAGGTGCACTACACTAAATCTAGTATCACAAGTGAAATATTTCTGAATTCTTGACACCAATTATGCCCATGGTTCATTGAACCATTACCTTGGAATACCTTTTAATCTATCAAAGGAGCCTTTCCTATTTTTATCTAGGAAAAATGTCCAGCCTTTATCTCTAAAATGTAAGCCTTTGTGATATAATTCTCCTGAAAATGACAAATCTAATGCTTCAGAGATATACTCAGGAGTTAAAGGGATATGCATGTTTCACACCATGGTTTCATTCTATCTGAAATTATTTACAAATTCTTTTGTGACCCTCTCATTATGACCTTTGAATTTTTGTAGAAAACCTATCAATCTAGACTGATAAAGTTTTTCCACAGTCTCTCTACTCCAATGTTCTATTTGAAAGTCTTTCGGCTCTACTCTTGAGGCCATTTGTTCTGAAAACCATTTTATGTGACCATCTCTTGTCATTAACTTCATTTTGCAAAATAAAAATTTAAGCACTGGATATAACCATGGTAGTAGGCTTACCTTTCTGCTTCAATGCCTTTGTCAACCAACCAATCCTCTGTTTTTTCTTTTTTCTTTTGAAGAATGTGCTCATACTGTAAATAAAAAAATAATTTGATAGAAAATGTTGCAAGAAAACATAAATTTATGTTTATAATGTTACACCTTCTATTTAATTCTTTGTTTCCCTTTAAAATCAATTTCTTTCTTCCTTAAAAACAATCTCTGTTTTGCAAAAGAATTGGAAATATTCTCTTAAAAACAATCTCTGTTTTGTAAAAGAATTGGATTGTGTGTAAAAAAATTATTTATTTATTTATTTATTATTATTTTTTTATACAGCAGTACTTTTCACTCCTTAATTTCATATAGAATTTTCCAAAACATTGCATGCAAATTCACTGTGTATTCATCAAAAGAAACTTCAATCATTCCAACAAAAATTCATGATAGACTATCTTACTCCATCGTTCCTCATACTTTGTCTTCTGTCAAGAAAAACATGTTTAACTATCCTCCATTTTCTTCATAAGCTCTATTTTAAATCTTTAGACTGAGTGTGTTTTTTTAAAGCAAATATATTACATAGTTGAATTAACATTTTTACTATGCAATTCGCATTGTAATTCCACTCTCTGTTTTCTATTTGAAATAAAACACTGTGTATGAGGACGTGTCAACCTTACCTTATGCAACTGCTCTTTGTGATTTTCTCTGATCTTCGTGGTCTTCTTTCAGTTGAACTGGAGTTTTAATCCACAACAAATCCATTAAAATCTTCATTTTTGAGCTCATTCAACAAAAATATTTTCGTGATTGACTGATGGCAAAGTGTTTTTAAAATGTGTCAACACGTTTTTAAATGGTTTGAATACGGACCTTGTTGCACGAGAGGCTTGCAAATCCAAAATAAAATCACTCCCTCTTATAACTCAAAGTTTGACTGATGACACAATCTCGAAATTTTCTAAAACAATCAAATCTTTATTGATTCTTACCTTCATTTTTAGAGAAATCCGATTTTTGTTGGTTGGCTCGGTTAGAGTTTCCAGAATCGTGGCCTTGAATGCTTCTTATCACTCTGTTTTCTCCTTCCCACTATATTCTCTGCTTCTCTTTCTGTGTTTTATACTTTTTTTTTCTTGGCCTTCTCACAACTTATCTCTCTGTGTTTTTGTTCTCACAGGGTCAAATATACAAGGATGTGCTCTGACTGCGCACTCCTTTCCCTCACTGAGCCTTTCTAATGGAAATGTGGTGACAAACGCTTGACAGTAAATGTTTCTGAGGTTTGTTAATGGCAGAAATGGTTTTTTACATAGGGGAAAATGGCTTGATAGAAGCGGAGATAGCTTGTTTGTTTTACACAGTGATACATTTTGAAAACTTATGCCCGTTCATTAACTCTCTTGACCGACCCATGCACGTCCTTTCTCTTTGATTGTCGTGCTTGGTGTACGCCCGTCCCTCTGCAGATCCTTCACGTTATGCCTTCATGGCTATGTGCATTCCATTACCCGCATTACCTTGATGCATCATCATCGTACCTGCCTCCATGACTCGCATTTCTGCATACCTCTTGTGTGCCATCATATTTTATCATATGTTGTTTATCCATTTCATAGATTCATTTCCATCGTGTCTTATCCCTCCACTGCATGCATTCATCACTTTACCATATGCCATGATAACCATGCACTTCGCATCTTAGGTTTGCATTCATTCATTTGTATTGCATTCGTTTCATTACCTTAGTTCATTCCTTTGCATGATTGCGCCCACTTTGTTTTGATTTCAAAAATATTTGCGCCATATACCTTTGCACAATAATACATTTTGTAATTGCGCTATGTATAGTTTGAACTTTCAATTTTTTATTTTAGAAATTGATTAATACAATAGTCAAAATTTTAAAATTAAATGTTTATGAAAATGCTAACCTTTGTTGTATGGTTTTGTAAGTCCTTCAAAAGTCTTCTATAGGTTCAATACGTGACCTCTTGTTCATAATTCTTTTTGTTAAGAAATACACAGGGTATGATATGAATAGTGATATGAAATATTTCGAATGGTAGTATGAAGATAAATGTGGATAGGTTAATTAGAATAGTGGTATGAAGAGGGTTATAAACGATGCAATGTGGGTGAGTGTAGGGGATGTAAAATGAAATGTAGGTAATATTGTTGATGAAATGTAATGTAGGTATAAGATGCATTAACTAGTATTAAATTAGTTTGTCCAATTTTAGAATATTTTGAAAAAAAATGAAAATTTAAGAGCGATTTTTTTACTCACTGTACAGATGTACTCCCTTTTTTACGTTTGATGATGATCGACATTGTGTGTTTTTTACGATGGCTCTTGTAGACTTGATAGAGACTTTATTTCTTCTTGCATCTGATTTGATTTCGAATAATTATTGTTCAAGTCCCTTTTTGCAAGTTAAATTTTGACATCTGCTTCTTCTCAGGTCCCTTCTGACATGATAAATTTGCAGGTCCCTTCCTGGTGTAATTTCATAATAACGTCCAGGTCCCTTTTTGGCGTAATTTCAAAATGATGTTCAGGTCCCTTTCTGGCGTAATTTCATAATGATGTTCAGCTCCCTTTTTGGCGTAATTTCACAATGATGTTCAAGTCCCTTTCTGGCGTAATTTCATAATGATGTTCAAGTCCCTTTCTGGCGTAATTTCACAATGATGTTCAGGTCCCCACTGTAAATGTCGAATGATATACCAGGTCCCTTTATGACTGTAGTTCTTATTCTGTCTTCAATTCAGCTGCTGAAAACTATTTTCATAGTTTTTTATTTCACATCTTCCCCCAAACTGATGTTCTAACTTGTCCGCAAGTCTGCAAAATTTTTGGAAGGTATATTTGCAAAAATCTAAAGTAAAGTAAGATGAAAACAAAAATAGAATTCAGATTGGCCAAACAAGTTGGTTTTCCAATAGGAATTCGAATTTGTATTGTGCCAGTTGCCTGGATTTTCACAACCAAACTCTTTTTATTATGTTATTTTTATTTTTATTTATTTTTATATATTTTATTTATTTTTTATTTTATTCTTCTTCTTCTGGAATTTTGGAAGGCATATTGCTATGCTATCCCAATATTTCCATATTTGAATCCATTGAATTTTTTCTCAGAAAATCCTCTTTATTTATAGGCTTATTGTAGATTTTAAGCTTATGTCCATTGACGACAAACAAAACAGATGCTTCATCAATTGTTTTATCTTGACAGCTCCATTATCGAAGATTTCTTCAATCTCATATGGCCCAAGCCAATGAGTCGTAAATTTTGCTTTGAAATATTTGAATTTGGAGTCGAACAAGAGTGCCCAATCTCCTTTTTGAAACAATTTATTCTTTATGAATCGATCATGCCATTTGATCTGTTGTTCTTGGACAAGGGAATTATGTTCAACTACTTGTTGTCGAATCTCATCCAGTTTGTTTAATTGCATAATCCCTTCTTGTTGTGCTTTAGACAATTCCATCCCTAATTTTGCTGCTAGCTTGTATGTATGTATTTGAAACTCAATAGGTATTAGAACTTCTTTTCCATACACTAACTGATATGGGTTGAAACCAGTAGTGTTCTTCCAAGTTATTCTATATGCCCATAATGCATCTTTCAACTTTTATGACCAGTCATTTCTGTTCATTTTTACACTCTTCGTCATAATATTTTCTAGGACTTTGTTTGTTGATTCCACTTGTCCATTTGCTTGAGGATGATACAGAGTGGATTTTTTTTGTTTGATCTTGAATTGCTCCGTAATATCACGAACAAGTTTTGACGTGAATTGTGCACCTTGGTCAGTTACTATCTGTCTTGGAACTCCATATTTGACAAATATTTCTTCAAACAAAAAGATGTAACAATTTCTTTTGTTGCTCGTGCTACTGCCTTGGCCTCCACCCATTTAGTCACATAATCTATACATACAAAGATGCATCTCTTTCCATTGGATGGAGGGTTGATTGGTCCCATTAAATCTAAAGCCCACTGTTCAAATGGTTCAATAAGTACTTGTGGCTTTAATGGCATTTCATCTGATGCCACTGGTCTACCAATTCTTTGGCAGTTGTCACATCTTTAGACATAATTCCTCGAGTCCTTGAAGATAGATGGCCAGTAGTAGCCAAACTTCAACACCTTGTATGTTATCCTTTTATCTGCAAAATGACCACCACATGGTTCATCATGACAAGCTTTCAAAATTTCAATTATTTCATCCTCTCTTACGCATTTTATAATGATTAAATCACTACCAGTATAAAATAGATCTCCATTGACCCAGCTATACCGATCACTTTCTCTAATTATTCTTCGTTTTTGTTTACTTGTGTAGTGATATGGTAGGATATTAGATGATAAATAGTTAGCTATATCTGCAAACCAAGGGGTTTTGACATTTATAGCAAATAGATGTTCATCTAAGAAATTGTCTGATACTGGATTTGGATCACCAGGTGAATTTAATCTTGCCAAAAAGTCAGCAACTTGGTTATCTTTTCCTGGTCGATCTTGTACATTAATATTAAACTCCTGCATCAATACCAACCACCGAGTTATTCTGCTATTTGTAATTGATTTATTCATTAAATATTTTATAGCAGAATGATTCGTATGAATATAAACTTGATAACCTGTTATATAATGTCGAAATTTATTTACTGCATGTATAACAGCTAACATTTCTTTCTCTGTAACAGTGTAATTCAATTATGCTGGTGTTAATTTTTTACTGATGAAATATATAGCATAATTGAATTGATTCTCTTTTCTCCCAAGTGATGCTCCAATAGTTGTGTCGGATGCATCAGTTGAAATGTGAAATGGCAAAGACCAATTAGGTCTTCGTAGAATGGGTGCAATTGACAAATTTTGTTTTAATTTTTCAAATGCATGTTGAAATTTATCAGTCCATTGGAATTATACATCTTTCGCAAGTAACTTGAATAATGGTAAAGCTATTTTACTGAAATTTTCAATAAATATCCGATAGTAGCCTGCATAACCCAAGAAACTTCGAACTTCTTTTTGTGTTGTAGGTGGTGTTAAATTCACAATGACCTGAATTTTAGTTGGATCCACCTTAATCCTTGAAGAAGAGATATGGTGTCCCAATACTATCCCCTCAGTTAACATCATAAAAAAAATTTCATTACTGAGTGATAGGTTTGTCTCAATGCATCTTTTTAACACTTTTTCAATATTATTTAAACAACCATCATATGTTGTTTGATACACGGTAAAATCATCCATGTAAACTTCCACACACTCATGAATCAAATTAGCAAAAATAGCAAGGACTGCTCTTTGAAAAGTAGTAGGTGCATTACACAAACCAAAGGGTAATACATTGTATGCATATGTTCCCCAAGGGCATGTGAATGTTGTCTTATATTGATCTTCTAATGCTAATTATATCCATTAAATCCATCCAGAAATGAGAATTTATTTTATTTTATTTTATTTTTTATTTATATCTTTTTTTTCCAGCTAATGAATCTAACACTTGATCAATAAATGGTAGAAGATAGTTTTTCTTAGGTACCACAACTAAGGGTGAAACCCATTGACTATCTGAAATAGGATAGATAAATTCGACTTGTAATAGTTTATGTATTTCTTCTTTCACTATTTCCTTCATCATGGGATTCATATGTCTTTGTGGTTGCCTAACAGGTTTGATTTCATTATCAGTATAAATGTGATGGATGCATGTTTTTGGATGAATTCCTGGCATGTCTTTATAATCCCAGGCAAAATATTTTGAATATTTTTGCAATAATGTTATTAGATTTTCCTCTTGTGATGATTGTAAGTTGTTACCAATATTCAAATGTCTATCAGGACTAATTTCAATGATTTTTCTATTTGAATTGGTAATTGAATTTACAGGAAAAATGCTTTCAAATGTATTTTGCAATTATTGTATTGTGCAATTTTCCTGAAAACATTCATTTAAAAGATAACTAACAGCTTCATAGTGAGTTATCCTAAGTTGCTCTGAAATATCTGGTTCTGAGATGAATATATCTAATAAGTCCTCATTTTCTTCCTCCTCTCTAAAATTGTAAACTTGATTAAGGCTAAGAACATGTTTAAATGTTTGTTGTTCATCTTCATCAAGTAATGATAATAGAGAAGGAGATTGAGTAGGAGGATATAATGTAATATGCTTTCTTTCATCTCCATGTGCAATAATCATGCTCCCTGACTTGCATCCAATGTAAGCATCTACAATGGCCAACCATGGTCGGCTTAAAATTAAGGGATGCCCTCCCAGGTTTGTTTTTGGGTGCAAAATCAAGAAGTCCACAGGATACTCCCATGAATCTAGTGAGATAATGATATCTTCTAGTATACCTTCTAGAACAACTTTAGATCTGTCTGCAAGTTCTAAGACTGTAGTAGTAGGTCTAATGTTGTTCAGATTCAAATGTTTCATAGTCTCTGTTGTCATAACATTGATAGTTTCTCCCAAGTCTATTAAAGTGTTTGGCACTAAAAATTTGTTAATCGAAATAGTAACCATAGAAATTCCTGGATCAACATATTTTTCAATGGCTATATTTGTAGACATGAGACTTTAAATACTTCCAATTACATGGATTGTTGGTGGATCCTTATTTCTTCGGCCATATTTATTTATGAATAATTCCTTTATTGTTTTTGCATATATAAGAATGTCTTTGATTGCCTGTAATAAAGGAATTTTAACATATGTGTTTTTCAATTCATCCAGAATACTAAATTCAGAGAGAGATATCGGAATATTCTGTTGTATTAGTCTCTCAGGATATGGTGGAGTTTGTGTCATGATAGCTATACCTTTCTGAATTTTTTTCTCCGATTGAGATTGTTCACTTTGTTCTCCTTGTTCTATTTGTTCTTCAATTATTGGAGGATAATCTTTTTGTAACACCTTCCCAGACCTTAGGTGGACATCTTGTACTGGAAGAATTGAATAAGTTGGATAATATGTTTCCTCTTCTACATGATATGCTGGTCTATTCACCTTGTTGCTTAGATTAGCTATTGGATGAGCTGGTAATTGTGTTGGTCTAGGAGGTGGTTGGTTAGTTGGCAGCTGAAGTTGCTATGGTTGAGTTAGCATTGGCAGGTTTTGAGTTAGATATGGCATGGGTTATTGTTTTTGGAATTGTTGATATTGAGGAAATTATTGCGGAGGGTATGGTTGTTGATATTGATACTGCTGGGTATACATTTGCTGTGGTGGCTAGTTTCCATAACCATATCCCCTCCAACCTTGTGAAGGTTGGTTTTGATATTGTTGAGGTGGCCAAGCTTGCCATGGCAATGGTGTATTCCATGTGTTTTGAGGAAATTGAAAGTTTTGGGGATTTTATTGAGGGAACTGTTGAGGCATTCTTGGCTACCAAGGTCTTCTTGGTGCCATATAGTAGAGAGAATCTACTCTATGTACTTCTTCTCCTTGCAATTCTTTTAATTTTGGACATTTTTCTGTTGCATGATTTTATGTGAAATGTCCACATACTTATATATTTTGCAAAGGACATTCCCTGAGTGGATGTTTTTGTCTCCACTTTGGACAGAAAATTGCTAAGACTTCATCTTTCTCTTCTTTTCTCTTTTTAGTTTTCAAAATATCTACCTGTGTACCCAAAGTGCTCAAGAGATTTGTCTTAAGGTTTTCTGGTAGGCTTCCTATCTCTGCTCTTGTTACTGCACTTGCTACAGATTTGGAAGCTTTCGATGAAATATCTCTTTTCCCACTCTTAGCTCGTCCCCTAGAGTATTTTTGACATAACTCGGCAATTTCTTCAAATAGTAAATTAGAAATATTTCCTTTTCCCATTACATTAAGAATGTCTAAATACTCATCTCTAATACCCTTTAGAAAAATAGTGCGAATGGTATCTGGACTTAGAGAATGATGTTTGGATTTTTGTAAATTATACAAGAATCTTTCCAAGTACTCTTCCAAACTTTCATCTTCTTGTTGGGACATTCTGAAAATGTTTCTTTTGAGTCTTTAGCCCTGCAGTAAGCTTGATACTTTTTAAGAAATATTCTCTTAATGTCTTCCCAAGAAGCTATAGTGTGTTCTCCTAATCCCATGAGCCATTTTAAGGCTGCAGCTTTTAAAGTAGCAGGAAAAATTCGAATTTTATGTGTATCATCAAAATATCCATATGTTCGACATAAGATATCAAACTCAAACATTAATGCATTAGGATCTTCCATTCACATTCCATAGAAATTAGGCAATACAAAAGGTGGAATAATTTTCATTTTTATTTCTTCTCCTAGTATTGCTCTTGCATCTAAAATAGGAAAGCCAAAAGTAGTCTCCTAGTCATTATTATATTCTTGCTCATTTTCTCTTGTTATTCGATTTTGGTTTTCTCTTCTTGCTTCTTCCTCTATTCTTCAAAGTGCTTATGCTCTTCTATCTTCTGCAGCATTTCTTTCCGCTTCAATTCTTCTTTCTTCTTCTTTTTGTCTTCGCCATTCCCTTTGTTGTCTTTCATATTCTATTATTTGTTCAGAAGTCATGTTTATTCTAGTTGATATTTCTCCTTCTTCATCCATTTTGTGTTCAGAGATTTGTAGTGTTTCAATAGGTTAAATTTGTATTTCTTATATTACTTTGATTTCTCGAAGGACAGGTTGTTCTAGTTGTTCGACAGTTGGTTTTCTTGTGTCTTTTTGTTTCAAAAAATAAGAAGGTTCTTTAGGTGATTTCTTTTTCTTTACCTCAAAGGCTAACAAGATTTGTCTTTCAACTAAAGTTAATCTCTGTCCTGATCTCTGTTTTTCCTCTAACTCTTCTATAGTAGGTTTTCCAGCAATTGGTGTTGTTAATCCTGTGGAAGAATGTGCTTTTGGGGGTTTTGTTTCACAAATCTACCTTTTTTTATCTATAGTTCTAGGCATAAGAAAACATTACTTGAAATAAAAACTATGTTTTTGTTGTTTTTGGTGAAAAAAAAAAATTCTTCCTATTTTGACCGTTTTGGAAATATGCTTCCCCGGAAACGACGCCAAAATGTTGGGTCAATTTACTGTTGTAAAATAATGCAAGTATTTATTATCAATCCAGGTTGGTGAAATTAGAAGCATCCCCAAAGTATATGGGTTTCAGTTATGATCAATTCAGAAGATGGTTTATTGATGATTAGGGAAATGCATATTACAAATATAAATCTAACTTAATTAATTTCTAAACAATAGATCAAGATACATGAAATAATAATTGAAGAGGCTCTTTTCTAAGAGGTCCTGGTTGTCCTTCATCATTGATTTCATTCTATCATTAATGCTATTGTGAAAGCAGAAATTCAGGAAAAACAGGAAAAGATAAATCTAATTTCGAAATAATATATCAAGATACATGAAATAATAATTGAAGAGGCTCTTTTCTAAGAGGTCCTGGTTGTCCTTCATCATTGATTTCATTCTATCATCAATACTATTGTAAAAACAGGAATTCAGAAAAGCAGGAAAAGATGAATCTTAAAGTTTTGAACTCTTAATCAGATAGAATAAGTATTTAACTTAAATACTGGTTTGTCTCTTCGTATGCAGAAAAGAAAACAAGATTAAGATCTATCATCAATCAAAGCATGTAAAGGCATGTAAAGATAAACAAATCAAACATAAGCAACTAATTCAGAAATTGCAGCTACGAAATAAACTAAGAAGTGTACTTAGCTCGGTGTGGGGGCCCTCCACCCTTGCCTCGCACATTGAAGGTAAAATCAACTACTTAAGACTTCAAGCAATAACCAGCATGTAACAACATCAAAATACGATAGACCATATCTTCTATTATGTCTCCAAGTCTTATAAATAATAATAATAAGTCATACAAGTTCCATTGTCAAAGCCTTCAAAGTGTGAGGCTTAAATAGATAAAATATCTAACAAACTCATCTAAAATATCTCAAGTAATCATAACTATCCTTAAACTATCATATTAGGTCGAATTCATATATCATTTCCATCATAATTTGGAAAATCCCACAAAACAAAAGTTTTGACCTAGTTTCTAGGGATCCTCCATAAAGACTAGTCCTGTTTGACCGCCTTTGACTGGGCCTATTAAAGCTCAATCTGACTGTACCAATAGGTGTACTCTTACTCCTAGTTCCCGAGCTTTCTAGAAACATATCCAGCTCGAGCCCAAGTGTCCTGCACATATGCAAACCATAATGCTATTACTGGAATTTCTGTTGCTGTCCAAAAATGCACTTAAATTCCAATTTTTACAAAAACATCTAATAATTGAAAAACATAAATTAGATACTTGTATATGCATCTTTGGGTCAATGTAAGGTGAATATGATGGTAGATGGATGGATAATGTGGCAAAATAAAGTGTATTTCCTAAACAAAAAGAGGTAAAAAACAAGGGCCAACACTAAGCAAAGAGGTAATTTAGGTGAAAAAAGAGACCTAAACCCGGTGTTGGCGATATTTCTAGGGAAATTGGTGGCGCTATTTTCAACGCTCTTTACGATGCTATTTTCCGGTGCTATTATTGCCTAATTTAGCGCCTAAATGTTTTGATCTGTGAAAGCAACACCAAAAATAGCCATCCTGATAAATAATGCAAACTTTTTCAAAAAATTGGAGAAAAATACACTAAAACAATCCTTAGAAGCAAAAAAAGGGAGCTAATCACAAGTATTTGTTGTAGTGCTCCTTCATACCTTGGCTTCATCTATATGGGTTATTATCTTAAACCAAATTTATGCTAAGTAAAATATTGGACATGGATCGAGAGCAAGATTAAAAACTCATGCTACGGGTGGCTCCTTGGGTGGTCAAATGACAATAGTAAAATATGTTCTGGAAAGCATAATGGTTTATCAGCTTACCCTCTCAAAGATTTCCAAATCAACCATTAGGATAATTCAACATAGTATGTTAAACTTTTTTATGGTTTGATACGAAGATCAACACTTGCTTTCATTTGGCCAATTGGGAATTGCTATCACATCTAAAGATCTATGGGGATTGGGGCTTTAAAAAAATTCATTGGTTTAGCCTTACTCTCACTATGAAAATATTTTGGCAAGTTATATCAGATACAAAAATTTGGAGTGAGATCATCATTGAAAAATATCTCCATAACATGTCTCTCCCTTAATGGTTGAGGCTCTTCATTTTCAACATTCCCTTTCAAGGTATATTACTTAGAGGGGTCTTAGGGAGGCATTCCCTTGGATTTAAAAATGGCTTTCCTAGAAGGGGGGCAATGACCACACATTTATACTTGGGAAAGACCCTTTTATTGGGGGATATAGTTTCTGCAAGCCGTCTCCGGAGCTCATATCCATCCTCAATTATTCTAGCATTTCTAGGCTATGCCATGCCTCTCCGTCGAGCTCTCTAAGTGTATCTTCTTGTTTCTGGAAAGGTTCTCATGTTTTGGGTCTTCAGGGCTCCCTTGTTGTTGAATGGGATACATTTCTCTGAAAACTTCCATCTAGTGGTATTTATCTAAAAAACGAAGAAGACTACATTATATGGAGTTGAAACACTTCATTGGGGTAAGTTATAGCCTGCCAATCCTATGACTCCATTTATGCCTCTATGGACCGAAAGGACTACTAGTGGCATATGAAGATTTTGTCATGGTCTCTTTTTGCAAAACTAAGATGTTTTGTATGGCTTTCCCTGGAAAATTGTGTTCTCACCCAAGATAATTTGTCCCGCAGAAGGTTCACGGGTCCCAATGTTTGTAGCCTTTTCTCGAGGGGGCCTGACCACATGTTCATTCATTGTTCCCTTTCTACAACTCTATGGAATGATGCTTTATCCTCCCTCAATATACAGGTTGACAGTTCATATTCTTCCTTTGAGTCCTGTCTCCACTAGTGAGATTCTAAGATGGATATCTTCAAATATCTGCCTATTTTCATAACATGGGGAATATGAAAGGTTCATAACAAGCTTATATTTAAAAATCGTCTCATCATTCATCCTGTCATTACTGCATAAATCCTTGGTTTTTTAAAGATTTCTTGAGGACTCATAAACTAAAATCATGTCGGACCTTTCATTTTCTTGTGAGGCCACAAACTTGTAATGTTGGATTTTTTGATGGTGTAGTGCAAGATGGGATGTGTGGTGGAGGTGCACATGTACTATTCCAAAGGGGCTCTCTCCTTCCATATTTAGCTAAATTTGGGGAAAGGCACAAACACCAAGGCATAAACTGTTGCATGTTAGGTGCTCTTGTTCTTTGCCTCTCATTTAAACATTGATTCTATGCAGGTTTATGGGAATTCTAGGTGCATAATTGATTGAATTGCAGGGATACATAAAACCAAGGCTTTAAATTTGAAATATTGGCAGGACAAGATCATAAACCTAAAAGAAAATTTCCTTTTTCTCTTGTTCTAACATGTTCATTGAGAATGGAACAATCTTGCGAACATTATATCGAAGAAGACCCTATCCACGAAAGAAGGATTCATCCTTTTTTTGAAAAAATATAGGGTAAGTTATTATTGAAATTTGGGATGATTCAACTATCTATGGGACAAAAACTTCTAGTGATTTATTTATCTATGTATCTATGTATATATATAGAGAGAGAGATCTATGTATCTATTTATTTATCTATGTATCTATGTCATCAATGTTATGCATATCATATTTAAAAAAAATAAATTATAAAACATGTAAAAAAATGTTGCATATATATATATATATATATATAATTATAATTATATGTGTGATTTTAACAAAATTAAACACACACACATATAAGAACCAACAAAGATCCATCTTTACTCTAAATTTACCAATTGTCAATAGGAATCAAATCAAAGATGCAAATATTTTCTCAATTTTTGCACTAAAAAAAGGCTTTGCATATTAAGAGATTTGATTTGTCTTGGCACTTGGTAGATGGATGGATCATTTTGTAAACAAAGATTAAAACCAAATTTACTTACCATTTCTTAAACCAATTTAATAGCTCATAAAAAAAGTGATTACCACTACCAAGATCTTAAAAACAACTAGTGAACAATTAACTCATAAGTTCACATGATTCATAAATTTCAGTGTGTTATTTACACTATGCAAAATTGTACACAATAATAATGTCAATATGCATGCCAATTTTGGAATAAGCTTCTAGAATTTTAATTTAATTATAAATAATTATTAAGTGGATGGTAGGTATTTAACCTCCATGGAATATTCTAGAATATATTTAGCAGTATAAACAAATCAAAAGTTGAGATTTATTTTCAAAGTAATTATGTTTATGCCATATGAACAAGTGTCATATGAAATGAGTTATGATTTTTTGGCACATGGAATTTGTAGAAATTATATGCAATACACATGCATATTTCCAAGATTCTCCTGATCACACACTATTTTAACTTCATGCACAATACATAATCTATTCCACCATTGATCATCACAAGCAGAAATTAAATCAATTGCATGCACACATTGAAACCATAAAAATTCACACACATTAACACAGTGTTTTAACGGGAAATCCTGAAGCTAAAAACCCCAACTATCTGTATATAATATATGTCATAGAGATCATGTAACAATCCTCATACAAAGCTTAACATATCAAGCTCTCAGTATAATACAATTGCTACACACTAATCAGGCCCGATCTTGCAAATCCATGCACCAATCTTTGCCAGCCTTTAGCCTGCCTCTACTGCGCAATCCCTGCTGAAGAATGACTCTGGATGAACTCGAATTGCTCCAGCCTTGCTCACGCAATCCTTAAAGGCATCTCCACTAAATTTGTGGTGCAAACAATGCAACACTATAGTCACAACTGATAGTCACACTTGCTCTTTCACCTACCTCTCCACTGGTCTCCACTGAAACTGTCCATGCACTGTAGTTAACTAATGTATTCTTTAGTTGATTAATGAGTGATTATTTAGTGAATTAATTAATAATTAATTCACACCACTCTCACTAGTGTATCATTCAGTTAGACTAGATACAACTAGCTCAATTGAGTCTAACTGAGTTAAACTAATCTAGCTCACAAACTACTTTTATACTTTCATAAGCTGTCATGGTTCTAACTAGAATCCTCATGCATTAGTCGGTAAACCTAGAATAAGCGTAATTCATCTGCAAATGAACTATTATTGCCATATGCTGCACTTAAACCCAAGTGCTCGAAACAAAGAGGGAAAGAGTCCAAATATTATTAAGAGCTAATAATATTCAACATATCTATTTTTAGAGTGGCAATCTAAAAATAGATTCCACCCAATATGTCTAAAAATAGAAGTCCATCTATTTTTCCAACTTGACCAACCATCCACAAATAGCATCCTCCAACTCATAGAATATGATCGACATGTCTAAAAATAGACTTTGCGTAAAAAATCACCTGTGTGTAGGCCCCACCTAACGATTTTGTCAATTCTTTTAAACTAGGATCAGAATGATGTTTCATTCATTTCAGATGCATAACCATTGTTCTTGTTGCAATCTTCCTTGCCCACTCTGTAAAGAAAGTTGTCTTGTCATCGACAGCGCTCCATGCATTAAGCCACCTGCAACGCTATGACGCCATGCAACTCCTTGCATGCAGCTGCGCAGCCAGCGAATAGGCTCCAAACAACTCAATCAGTCTGATGCATATATCATCAAAGTCTTCAACTTCTGCTGGTACCAACTGCACATGTCATCAGGAACCACTGCGCTGTTGAACTCTTTTATGCATTCTACGCTTCTTTGTCGGCCCATGACAGCTCGATGCTCCCGGCCTCTCAATTTGATCTGCCCGCATCAATCCAACTGATCATGCTACTGCTGCTCTGTGGGCTCCTTATAGCTAGGTTCAATTCATGAGATCCACACCATCTCAATGAATCTTGCCCATAAATCTCCTCTTGGGATTACTCATGCATGTCGCCCCACCTCTCACCTGGTGATATAGTTGCATGCACTCCCTCTGCCCATCCAGCACGAAATTTCTCTGCAT
Source organism: Pinus albicaulis (assembly GCA_034641835.2). NCBI lineage: Eukaryota > Viridiplantae > Streptophyta > Pinopsida > Pinales > Pinaceae > Pinus > Pinus albicaulis. Next base: position 310,083,381 of record CM076569.1, read on the forward strand.
GAGTGGTTTCTCCCACTCCATGATCCTCATCTTGTGGTTGCTCCACATCCTGAGGTTCACTCTTACCTGCATGCAAATCCAGCTCCCTCTCAAGCTTCAATTGCATGTCTTTCTTGCACTTCCCAGCAGTAGGAAGCTCCGTAGAAATCCCATCTACTTCAAGTTTGTAAAGATTCTTAGCTCGAATCCCAACCTTCTTGATTTGTCTTGTTGCTTTGTACCGAAGGAAAAATTTTCCTTCACTAAAGACAACATCATACCCTTTATCCTCTAACATTGCGACTGAGATTAAATTCTTCTTTAAACCTGGAACATGCACAACATCTTGTAAAAGAATGAGTTTACCTGACTCCCTCTGAAAGGTAATGGTACCAATGTCGGTCGCATTGTATCGTTCATTGTCGCCCAACTCAACATGCATCTGGAGATCTTTATCCACCAAGTCAATGAAAAGGTTCACATCTCCCGTCATGTGAAAGGAAGCACCACTATCAAAGTACCACCCCGATCCCAATGCACTAGACACCATGCATGCGATCAATGAGAAGTCCAGCTCAAATTGCGAGGAAAGAGCCTCACCAGCTGTAGCTCCAGCAGCCTACTTGTTCTTCTTCTTCTGTGGACAATGTGTGGCGAAATGCCCATGTTCGTGACAGTGAAAACACTTCACTTTGGACATGTCACTCTCTTTGCCATCCGCACCAGATTGAGAAGGATTTTTCTTCCCCTTCCCTTTCCTTGCTTTGGCAGCCAAAGATAAATCCTCTTCATCATCATTATTTGATGAAGAGCCATCAATGGTACTCCGTCTTATCTCCTCCTGCACAAGATCCGACCAAAGTCGCTCCCATCCTGGCAGTTTCTCCTATCCATTGACAGAGTCCTCGTAGCTATGCCAACTCTTCGAAATCCCAAGGAGAGCCAAGCTCACCAAGTCTTCTTTATCCATGCTAACTCCTACACTCCTAAGCTCATCCCTGCAGTCGACAAACTTTGTCAAGTATACCAAAATAGTGTCATTCTTCTCCATTTTTATTTTCCTGAGCTTGTCTTTAAGCGCCAACTTCCTCTGGTCACTTATACTTTGGAACAATTATATCAAAGCCTTCCACATCAAGAATGGAGTGGCTTTACCGTGAAGTCTGGACACAATGTGATCCTTCACACCTTCCAACAGAATAATTCGACACATTGCTACCTTCTTTTGCCATGCGTCAAGTGTGGCTGCATCGCTAGAACCCGGTTTAGGAATTTCAGCATCTATGAACTCCTTCAACCCATTATCCTCCAGCACTGCCTCCATCATGTCCTTCCATGCAATATAATTCAAGCTGGCCTCAAGGGCATACTCCAATCGCAATCTGTTGAAAGACATTTCAATGAATGCTCAACTTCGACACCAAGAAAACACTGCAGCAAATTCGAATTCCACCAGCACAAAACTCAATTGTTTCAATAATTGCAATCTGCTCCAATGAGCAATGCTCTGATACCATGTAGAAATTATATGCACTACGCATGCATATGTCCAAGATTCTCCTGATCACACACTATTTTAACTTCATGCACAATACAGAATCTATTCCACCATTGATCATCACATGCGGAAATTAAATCAATTGCAATGCACACATGAAACCATAAAAATTCACACACATTAACACAGTGTTTTAACGGGAAAGCCTGAAGCTAAAAACCCCAACTATCTGTATATAATATATGTCATAGAGTTCATGTAACAATCCTCATACAAATCTTCTCACAAGCTCTCAGTACAATCCAATCGCTACACACTAATCAGGCCTGATCTTGCAAATCCATGCACCGATATTTGCCAGCCTTTAGCTTGCCTCTACTGCGCAATCCCTACTGAAGAATGGCTCTGGATGAAATTTAATTTCTCCAGCCTTGCTCACGCAATCCTTAAAGGCATCTCCACTAAATTTGTGGTGCAAACAATGCAACACTATAGTCACAACTGATAGTCACACTTGCTCTTTCACCTACCTCTCCACTGGTCTCCACTGAAACTGTCCATGCACTGTAGTTAACTAATGTATTCTTTAGTTGATTAATGAGTGATTATTTAGTGAATTAATTAATAATTAATTCACACCACTCTCACTAGTGTATCATTCAGTTAGACTAGATACAACTAGCTCAATTGAGTCTAACTGAGTTAAACTAAATACGACTCCACCAACTACTTCTATAACTCCACCAAACTCTTTCACATGAGTTCTAACTGAAGTCCTGATGCATTAGCTCCAGTAAACCCTCAGGAATAGCGTAATTCCTTCTGTCAGCTGCTGTGCCACATCTGTGCACTTAACTGAAGTGCTCCAAGAGAATAAGATAACGTTTAGAGTCCAAATATGATTAAGAGCTAATAATATTCGACATATCTATTTTTAGAGTGGCAATCTAAAAATAGATTCCGCCCAATATGTCTAAAAATAGAAGTCCATATATTTTTCCAATTTGACCAACCATCCATAAATAGCATCCTGCAACTCATAGAATATGATCGACATGTCTAAAAATAGACATAGTCTAAAAATAGACTTTTTGCTAAAAATCACCTGTGTGGGCCCCACCTAGTTTAGGTGATTATTTTCCAACTAGGATCAGGAATGATGTTTGAGGATGCCTCCTTCACTGTTTCTTGTTGCAATCTTCAACAGAAATAATAAGTCATGGTATTGTATCAAATTTTATTTGAAAACAACTTCCCTAATTGCCAATGTGTCCATGTCTGAGCCATTGGATCAAATGTTGGACGATCGAAATGTTTTAGGCCATTAGATCCACAAGTAAATATATATATATATTATAATGTTAGTTCTTTTTTCTTTTTAATAAGTTAGATTGATTTTAGGTGTATAATAGAAATGTTGTAATTTGAGGGAAAATTTTAAGGATGAAAGTTTATCTCAAATTACACAAAAAAATAAAATAAAAGTAAATAAAATAAAAAGATTGAGATAATGTAATGAACATTTTAACTAGGTAAAAATACAATAAAAAAAGAAAAATAATAATAATAAAATAATAAACTATAAAAACAACCCATGGTATTGACCTTATTTGAAAACAACTTCCCTAACTACCAATGTGTCCATGTCTCAGCCATTGGATCAAATGTTAGACTATTTGATCGAAATGTTTTAGGCCATTAAATCCACAAGTAAATAGTTTTAGTTTTTGTTTTTGTTTTTGTTTGTTTGTTTGTTTTTTTTGTTTTTGTTTTTAATAAGTTAGATTGATTTTAGACGTATAATAGAAATGTTGTAATTTCATGTTGAACATTTTAACTAGGTCAAAATACAATAAAAACAAAAATAATAAAATAAATAATATTAAACTATAAAAACAGCCCATGGTATTGACCCATGGTATTCATGTGGAATATAGTTTATTAAATTATTTCATAGGACATGATTTATCTTGAACAATAATGATAAATGTTCATAATTCTCATTTCTTAAAAAACACTAAATTTACCTTTAATTACTTAATTGTAATAGTTTGTAACTACATACATACTCTTTCCGATTTTTTTATAGTTTGTAATTACCTAATTGTAGCTAAAAAATATTACATGTTTTTTACTTTATAATCATAAACAAATTTCATATTATATGATGTCAAACTTACTCAACTTTTTATTCTGAAATTTTAAACAAAGTTTTTCACTGCATAATTTTAGCTTTTACAATCTTTTTATTTTTCAATTCAAACAAAACTTACAAAAGAAAAAACCCACTCAGTCCTTACTGTAGATTATAGTAGTTTTACAAATTGGCACTATGTGATTAACAATAGAGTAAGTTGACATAACCCTAAGGGGTTTTTTTACAAGTTTTATCATAACCTTTCCCTTCGTCCAATATATATTGTAGAGTCTTCTAAAGAGAGAGTGTATTATAGTTTATAACCTGATCCAAAATCAAATAAAATGGCTAGGGATTTCACAAAGTATTAATTTGTAACCTGATCCACAATCAAAGAAAATGGCCAGGGATGTCACAAGTTATCATTCACACAATGATCTATTAACGTTCTAAGTTGAAATGGATCCTATTAGATGCATGGTGGACAGATACACTTAAAATTCAAAATAGATATTTGTTATGACATCCATATTCTCTACAAACCATTCAAATTTCTCACCTTATACAACAATTTCTAACAATAACCGCTCAATTTACTCTCCATTTTTTGAAACCCCCACCCATGTTGGGGAGATCAGAGTGTGAAATCAAATGTTCATGTGGTTTTTTAAAGGGTTCATAAACAAAATAGACAATGAGAAAGTCAATAGTGTGGTATGATAACTGATTTTTGAATCATTGTGACAAAAAAAACATCACATTAGCTCACAAAATATATCTAATGCTATAAGGATTTGAGATGATAGCAATGTTTTGAATCATGATAACTAGGTGACAACCAAAAATAAGTTTTACCCGAAAGAAAAAAATCACAACAACTCACATAATATATTCAAGGTTGCAATGAATCCCATACATAGTGATGGACATCATGGGAATTTTAGTGAGCATAGAACACCACCGTAAAAATTCTATACTCTTGGTCAATTTAGAATGACCTAAGATGTCTAGATTGGATGCTCAGGTGGGTGGTACAATAATTGAGGATGCTTCTTAAAGGGCAAGGGAATATAGATACTCTATCCTTCCACCAAAGTTATAAAAAGTGAGAGCTGTAGATTATAATTTTACAAAATTGACACTATGTGATTAAGAATAAGTTACAAACATTAGGTATTTTAAAAGGTATTTAAAATGTAATAAACAAAATGTAAAGTCAAATGTTCATGTGGTTTTTTTAAAGGGCTCATAAACAAAACAAACAATGAGAAAGTCAATAGTGTGGTATAATAACTGATCTTTGAATCATCGTGACAAACAAACATCACATTAGCTCACAAAATATATCTAATGCTCTAAGGATCTGAGATGATAGCAATGCTTTGAATCAAGATAACTAGGTGACAACCAAAAATAAGTTTTAGCCACAAGAAAAAAAATCACAACAACTCACAGAATATATGCAAGGTTGCAATGAACCCCATACATAGTGATGGACATCATGCGAATTTTAGTCAACATAGAACATCACCATAAAAATTCTATATTCTTGATCAATTTACAATAGCCTAAGATGTCTAGATTGGATGCTGAGGTGGATGGTACAATAATTGAGGATGCTTCTTAAAGGGCAAGGGAATTTAGATACTCTATCCTTCCACCAAAGTTATAAAAAGTGAGACTTGTAGATTATAGTTTTACAAAATTGACACTATGTGATTGAGAATAAGTTACAAACATTAGGTATTTTAAAAGGTATTTAACAAGTAATAAGAGGAAGGTACAGGAGGGCCATGATAATTAATGTGATTCTTTGTACTATTTTTATTTAAAATAGTAATTTGTATTTGTATTTTTTTAAATGAATATCGTTAAATGTGTTGTAATATTTTTATTTAAAATAGTAATTTATATTTGTATTTTTTAAAATGAATATTGCTAAATGTGTAATTGAGTAAAATGTATTAAATTGATATTCTAATTTTTAAGATATTTATTTAAAAAAATTGAAGTACGGTGAGTTTTGTTTTATTAAGCTTTGAGTATAGATGTGCAGATAATGAATCTATCTCAAGTCCCAAACAAGATTCTCATGTCCCAAACAAGATTCTTCTTTCTCTTCTTATTCTAGCTTGCACCTTGACACTCCTCTCCTCCTCCCTGCACAAATTTAAACTATGAGGCACAAGGTAATTGTTGCATATAGGAACATTTAGATATGATAAGAAAAATGTGATACTCTATTGTAATTTTCTCTACAAATGTGATGGCAAGTGTGCTCTAAATGTTGACAATTTCATGGTTAATGAAGTATAAGCTACATGCAAATTGACAGTCTTATATACAAGATCAAGAAATCTATGCCCAATATCCAACACCATAGAGAAAGACATGTTCACCAATTCACCAGTTGCTTATGCCCAATATCCAAGGCCATAGAGGAAGACATGTTCACCAATTCAACAATTGCTTCCAAATCTCTCTTAGTGCTAGAGTTGTTTTCTCAGTAAACTTGTTTTTACTGCTCTTGAACTGATGAAAACCATCATTGTTTCATATATGAGAATTTAGTTCTGATAACAAAATTGTGATACTATTTATTATCCCTTTGTAGTTTTTTAATGATTCAATTAAGAATAACATTTGTATGTTGTCATGAGGAGATTTTTTATTTTTCATGTCAATTACCTTTTATAACTCTAGGAGGTTCTTAATATTGCCTTTGTTTTTAATAAATGAAACTCAATTATATATTTGAAAATATGATTAGGTAAGAGAATTTTAGGATTATAATTTTTTTTTTCCAAGTTGACGATGTGAATGTTTATTTACCTAAAGTTGGCTCCCATGTTCAATAACTCCCCATGGGGTTTGAAGATAATAAGTAATGGAAATTCAACGACATATAAAACAAATAATTTATACATCAAAAAACCAGTTCAATATATTAAGTAGTTCTAGCTTGAGCAATCTTTCAATTTGGCATTCAATTCTTTATTAATGAAGTTGTTTTACTTAGTAGGGAGTACAATAATTTTGTAATCAAATAATAGGAGAAAACATATTCACAATATAATTATTTGAATAAATAGGTGTGTAAAATAGTATAATAAGAAACTATTTTTGTAATTATAAAATATAAAACTATAGCTTAAAATTATGAAATTACTTTGTATTTTTTGTTTCTCATGTATATAGAGAAAGAATAAACCAAGTTTGGAGTTAAGAAAATAAACCATAACATAAAGAACAATATTTCCTTCAAAAAAATGTCTCGATATTAAAAAGACATTCACTTTCTTGTATACCAAGACTATTGTTATTCATTTGAAATTTACGCTAGATATGTAGAAGAACTTGGACTAAACTCTATTTATGTTAATAAAAAATATCTTTATTTACATCTATGTTATATAGATTGTACTTGAATGTATTTAAAATAACTTATTTGAGTTACATGCTCATTTCATGCTTGTTTTAGAGGATGATTAATCACCAAAGGATTTTCACCCATAATTTCCTATTTTAATATCTATAACAAAATTTTATGGTTGATAACTCTTATCATCAATATCTTTGAAATCTCCACGGCATGCTTCCATGGAAGCAAAAATTACCTTTCATTCCTTCACAATGGCTTCTTCTCGGCAGCAACTTATTTCTTCTAGGCTACTCTTTCCTATGCTATTGCCTTACGACGTTTCTTTTGCAACAAGTGGTGCAATTACTAGTTATTATTATTATAGATAAAATTATAATATAGTTAATTCTTAAAATTTTTAAAATTTTAGATATATGATGAAGTAAGTGTTTTGATATTTATTATGAATATGATGAAATAAGTGTTTTTTTTTTTTTTTTTTTTTTTTTTTTTTTTTTTTTTTTTTTTTTTTTTTTTTTTTTTTTTTTTTTTTTTTTTTTTTTTTTTTTTTTTTTTTTATTCAGATATATTTGATCTTATAGCCCTTAAACTTTCTCTTTTCACTAACGAATTCATGTCTCTAAACTTGAAAACCCAAGATTTACTCTAACCTACCTGTTCATCTTCCTTATTTTCCCTATCTTAAAGAGACAACTGTTTTTAAAATTTTAAAAACATAATAAAATTCTAGGAATAATCCTGAATTTCAATTCCATTCCAAGATATACCGTTAAATGGAAGGAATCGCTCATATTTCCAAGTCAGCAGCGTTATTATTTTCCCTCAAAACATGAAGGAAGGAAGCAGTCCGGAAGGATTTCACCAAATTTCTGGTTCTTGAAATTACTCTTGCCAGTCTAATGTCTGCAGGAGAGGAATCCTCCACTAGAACTTTGATAATGGATTGAGAGTCTCCTATGATACTGATATCTAAAAGACCGAAATCCTTTGCTTGCTTGAGACCTTGCAGAAGAGCTAAGGCTTCAGCTTGCATGCTGGTAGAATGCCCTAAACCCCAAGCGAACTTTGCCACAGTAATACCCTCTTTATTTTTAATAATTCCTCCTGCCCCAGCCAAACCAGGATTGCCTTTCGCTGCTCCATCGAAGAATAAAGAGAATCTGGAATGCCTAAGGAGTAGATCCGAAAGATCATTCTCCTTCCCTCTGAATTGCCACTCTTTTGTGGCCTTGTAATGCCTTATTTCACTAGAGAAATGGAGGTCCATCGAGGCACCCCATTCTAAGTCTTGCTGACTCAGATTTAGATCCGGAAAATGATCCCCCAGACTTTCTTTCCAAAGGCATTTTATTTTGGTGATGATGAACTGAGCGTTTAGACTTTCATCTCTGAAAACTCTTCTGTTGCGCTTAAGCCAGATCTGCCAGCAAGCAAATTTCGGCAAAGAGAGCCATGCAGCTGTGAAACTCTTATTTTTTGGAAGCGATCCTGGGTAGGAATTCCGCTAGTTTGCAAAAAGATCAGATATGGACATGGGTAAGGTGAATTCAGAATTCCAGAAGCTCAAAAGGCCGTGCCAGATATCTCTTGAAAAGTTGTAGTCCAAAATAATATGCTGAGCGTTCTCCTGACAATCACAGCATAAGTAGCATCGAGAGGGACCGTGAAATCCTTTCTTCTTCAATCTATCTGCAGTTAAAATCCCTCTGTGGAATAACAACCAATACTAAGAGTCGACCTTAGGCATGGTTTTGCGATTCCAGATCCCGTTCCAGACTGTAGGATTAGGAGGGACGTTAGGGCGATCATGAAGGCATTTGTATCCCTGTGCAACCGTGTAAAGCGCTGGGGCGGCTCCCCATCCTCGGGCATCCTTCTTACCCACGCGCAGAGGTGCCATACCATTTATTAAAGAAAGGAAAAGATCTCGAGCTTGGGACAGCGTAGGAGGGACGGGAGGGAGCCTCCATCGCTGCCAATGTCTGCCTTCCCATTGTGAAATGTCCCAAAGAGTGGTGCATTCAGCGTTGTCCAACCACAAACGCAGCGCTTGCAGAGAGCAGTGGGACGATAGAGGAGGGTGCATCATAATGTTGTCATCCCAAATTTTAATTTCTTTGCCGTTTCCAGGGATCCAATATGCTCTGTCTCTGATTAAAGGGGCTGCTTTATGACAGAGCTTGATCAGCTGCGAACATGAGGAGGGTAGGAGGGTGTCTAGACATCTCTTCCTCTTTCCCATGAAATATTTCCTCCATAGGGCTTTTTGCGCCCAACCTGGATTTGGACCAATGATTCTCCAGAAGATATTGGCTCCCATAGCTATGTTTTGGAGGCTAAGATCTTTGAAATTGAGGCCTCCTTCACTCTGGGGCTTGCAGATTTTCTCCCAACCGACTAATGGGATTTTCCTGTCATTGTGATTGCCCCCTTTCCAGAAGAACTTGCGAATGAAGGCTTCCATTTTTTTTATGATGCCTGAAGGGGCTAGAATTACAGAGAATTGAAAGATGGGGAGACTGCTAAGAACAAATTTGATGAGAACAGTTTTGCCGGCTAGATTTAACCAAGAGAATCCCCAAGCTTGAATTTTGGCCTTGAACTTGTCCAACAGAGGAATCCAATCTCTGCTGTATGCCAATTTGCGAAAGATGGGAAGGCCCAAATAAGAAAAGGAGGACCAGTTGAGAGTGGCAGTAAAGCCCATAATTCTTGAGATGGCAGAAAGGGTGGGAGCCGAGATGTTCCAGCAAAAAGCTTTGCACTTACCATTGTTTAAACTGCTGCCTGTAGCTTCACTGTAGTGATCCAAGACCTCCTTGAATCTAAGAGCAGATCTGGCAGAGGCAGCCCCTAACAAGAGGGTATCATCTGCAAAGAGGGTGTGATTAACATTTTTGACCCCTCTGGCTATATTGAGCCCCAAGATCTCTTGGTCAACCAGTTTCTGATCCAGGTAGAAAATCAGGACGGAAACATGAAGGACGAAGAGGAGCGGAGAGAGGGGGCAACCCTGCCTAAGCCCTCTTGAAGCTTTAAAAAAACCAGCTGCTCTCCCATTCACCAGGGGGGCGATCCAAGGATCAGCAATACAAGCACAGATCCATTTTAGAAAGCCCATTCCAAAGCCAAATTTTTTCAAGACTTCCCAAAGAAAGCTAAGTCTGACCCGATCGAAAGCATTAGCCAGATCTAGTTTGATAACCATACCTTTCTCTTTGCGAAGTTGGCTCGAGTGAATCGCCTCTTGCACTAGGATGAAGTTGTCAGTGAGCTATCTCCCCTGAACAAATCCACCTTGGTTCTCCGGGATGATGGCTGGAAGAATACCTTTAAGTCTATTGGCAATAACCTTTGTGATTAATTTGTATCCAATATTACAAAGAGAGATGGGGTGGAACCGATTAAATTCTTTAGCACCCTTTTCCTTGGGTATGAGGCAAGAAAAGCTGAATTGGTGCTGCCCCCAATTTTCTGGCAGTCTTGTGATTTCAAAATCATTTTGTAAAGGTCTTTCTCCACAATCTGCCAGCAGGTTTGAAGAAATCTTGCTGTAAAACCATATGGGCCTGGGGCTTTGTCAGGCTCCATGTCTGAGAGGGCATCCTTTATTTCCTGAATAGAGATCTTTGCTTCAAGATGCTGATTCATTGAAGGTGAGATCCTAGGGGGAACCACCTCCAAGAATTTGGAGTTTGGGTCCGTCACGCCCTCTTCTCTATACAGGTTTTGAAAGTGGTTGAAAGCTGCTCTCTTTATGCTATCAAAGTCTTTGTGTGTCAAATTGCTATCTTTGATTTCTGCAATAGAATTGAAGCTCTTTCTGGCTTGTGCTTGCTTGTGGAAGAAGGCCGAATTTCTGTCTCCTGCTTTAAGCCATAAGGTCCTAGACTTCAGTCTCCAATGCTCTTCCTCCGAAAGGCAAGCTTTGTGGAAGATTTGCTGGAGCTCAGCTTCCTTATCTAGAACTTCTTTAGTGATTTCTGCATCTTCACATTGGGCATGGTGCTGGGCAAGATTATCTTGAGCCTGCTTTCTCTCTTTTGCAGGAGAGGGAAGAGCTTTGGCCCAAGATTTAAGCACCATTTTCAGTCTTCTAAGTTTTTCTTCCTAAATGAAGAAAGGGGAACCTTTCACTGGCAATTTCCAGCAGTCATGAACCAAGTTCAGGAACTCAGGTTCTTTGACCCAAAGGGGGTTGAATCTGAAGGGGATGGGGCCAAGATCTTTGTGGCCCAGCATCTCAAGCAAGATGGGCTTATGGTTAGAAACACTGCATGGGAGGATATGCAATCTGAAATCTAAGCCCAGCAAAAGAAAGGAACTCTGAACCAAACATCTATCAAGTCTAGCAGCAATGTGACTAGGACCTATTCTTTTGTTAGACCAGGTATACTTACCATTTGCTTAAGGGATGTCAAGCAGATCCCAATCCTGCATGAGGTCTTCCACCCATTCCCTTGCAGGGTCCCTTACGATTGTGCCTCCTTGCTTTTCCTCCATGCGCAAGGTGAGGTTAAGATCACCTGCAACAATGATGTTTTCCAAATTTTCTGACTCCGACAGATGTTTGATGGAGTCCCAGCACTCCCTTTTCTCCCCTATATTTGTTGGAACATAGACATTGAAAAGACTGACTGCCACCCTCGAGTCCAAAGGCTGGAGCTTCAAAAACAACCAGTGGGTGTTGTGCAGCACGGTGACCAATCTGAACTTGAGAGGGTTCCAAAGGGAGCCCAGTCCCCCAGATGCTCCCCGTGCTGAAACTGCATGTCCGCTGCTACCTTTCCAAATTTTTTTACTGATTTGGAGAAACTCCTTGTCCTCCATTTTGGTCTCCTAAATCAGAAGAATGTCTGGAGCTTCTCTTCTTATAAGGCTTCTCATTGCTTCTTCTTTCAATTTGCTCCCCATTCCTCTACAGTTCCAGGAGACAATATTCATCATTTATTTTTATGATGATGGGCTCCCTTGGAACCCTGCCCTTGGTTTTTTACCATCTTCGGATTTTTGCCAAGAAGTTTCTCCAGAGTGGGCTGACTACCCTGAAGCTTGTCTTTGTAAGTTTCCTGATCTCTCTTTTCTCTAGTAGATTTGCGGCCCCTTGCAGATCTTCTGAACGATATCTGCGTATCTCCTATTTCTCCATCCTCCTCAGACTCCTCCGAATCATGTTCCTCCTTGGAGGCTTCTATTTGCTTATCCTTGTTTCTTGCCGTGACGCTTTCTTCAGGTCTCGTTTCTGTTGAAGGCATTTTTTCTAAAGGTTGATCTTGCCTATCTTCCTCCTGAGGAGTCTCTTCAGCAGAGCTTAAGACCTCATACCTGTTTTCTTGGCTTTTTGGCGGGGGAACATTCTGGATGGAGGCAGGCTGGGGTCCATGAACCCTAGATTTCTTGTGAGATGTCTTTGGCCTCTTGACCTGGTTCCAACCCTCTTCCTTTCCTTTCTCAACTTCCCCTTTGTTCGGGCACCCTCTTGCAAAATGGCCATATATGTGACATTTTCAGCATTTGAAGGGGAGTTGCTCATAGTCCAACACTTGCACATGCGTCCAACTGCCCACCTTTAATTTAATGGCCTCCGGAAGCCCCACCTCTAAGTCCACCTCGACATAGATTCGGGCGCAATCATACTGATCATTGTTGTTTTCTCTGTCAATGAATTTTCCCAGAGTATCTCCAATGTGCTTGAGGGACTCCCAGTTCCAACAGTGCACTGGTAGATTGGGGAGCCGAACCCAGACAGGGACTGCCGTTGGGACATCCACAGCCAGATCGAAATCGGAGGTCCATTTGTTAAGGTAGAGGCCCTGAGGTCCCATGAAATAGGGCCCATTCATGAAGATCAGGTCCTTATCCTCCTTGGTGTTGAACTCGAACAGAAAGAAGCCTCTACCCAGAAAATAAGAGGTGACTTTATTTTTGATCAGTGGAACCCAGTTCTTAACGACCCAGTTTTCCGTGGATCTTGGCGATGGCCAAAGGCCCGTGAATTGACCCACCAGGGCCCGATCTGCCAGGGACAAAGCGACCTTGATCGGACCCTCAGGAGGGAGGTTTACCTCTGGAACATCGTCGAGCCTTTTGACGAACTTAGTAGCTTCAAATTTCTTATTTTTGGGCAGCGAAGCAAGAAGAGAGGAGAAGGCTGCTTCAGCTTCCGGGAGAGCGGCTTGCGAGGGACTGGTGGGCGAGCCTTGGGCCTCCATGGTAAGAAGATCAAAACAACAAACCCGATCTGCACCAAGCAAAGGAACGAGGCATCTCAAGGCCGGGATGAAGGAGAATCCAAATAGTTCCTGCAAGCAGAAACCCCAAGGGCGCAGACCCAAGCAGATCTGACAAGAGATCGAGAGGCTCAGCGAGATCTTGAAGCAGGGCAGGTGGAAAGAAGGGAGCCTAGCAGAACCGAGAGGCCCAGAGGTCAGGAGGACCTGCGGCAGAGGCAGAAACGACCGAGAGGGCAGAGCCCAGCCACAAGCCGCGTAGAGAATCGCAGCTGGAGGCAGCAGCGCGCAGAGGTCCTCTTTCCGTGCAAAACCCAAAAGTGTTTTGATATTTATTATAAATATCTATTCATATGATTTATATGATGTGTAAGCATAAATTGAGCTCCTACTCAAACATATAATATATTTCCTTAGATTGTGATGTGGGGTCTTTTATATTGCACTTGGGAAGAACTAGTGTGTACATTTTGCACGTATAGAGCAGTGATATAGAAAAACATTTCATTTTGGAATGTGATGTGTTCAAAGACATTAAAGAAAGTTATGGGAATTTGTTAGCATCCTTTTCTTGGCATTGTCTTTTCAGCAATGAAATAGCTGGAAGATTGGGCAATGAAATGCAAAAGAAGAAAAACATGAAACCCATAGTCCTATAAGCTATTTTTAGTCTTGTAAAAATTAAAATTTATCATATTATTTGATATTTGATAGTTCCAAATAAAACAAGTACTCCTAATGTCATTAGGGTGTATTTTTCAACTAGATAGTTGCGGATTTCGAAGAGAAATCGCCATTCAATTGATACTCTATCCACTATAGCGTTCAACGTTTACCAGGTAAAACTCGCTCGCATGACCCCTCGTCGATTCATATTGTGTCCATAACATTGTTCGACATTGCCAAACTTAACGATTATGGACGGTATGCCGATCAGTGTTGCCAACATAAACGAACTCGTCCGACTGGGGTTTTTGTTTTACAATTAAGTCAGTCGTGAACCCCTGTCTGCATCAATCGTTTCATTGTTTTGTATTTCAAGCTGTAACGAATGGGGGCTGGAAAGTCCCATACCGTGGGCATATACAATCTCATCATTCAGAGATGTCTGAGGATCCAAACCCCACTCACCCAGAGAACATTTTCTCAAGCAGCAGCAGTAGCAGTTGAAGAGGATTCTCAGCAGCCCATTGCTGATGAATATCCAAAGCCTGATCCAAAATACGCAGAGATCATACGGTCGCTGCCCAGGGAACGCTCGGGGAAGATCGTGGCTGCAAAGCTCAGGGCGAAAGGAAGGATTCCCAGCATTGTCTTTGGGTGTGAGAATGGAGAAGAAGGTGGGAACAAGAAACTCATAAGTATTGAAACCAAGCAGATGAGGAACCTGCTGAGGAAAGTCGGCGAGAGCTCCCTTCTATCAAGGACATTTGATCTGGAGGTCAAGGCTGCTCCTGATTCTGAGGAGATAGTGGAGAAGGGGAGAGTGTTGCCTCGCCTGGTATGTGTTTTGGGTTCAAATGGTCTCTCTTAACATTTTAGATTTATTAAAAAAATCAAACTAACTGCTCAATTTTAGAGTTTTTATTGCGTAAAAAACGCGTCCCTTTTATTAGGTTTCACACAACAATGAATGCTAGGAAAGTCTGCAAAATTCCCTGGATCAGCTAAGTACAAAAGATTGCCACTTGCGTATCAATTTGAAAATTTTAGTGCAGATACAATTATGTTTGAAGTAACTTAAGATTCCTGAAAAAAATTCTGAGATCACATACTCAAATTTTCAAGTGTTATTTATTTTATATATTGTACTAATGTTGTGTATGAAACCCATTGAGTTCGGTCAACTTATAATCCAGGGGTTTATGTCCACCGGGGTTTGAACCTGGTTGTCAACCACTAGACCACAGCCTTATGGACTACCCGCTGAAGTTTTATAAATTCAATAAATGGTTACACTTATATCTTCCATTTTTTTGTTTATTTTGGAAAACATATGCTGAGCACCTCCATAGAAAAGAGTGATTAGAAGCCGAATCCAAGGGACACCTATGCTGTGAAATCACTGCAGACTTGCATCTGCTTCATTCTTCTCACGTGATTTGTGTGGGACAGAGTATGTTAACCAATGCCCTGGTGCACATCTTTACCACTCTAGGTTAACCAATGCCCTAAGGTGGATACCCTTAACACTCTGTAAACCTCACCAATATACCCCCCCCCCCACACACACACATATATAATTTAATATATTTTATATAATAATACACATGTTATTAATCATTATTTGGTAGGATCTTTGCTTCCCATCTCCATTAGATGCTCCCATACGAGTCCCAGTTCTCATCCCTTGACTCTGCCGCTATCAAATACACCTTTCTCTATCTAGCATTTGGGAAGCTGCTCTTCCAGTCCTTCCCTGACTACCCTAGATCCACCTCGCCTTCCCTAAAAATTAGGTCCCGCCCCATGAATTGGCATTACAACAATGAGTGCAAATCCTCCATGATCAACTTCACTCACACCCACCTGTCACACCCCAATTTTAAGGCTTCCTACTGCAGCCCGTGTTTCCACAAGAAGCACCTCTTCATCTCCCAAAGGAGACGGGAGTTGAGTGCTCCCCTCATGCATTCCCTTAAAAACTTATGGCACACCATCATCCCTCACCAATCCCCTTTCCCTCCCTATCTTGATCCAAAATCTCGTACTTCTATGATGTGCCTGGGTAGCCTTAATTCAGGTCACCTCTCCCCCCTCTTCTTGCCACTTTTTCTCTTACCAAGATATTCGGGATGCTGCTTGGATGATGAACACTAGCAAGTAGCAGATGTGGAAGGTTCCAGGTAGAAATTTTCAAGCAGGGTCTTCATGCTATGGATAACCACTTGGCATATTTGTTCAACCTTGTGGTTCATATGTGTTTTCAACAGTCTTGGTCACATCGCACTATTCACCCAATCCACAAAGCAAACTCTAGCATTGATCCCAACAACTACAAGATGATCATGGTAGGCCACACGTTTTGTAAACTCCCCACCACAGTCCTCCATTTGAAGCTCTTGAGTAGAGGCGACTTAGAGCTAGAGGATAGGATGGATTTCGACTTGTGCACTTGACCATCAATCACATCTTACACTTTGGGCCATCATTGAGGAGGTGTGACATTGCTCTTTGAAGGTCTATTATTGCTATGTGGACTTTCATAAAGCATTTGAGGCTTTGTTCCAGAGTTTCAAAGACATTGTATTTCTCAAACCTTATTGATTGCGACCATGTCCATATATGAGTTGGCCCTTGGTCGTCTTCGCACAACCCATGTGGCATCAAATTTTATGAGGAGTACCATTTGGGTGAAATAGGGTTGTCCCTTGTCCCCCACATTATCAAAGATACACATTGACGAGTTAGAGCCCTTCCTACAGAAGCACATCCAAGATGAAGATGGGTTCCTTCTCCACCTAGTCATGATATTGATCTTACTTTTTGTTTACTATGTGGTCCTTTTAGCCTCATCTCTTGAGGGGTTGCAGAGACAACTAGATGCCCTAGCCCTTTTTTTGTTACCTTAGTCAGTTGATGGACAACTTGGGTAAAACCATGGTCATGATTTTCAACGAGTGGAAGAAGACCCTCTTTGATCACCAACACATACCTTTTTTGTTGATTTTTGTATTTGCGCTGTGCAGAAGGTCTTCTTGTTAGTGTTTGTAGCTTAGATAGATATTTCCATGAGGGTGTCTACTTATGGAAATCGTGTAATGTTCCCGAGAAATTAATTGCCCAAGAGACGAAGTAGCCTATCGAACCCCTGTAATAGGGAAGGGTAATTTTACCCTAGGGTTTGTTGTGACAAAAACTTCCTTTTTCTAGTATAACATATTGAGTGAATACACACCCAACACTACAGTGAATTATTAGTTCAGCGCTAATTTAAACAAATAATTCTTGAAAAAACAAAGTTCTTTCAATCATGCATCGATTTTTTTAATACAAAATGTCCACAATAGCCATGCATACGTAATTCCATCAACACTTTGACGTAACCATTATAAGCAACAGTGCATATATTCAAATTTGATAAATGTAAATGCCCTAACGAGTGATTACAACTGCAAATAACTACTCAACTCCTAACTAGTTAAGACCCTTGGAACTTGTATAGTAATATTGCTCAATTTGCTGTGCTCGATTCAATATTTCTTCTGTATAGGAGTTCATGATCTTCGTCCTTTCGACCCATATCCCTGCTTTCAATGTACCCCAATGATCATGCAATGTACCCAACTCTCTGTTACAGGATCCGCAAGTGATACTACAGGAAATTCGGGTGGGTGCTTTGTAATATCCCAAATTGGGATTAACAGTTATAAAAGTGCAAATAGACTAAAAACTACGACTACAAAAAATATATCATCAAAACATGTAAAATAGAGCCAAAAACAACTGCTGAGCCATTTTATTAAATTGAATGGAATGAGTACAATAGTGGTGCTGGAAAGCTTGGACCTTGGCTTGCTCAAAGCAGGTTGAAGCACAACTCAAATCCAAGCTAAATCTCCTGCTGGAAGTGGCTCTGTCTCTGCGCTGCCTAGCCCAGAAATGCTGCTGCTGCTCCACTGAAACTGTTGCTAGGGCTTGGAATAATGCTTAGAAAATTCTGGGCTTTTAACCGTCTCTGCTCAAGAAACTCACAATAACCCACGAAGGATTTTGCGAAATATTGACCTCGAAATTATTGACCTCAAGGATTTATTGTCATCCCTTACAAAGTTTTTTCTGAGATAGTAGATGATGCCATTTCTATAGCCCTCTGCCAACATATCCAATCTAGTTTCATGCTTAAAATGAAGTATTTTTTAACCAAGGAAAATCATTTGTTTAACTCCTCATTTTCCTTTCTCAGATTTTCAATTTGAATGAGATGGTCAATTTTCATCTTACCTATTGAAGTAACAACCCTTGTTCTTCTGTCTGTTCTTATGTTACTGGTCCTTCTGGCCCTATTGTTTCTTTGGTTATTTTCATCCTCTGGTGTAACAATTGGGATTTCATATGTAGAGGGTCATTCTTTTGCAAACTTCCCTTGTTTTTCTTTGTCCTATTGCTCCTCAAACCCATTGGGCCCAACTGTATCAATGCTCCCTTTGTCTTTCTAATTAATGCGTGATGATTAATTTATTGAGCACATGGTTAGTGACACAAGTTTTTGGATGCTTTTCCCCTTTCACAACCTCAACCACGTGTTTTAATGTGTAGAAATTTATAGAAATTCTATATTAAAGTATTCAATATGATCTTGGGATGTACTAAAACAAGATATTGAATCCTTCTATAATATTTGCGGAATTCAAAACACGATCGCTCAATCACATGCAAGTAAGAGAAAGAAGTAAATCAGTCGCACAACACAAGATGTTCTTAGGGAAAGCAACTGCTCAGTACCCCGCTATTATATATTGTATAAATACAAGGAATCATGAAACAATGCAATGCTTAATCTCTCATGAGATTCTCCAGCACCCTTCCAATTGTCTCCCGCTGATCTACGCAAAATTGGACAAACACATAGCCAATTCTCAACCTTCCTTCAGCCTGCCTTACTCATGAAATTCCTAAAGAATTAGGCCCCTATTAAATAGGAAAACCAACCTTCCTTGATTGTGCAATCCATCATGGCTTCCTCATGGCTTTATAATTGCACTCAGGCAATTCTCTAAAAATACAACTGATAGTTATGTTCCCTTTAACCTCTGTTTCAACTGGGTCTTCCTCAGAACTGACATGTATGCAACTATTAATAGTGAATCATCAGTTATCTGATTGATCACTACTTGTGAATTAAATCTAATTTAATTCATTGGACCTCTCACTAATTCATCACTCAGTTAGAACTAGTTAAACTGATTCTAACTCAATTAATTGAGTTAACTGATTACACCTGCACCCCACTAATGCATTAACTGCAACTGGACCCCCAAAATATTAGAATCACTCTACATGCCTCATCTTAGACCCTCAACTTGAATTCCTTGAGCTAACTCAGTCATCATGACTTAGTTAACTGATACAAGTTGTTATAAGATGAAATTACAATTTATTTAAGGAAAAAATAAATTAGACACCCACATTCCTCACTAGTGTGTAACATAAATTCCTCACCAATGTGTGCGTAATTTTTGTCCTTTCTGGTTGCCAATTTCACTATTTCTTGTTGCAAATTTCAACATAATGACTTCAACAAGTATTATGGTAAATTAATCAACCGCTCTATCTTCAGGTGTGCCAACAATTGAAAGTGATAATTGAAAATAATCCCAAAATGACCCTCACAGTTAATGAACTTTTGGATGAATAAGGCTACATATTCCTAAGGGGGAGGAAGAGATGTTCTATCAAAACCCCTGTGTTTGGGCGTCAATTCTTCTCCCTCCTGCAAGAATATGTCCTTAGCCTCAGGATTGACCACTTTCCCTTAGAACCATTGTTCTCTTATCATAGGAAACCTTGCGATAAATTCTTCTGTAATGACAATTTTGAAGCCCTCGACCACAAAGTGTTGTTCAACTAAGGCCTGGGCAAATTCTAAAGTGACCAATTGACTGAAACCCTCTAATTTTTCAAAATAACTCATCCATCCAGCCCTTCAAAAAATTTCTAATGCTTCCGGATGTTGTAACAACACATTAACAGAGGTCGGTTCATGTCTAACCGATGTTTCACCCATAGATGCTCACAAACATTTGGAGTGAGATCATCATTGAAAAATATCTCCATAACACGTCTCTCCCTTAATGGTTGAGGCCCTTCATTTTCAACATTCCCTTTCAGGGTTTATTACTTAGAGAGGTCTTAGGTAGGCTTTCCCCTGGATTTACAAATGGCTTGCCTAGAAGGTGGGCAATGACCACACGTTTATACTTGGGAAGGACCCTTTCATTGGGGGAGATACTTTCTACAAGCCCTCTCTGGAGCTCATATCCATCCTCAATTATTATAGCAATTCCAGGCTATGCCATGCCTCTTCGTCGAGCTCTCTAAGTATATCTTCTTGTTGCTGGAAAGGTTGTCATGTTTTGGGTCTGCAAGGCTCCCTTGTTGTTGAATGGGATACATTTATCTGAAAACTTCCATCTAATGGGATTTATCTAAAAAATGAAGAAGACTACATTGTATGGAGTTGAAACACTTCATTGTGGTAGGTTATAGCCTGCCAATCATATGACTCCATTTATGCCTCCTCTATGGACCGAAAGGACTACTAGTGGCATGTGAAGATTTGGTCATGGTCTCTTTTTGCAAAACTAAGATATTTTGTATGGCTTTCCCTAGAAAATTGTATTCTCACCTAAGATAATTTGTCCCGCAGAGGGTTCACGGGTCCCAATGTTTGTAGCCTTTTCTTGAGAGGGCCTAAATCGGTAGACCACATGTTCATTCATTTTTCCCTTTCTACAACTCTATGCAATGATGCTTTATCCTCCCTCAATATACAGGTTGACAGTTCATATTCTTCCTTTGAGTCCTCTCCACTAGTGAGATTCTAAAATGGATATCTTCAAATCTCTGCCTATTTTCATAGCATGGGGAAAATGAAAGGTTCACAACAAGCTCATATTTGAAAATCGTCTCATCATTCAGCCCATCATTACTGCATAAATCCTTGTTTTTTTAAAGATTTCTTGAGGACTCATAAACTAAAATCATGTTAGACCTTTTGTTTTCTTGTGAGGCCACAAACTTGTAATGTTGGATTTTTTGATGGTGTAGTGCAAGATGGGATGTGTGGTGGAGGTGCACATTTACTATGCCAAAGGGGCCCTCTCCTTCCATATTTAGCTAAATTTGGGGAAAGGCACAAACACCAAGGTAAAAACTGTTGCGTGCTAGGTGCTCTTGTTTTTTGCCTCTCATTTAAACATTGATTCTATGCAGGCTTATGGGAATTCTAGGTGCATCATTTATTGAATAGCATGGATACATAAAACTGAGGCTTTAAATTTGAAATATTGGTAGGACAAGATCATAAACCTAAAAGAAAAATTCCTTTTTCTCTCGTTCCAACATGTTCATCGAGAATGGAACAATCTTGCGAACATTATATCTAAGAAGACCCTATCTACGGAAGAAGGATTCATCCTTTTTTTGAAAAAATATAGGGCAACTTATTATTGAACTTTGGGATGATTCAACTCTCTACGGGACAAAAGCTTCCAGTGATTTAACTCCTCCAACCACTGTTACAGTTTTGTGAATTTCACTTGATTTCTTCCATCTCTATAAGGCGATCAAAGGGATTTCAACATTTTATATTCCTCTCCAACAATACTATTTTTGTGCTTTCTTGCAACTATATATCAATGGTGATAATTTCTATTTTTTTATTAGCTGCCCAAATATACTATTAATTGTACAACTGATGCTGATAGTTTTTTGTGAACAATTTGGTTTTTGTTTAGTCATTTTCTTGCACTTATTGCATAAAAAATATCATATAAATGTTAATGCTCAACATATATATATATTTTTTGGTAATTGAGGCTAAACTATATTGAGTCGAAATAAAACATTACATATGCTACAGACTGAGTTGGTAAGCTACGCTTATCCAATCCCAGCCTTTGTTGCTTTCATAGTTATGCATGTATGAGGCTGCCTCCATGGAGGAAATCAACCCTGAAATAACATCAGATAGAGGATTACAAAATGTGCCATGGCACTTGTGAAAGTAAAGGTTCTATGATAATAGCTAGAATAACAAAAAACTAAAAAAAGTTGAGCAACCACGCAGTCATGGTGCTTCTGCATCATCCTCAGAGTCTGGATCCTCCTCCTCAATACGGCAGACATACTCCTGCGCTATGGCCTCCTCTTTAGCAGTAGGTCGGCGCGGAGGCCTAGAAGCAGGTGCGCAGAGGATGGCAGCGCTCGAGTACTTAGCATCCGGTACACGCATCCAAGTGCCCTCCGAGTCCATGATCTAAACGTCAGTGTCTTCCCCCTCTACCTCCTAAATCGGAAGAGGCTCGGTTTTGCGGGGCCTGGGGTGCTCTTGGTGCGCAATGGTGGATTTCCTTGGTCCTCTTCTGCCTCTCTACGTTTCACGAATATGGGCTTCCTCCTCCTGGTCGTGCGTTGGGCACTGGGGGGCATCCATGGCGTGACTGCCAAAAGTGGAGCCCTCAAAGGATTCCAAAAGGTTATCGGGCCCTTGCTAGTAGCGTCTAGGGAACACACCTCTTTGGCCGCCTCTGATTGTTCTTTGGCATACTCTCGGAGCCATGGGATAGTGAAGCAGAGGGTAGATGGGGGGCTGAGAGGTATGGAGAAGAATCTCAGACCAGAGACAGGGAATGCGCAGTGAGGTGCTGTTGGGTAAGGTGGTGTGTAGGTGGAGGTTGCGTAGGTGGGGGAGCTTGGTGATGAGAGCGCACAGTCTGGAGAAACTAGCAAGGCAAAGGGAGCCGAGGTAAGGTGCGCAGTCAGGCAAAGGGAGCCAAGGTAAGGTGATAAAATAAGTGTTTTGATATTTATTATAAATATCTATTCATATAATTTATATAATGTGTAAACATAAATTGAACTCCTACTAATATGTCCTTAGAAACCTATAATATATGTCCTTAGATTGTGATATGGGGTCTTTCATATTATTTGATAGTTCCAAATAAAACAAGTACTCCAAACTCATTAGGGTGTATTTTTCAACTAGATTGTTGCGGATTTCGAAGAGAAACCGCCATTCAATTGATACTCTATCCACTATAGCGTTCAACGTTTACCAGGTAAAACTCGCTCACATGAACCCTCGTCGATTCATATTGTGTCCATAACATTGTTCGACAATACCAAACCTAACGATTATGGACGGTATGCCGATCAGTATTGCCAACATAAACGAACTCGTCTGACTGGGGTTTTAGTGGGGTTTTTGTTTTACAATTAAGTCAGTCGTGAACCCCTGTTTGCATCAATCGTTTCATTGTTTTGTATTTCAAGCTGTTACGAATGTGGGCTGGATAGTCCCATACCGTGGGCATATACAATCTCATCATTCAGAGATGTCTGAGGATCCAAACCCCACTTACCCAGAGAACATTTTCTCAAGCAGCAACAGTAGTAGTTGAAGAGGATTCTCAGTAGCCCACTGTTGATGAATATCCAAAGCCTGATCCAAAATATGCAGAGATCATACAGGCGCTGCCCAGGGAACGCTCGGGGAAGATCGTGGCTGTAAAGCTCAGGGTGAAAGGAAGGATTACCAGCATTGTCTTTGGATGTGGGAATGGAGAAGAAGGTGGGTTCAAGGAACTCATAAGTATTGAAACCAAGCAGATAAGGAACCTGCTAAGGAAAGTCGGCGAGAGCTCCCTTCTATCAAGGACATGTGATCTGGAGGTCAAGGCTGCTCCTGATTCTGAGGAGATAGTGGAGAAGGGGAGAGTGTTGCCTCACCTGGTATGTGTTTTGGGTTCAGATGGTCTCTCTTAACATTTTAGATTTATGAAAAAAATCTAAATCTAATTGCTCAATTTTAGAGTTTTTATTGCGTAAAAAACGCGTCTTTTTAATTAAGTTTCACACAACAATGAATGCTAGGATCGGCTAAGTACAAAAGATTGCCACTTGTGTATCAATTTGAAAATTTTAGTGTAGATACAATTATGTTTGAAGTAACTTAAGATTCCTGAAAAAAATTATGAGATCACACACTCAAATTTTCAAGTGTTATTTATTTTATATATTGTACTAATGTTGTGTATGAAACCCATTGAGTTCGGTCAACTTATAATCCAGGGGTTTATGTCCACTGGGGTTCGAACCTGGTTGTCAACCACTATACCACAGCCTCATGGACTACCCGCTAAAGTTTTATAAATTCAATAAATGGTTACGCTTATATCTTCCATTTTTTTGTTTATTTTGGAAAACATATGCTGAGCGCCTCCATAGAAAAGAGTGATTAGAAGCCGAATCCAAGGGACACCTATGCTGCGAAATCACTGCAGACTTGCATCTACTTCATTCTTCTCATGTGATTTGTGTGGGACAGAGTATGTTGTGAATAGAACCCTGGTGCATATCTTTACCAATCTAGGTTAACCAATGCTCTAAGGTGGATACCCTTAACACTTTGTAAACCTCACCAATATACCACATTGATATATATATATATACACCATACGTAAAATATAAAATTTAATATATTTTATATAATAATACACATGTTATTAATCATTATTTGGTAGGATCTTTACTTCCCATCTCTGTTAGATGCTCCCATACTGGTCCCAGTTCTCATCCCTTGACTCTGCCGCTAACAAATACACCTTTCTCTATCCAGCATTTGGGAAGCTGCTCTTCTAGTCCTTCCCCGAATACCCTAGATACACCTTGCCTTCCCTAAAAATTAGGTCCTGCCGCATGAACTGGCGTTACAACAATGAGTGCAAATCCTCGATGATCAACTTCACTCACACCCACCCGTCACACCCCAATTTTAAGGCTTCCTACTGCAACCCTTTTTTCCACAAGAAGCACCTCTTCATCTCCCAAAGGAGACGGGAGTTGAGTGCTCCCCTCATGCATTCCCTTAAAAACTTATGGTACACCATCATCCCTGGTCAATCCCCTTTCCCTCCCTATCTTGATCCAAAATATCCTACTTCTATGATGTGCTTGGGTAGCCTTAATTCAGGTCACCTCTCCCCCCTCTTCTTGCCTCTTGTCTCTTACCAAGATATTCGGGAGGCTGCTTGGAGGATGAACACTAGCAAGTAGCAGATGTGGAAGGTTCCAGGTAGAACTTTTCAAGCAGGGTCTTCATGCTATGGATAACCACTTGGCATATTTGTTCAACCTTGTGATTCATATCTGTTTTCAACAGTCTTGGTCATATATTCGCGATCCGCAAAGCTCTGGCATTGGTCCAGCAGCTGCAGAATGAGCATGATGAGGCCACACGTTTTGTAAGCTCCGCACCCGCAATCCTCCATTTTGAGGCTCTTAGTGGCGACGTAAGGAGGCTAAGAGATGAGATGAATTTGCAACTTGTGCACTTGACCATCAATCACATCTTACACTTTGGGCCATCATCGAGGAGGTGTGACATCGCTCTTTGAAGGTCTATTATTGCTATGTGGACTTTCATAAAGCCTTTGAGGCTTTGTTCCAGAGTTTCAAAGACTTTGTATTTCTCAAACCTTATTGATTGCGACCATGTGCGTATATGAGTTGGCCCTTGGTCGTCTTCGCACAACCCATGTGGTATCAAATTTTATTAGTACCATTTGGGTGAAATAGGGATGTCCCTTGTCCCCCACATTATCAAAGATACACATTGACGAGTTAGAGCCCTTCCTACAGAAGCACATCCAAGATGAAGATGGGTTCCTTCTCCACCTAGTCATGATATTGTTCTTGCTTTTTGTTTACTATGTGATCCTTTTAGCCTCATGTCTTGAGGGGTTGCAGAGACAACTAGATGCCCTAGCCCTTTTTTTTTTACCTTAGTCAGTTGATGGAAAACTTGGGTAAAACCATGGTCATGATTTTCAAAGAGTGGAAGAAGACCCTCTTTGATCACCAAAACACACCTTTTTTTGTTGATTTTTGTATTTGCACTGTGCAGAAGGTCTTCTTGTTAGTGTTTGTAGCTTAGATAGATATTTCCATGAGGGTGTCTACTTATGAAAATCGTGTAATGTTCCCGAGAAATTAATTGCCCAAGAGACGAAGTAGCCTATCGATCCCCCGTAATAGGGAAGGGTAATTTTACCCTAGGGTTTGTTGTGACAAAAACTTCCTTTTTCTAGTATAACAGATTGAGTGAATACACACCTAATGCTACAGTAAATTATCAGTTCAGCGCTATTTTAAACAAAAAATAATTCTTGACAAAACAAAGTTCTTTCAATCTTGCATCGATTTTTTTAATACAAATGTCCATAATAGCCATGCATACGTAATTCCATCAACACTTTGACGTAACAGTTATAAGCTACAGTGCATATATTCAAATTTGATAAATGTAAATGCCCTAATCGGTGACTACAACTGCAAATAACTACTCAACTCCTAACTAGTTAAGACCCTTGGAACTTGGATAGTAATATGGCTCAATTTGCTTATCTCGATTCAATATTTCTTCTGTATAGGAGTTCATAATCTTTTTCCTTTCGACCCATATTCCTGCTTTCAATGTATCCCAATGATCATGCAATTTACCCAACTCTCTGTTACAGGATCCAGAAGTGATGCTACAGGAAATTCGGGTGGGTACTTTGTAATATCCCAAAGTGGGATTAACAATACTAAAAGTGCAAATAGACTAAAA
Organism: Pinus albicaulis; assembly: GCA_034641835.2. Classification (NCBI taxonomy): domain Eukaryota; kingdom Viridiplantae; phylum Streptophyta; class Pinopsida; order Pinales; family Pinaceae; genus Pinus; species Pinus albicaulis. Next base: position 310,109,943 of record CM076569.1, read on the forward strand.
CTACGACAACAAAAAATATATCATCAAAACATGTAAACTAGAGCCAAAAATAACTGTTGAGCCATTTTATTAAATTGAATGGAATGAGTACAATAGTGGTGCTGGAAAGCTTGGACCTTGGCCTGCTCAAAGCAGGTTGAAGCACAACTCAAACCCAATCTAAAACTCCTGCTGGAAGTGGCTCTGTGTGGCTCTATCTTTGCGCTGCCTAGCCTTGAAATGCTGCTGCTACTCCACTGAATCTGCTGCTAGGGCTTGGAATAATGCTCAGAAAATTCTGGGCTTTTAACCGTCTCTGCTCAAGAAACCCATAATAACCCATGAAGGATTTTTCCAAATATTGACCTCGGAATTTCTGCCTAATTTTCCCCTAGCTCCTCTAGCTGCTAGCTGAGTTGGGATCCTGGTTTTCCCTCCTAATTCTACCCAGAAAATTCTACCAAATTAGTCTTGGCCTCACCTCAATAAACCTGAAAAACCCATAAAGGGTTTGTCCTAGTTTTGAATTCGGAAATTGGCCTTCTTGGGCTTGGCACAATGAACTGCTGGGGAAAATCGAACCACCAGAAGAATCTGCTCGGAAGTGTCTCCAAAATGCTGCAATAAACCCTGGTAGGAGGTGGCTAGCTTCCCCTCCAATTTTCTTGATGAGAATTCCCTTCTCTCCAACCTCCCAACTCAAAGTCCTCATTACACTGCGTCCTCCACTGCGCAGTTTGCTCCTCTGTGCAGTCCAAATGGCTATGCTTCCTCCTGATGCTGATGGTAGAAAATTCCCTCACAAAAGTGTGGAACTCCTCTCTTGAGCGGGCACTCGATGTCCCCCGAGGCAGAGGTTGAGATCTCCGCTTGAAGATTTCGTGTGCTAAACAACACTGCAGACTTGGCTCTCCGGCTCAAGTGTGCTCTGTCAAAATGACAAGAAGAAAATAGCTAAATGAGTGAATGACCAAATGAGCCTTCCCTTCTTTCTTTTATCCATTGAGGCCCAACGTATGCCTTGGGTCCCACCTTGGCCTGCGCTGCCTCTCCTTGGCCAATCATGTACTGCCTTCCTCTAGCCAATCCCACGCTGTCCTTTTCGTGCCTCTTCTATGCTGCCACCTGAGGCCAACTCGACCCCACCACTAGAGTCGCAATTTTCCCTTAGGGACTTTAGGAAAAGACTTTATTTGGCCTAATTATTAATTGTGGGTACCGTATCCACTTTATTTCCGCCCAACATTAGGATTTGCCAAAATTAATATCCCAATTAGTTGACTGCTAATTTCGGGATATTATAGTCCTCCTCGCCAAAAATTGCTTGTCCTCAAGCACTGCCTGAACAAGCCTCCTCTCTAGCTGACGCTCCCCGTTGTCACTGCCAAATGTGCCTGGGTCCTAGATGCGCCACTGAATCTTCCATGCCCTCTGCATCGCCCTGATATGAAGGGATCTCTCAATGCCAGGATCCCAAGCCATCTTGTCCAACATGAAGCTCCACCTTCTCCACTCACCATCCTTCCATGCTAATGAAGTCCCCCACTCCATCAATGACTCGTTAAATCCCAATGGAAGATCTACATGATCTCCCCATGTAGTATACAACTCACCGTTAGAGGTTATCGAGCTGTGTAGCGCTGTAATGCTTGGGTCCCCTGCTAATCTGGTAGAGGTGCCATCATGCTGTAGCTGCGCCACTCTGACTATGAGATACCCCCCATCGTGCGCAGACTGTATCCATCTCTTCTGGGGCCTTGTGGTGAAAAAATTGTCAAGGAAAAGCTCATCCTGCTCGGGCATCTCCATGATGCTGATATCTACCCCTCCATTGCCGATCATGACCCTGAGCAACAACATGATAAGTCTGCCTCGCTATGCAATGGAGGTCTCAGTGCTCCCCCACGTGTCAAACCCAAGGTGGACTGGATCACCGTCTGCTTTGTCCCTGCTCATCACAAAGTGGAGTGATCCATCTGCCCAACAGACCCCCGTATCCCCCAACCATACGGGGAGCTCACAACTCCCACACCCCGCAGGGTGCTGTTGCGTAGCGATGCTACCTGTTAGAACCCATTTGGCCTTCATCTTTGACCCTTGTATGTATCCCCTGGGTGGATCCCAAGTATTAGGAATATGTCCCACGCATGCGTACCTACCCTGCTCCTGCCAGACCACGTCGTGATACTTGATATCCCAACTCCTGCTGATACACCTGGATACTGCTCAGAGTTTGGGTACCCTCCTGTAGACGAAATCTACCACCCACCGTCCCTCAAATGTGAGCCTAGGGGTGGAACATATGCTACCTTGGCAATCAACCATGCCATCCCTAAGCCTGGACCCGTCCACTCGTGTACCTACCAAGTGTCTCAACTAGAGAGTCTCCTCCTGGCTCATGACACGCAGTATCTCATCCAACTGTTTAGGGTGAGCCTCCCATGCTGTTAAATTTACATAACCATGGTGTTCTATGCTTGATGCAATTTTACTTCAATCTTTCTTAGGCCCGATACACAATAGCAATCACATAAACATGAAAGTAAAATGCTGGTAGAACACAATAATAGATCAACATAAGACAAGCCAAAATATAGATCAGATTTACAATTCCTTTTGTCTAGCAAAGATATGAGATATTGTTGCGTTACGACAGTCAATAAGATGCTTCAATCAACAACATCTTTCTCGGTCAGCCAATCCTCCATGTGTCACACCCACAACCCTCAAAGATAGCTCATCACAAGTCAACGCTAGTCAACCCAAAGTCAACGCAGAAAAGTCGACACAACAAATTAGGGCTTCGGTCAAACAACCCTGAATTCCTCGATTTTAGTGCCCAACAGTACGGCCTCCTAAAATCGAATTTTTGGCAGAAGTTTGAGGTCAAACGACCAAGGGTTGACCATAGTCAACGCTGCAGCAAAAAGCCCTAAACAGATCTGCAAAAAACAATAGCTTCGCTCCACACATGTGAGGGTAAAAAGGCCTCCAAAAGCTATCGAACCAATCAGATCACAATGAGAGAATGTGTGATGAGTTGATGAGCAAATGACCTCCAAGTCTCTCCAATTTATATCCATCAGCGAGGGTGTGTGACACATCTATTAGGCATGTGAGCCTACATTACAAATCTGGTCGACCTTGCACATGTGGAAAATAAATTCAAAATAAATGTTCTGCTCATCCAAACAAGATGATCTTTAGATCAATCTTGCACCTCTTCGAAAGAGGAATCCAACAAAAATATGACCATCGTCATATGAGTAGTGCAACGTGGAGGTTGGACCTAGTTGCCCAAAATTAACACTCCCTCTCAACTAGGGAGAACTTCATCTGTCCATAAGTGCCATCCATTAGTACCATCATGTACTTTCACCAAACATCATGCGTCATCCTGCCGTAACTTGCTCTGCTGGCTCTTTCTCAGATAGAACAAAAGGTTAGTCACAAAGACATCACACTCAGCTGACCCGAAGTCAGCTTAGAGGTAAAAACCTCTCTCGGACTCAAAAAGAGTCTCGTACTAACCCGAAGTTAGCTTACTCACCCGAAGTCAGTTTTGAGGTAAGAACCTCATCATACTTGATCCCAGATCAAGGTGTTGGACATGTGCCATCCTAGACATAGAGAGTACGACAATCTTTGATGCGTCCATCGGTCTTGCTATTAGTCTCTATCCACATTTCCCACCTCATTGGCCAAATGAGAGGTACTTCCCATGAGTCTGAAACTCCATGGGTAGGATGCGTGCGGGGCACAGATCAAAGCGAGGCAAACCAACTCAATATCATAACGGTGGGGCAGAAGCACAACAAGGTTCAGCAAGCCTAGCCCCGTATGTGCTTATAGCTCTAAGAAGCTATCCCCAAGCCCCCTGGAGCTCCCAGAGCTCATAGTCCAACTCAAGCAGGACCCTCAGAATAGGGTCTTTCCATGATTCCAAGCTTCTCACAGAAGGTTAGGAACTTGACCTTCCCCAAGGGCTTTGTGAGAATATCCGCGACCTGCTCATCAGTTCCTATATGATCGAGCCTTACGACGCCTCGTTGTACCATATCTCGGATAAAGTGGTACATGATATAAATATGCTTGGATCGATCGTGGAACACGGGATTCTCAGAAAGACGAATCCCACTCTGGTTTTCACAAAGGATAACGATGGTATCTAGCACATGCCCAAATAACTCATTGAAGAGCTTTCACAACCAAACAACTTCACAACATGGCATACTCGCTGCAATGTATTCGGCCTCAACGGTGCTCAAAGCCACCGACTTCTGCTTCATGCTCATCCAAGATATCGAAGCAGAACCCAAGGTGAAGCATCATCCAGATGTGCTCTTGCAATCCACCACACTGCCAGCCCAATCGGCATTAGTATATCCATGGAGTCTCAAACTCCCGACAGTGTATCTCAACCCATGGTTGATTGTGCCCCGAAGATATCTCAACAGATTCTTGGCACTAATCCAGTGAATGTGATGAGGATCAACCATATGTTGACTCAAAGTGTTCACTGCAAAACATACGTTCGGATGGGAGTTCACTAAGAACATCAGGGCCCCCACGAGTTGTCGATACTCGGTAGGATTTGCTAGCATAGGCCCAACAACGTTTCCACACAACTTCTTGAAGTTGAGTTCCATCGGTGTGGACACAGATTTACAGTCCACCATACCAAATCTCTCCAGCAGCTTCACTACATATTTTCCTTGAGAAAGGAAAATCTCTCCTAGCCTCTACCAGACCTCCAAGCCTACGAAGTAGTGCATCAGTCCTAGGTCTTTCATCTCAAACTCAAAAGCTAGCTCCCTCTCACACTGATGAACGAGAGGGTCAGCACCTGTCAGGAAGAGATCATCCACATAGAGAACCAGAATGAGAGGCCTTTCTCTATCAACCTTAAAATAAAGGTTCAGATTAGCTTCACCAAGTAGCTATCTATCCTCTCATACCAAGCCCTGGGGGCTTGCTTCAACCCATAAAGGGTTTTCTTCAACCTGCATACATGGGTATCTCTATCTCGGACTTCGAACCCCAGAGGTTGCTCCACATACACTTCTTCCTTTATAGAACCATGTAGAAAGACGATCTTCACATCCATCTGACTTAGACTCCATCCTTGCGTTGCAGTAAGGGGAATAATAGATCGGATGGTGGTATAGCGGGCCACAGGTGCAAATATATCATCATAATCTATGCCTTCTTTTTGAGAGAAGCCTCGGGCAACAAATCTTGCCTTGTAATTTTCAGCACTTCCATCAGATCCATGCTTGATCTTATAGAGCCATTTCGAGGTGACAACAGATTTGTCCTCCGGTCTCGGGACCACTTCCCAGACATTATTTTTCATAATGGACTCATATTCTTCGTGCACAACATCCTTCCAAACTTGATGCTTTACGACTTCTTCAAATGATCTAGGCTCAGATTGTACTATCGTACTCATGGCTGCTAGATACCCTTGGTATCTCTTCAGCTTCCTGCTTTCACAGAATGCCCCCCTTGGGGCAAAATGTCTTTCGGCATCTTCGTGAGTATCCCTTAGCCATGAGGGTCTTCTCTTATTTAAAGGAGGTGGATCAATGGGATCCATAGGTCCTTCAACATCGGGCATCAAGTCATCCTTCGACTCTTCCTGCTTCCCTGCTTCTTCATCTTCTTTGTCTTCCTTGGAGCTAGGAAGATTTCTCACTTTCTTGAGGGCAACATCTTCATCGAAGGTGACATCGTGGCAGATCTCCACTTCTCTTTGACCAGGCACATAGATTCTATATGCCTTCGAAGTTTCACTGTTGCCCACAAACATTTCCTTCTTTCTAGAAGCATCTAGCTTGCTTTTCTTTTCTTTTGGCACATGAAAGTAAACATGACAACCAAAAAATCTAAAGTGAGAAACATCAGGTTTCTTACCAGAGAAGACTTCTTCAGGAGTTTTGGAGTGCAAAGCGGAATGCGGGCATCTATTTTGAACATACACAACAATGTTCGTAGCTTCTCCCCATAGAAACTTTGGAAGATCTTGGTCACATAGCATGGCGCGGACAACTTCCACAATAGTCCTGTTCTTTCTTTCAGCTACACCATTTTGCTCAGGAGTGTACGCAGTTGTGGTCTCCCTCTTAATGCCAGCTTCTCTACAAAAGTCATTAAACTCATTTGACTCATACTCGGTCCTCAAAACTTTGATTTTATTCTCGGTTTGATTTTCCACCAAGGCCTTGAAGGTATGGAACCATTTGAATGCTTCTTCCTTCTTCTTCAAAAAGTATATCCAGGTCTTGCGGGAGAAGTCATCTGTAAAAGTCATGTAATAGGAACATCCTACCAAGTATGTCACGGGCAGCATACCAGATAAGTCAAAATGTATCAATTGCAAGATATCAGTTGTCTTTGTGACACTAGAGGGGAATGGTCCCCTTGTCTGCTTCCCTTCGGCACAACCCTGACATATATCTTCATGATCATCTCTAAATTCGGGCATCCCTGTCACCAACTTCCTTGCTTCGGGAATGGCTTTGTAATGAAGGTGTGCAAACCTTCGGTGCCATAACTCTGTTTGAAGAGTTGTATCCAATGTTATCAGAACCAAACCGGTTCTACAAAACCAGCCAGTCTGACCGGTTTTGAGGCAAAACCGGTCTGAACCGGCCCTCCGAACCGAAAAAGACCGGTTTGGTACCGAACCAGCCGGTTTCCGTACGGAACTGGTCGGTTTGGTTTCCGTACGGAACCGGTCGGTTCGGTACTAAACCGGTCCGGACTGGTCCGGTGACCGGTTTAGCTGGGCCGGCCGTACGACCAAGGCAAAAAAAAATCGAATTTTTTCATTTTTATTTATTATTATTTATTTATTTATATTTTTATAACTAACCTAGCCCTCCCCAATGCTATTTAAAGAGCCCCACCTCCTCTATTTCACTCACACTATTCATTCAAGTATTTTGCAATTCTTGAGCTGAGTTCGGTGAGGAGAATTTTTGCAAGGTTGTTCTTAGAGAGTTTTTTTGCAGATTTGAAGAGCCGGATGGAGTCTTGGAGAGCTGTTGGGTTGGAAGATTTCTGAGCTACTTCGAAGTTTTTTTTTTCCCGGAGATCCTTGGGTTTTCTTCAGTGGTTTTTGCAGCTGCTGGAAGATTTTTTTTTATTTTGTTGGGGCTGCTACATAGCTGATTTACTCCAAAAAATTTAGAGGGTAAATCAAGGAAATTTTTTCCCTTTCATTGTTAAATTTTTCTACAAAAATCAGCTATTGTTTTCTCATAAAAATTAAAAACCCCAGTGTTTTTATGCAGATTTGTAGGGGCTGATCCAACGCTGATTTTGGAGCTGAGTTTCTTCGGAAAACTAAGAGGGAAATTCAAAGTATTTTTTTCAACCATAAATGTTCTATTTTTTTTCAGAAATTTATTCTTTTCTTCCCTTGAAATTTTAAAACCCCAGTTTTTTTATGCAGAATTCAGAATTTCAGATTTGTAATTTTTTGTTGGAATAAAAATTGTAGCTGTTATTTTCTTCTATTTTTTCTCAACTATTATTGTAATTTGTAGGGTTATTTTGAGGGATTTCGTTGGAAAATTTTTGGGAGAGATTTTGGAGCTGATTGAAGAGTTTATTTTTGGATTGGTTGGAGCTTCTTCTCTTTTCAAAATTTACAGATCTTCAACAGGTATTTCATTGTTTTTACTCTTTTATTTTTCTCTTAAAAAACAAAAAATATGTCATAAAATTCTAAAATCCATAGGGTTTTCTTTGCAGATTTTGCATTTCTTCCTTATGGCCCCCAAAATCAAGAATGATCCAGCTTGGGTTCACTGTCATTTAAATGAACAAGGGATAAAAGTCTGCAACTATTGTGGGAAAAAAGTTAAGGGTGGGGGGATCCATAGAGTCAAAGAACACTAGCACATTGGAGAGGGCAAGTTAAACCTTGTGAAAATGTATCTGATGACCTTAAAGCAGAGATGCTAAGTTTTATTGAAGCCTACAATGAAGAGAAGGGGAGAAACAAAAGACTTAAAAAAGACATAGCCAAAAGCCAAAAGGATGATGCTATGTTTAGTGACCCTGATTTGAGGAATATATGCCCAGTTTTGAAGATTCCTCTAGTTTACTTGGTAAAGCTAGAGAGGGTAGTTCAAGTGGTTTAAACCTGAAGAGGACAGTAGCCCGTAAAGGGATTGACTCTTCCTTTGTACCCCGCACCACCCCTAGTTCTCAACCAACCCTTGATGCTAAATGAAAGAAAATAGAGAAGGGGGCTGCATATGAATACATTGTTAGATGGTGGTATGATGCAGACATACCTTTTAATGCTACTAATTCTGCATATTATCAACCCATGATTGATGCTATAGCTTCATGTGGACCAGGCTTCAAAGGCCCTAGCTTTCATGATATTAGGGGGCCACTTTTACAAAATGAGGTCCAAAGAATAGAGGAGTACCTTACAGAGTTCAAGCAATCATGGACCAAAACTGATGCACTATTATGTCTGATGGATGGACTGATGGTAGATCTCGCACCATATTAAATTTTTTAATTGCTTGTCCAAAAGGTACTATGTTTCTGAAATTAGTTGATGCATCTGATCAGGTGAAGGATGCACAATTGTTATTTCGTCTTTTGGATGAAGTAGTTATGGAAGTAGGGGTTGAAAATGTTGTACAAGTTATAACAGATAATGCCTCTAACTATGTTGCGGGAAAGATGTTAGAGGAAAAACACCCCACCATTTGGTGGTCTCCATGTGCAGCCCATTGTTTGGACCTAATGCTTGAGGATATTGGGAAAATTGAGTGGGTGAAGAAGTGTGTGGAAGATGCAAAATCCATAACTAAGTACATCTACAACCACTCATGGGTTTTGAGCCTTGTGAGAAAGCACACAGGGGGTAGAGAGCTTGTTCGATCAACCATCACACGATTTGCAACCAACTTCCGTTTGTTGCAATCCCTTGTTCAACAAAAAACAAACTTGAGGAAGATGTTTTCATCTGATGAATGGAATTCATCTCAGTGGAGCAAAAAGGCAGAAGGGAAACAGATGGTTGACCAAGTATATGACAAAAGATTTTGGTTAAAGGCAGAGGAGATTGTGCTATTTAGTGAGCCTCTTGTCAGAGTTTTGCGGATGGTGGATAGTGATAAATCTGCTATGGGTTTTGTTTATGAGGTAATGGATCAGGCCAAGGAACAAATCAAGGCAACATATGGGGATAAAAGACAAAAGTACATTCCTCTATGGAGAATCATTGATGAAAGATGGAACAAACAACTCCATAGACCTCTACATGCAGCCGACTACTACTTAAATCCAAGGTATGTAATTTTGGATTTCAATTCTCATTGAGTCATTGCTTATAAGTTATAAGTTATAGCTTTTAGTTTTGTTGACTTGATGAATATGTTTTTGTTTTCTGAATTTTGAAGGTACCATTACACTACAAATTTTGAGGCTGATGGGGAGGTTTTAGGGGGATTGTATAAATGCATTGAGCGCATGGTCCCAGATTCCAAGACTCAAGATCAAATTCATAACAAGCTCTTGAATTTCAGTGAGAGTATTGGTACCTTTGGAATTTATATGGCTATAAGAAATAGAGCAAAGAGCCCCCCAGGTAAGAACTTTTAAAATTTGCAAATTGTTGACTCTAAGTTTCAAGTTTCAAATTCATTTGCTAATACTTTTTTTCCTTCTACCCTTTTTGCAGCCTATTGGTGGCAACAGTTTGGTAGTGAATGCCCTCAATTGCAAAAATTTGCAATTTGAATTTTGAGCCAGACATGTAGTGCTTCACGGTGTGAGCGGAATTGAAGTGTGTTTGAGCGCATACACACCAAGAAGAGGAACCGTTAGGAGCAAAAACGATTGAATGACATGGTTTTTGTTCAATACAACCTTAGGTTGAGGCGCAATCAATTGCTAAATAAAACCCCTGAAACAAGCAACATTGTCTTGGATCACTTTGATCCAACATCAGAATGGGTTGTGGAGAGTCAAGCACCAGTATTTGACAATGAAGACCTTTCTTGGTTGGACTTGGACCCGCCTCCACAGGATGCAGAGGCAAATACATCAGAAGCACTAGTAGTAGCTTAAGGGCTAGGGGAATCAAGCCATAATCCCATTGCAGACTTGGATGATCATGCTACTCATTCTTCAGATGAGGATGAGGATGAGGAGGATGGTGATTCTGATGATGATTGATGATTTGATCATATTTAGCTTGTAGTATTGTAGGCTATAGTATAATACTATGATCTAGCATGTTATTTTGGACTATAAAGGCCTTTTAGAGCCTGCTTCTTGATGTTTGTTACATTTTTGGTTTAGCGATGTTTTGCACTAAGTGCTATTTTGGCTATCTGCACTTATATAAATGAAAATTTTTTCATATTTGTGTTTAAATGGTTTGGATTAATATGGATGTACATGAATATATCTGGTTTTTCTTTAAAATATGAATATTTTATGTGTTTTTGGTAAACCGTTTTTTTTTGTTTTTCGTTTTTGTTCTGGTCCGGTTCCACCCGGTTCCCGGTCCACAAGGTTTTCTGGTTCGATAGCCGGTTCGGTTCCGATAACATTGGTTTTATCACATGACATAGCCCCCAATGGGCTTCCTCCAACTTGATAGAGTGTATCAACTCTAAAACCAGTAGAAAGAGCTTCCTTGAAGTTCTTCTTCCATATAAGTACCTTTCCATCAACGAATGCCACCTTGAACCCTTTGTCTTCCATTGTCGAGATGGACACAAGGTTCTCCTTCAAATCAGGTACGTACAACACATCTTGTAATCGGAGGACTTGACCTTGAGATGGATGGAGGGTCACAGTTCCTGTCCCTTTCATGGGATAGGTGGCATTATCTCCAAGGATAATTTTTAGATTAGTATCCTTCTCAACCAAATCAGAGAGAGCTTCTTTATAACCAGTGAGGTGCCTTGAAGCACCACTATCATTCAACCAGACATCCAGAGTGTCGGGTGGAGATGCAGCAGAGAGGGCATAAACAAAAATAAATTCATTTCTCTTATTATCAACAACATTAGACTCATCGTACCTGGAATTTCTTAACCTCTTAAAAGGTTGCCCATTTCCACTACGATCAGAAGCAACTTTCCTTTTTCCTTTGAACCTGTTGTTCCTGCCATTCCCTCTTGTTGAAATTGGACAACTAGGTCCAAACTCCATGTTGTGATGCTCAGATGAAGATACCAATATTTTTATTGCGTTCCTCTTTCGGAGAGGTGTAAGATCGATCTAAAATTGATCTTAATCCGATGAGCAGAACATTTATTTTGAATTTATTTTTAATATTTTCAAATATGTGCAGGTCGGCCTTAAGGTTTTACACCCCCAGCAGATGTGTCACACACCCTCAGTGATTGATATAAATAGAGTCAACCTTGGAGGACTTTTTCACTCAACTCATCCTCTCGCATCATCTCTCCTCTTCTGATTGGTTCGAGCTCCTTGGAAGCAATTTCGGTTCACACGTGGGAAAGAAGGTCAAATTCCACTGCAGCTAGGATTGCCACGCAGGTTTGACCAGCATTGAATTTGGTCAATGCATGGTCCAAAGGAGCTGAATTTTGGTGCAGACTTTGATTTATGCAGGCCGTACATTCTGGCACAAAAACTGAGGTCACAATGTTGACCAAAGACCGAGCTGTGTTGACTTTCTTACTGCTGTTCTGCGGTGACTTTTCTAGGGTTGACTTTGAGTTGACCGTGTGGCTATTTTGAGGGCTGTTCTGACACATGCTGGGTTGGCTGACCAAGGAGACTTTGCTGGTTGAAGCATCTTGTTGACCACTGTAATGCACCAACACATTTATCTGTTTCTGACTTGTCTTCTATTGATCTACTAGTATGTTCTATCAGCATTTTACTTTATGGTTTATGTGATTGCTGTCTAAACATTGAAGAGAAAGTAAAGTTGCATCAAGCATAGAACACCTACATAAATTTACATGGTATCGGAGCTAAGGTGAAGACAAGCCCTAATTTGTAGCAATCACCGAAGAAAAAATGGGTTCCACAAACTATGGCTTCAAGGAGGATGACAAGTTGACTGGGAAGGATGACTTCCATGCTTGGAAGATGATATTGGATCTTAAATTGGAAGACCAAGATGTCATGGACTATGTGTAGGGTAAAATCCAAGAACCTCCATCCACTGCTACTGCTGCTGCCAAAACCAAGTATAAGAAGGGGGAGATCAAAGCAAAGCTAATGATCAGGGAATCCATTCATAAGAGTTTGGTGGCCTACATCTCTGAGCTAGGCACATCCAAAGAGATGTATGATAAGCTGATCCAAATGTTCAAGGCCAACAATGCAAATCAAGTACTATTCTTCAAGAATCAATTGAAGAATCTGAAGAAAGGCAGGGATGAGTCTGTTCAATCATAATTTCTGAAGCTGACCGAGATCAGGAACAATCTGCTGGCTATTGGGGAGACAATAGATGATCGAGAGATGGTACTCACCGCACTTGGAGGGCTCCCATCCCAATGGCATGTGTTTAACACTACCATTCTAAATAATAATGTGATACCTGACTTTGATGAAGTACTGTTGAGATGCATTCAAGAAGAAACAAGAATGAAGGAATATGAAAATGAAGGAAATGCTGCCTATGCTGCTCATTCTAGAAATAAGAACTTTGGTGGTCCAAAGAACAAAGGAAGAACAGGGGCCCAAGGAAAGAAGGGCAAGTGTTACACTTGTCATAGGTCAGGTCACTATGCTAGAGAATGCCCTTTCAAGAAAGATTCTCCCGATGGTGATGACAACAACAATAACCAAAGGAATGGCAATCAAAGGAACAACAGGTTCAAAGGAAAGAGGAAGGCTCCCTTCGGCGGAAATAGTCAACCTTTCAAAAGGTCAAGGAACTCCAGGTATGAGGAGTCAAATGTTGTTAATAAAAGAAATGAATACATTCTTGTATCTGCTCTCTCTACTGCATCTCCACCCGACACCATGGATGTCTGGTTGATAGATAGTGGTGCCTCAAGGAACATCACTGGGTTCAAGGAAGCACTCTCCGATATCGTTGAGAAGGATACTAATCTAGAAATTATCCTTGGAGATAATGCCACATATCCCGTGAAAGGGACAGGGACTGTGACCCTCCACTTGTCTCAAGGACAAGTCCTCTGCTTGTAGGATATACTCTATGTGCCAAAATTAAGGAAGAACCTTGTGTCTATATCGGCCATGGAAGACAATGGTTTCAATGTGGCATTCACTGATGGAAAAGTACGCATGTGGAAGAAGAACCTCAAGGAAGCTATCACGATTGGGTTTAGAGTTGGTACACTCTACTAGGTTGGAGGAAGTCCACTGGGAGCGATGACATGTGGTACTATCTGACAAACTAAACTATGGCACTGGAGGTTTGGACACCTTCACTACAAAGCCCTTCCCGAAGCAAGGAAGGTGGTGACAGGGATGCCCGAGTTTGCAAATAATCATGAAGGTGTATGTAAGGGTTGTGCCGAAGGAAAGCAAACAAGGGGACCTTTCCCCTCAAGTGTCACAAAGACATTTGATGTCTTGCAATTGATCCATTCCGATCTATCTGGTATGTTGCCCGTGACATCCTTGGGAGGATGTTCTTATTATATGACATTCACTGATGACTTCTCTCGCAAAACCTGGATATACTTCTTGAAGAAGAAGAATGAGGCTTTCATGTGGTTCCGTACCTTCAAAGCCTTAGTGGAAAATATGACAGGGAAGAAGATCAAGATTTTGAGGACCGATAATGGCACTGAATATGAGACAAACGAGTTTAAGGACTTTTGCAGAGAAGTTGGCATCAAGAGGGAGACCACAACTATCTATACTCCTGAACAAAATGGTGTTGTTGAACGAAAGAACAGGACCATTGTGGAAGTTGCCCGTGCCATGCTATGTGACTAGGCTCTACCGAAGTTTCTGTGGGGAGAAGTTGCTAACACTGTTGTGTACATACAAAACCGATGCCCACATTCCGCTCTGGACTCCAAAACTCCCAAAGAGGTTTTCACTGGTAAGAAACCTGACGTCTCACATTTTAGAGTTTTTGGATGTCTTGTTTATTTTCATGTGCTGAAAGAGAAGAGGAGCAAGCTGGATGCTTCTGGGAAGAAATGAATGTTTGTGCGAAACTTCGAAGGCCTATAGAGTCTATGTGCCTGGTCAAAGGGAAGTGGAGATATGCCACGGTGTCACTTTTGACGAAGATGCTTCCCTGAAGAAAGTAGGCAATCTTCTGAGATCTGAGGAAGATCATGAAGCAAGGCCTGGAAATCAAGAAGAATCGAAGGATGAGACGATGCCTGAAGTTGAAGGACCAATGGACTCGATTGATCCACCTCCTTCTCTGGGGAAGAGACCATCATGGCTCAGGGACACTCTCGAGGATGCTGAGGGACATATGGCCCCAAGGGGGACATTCCGTGAAAGCAAGAAGTCGAGTAGATACCAAGGTTATCTAGCTGCCATGGGTACTATTGTACAATCTGAGCCTGGATCTTTTGAGGAAGCCGTAAAGCATCAAGTCTGGAAGGATGCTATGCATGAAGAGTATGAGTCCATAATGAAGAATGATGTCTGGGATGTGGTTCCAAGACTGGAGGACAAAGCAGTTGTCACCTCGGAAATGGCTCTACAAGATCAAGCATGGATTTGATGGAGAGTCTTGAAAAGTTCAAGGCAAGATTCGTTGCAATAGCTTCTCTCAAAAGGAAGGAATAGACTATGATGACATATTTGCACTGTGGCACGATATACCACCATCTGATCTATCATAGCCCTTGTTGCTAAGCAAGGATGGAGTCTTCATCGGATGGATGTGAAGACCGCATTTCTGCATGGTGCGATAAAGGAAGAGGTGTATGTGGAGCAACCTCTGGGGTTCGAAATCCAAGATCGGGACACCCATGTCTACAGATTGAAGAAAGCCCTCTATGGGTTGAAGCAACCACCCAGAGCTTGGTGCGGGGAGTATATGAACGACCATGGTCGGCGGCTGCCGCCGCCAGTAATAGTCCCCGACTTCTTCAGGGTTCGTCAGAAAGCCTCGTGGTACTTTATGTGCCGACCTCTTCTGACATATGCGGCCACTCTCATTCTCGCCCGGTGCCAAGAGGGAGCTCGCTGTTTGAGTTCGAGATGAAGGACCTAGAGTCGATGCACTACTTCTGAACAGGTCTGGCAGAGACCGGCGAGATTTTCCTTTCTCAAGGAAAATACATTGTGAAGCTTCTGGAAAGATTTAGTATGGTGGACTGCAAGTCCATGTCGACACTGATGGAGCTCAAATTTAAGAAGTTGAGTGGCGGCGTTGCTGGGCCCGTATTGGCAAATCCTACAGAGTATCATCAACTCGTAAGGGCCCTGATGTTCTTAGTGAACACCCGTCTAGACATATGTTTTGCAGTGAACACTTTGAGTCATCAGATGGTTGAGCCTCATCACTTTCACTGGGTTAGTGCCAAGAATCTTCTGAGATATCTTCGAGGCACGATAAACCATGGGCTGAGATACACTGTCGGGAGCATGACACTACATGGATACACTGATGCCGATTGGGCTGGCAGTGTGGTGGATCATAAAAGCACATCGAGATGCTGCTTCACACTTGGATCTGCTTCGATATCATGGATGAGCAAGAAGCAGAAGTCGGTGGCTTTAAGCACTGCAGAGGCCGAATACATTGCACCAAGTATGGCCTGTTGTGAAGTAGTGTGGTTGCGTAAGCTCTTCAATGAGTTGTTTGGACATGTGCTAGATACCACTGTGATACTCTGTGATAACCAGATTGGGATTCGCTTGTCCGAGAATCCAGTGTTCCACGACCGATCCAAGCATATTGATATCAGGTACCACTTTATCCGGGATATCATATAGCGAGGCGCCGTAAGGCTCGATCATATAGGAACTGATGAGCAGGTTGCGGATATACTCACGAAGCCCACAGGGAAGGTCAAGTTCCTAACCTTCGGCAGAGTCTTGGCCATGGTATTGTGGAACGACCCTATTCTGAGGGTCTTGTTGGACGATGAGCTCTAAGAGCTTTGGGGGGCTTTGGGGATAGCTTCTCGGAGCTATAAGCAACCACAGGGCTAGGCTTTCCGAACCTTGTTGGTGTGCTTATGCCCCACCATTATGATGTTTGAGTTGGTTCACCCCTCATTATCTGTGCCTCGTATGCATCCTACCCATTGAGTTCAGGGCTCATGGGAAGTACCTCTCATTTGGCCAATGAGGTGGGAAAAGCTAGAGACTAGTAGCAAAGACTGATGGTTTCCACGCAGGTTTGACCAATGTTGACTTTGGTCAACGCATGGTCCAAAGGAGCTAAATTTTGGTGCAGACTTCGATTTTTATGCAAGCCATACATTACGGCTTTAAAACCAGTTAAAAGGTTGAACAAGGCGAGGCTGGGTGATTTTCTTCTTCTTTGTTCAACGTTGACTTTTCTGGGGTTGACTTTGAGTTGACCGTGTGGCTGTTTTGAGGGCTGTTGTGACACATGCTGGGTTGGCTGACCAAGGAGACTTTGCTGGTTGAAGCATACTGTTGACCGCCGTAACGCACCAACACATTTATCTGTTTCTGACTAGTCTTCTATCAACATTTTACTTTATGGGTTATGTGATTGCTGTCTAAACATTGAAGAGAAAGTAAAGTTGCATCAAGCATAGAACATCTACATAAATTTACACCTCTCGAGTTGTTGTTGTTAGCATCCCTGGGAGAGTCCCTTCTATTAGGGCACTCTCTTGCATAGTGACCAGACTTGTTACAAGTAAAACATCCTCCCTTCCTTCCTTTGGGGCCCGCTCTACCATGGTTTTGATTTCTCGAGCCACCATGGTTCTTCCTCTTTGCATGAGCGGCGAAGGCAGTAGGGTCACTTCCATTACCATTAGAGGCATACTCCATCATTCTCATTTCCTCTTGAGTGCATCTCGTCGATATTTCATCAAAATCAGGAATCACATTATTATTGAGAATAGTGGTATTGAATACATGCCAATCACGGGGGAGACCTCCAAGTGCAATAAGAACGATCTCTCGATCAGATATTGCTTCCCCAATAGCTAGGAGGTTATTCTTGATTTCAGTGAGCCTCATAAAATAAGATTGAATAGATTCATCCTTACCCTTCTTGATATTCTTCAATTGATTCTTGAAGAAGAGGATTTGATTAGCATTGCTAGCCCTGAACATGCTCACCGGCTTATCATACATCTCCTTAGATGTCTTCAGCTCAGAAATGTAAGCAACCAAGTGCTTATGAACAGAGTCCTGGATAATCATCTTTGCTTTGATTTCCCCTTTTCTATACTTCGTCTTTGTGGTAGCAGCTGCATTTGATGGAGGCTCTTGAATCTTCCCCTGTACATAGTCCATGACATCTTGATCTTCTAGAACCAAATCCAAGGACATCTTTCGTGCATGATAATCAAACTTATCAGTGAATTTATCATCAGCCTTGAAACCCTTGTAGGTTGAGGAGGCCATTTGTCCTTGATGGGATTTCTTCCTTCAAAGATTGCTTCTAACACCAGCTTGGACTCTTGGACTTTGTCTTAACCTCAGCTCTGATACCATGTTAAATTTAGATAACCATGGTGTTCTATGCTTGATGCATGTTTACTTCAATCTTTCTTAGGCCTGATACAAAATAGCAATCACATAAACATAAATGCTTTGATAAGACATCATCTGAACAACGAAGACAAGCCCAATATAGATCAGATTTACAATTCCTTTTGTCCAGCAAAGATATGAGATATTGTGGCATTATGGCGGTCAACAGGATGCTTCAACCAGCAAAGTCTTTCTCGGTCAGCCAACACTTTCATGTGTCACACCCATAGCCCTCAAAGACAGCTCATCACAAGTCAATGCAAGTCAAACCAGGACAACGCAGAAAAGTCAACGCAACAAACTAGGGCTTTTGTCAAATAGCTCGGAATTCCTCGATTTTAGTGCCCAGCTGTATGGCCTCCTAAAATCGGAATTTTGTAGAAGATTGAGGTCACGACCAAGGGTTGACCACGGTCAACGCTGCAGCAGAAAAGCCCTAAACAGATCAGTGCAGAAAATAGAAAGCCCTAAACAGATTAGTGCAGAAAACAACAGCTTCGCTCCACACGTGTGAGGGAAAAAAGGCCTCCAAAGGCTATCGAATCAATCAGATCACAATGAGAGAATGTGTGATGAGATGATGAGAAAATGACCTCCAAGTCTCTCCAATTTATATCCATCAATAAGGGTGTGTGACACATCTATTAGGCATGTGAGCCTACATTACAAATCTGGCCGACCTTGCACATATGGAAAATAAATTCAAAATAAATGTTTTGCTCATATGATCAAGATGATATTTAGATAAATATTGCACCTCTACAAAAGAGGAATCCAAAAAAAATATGACCATCGTCATATGAGTTTTGCAACATGGAGTTTGGACATATTCGCCCAAAATTAACACATGCCATCTTGCTGAATGGAGAGTATCAAGGGGCACCAACCAAACACTCTACGACCATAAGCAACACTGGAGAATGATGGGTAGGTATGTCCCAAAGGGTGTAACCAAGAGTCTAGCCGAATGCTCAAGAGTAATCCTCTAGATGACACTTTCTCTACCTTGGATCTGGTGATAACACCCTCGTAGCCCTGTCTCCGCTAAACATGGCGTCTCCAGATGCTCAACAAGATCCTCATCGATCCTAGGTGAGTTGCATCCCATCGTACACCTACTGCTCTTGTCCATATGTCTCTTTGGAGGCAACGCTCCAAGGGCCCACTACTTCGGATCATGTGTCACTGCATACCACCAAGTATCATCGCACTCCTCGACCTGCCACTGTATGCCACAACTTGCCCCTGTACACCAATGGATTCCCTCGGCAACAGCTATACCGTCCTGTACCATCATGTGTCCATCTTACATCGCCACACCTATCACTCCCCGCATGTACTCAATGCAATGGGAAGCACTCCTACTCCACAACGCAATCCAACATACTACAACACACCCACATGCATCTCCATGCCCATCTACAGACCACTACCCAATGATGGATGCTCCTACACATCCCAGGGTGTGATGACCTAAGGTTGTATCCATGTACGTCGACCCATACTCGATCGGTACCATCACCTCCATTGCCGCATCACCATACTCTCCAATGAATGGATCTCCCTTCCAAATCCTCCCTAAGGGACCCAAGAAGTGAATCTCCCTAGGTACCAGTAACGATGCCAATCCTGCTCTTCTCCTCCATGTCCTCCGTGCCCCACGCAAATGCGAAGAATCCCCAACTCCATACAACGTAAGTGGCTACTAATGCCCTCCTCTCTCGACTCTTGCCCCGAGTATGCGATCATCCAGTGATCTTGTACAATCTATCGTACACAGGAAATAACTCAATAAGTTTGTACCTAAGCGGTTGGACACTAGTCTTTGTTGAAACTCCGCCTAGTGAGCTTGTATGCTCAAGCTGCTAGGTCAATTTGTACCCTCCAGTCGTAGTCAGCAGCATACACCGAACTCATGGAAGTAGATCTGCCCAGGATCCTAATGTGATCCCAGGATTTGATAGCAGTGTCGACTCCACCCGATCCCGAGCCGTGCAATTAGTGGATCCATCATACGTGGGAAAATGTGTCCTCCCAATGGTACGTTGCAACTTTGAACTCTGCGTGCTAGACCCCCCACTGTTTCTTCCTTCTTCATTTTGCCTGAGCTGGCAATAATCTTTGAAGGACAAAGCTGCTCTGAAGTTTTCCCGCATGGACTGCCATTCTCGAAAATAATCTCCCATGGGTATATGATCATGCCGCCTACCTTGCGCACTCGGTACTGGAGGTAAGAATGTAGGCATCGTGATCCTGGTTGGCCTACTGAAGGCTGGCGAGTGACTGGTTGGTAAAGGGTGGTCACACTGTTGTGAGACCCCTTAAATCTCCCCAATTAGGAACTCATGATGGATGCTCTTATCCCTATTCTGTTGCTCGAGTCCTTCCAACATTCCCTTATGTTCTTTGGCTAAATCATTTAGGGCCTTGAAGATGCTACCAAATGTTGATTCCCCTTTGCTCCTTGACTCCCCCATATTTTCCACCTCTACTGCTTACCCTCCTTGTTCATAGAAAAGATCCCCATGACTGAGACAAGAACGAAGCTCTGATACCACTGTAGTATCCCAAATGGGAAAATAACAGTAATAACAGGCTAAAATATATTAAGGAGACAACAAAACAAAAATTGATATCTAAACACCAATGGAGCCATAAAATACTGCTGAGCCATTTTATTAATTTGCTAGAAATGAGTACAATGGAGGTGCTGGAAGGAAGGCACCTGGGCTTGCTCAAGGCAAGCTAGAGAAGCCCTCTGAATCAATGTTGAAATCCCCCACTGACAGTACGCTGTATGGCTATAGCTCTGCGTTGCAGTCTGCTAGAAATGTTGTTGCTGCTCCCGAAGAAATGCCGCTAGGGCTTGCTACACTGCTTAAAATATTTCGAGACTTTAACCTCGGACTCTAATCAAGAAACCCACCAAAACCCACGAAGGAATTGGCCAAATGTTGACCCCAGAATTTCAGCCCAATTTCCCCTAGCTCCTCTATTGCTGCTTGAGTTAGGATCTCTGTTTGACACCTCAAATTTTCCTAGAAAATTCTGCCAAATTAATCTTGGCTTCTCCTCAATAAAGCTAGAAAAACCCAGAAAGGGTTCGCCCAAAGCTTGACCCTGAAAATTGACCCTCTTGGGCTTGGCTCACTGCATTGTTGGGTAAATCGATCCTCATGTAAATCCTGTTGCTGGAAGTCTCCAAAATTCCACAAAAATCCCTGTTAGGAAGCTTCAAGCCTCCCCACCAAATCCCAACTGCAACTCTCTCTCTTCTCACTTCTCGGAACAACCAAATCCTCTCTGCACTGCGTCCTCCCCTACGGAGTCTCCTCCTCCTCTGTGTAGTCCAGAACTGGCTACGCTTCCTCTTGATGCTACTGATGGAAATTCTCCTCACAAGGTGTGGAATTGCTCTCCTGAGCGGGCACTCGAAGTCCCTCGAGGTAGAGGTAGAGATCTCCGCTTGAAGATCTCGTGTGCTAAACAACATTCCAGACATGGCTTTCCGGCTCAAGCGCGCTCTGTCAAAATGACAAGAAGAAAATCGCTGAATGAATGAATCTCGAATGAGCCTTCCCTTCTTCCTTTTATCCATTGAGGCCCAACGTATGCCTTGGGTCCCAACTTGGCCTGCGCTACCACTCCTTAGCCAATCACGTGTTGCCTTCCTCTAGCCAATCTCATGCTGTCTTTTTCGTGCCTCTTCTACGCTGCCATCTAAGGCCAACTCGACCCCACCACTAGAGCCGCAATTTTCCCTTAGGGACTTTAGGAAAAGACTTTATTTGGCCTAAATATTAATTGTGGGTTCCCTACCCACTTTATTTCCGCCCAACATTAGGATTTGCTAAAATTAATCAAATTAATATCTGAATTAGCTGACTGCTAATTTTGGGATATTACATGCTTCCATATTGCTGCTACAGGCGTCTTCAACTAATCTAGGATGCGAAGGATATCACAACGTTCCCTTTCTTACATGCAGTATTTTACGTAACGACCCATACCCTCGAGGGCACATATTTCCAGACTTGTTTGTCGTAATTCGCATGTCTTTTAGTGCTGTAATTTTGTCTCATCTAATCACTGTAATTCACATTAATTCAGCCGTCCATAGTCACAGATCTAATCGACCTAGGGGTTGCAGATTATCCATATGAAATTACATCTTGCCCAGGCCCTAATTTCTGAGAAGTGCCTACCTTGTTTTCTCAAAGAATTAACGTCCAACCCAAGTTCTGAATTCAGGGAAATGCTTGGTCTGTTTAATGGAGGCAAGAAAATCCTCGTTGTTCTCTTAGGAAGAGTAGACTTGAGCTAGCTCAAAGAGATAAGAACAAATAAACTTCACTACCCCTCCAATTAGGTATTTCTGTGCTAAACAAGGATCCACAAAATTCTGCTTCTTCTCTAGATAGTTTCCTGTGCCAGAATAGAGAGAAAAAGAGAATGGTGTCAACTAGGGTGGAATATTTCACCACCAAAATTGACAAGAAGAAAAGGAGTCTTAAAACCCTCAGAGCTAATGCTCAAGAAACAAATGAGTTGCTCCACACTTATGATCCAAAATGAATTCATCCCTCTTATATTTATATATTTCCTAGAGGGGTCTCTTCTAAAATGATTGAGTAAACTTTACTCCAAGCCCCAACTTTGAGTTTTTTCACCCAACTGCCCCAAAGCTTGCCTAACAATGGGAATTTTGGGGTTTTCCCCCTTATAGAGGACTATAGCCTACGAGAATGAATAGGCTATTTCGTCCTCAATTCATAGAGGACGTTACATCCCCGTAGGCTATAGTTCTTGATAAATGGGAAAGCCCCAAAAGACCTAATGTTTGGGCAGTAGAGGGCAATTTTGTTGAAGAATGTAACTAATGTCGGTCTTCATAATTGTACTTGAGTCATAATACTATATATTTATGATTTTATCAGAAGAAAGAAAAAGAAATTTTATTATTGAAGAAATTGACTTATTAAAGCATGGGTTTCATGCTTGGGTCAATTTTTATAGGTCAAAGGCTCCATTGTAGGCTTCTAGGGTTTATGTCAAGTGTCCTTGTCCATATCATAATGTAAAGAACCCTTCTTCGGATTTATTTGTCAAGAAAGAAAATTATTTTAATGTAAATTAGGTCTCCTACGCATCCTCCACCAAGTCGGCCTCAAGGAAGGACAAGTCAGCCTCAACAAGGGAATTTGACCTCACAAACTCACTATATATTGGAGCAACTCGACTCATTTGGAAGCACATCTCTCACAAATTCGAAGTGCAGTAGATGGAAGCAGTAAAAGGCATGAATTCCAAGTAAGAAGAAGGAAAGGGTTAGCGAAGGAGAACAAGGTCACTATCTTACTAAGGAAGTCGAAATACTCTCTCTCTTCTCTCACACGTGCGAAGGAACTGAAGTTGCAGGAGGGCCGAAATTGCAGTCTTGAAGCTGGGTTGAAATTCTAATGCGTTTGGTCGAAAATCTATCTTTGATGCAATATTGTTGCAGTTGATCTTTGAAGGTTGGAAGAACAATTTAAGAGCTGGCTTGGTCGAGGAGGAAGGTCTGTTGGTCTAGGGTCTTGGTCTATCTAATTTGAATTACTAAAGGAAGAGTTCTTGACTAGGCTTTCCCCTATATAGGGGTTTTGCCCTAGATGTGTGGCGTGCGCCTACATTTGGTGTCCTTGATCTTCGTGTTTTGGTTTTGGTAAGTGCTTGATGAACTAAGATAAAAAGAAGAACATAAGAAAGATAATAATGACTCATGGAAATCACAAGTAATTATCAACAAGAGAAAATCTTTCTGCCTTTCCGATTTTCCAACATTATATCAGAGCAAAGGTGAAGAAGGAAGAAAAGGCAGCCTGAAGATCTATTGAAGAAAAGGAGATGGAAGGCAGGTTATTAAAAGGGATCATATAAAGAGACAAGCCTACTATCTACAGGAACTATGTCAAACTCAATGAAGGGAGAAAACAAACTAGAAGGAGCCTCTAACTACATAGCCTGGAAAAAAAGGATAGATCTTATTCTCAAAAAGAACAAAGTTTTGGATCTAGTTCTAGGAAAAGTCAAAAAGCCTACAGATGAAGCAGAGAAAGCAAAGTTTAGAGAAACCGAAATATTGGCCATGAACCTAATAGTGGATGAAGTAAAGGAAAACCTCATTCCATATATATCCAACATAGATTCTGCACAAGAAATGTATGAGGCTCTATCCAAATTATTCACAATCAAGAACATTGGTCAAATTGCAAGCCTCAAGAATGAATTAAGAACTATTAAGACGATGAAGGACGATAGTGTGGCATCCTTCTTTATAAGGATATCTAGAATTAGAGACGAACTTCAAGCAATAGATGAAATTGTACTAGAAAAAGAGTTCATGAATACTACGTTTTTTGGACTACCAACATCTTGGAGTGCCTTTGCATCAGGAATCAACAGTTGGAAGGATACTCCAACATTCAAACAAATGTGGAATGCATGCAGTCAAGAAGAACCCAAAATATCATTCGTAAGCAACAAGGAGGATGAAGAGGAGAACATCTCAAATGCCTATTCTAGTCATCACAAGAAAAAGGGGACCTTCAAGAAGTACAAAGGACCAAAGAAGAAAGTAGACCTATCAAAGGTTGAATGTTACAATTGTCACAAGATGGGTCACTACAAAATTTATTGTCTAGAGTATCCAAGGAATAAGAAGAGAGAAAGAGAACATGCAAATGTTGTTGATGGAGGTCCACCAAAGAAGAACAAGACAGAGGAATCCAAAGTCAAAGACTTATTTGCTAGAGACTCTTAGGGACACTATTGTTAAAATTGGACAACTAGGTCCAAACTCCATGTTGTGATGCTCAAATGAAGATACCAATATTTTTATTGGGTTCCTCTTTCGGAGAGGTGTAAGATCGACATAAATTTACATGGTATCAGAGCTGAGGTGAAGACAAGCCCTATTTATAGCAATCACTGGAAAGGATAATGGGTTCCACAAGCTATAGCTTCAAGGAGGAAGACAAATTGACTGGGAAGGATGACTTCCATGCTTGGAAAATGATATTGGATCTCAAATTGGAAGACCAAGATGTCATGGACTATGTGCAGGGTAAAATCCAAGAACCTCCATCCACTGCGACTGCTACTGCCAAAACAAAGTACAAGAAAGGGGAGATCAAAGCAAAGCTGATGATCAGGGAATCCATTCATAAAAGCCTGGTGGCCTACATCTCTGAGTTGGGCACATCCAAAGAGATGTATGATAAATTGATCCTCGTGTTCAAGGCCAACAATGCGAATCAAGTACTATTCTTCAAGAATCAATTGAAGAATCTGAAGAAAGGTAGGGATGATTATGTCCAATCATACTTTCTGAAGCTGACTAAAATCAAGAACAATCTGCTAGCTATTGGGGAGACAATAGCTGATCGAGAGATGGTACTCACCGCACTTGGAGGGCTCTCATCTGAATGGCATGTATTTAACACTACCATTCTAAATAATAATGTGATACCTAACTTTGACGAAGTACTGTCAAGATGCATTCAAGAAGAATCAAGAATGGAGTATGGAAATGGAGGAAATAATGCATACGCTGCTCATTCTAGAAAGAAGAAATCTGGTGGTCCGAAGAATAAGGGAAAAGTAGGGGCCCAAGGAAAGAAGGGCAAGTGTTTCACCTGTCATAGGCCTGGTCACTATGCTAGAGAATGTCCTTTCAAGAAGGATTCTCCCGATGGTGATGACAACAACAACAACCGGAGGAATGGCAATCAAAGGAACAACAGGTTCAAGGGAAAAAGGAAGGCTTCCTCCGACGGAAATGATCAACCTTTCAAAAGGTCAAGAAACTCTAGGTATGAGGAATCACATGTTGTTGATAAAAGAAATGAATACATTCTTGTATCTGCCCTCTCTGTTACATCCCCACTCGACACTATGGATGTCTGGTTGATAGATAGTGGTGCCTCAAGGCATATCACTGGGTTCAAGGAAACACTTTCTGATATGATTGAGAAGGATACTAATCTGGAAATTATCCTTGGAGATAATGCCACATATCCCGTGAAAGGGACAGGGACTGTGACCCTCCACTTGTCTCAAGGTCATGTCCTTCACTTGCAGGATGTACTCTATGTACCAAATTTGAAGAAGAACCTTGTGTCTATATCGGCCATGGAAGACAAAGGTTTCAATGTGGCATTCACTGATGGAAAGGTGCTCATGTGGAAGAAGAGCTTTAAGGAAGCTATCTCGATTGGGTTTAGAGTTGATATTCTCTACCAGGTTGGAGGAAGTCCGCTGGGAGCAATGACATGTGATACTATTCGACAGACTGAACTATGGCACCGAAGGTTTGGACACCTTCACTACAAAGCCCTTCACGAAGCAAGGAAGGTGGTGACAGGGATGCCCGAGTTTCCAAATAATCATGAAGGTGTATGTAAGAGTTGTGCCGAAGGAAAGCATACAAGGGGACCTTTCCCCTCTAGTGTCACAAAGACATTTGATATCTTGGAATTGATCCATTCTGATCTATCTGGTATGTTGCCTGTGACATCCTTGGGAGGATGTTCATATTATATGACGTTCATAGATGACTTCTCTCACAAAACCTGGATATACTTCTTAAAGAAGAAGGATCAGGCTTTCATGTGGTTCCGTACATTCAAAGCCTTGGTGGAAAATATGACACCGAAAAAGATCAAGATTTTGAGAACTGATAATGGCACTGAATATGAGACAAATGAGTTCAAGGACTTTTGCAGAGAAGCTGGCATTAAGAGGGAGACCACAACTGTTTATACTCCCGAGCAAAATGGTGTTGCTGAATGAAAGAATCGGACCATTGTGGAAGCTGCCCGTGCCATGCTATGTGACCAAGGTGTGCCGAAGTTTCTATGGGGAGAAGCTGCGAACACTGTCGTATACATACAAAACCAATGCTCGCATTCTGCTCTAGAATCCAAAACTCCCAAAGAGTTTTTCTTTGGTAGAAACCTGATGTCTCACATTTTAGAGTTTTTGGATGTACCATCTACTTTCATGTGCCGAAAGAAAAGAGGAGCAAGTTGGATGCTGGGAAGAAAGGAATGTTTGTGGGTTATAGTGAAACTTTGAAGGCCCATAGAGTCTATGTGCCTGGTCAAAGGGAAGTGGAGAATGCCACAATGTCACCTTTGACGAAGATACTTCCCTGAGGAAAGTAGTCAACCTTCCGAGATCTGAGGAAGATAATGAAGCAAGGCCTGGAAATCAAGAGGAACCTAAGGATGAAACAATGCCTGATGTTGAAGGATCGATGGACCCGATTGATCCACCTCCTTCACTAGGAAAGAGACCATCATGGCTCAGGGACACTCTCGAGGATGCTGAGGGACATGCTGCCCCAAGGGGGACATTCCGTGAAAGCAAGAAGCCGAGTAGATACCAAGGGTATCTAGCAGCCATGAGTACTATTGTACAATCCGAGCCTGGATCCTTTGAGGAAGCCATAAAGCATCAAGTCTGGAAGGATGCTATGCATGAAGAGTATGAGTCCATTATGAAGAATGATGTCTGGGATGTGGTTCCAAGACCAAAGGACAAAGCAGTTGTCACCTCGAAATGGCTCTACAAGATCAAGCATGGATCTGATGGAAGTGCTGAAAAGTTCAAGGCAAGATTTGTTGCTCGTGGCTTCTCTCAAAAGGAAGGAATAGACTATGATGACATATTTGCACCTGTGGCACGATATGCCACCATTCGATCAATCATAGCCCTTGCTGCTACGCAAGGATGGAGTCTTCATCAGATGGATGTCAAGACCGCTTTTCTGCATGGTGCAATAAAAGAAGAGGTGTATTTAGAACAACCTCTGGGGTTTTAAGTCCAGGATCGGGACACACATGTCTGCAGGTTGAAGAAAGCCCTCTATGGGTTGAAGAAAGCACCCAGAGCTTGGTACGAGAGGATAGATAGCTACTTGATGAAGCTGGGCTTCACTCGAAGTAATGCTGATCCGAACCTTTACTTCAAGGTTGTCCAAGGGAAGCCTCTCATTCTGGTGTTGTATGTGGACGACCTCTTCCTGACAGGTGCTGACCCTCTCATTCATCAATGCAAGAAGGAGCTCGCTGCTGAGTTCGAGATGAAGGACCTAGGACTGATGCACTATTTCCTAGGCCTGGAGGTCTGGCAGAGACCTGGAGAGATTTTCCTTTCTCAAGGAAAATACATTGTGAAGCTTCTGGAAAGATTTGGGATGGGTGGTCTGAAGTCGTGTCAACACCAATGGAACTCAACTTCGAAGTTGAGTAGCGTATTCTCTGGGCTTGTATTGTCAAATCCTCGAGTATGCGTCAACTCGTAGGGGCTCTGATGTTCTTAGTGAACACCCGTCCAGATATATGTTTTGCAGTGAACACTTTGAGTCAACAGATGGTTGAGCCTCATCACTTTCACCGGGTTGGTGCCAGGAATCTTCTGAGATACCTTCGGGGCACGATAAACCATGGGTTGAGATACACTGTCGGGAGCGTGACACTCCTTGGATATACTGATGCCGATTGGGCTGGCAGTGTGGTGGATCGTAAGAGCACATTGGGATGCTGCTTCAATCTTGGTTTTGCTTCGATATCATGGATGAGCAGGAAGCAGAAGTCGGTGGCTTTGAGCACCGCAAAGGCCGAATACATTGCAGTGAGTATGGCCTGTTGTGAAACAGTTTAGTTGCGAAAGCTCTTTAGTGAGCTTTTCGGAAATGTGCTAGATACCATTGTGATACTCTGTGATAACCAGAGTGGGATTTGCTTGTCCGAGAATCTCGTATTCCACGATCGATCCAAGCATATTGATATTAGGTACCACTTTATCCGGGATATGTGCAATGGCAAGTAAGGCTGATCATATAGAGCTGATGAAGCGGGTCGCGGATAATCTCCACAAAGCCCCTGGGGAAGGTCAAGTTCCTAACCTTCCGTGAGAGTCTTGGTATCGTGGAACGACCCTATGATGTGGGTCCTGTTGGACGATGAGCTTTGGGAGCTCTGGGGGGCTTTGGGGATAGCTTCTTGGAGCTATAAGCACTCATGGGGCTAGGCTTGCCAAACCTTGTGGTGCTTTTGCCCCACCGTTATGATGTTTGAGTTGGTTCACTTCTCATTATCTATGTCCCGTATGCATCCTACCCATTGAGTTCAGGGCTCATGGGAAGTACCTCTCATTTGGCCAATGAGGTGGGAAAAGCTAAAGACTAGTAGCAAATACTGATGGACGCATTAGAGATTGTTGTACTCTCTATCTAGGATGGCACGGTCCAACCACTTGATCTGGGATCAAGTATAGTGAGGTTTCGGACCTCCAACTGACTTCGGGTCAGGTAAACCAACTTCCGGTTGGTATGAGACTCTTTATGAGTCTGATAGAGGTTTCGGACCTCTGGGCTGAAACTGTCAGCCGAGGGATGATGTCTTTGTGACTGACCCACTTAGGTTCTGAAATAAAGAGGCCAGCAAAGCAAGTTATGGCGGGATGACGCACGATGTTTGTTTGCACAAGTGGATGGAGTTCTCCCTAGTTGAGACGGAGTGTTAAAATTGGACAACTAGGTCCAAACTCCATGTTGTGATGCTCAGATGGAGATACCAATATTTTTATTGGGTTCCTCTTTCGGAGAGGTGTAAGATTGACATAAATTTACAACTATCCCTTAGAAATCGTTTTACTTTAAGTTTTGCAATGTTCTTCTTTATGTTTTGCTTTATAGAATTTGTAGGTCTAACATGTCATGTTAAGAACATTTTTGAATTATTTTGATAAGCTGTAGGTATCCCTCAAGGTTAGATTAAGAGGGAGCCTCCACCAATTTACCAAAACATAAGTATTATGTTATTTGTTGTTCATAGTTTCATATTTTGGTTTTCTTCTTACATGAAGATTTTGTTTGTATTATGTGCTAATGACCTTTATATTTTCCTTGGTTAGGAAAGCCTACTAAATACTCTAAGGTTATGGAGGAGACTTCAAGGGATAGACTTTCGATTGCAAAGGAAGCCCTTCAAGAATTAATGTTCTACAAGGTTTGTAAGGAACAACTCGAGGTATGTCTTAGGCTATAAGCTTTGTTCTCTTTGTTAAAACACACACATGGTGTATGAGAAACTAAAACACACAAATAGGAAAGATAGGCATTCATTGTTCATATTATTCACCATAGATGTACATTTATAATATAATGGTGTGACTCTTGGATTCATCTTCCAAGGTCACTTGGACTCCTTTGTGATTGTCTGCCTTCCACACCTACCCATAGAGGATTAGGTGTCCAACATTCCCCCCCTTAATCCAAAGGTGTATGTGTGTGTCCAAGAAGAGAGTTATAATAAAAATTTGCAAAGTATGCATGGAAGCACTTAGGCTGAATCAACTCTCTGAAATGTTGGCATAAAGAGGTGGTTTAAGGATGACCACCAACACTGGAACGCAACGCTTATTGCAGTTCCCAGAACTCATCCAAATCTGGAAAGAATATGAGGGCTTCTTCTAGAGGTAGTGTCCCTCATATTTCAAGAGGGATACCTTCAACCTAAAATAAGGGAAGTCTACAACCTGTGATGGTTTAAGGATGACCACCAACACTAGAATGCTTAATGCATTTATTGGAACTCTACCAAAGCTGGCAAGAAGCTGAAGTCTTCTGCTAGAGGAAGTGTTTTGAATTCTTTGAAGAGAATATGAACCTCACATGGATGGTTTAAGGTTGTCCACCAACCAAAGGCATGCTCATGGGCATCCGTGTCTCTAGCTAAAACTCTTAATCTGGAATGACGAATTGTGTCTCAGGCTCGCTTGATGTGGTTTTGAAGCTTGTATATGACCACCATTTTCCCCCCTTTTAGGTACAAAGTGAGATGATGGCGAAAACTCAACTGCAAGTTTGTTCAATATTCTAGAACAAGTTCTAACATGTGACTTAAACATCTTCTTGGCTGCTGATGCCCATTGCCAAGAAGCAATCCATCCAACTCGATCACAGTGTTGGCATTTTACAATTTGTTGTTGCTGCTTTGGAAGAGGAGCAGGATCTGGAACAACTGCAGGTGAACTGTCATAAAGAAATCTGACACTCTGAAATTTGACGGGCTTGGAGTAGTCTGGAATATGAAATGGCAACTCCTTTTCATATCCAAGACCAATTCTATTCTTGTTGTGGACAAGCTCTTCCCAAGGTCTGATGATGGGCTTGGGAAGTGTAGATTGAATTGCTGCATCTGCATGTAAATCTACTCTTGTACAAGGAACTGAATGTGAATCAACTGCAACTTTATATTCTTGCTTCTGATGGGATTCCCTCTCAATTTTCTGAATAGAAACAGGCTCAGAATGATGACTCTTTTGCTGAAGCTAAGACTCCAACTATAAAAAATCAATCTTGTCTTGTGCATTTTGCAAGCAAGTCTTAAAGTCAAAGAGAGTGTCTTTACTAATTCGAATTGTGTCATCAACAATAGATTGTATCAAAGTTTCTAAGGACTATAATACTTCATAAAATTTTGGTATTTTTCAAACAACTCAGGCTCAAGAAATAAAGGGTGTCGGCTTCAACCGATAATGCACCCATTTACAATGTAAACAAATTGTGAATATTATTCAGTTTGGTTTCAATCAATCTTCTTCAAAAATGGCTGCTACAATTTTAGAGGTAAATAGAAATGTTCACAGGCAAATGAATCCTTTAGCTACAAGCACCCATATTCTCCAACAAGTTCCACTCCACCCCTCTGAGAAGAAATTATGCTACAACATGGAGAATGTGGCTCAATGATGAAATGAACTATGGAATAATACAATTAGATGGGCCAATGCATTCATCTTCCTCTGCAATTTTTATCAGTCACAAAATTGTATGCGGCCTCCTAAATGTTGCACAAACTCTTCCTAGAAGTTCTCTGCTAATATACAAATGATGTCAGCCTCTGTTTGTATCTTTTATGTTGTTGGAACCCCTGGATAAATTCGTGGGTATCTGGTAATCTAACCCTCAACCCAACTGAAGTAGGAATTTGACTTCAAATTTGAAAGATTATGCTCTCAAATTAAACCCCCAATTCTGAAAATGCTAGGCCCTTTTTGTGAATATAATTATGAAAATTATGCATTGAGAAACCCACAAACTAACTTATTCTATTCAAAATTTGGGCATACGGTGAATTTAAATAAGAGTATGAACCTGGGTTATGGATTTGGAAAATCAATGTATCAATATCCGTTTTTAAGAGGACTGATCTTGGCACAAATAGAGACTTTGGGATATTCAGCAAACAACCTTCAGAAATTGATAAACGCGTCCCTCTTAAACAATTCGACACTTATGAGATTAAATCGACCTCTCAAAAAGTGTTGTCGGTCGTCCAAGAAAGTGTCCTCTACCTTCAAGGATATAGGCTCTCGACCCCTCAGCTACAGCTGCCACATTGGATCCTCTACTACAGTTACCACACATGCACTGGTTCAATGCCTCAGGGTTTCCTTTACGCTTGATACCAGCCAAAATCGGTCGTCTCGAGGCTTTAGAGACCCTGGACTTGCAGAATTTGACGTCAAGGGATCGAATCCCACAGAGGTATCAACTGTTTAATTGATATGTCATTGATGGAGACGCGAAGGGCCTCTTATAATACTTTGCCCATATCTGTGTAAGGAAATAGTATTAGGCCATCATCATAACCAATATCATGAGCAACTTGGCAAATGGAATTACTGGTAAGTGAGGAGAAGGGTGCAGAGGTTTCTCTATTGATACATAGATGTAGGTGATTCAAATTTGAGCTTTACCAATGTGTTATACTTGCAATATCTAGTTTGCAGAGAAGCGTTCAAGTAATAGAAGCATTACAAGGGCGCAAAGAGGCTCTTATATTGGTTTTTTTTTGCATTCATTGGGATAGGTAGTACACAGAAAGAGATAATTGACATGGGCACATATATTTTTGGCATTTAAGAGGAACAACACTCGAAAATTCTGAGTGCATGTAGCACTTGATGAGGACAGGTCTGATAGGTGTAGATTTGAAGTAATTAGAACAACGCCCAGGTCTGGACACAAATATGCAGAGGGAATGTGTAAGTGTAGAGGTATGCATAAAGAATTTGCATAGGCCTGACAAAACAATTTAATGCCCAACAGGTCGTAAGAGTGAGAGCCAAATATGATAGGGAAAAATAGTCATGCAAGCAATATGCGAGTGTTATAATTCAAGATAATATTGCCTACTATTCGTTCTATGGAGGGTGTTTCTTCTAACAATCTGCCATATGAGAAACTGAAGAAATGGCAGAGGAAAAATCCTAAACAAGGAAAATGGGCGGATCTATAATGGCCAAATCCTAAACTAGCTCTGATACCATGTTAAAACACAAACATGGTGTATGAGAAACTAAAACACACAAATAGGAAATATAGGCATTCAGTGTTCATATTATTCACCATAGATGTACATTTATAATACAACGGTGTGACTCTTGGATTCATCTTCCAAGGTCACTTGGACTCCTTTGTGACTGTTCGCCTTCCACACCTACCCATAGAGGATTAGGTGCCCAACACTCTTCATAATAACGGTATGTTCATTCTCTTTTAAAATTTTCTTTACATTACTGACATCGTTATGTCTAGGATTTTGAATCACAAAGATTCTTGTTAGGGTGATTAATCATTAGATTGAATCTATCCTCATTATATTATCATTCTTATGGAACCCTAAAAGGTTCACTGTAAAACCCTAACCTAAGGGTAAATTAATATTTATGAAACCCTAGTATACTTAGGGTTATTGATGAAGTCTAAAAATCTTATTCTTTTTATGTTTAGGGTTTTGGTATTGTTATGATAAAAAACCTAGTCCTTTAGGGTTTTCTATCTAGTTATGTATTGAATCCCTAGATCTTTAGGGTTCGATAAATTAGGGTTTATGAGAAAAACCCTTATAATATCTATAGTAAGCTCCTAGGAATGAAACCCTAGGTGTATGTCTGTATGTTTGATCGAAATCCTAGCCTAGAGAAAATTCATTGTATTTCTAACTTTGATGTTTGTGTCTTGGGTTTATTGATGAGAAATGTTAATGCATGAAATCCTAGACATATATATGTGAGTATGCTAACCTAATTGTTGATGCTCATATTTTTTGAATTCTAGGGTTTGTAACAAAGTCCTAGTTGAAGATTGATATACTAGGATATGATGATATTGCTTTTGATATAATTTAACTTTGATGTTAAAAGTCTAGGGTGTGCAACAAACCCTAGTAGAATTTTTTCATGTAAAATAATATCGTTGAAATCTTAGATCATTTTATGATTGGATTGAATTGTTTATATCTAAGGCTTTGTGTCTCGAAGATGGAATCTAGGGTCTGCAATAAATCATAGTAAAATCTGTCACATCTCTGAAAGTAATATTGAGGCCCTAGATAAAATGAGATTGATTTCTTGACTAAGTTGCTTTATAAGTATTGATGATGTGATCTAGGGTTTATGACAATAACCCTAGCAAGAAGTTGATGTCTAGCATATGTGTCTTGTGAACCTAACTAGGTTTAGGTATTTGATGTCAGAAGTTTGAATGTTTTGATGCTTCCATTTGTATTGACATAATTTTGATATAGCTAACTTCATGCTTCTGTACATTTGTTTTTGGTTGTACTTGTTGTTTAAGTTGTGTAGTTACATAATCTTCAAGATATTGAAGATGTTCGTAAGAAAAGTTGACTTGATAATATTGATAAGCATGGCGAAGGAAGTTATGATGACCTTGATGCCATACGAAGGGTTAGAGCCATGAAAGGTTCTCCGATGTTATAAAACAGGGAAGTGATTGATCTCCCCAAGTTAAGAGGGAGCATGGTTAGAAGAAAAGAATACATCTTCCTAGTTGAGAGGGAGGGCATATTATGATAATCATGATGGATACCTTGTAGAAGAAATCAGAGAATGAATAGATCTGCAATGTATTGAGGATGTCTTGGTGTTGGTGAAGAAATGAAAGAAGAAAAAACTTTTGAATATTTTAATATGAATAACTAAGTGGCATCAAGATGATTGAGAACCTCGAAGGTTTGTGTTTATTTGTATTTGTACGTTTGAAAGTTTATTGCTGATTGGGGTTTGTGTGTGTACAGGTAAATCTCTCCATAAGCAGGTTGAACATTTTGGAAGCATGCTTGGACAAACGAATATATCTAGTTTATTAGGGAGAGATGAAGTATCTAATGGTTGATTCCTGGGAGGACATTTAGCTGACCTATGTGTTGATGTCTAGATCCTGAAGAGTGAGGGTGGCGTTGACCTTAGAGATCTGACCTTGGATACACACCTAGATCCCTGAGTTAATGGTTATTTAGTAAGCCTGATGATACCTAGACTCGCTGAAATATTTAGTCCATCTTAGTCCCACCTGGATAGATTACACTGGTTAGTAATCTAGTCCGTAGCACAGAGTGCGATGAACTCTTCGTCGTAGTTCATTTTGAGATCTTCCATGTACCTCTATAGATATAGGTAATTATGAATACCTCCCTAATTAAGAGGGAGTGTTGAAGAATGTAACTAGTGTCGGTATTCATAATTGTACTTGAGTCATAAGAATATATATTTATCAAAATAAATAAAAATATTTTTTATTACTATAGAAATTGACTTATTAAAGCATGGGTTTCATGCTTGGGTCAATTTTTTATAGGTCAAAGCTTCCATTGTAGGATTCTAGGGTTTAATATATCAAGTGTCCTTGTCCATGTCACAATGTAAAGAACCCTTCTTGGGAATTATTTATCATGAAATAAAATTATTTTAATGTAAATTAGGTCTTCTAGGCCTCCTCCTCCAAGTCGGCCTCAAGGAAGGACAATTCAGCCTCAATGAGGGAATTCTACCTCACCAAATCACTATATATTGGAGAAATTCGACTCATTTGGAATCACATCTCTCACAAGTTCGAATTACAGTAGCTGGAAACAGTAAAAGGCACAAATTCCAAGGAAGAAGGAAAAGGTTAGCGAAGGAGAAGAGGGTCATTATCTTGCTAAGGAAGTCAAAATTCTCTCTCTCTTGTCTCACACGTGCAAAGGAACTGAAGTTGCAGGAGGGTTGAAATTGCAGGCTTGAAGCTGGGCCAAAATTTTGATGCAGTAGGTCAAAAATCTATCTTTGATGCAATATTGATGCAAATTGAAGCAATGTTGATGCAATATTGTTGCAGTTGATATTTGAAGGTTGGAAGAATATTTTAAGAGCTGACTTGGTGGAGGAGGAAGGTCTGTTGGTCTAGGGTCTTGGTCTATCTAATTTGAATTACTGAAGGAAGAGTTCTTGACTGGGTTTTCCCCTATATAGGGGTTTTGCCCTGGCTGTGTGCCTACATATGGTGTCCTTGATCTCTGTGTTTTGATTTTGGTAATTGCTTGATGAACTAAGATAAAAAGAAGAACATAAGAAAGATAATAATAACTCAAGGAATTCACAAGTAATTACCAACAAGAGAAATTATTTAGTCTTTCCAATTTTCCAACAAAGTTTTGGGGTAGCTGGGCAAAGAAACCCAAAGTTGGGGTTTGGTGTGAATTTAACTCAATTAATTAGGAAGAGAATCCCCTCAAGGAAATCTATAAATACAAAAGGGTTGAATTCATTTGGATAATCTCTCTCTACTTTTTCTTGAGCCCGAGGCTCTGAGGGTTTTAAGACTCCTTTTCTTCTACTAATTTCGATGGTGAAAGAGTCCACCGTAGTTAGTTTTATTTTAATTTTCTTCTTCTTGTTTTGGCACAATGAAATTCATCATAGAATAGCAAGTTATCCTCAAGACAACTCTATAAGGTTGGACGAGTTCCTCAACATCTAATTTCTGGTCAGATTATAAAAAGCTCTGTTGAGACCTTGTCCTCTGGACCTGAGAAGAATGAAGAACTACTGGGCAAAGGCAGACTCTTGTAGAGCTAGACATAGGCCAAATCCATTGCAAATTCATTCTGTTATCACAAAATTAGACTTGATAGGCTGCCAATCAAGTTAATCTCATGTCAACTGTTTCAGACCAATCTTTTGATTGAGGCTTAGCCTCCTCAACCTGAGAGGACTCTCTCAAGGGTTAATGATTTTTGATATAAATATAGATGGCTAACTCTATGTGGGGTAATAAGCAGATAATTGATAGAAATTGGTTGTAAATCACATTAGCAAGTGCACATTGGGCTTATCGAGTCAAAATAGCTTCAGCAAAACCAAACAATCAACTTAGCATGGAAGTCAAGGCATATCAGAGTTTTAGTCCAGAGATACACATGTGAAATAGTAAAACACACAGTTAGTCTGTCTATGAAGGAAGGCAGAGCATCAATGATGAATTCTGAGTAACTTAAGAAAACACCACTGCAATAGAATAGTAGAAAGATGCCATTAGAACAAAAGTATACTAGAACTCCTTATGAATCTTGAGTTGGCTAAGTAGAAAACTCTGTATTAAGCTGAAAACAATCACTTACAATAAACACAGTCTTTTTGCTAAAAAATATCCAACCCTTAGCATTTCGACTTCTTCATCTTTTATAGATCATTTACAACATAGGATAACCTTATCCTCATCTAGATACATCGAATCCCTACTTTTAGACACCTTGCCCAACTATTAGACATGGCATTTATTACAAAATGACAATTGCAAACCTAGAGAATAGTCCTATTACAAATAGGACTCAAACTCATTAACTCTACTCATAACAACCTTATCTAAGCTAGATTACATCATTTTCCAACTATATTCCCATAAGGTCGAATCCAAATGATAAGCTCCAGCACTTAATGTCCTCAATGCTGATCTCCTGCAAACTAGGAAACTGTCCCCTGTTTTCTAGGTTTAGGATTCTTTATGTTTTTGAGGCACTTTAACCACCATGAATCCATGACTTTGAAACCATTTGCTGTCAGGAATTGAAATAACATGTGTTCAAAATCATCCATAAGTGCCAGCTGTACAAAATCATCATCGAACTGCCCAAAATAGCCAAAACAAACTTGCACTACGAAAACAACACAGTTTCATAGCGCTTTTCGTAGCGCAAACTTTTAACTTATTTGCCTTCAAAATTTGGTTTCTTGCCTTTGGGTTTGTCTGCATATTCACTTAACACACCCTCCTTAGGATTTTCAAGCCAAAATATATAGGTCTGCCCTTCAAAAATTTAAGGAAAAGGGTGAAAAACGCTGCTACAACAGTTTCGTAGCGCATTTCACCCTTTTTGCACTATTTGCGCTACGAAACTGCTGAGTGAGCAGTTTTGTTTGGATTTTCTTCAAAACTTAAACCAAAATTTGCCAAATCTTCAGAAATTCACTGGTTTCATCAAGACAAACAACCATATGAACTAAAACACCATTTCATGAAGTTTATTCTTTATTACCCATTTGATTTTGTCTTTGAATTTTTCATTCTGCACCTTGGTTTTTTGGTTCATCTTGAGACAGTTTCAATTTCTGCTCCAAATCCTCCACTTGGCCTCTTAGCCTTCTATTACTAGCTCTCAAATGAGTATTGATCACTCTGATAAATTTTGCTTCTTTGATAACTGGCACTGTCCATGTGAAAAACTGTTCTGCAGCACTTGGAATTTCAGACCTAGAAATAGTTTGGCCTTCCCATATTGCCTTCATCCTCTTGAACTCTGTTTTTTCAATGCTGTGCTTTCTGACACTCTTTCTCATCATTGCAATCTCTTGGTTTGCTAGCTTCAATCTTTCCTCAAGCAGTTGATACTCTATCATGTGTTCCTTTCCCTTCATTGAAATCTGCTTGCACAATGCATGATTCTTCTATATAAATTGCATGAAGGATGTCATCCAAGTTTCCTTTCATCATTGGGCTGTCCTCTGTACCTGAAACAACTGCTTTTCCCTTTGATGCTATTTCTTGGCTTCTTGTCTTTCTCTGGATTTCCTGCTTGCTAGCCACTTGTTTTTGTTTTGTTTCTTTGACACTTTCTAATCTCTATTTTGTAGGCGATGGAGTTTCTGCAACAAGCACCTGTGTCTTCTCTGCTCTTTTCTCAACCTGTTTTCTTGGTTTCAACTTTACAAACCTCTTTGCTCTTGCAACCATAGGCTGACTAGACTCTGCTGCCTTCACATGTAAAGTATATTTGAATGTTGAACAACAACTTGGCATACGTATCTTTGATGCAGCCCCTTGGTATTGCATCATTCAGGTCCATATCTGCATATTCAGGTTTCATGAATTCCTGGCATGGTTCCATGTCAAACTTAAAACCTTTAAACCAAGTCTCCTGCCCCCTTGGTATTTCTGTCACAGAAGCAATGATCTCAGGTGTGACTAGCACATTTAACATCCCAATTTTGGTATTGGTTCCACTGTAGTGTAAGGAAAACTCTTTAGACACCTGAGTGTGGCAACCCTGCATCTTTTCACAAAATCTGAGACATCCTGCTTTGCTAAAAACCTCCATCACTGTTTGATCCTCAACAATAGCATTTATATTCTCAGGCTCATATCTTAGACAATGTCCCCCTCTGTGGACCTTCTTCTCCTCTGCCATGTTTCCTTTTTAAAAGCCCTGTCAGCTTCTCTGGAATTAGTAAAAAAACCTCGCTTAATTATGAATGAACAACCTCGCTTGATAATATAGAACAACCTCGCTTGAGAAAAAGGAACAACCTCGCTTGATTATAGTGAAGAGAGCCTTGGTATAGAACAACCACAGGCTTAACTTTAATGCTTCAGAGCTTAAACAGTTGAGTGGAGGCAAATGAAAACTGGAATGACTGAATTAGGCAAGATTTTTGAATTTGAAATCCCATTTTACAACTGAATGATGCCCCTATCATGATGATGATCGATGTGAAATGGGTAAGTACTTTGAGTCTGACCTCTAACTAACTCACCATACCCTTTTCCTATCATTTCTTAACGGATTTCTGACAAATTCTGGCTTTCTTGACATGACAGTTAAGAAACCGCGCTTTCGTAGCGCGCACAATGTACTTTTCACACTTTGCGCTACGAAAGTAGCAGCACTTTCGTAGTGCAAAACCCCTTTTTTGAACTAACAGCGCTAAAAAATGGAGGATTCTTGGCTAATTGCAGAAATTTAGCCTGAAACTTAATGGAATGACCCCTAAATGAAAAATATGAATCTTTGATCATGGAATGGACCTCGAAGGACTTTATTTGAACTTAAATGATGACCTTTTAAACTTATAAAAACTATGACCTACCCTTAACCAAACTAAAAATTACTTTCAGACCTATTTAAGACCATGATAAAAAACAGAGTTGACATACAATGTTTTGAATTTTTTTTTGCGTGATAACACATTCCATTCTCAGTAGCTCGAAACTCTCCTAAAATAACTGAAATTTATTGGAACCTGAAGCACCGAACATCTATACTTGAGGCGTCCTTGACACCTAAAACTGATAATTCAAATTTATTCCGAGATAGAGCGTGGCCATTGGAATTGTTACGCGAGTCCCTGTAGCAGACCGTGCATTTATTGAGGGATAAATTCATCGTCCACTGCCCCTTTGTTACCATGTGAAAATCATTTTGCAGTCCACTCCAAAGATTCGAGACAAAATAAAGTGAAAATTCTGTAATGGGATAGGAGGGCTTTTGCTCGAAATCAGACCTGAGATCATATCTTGGACTAGTTTTTGGAGTACTGAAGTAGAGTAATGCGGATCTCTTGTAACTGCAGATTGCACCCTAAGGAAAGACTCTAAAGTTCGTCATTTAGTCTGAGGTTGAAATAGTCCAGGGAATCCTGTGAAAAATCAACATTTTTGAAGCAAGAGGCTCACAATTCTTTGGAACAAGGTGTAGCATCGTGTAGTAGAACTTTTGTGGAAGTGCGAAGAACCTAATTGTAACAACTGTGAGATTTTTAGGGTATTTGATTAATAGAGCTCGTAGAGTGTTTTACTAGTTGCATATAAATTCATACCCATGTTTTACTGTTGAATTTGCTAAGGTTTGAACTGAATCTATTACACTGGTTGGTTGAATTGCTAGATTAGATTGTTGGGTTAGTTCATAATTGAAGTTGGTTCTGTTTATTGAAAATTATGTTATATGTGGTGAATTAAATCGCTTATGCAAGGGGGAATTTTTATTTAAAATCCTAGCTACTAAAGAAATTCTAGGGCAAAATTCCCTTTCTACATTACAAATCATCATGAAAAGTATCCTATGTTTTTTTCAGAAGTTCGCTTTATTAATTAATTAATAAAGTGAACATTCTTTTATTAAAAATGATTTTTAATAAATAAAGTGACTAAAGTGAGTCACTTAATAATTTAATTAAAAGAGAGCCATTGATCTCTCGGCTAAATTTCAAATATTTGCCTTGAATGGCCCACATGAGAAATTCCATCTTTAGAAAAAACCGTTAAATCATCTTGATAAATCTCAATGAATTTCCCAATTAGACCCTCAAAAGCATAGTCCATACCCCTTTGAAAAGTTGCTCCAACATTTGTTAATCCAAAAGGCATCCTTAAATACTCAAAAGTACTCCATGGTGTGGTGAATGTTAGTCTTATGCATATCTTCCTTCTTCACCATGACTTGGTTATAGCCTAAAAATCCATATAATAAAGGCATCATTCTAGATCCTGTTACCCTTTGCAATAATGTTTTCATATTAGGTAAAGGGTAATTAACCTTTTTGCAAGCTAAACTAAGATTTCAAAAATCTAAACATAACCTGATTGATCCATTCTTCTTTCTTACAATAACCAGGTTTGAACACCATGTGGAATGCCTAGTGTGAGCTATAATCCCAACTTGGAGCATCTTTTGCAACTCCTTTTGCAACAAGGGGGCTAACTTAGGATTTATTTACCTAAGTTTTTGCCTAAAGGGTTTGGCATTTTCATCCTTAAGAGGGATAGTATGTTCCATAACATCCTCCCTATAACCTTTTAACTCCTCATATGAAAAGGCCAAAATGTCCCTATATTCTTGAAGTAAATTTATTGATTTTTTCCTTTCCTCCTTAGTTGTACCCTTCCCTATTTTGATAATGTTTGGATCACGAGGGGTACCAATGTTTTCAATAAATTCCCCTGGGTCAATTTTCTTATCCTCTTTTCTCTTTACAACATCATGTCTATCAAACATCTGCGCTATGGCTACACGATCCCTAGGAGTGGGATTTGACACAACATTACACTAATCATAATTGCAACCTTCTTCCTTGTAGCCAACACTGAAACCGAAAAATTCCTCCATATTATTTAAGAAACGAATCACTTGGCGTTCATCATTAAAGATTTGCCAATGCTCAATATTATCAGGAACTGATGGCCTAAAGATAACTTCCATCTTGATCTTATCATCCATTAAGTTCTCTCCAAGCTGTAAGGTAGATGCAACAACAACTAGCTCATCAACTTGTTTATTCCCTTCTCTTGGAATTGCTTGAAGATCTAATGCATCAAAATACTCCATGTTATCCCAAACAACATTTTGATACTTCTTTAATCTATCATTCTTCTGTGCAAATTGATTCTTTGTTTGAAGAATGAGTATTTCAGAATCCCCCTCGATACTAAGCATCTTAATGTTCAAGTCCTTTGCCAATTCTAGATCTAACAAAAAAGCTTCATATTCGGCTACATTGTTAGCTGCATCAAATTCCAATCTAAAGCCAAACTTGAATAGATGACCAAGAGGGGAAGTAAGGACAATTCCAACACCCTTACCAAATCTTGAATGGGCACCATCAAAATTCATGTGCCAAACCCAATCTTTCTTACTTTCCACCTCCTTCTCCAAAGGAGCAATAGAATTAGCCGAGATAACATAGTTTCCCAAGTCATCAAATTCATACACAATTTCATTATGAGGCTCCTTGGGATTTTCTGCATGAAACTTTCTTTCCAACTCCCTATCCAACCTAACCAAATTCCACGATTTCTTTTTGCGTGATCTAGTATGGTAATATACATCGACTCTAGATACTAGGACTCACCCAAGGCCTCGCTATCAAGTCGTACTCCGGCTTTTGGGGTAAATTTTGGAAGAAAAAACATGATTAATTATTAAGTCCTGGCAGGGAGATGATAATTATCCAAGTGAAAAAAAGAGTAATACTCACTTGTTGGCAAGGTCCCAAGCTACGTAGGCCTGTTACAGACTCAACTCATCATTACTAGCATCACTTATTACAATTCTTTGTAGGGCATGGACTCTGAGTACAAGAGAAAATGATGAGAAGTAGAAGTAGAGTTTAAAAACTCTGGTGATCTGATGATATCTGATGGTACAAGTGTTCTTTGGTACATCTTTGGTCATAGAGTCTTCATATAATCATCAGGTGCCACTCTAGTGGTCAACAAGTACCAATCACTGTATGAATCATTGAGACCTGGCCTCCCAATGTCTATTTTGGTATCAATCTTTTAGGATGAAATCATCCGAGACAGATTAGAAACAAATCAAGAAGGGTTTTTTCTTAATGCTTCTATACACCAATATTTTCTATTTATACAAGCTGAAACAATGTTAAGGTGGTGGCATTTGTTTTACACATATTGAAGGAATCAAATAATTGTACTACAAATGTAAATTGGACATTTGATTAATGATTTAGTTTCTACTCTAATGCTACAACTGTCTATACATTTCAGAATATTAGTTTGTGTGCATTTTCGTGTATTGATATTTTTGAACTTTTCTGTTCATGTATTCACTGTGAGATACTTTCCATACTCAGATATGCTAAATTCATGGAAATGAAGGTTGTTTTATTTATGGGAATACCCAAATCTACAGCAGTTCTACAGCAGTTTTCCTTTTTCTTTTTCTTGGTTTCTAATAGTTATGGTTATTCTAAGTATTCTGAATCAGAACTTGTTGCACAATATGTGCCCTTGATTGAATATTTCTGGCTTGCCATGGCTGAGATTTAGGTAATCCTAGATTGACCTTTCAAAACTTGTATTGGCTATCATAATATGTTTAAGTATTATTAGTTACATAAATGACCCTGGGCGTTTTATGATGTTCATAATTTCTTATATATGTAAACTTATAGGCAATACTTTTTAAACAACTATCAGTTATACGGAAGTATTTCAATGAGCAGTTATTGTTCTTCTGTTCTCAGGTTGTGATTAAGATTATATAGGATATTTTTATTCTTTTTTGTGGTCCATTAGGTATCTCTATTTTAAAGCTATTTACCGTGAAAAGAAGAATGTCTTTTTTGCACAACTTTCATTGACTACTTTAGTATACCTTCCACTTTTTCAGAGGGTTTCTGGCTCTGCCAATTGCTTAGTTGAATAGGAAAATAATTTTTCTTGGACTGCTGATTTGCTTTCCTTGTGGTCTACAGAAAAATGAAAAAATAACTATTTAGCTATATTCTTTTGTCTGTACAATATGTTGACTTCAACTTTGCGCTAAGGAGGCATGCTCTTGTTTTGGGACACCTGTAGCTTTGTGGCAGCCATGGCATGTGTGCTTTCTGTTTTCATACTTCCATATTTTGACTTCCAGCTTATGAAATTTGTCTTTATTGTTAACTTGCTCTTACCTACCGAGAGTGTGAGACTTAGCTTGGAGATTCCTTGTTGACTTGCTCATTGTTTTCAATCATGGTTTTTCAACTGTCCAGTTG
This sequence comes from Pinus albicaulis, assembly GCA_034641835.2. NCBI lineage: Eukaryota > Viridiplantae > Streptophyta > Pinopsida > Pinales > Pinaceae > Pinus > Pinus albicaulis. The sequence goes on from CM076569.1 coordinate 310,154,256, forward strand.
GGCCTTCTTGGTCATCCATGAATAATAATATGATTTCTCTTTGTTTTCCCAGTAAATGCGTTATTTCTCTCTTCATGATCTGGTGGTATTTAATGTTTTTGATGATATACATAGCTTTGGATCTCTCTCTATATTTGTTATGACGAGCAACAGCTGGTTGTACATGCTAAAATTTGTATTCAAATACCTATGCCATCTATCTTTTCACTGTTGTGAAAAGTCCTGATTCAATATAGCTAATAATCAGGTCTAATTGTGATTGGCCAGATTCACATTAATAGAGCCACCGATGAAATTGTTAATGTCACATTCATTCGAGCCCCTCCACATGCTCTGCTGAAGGTTGATGTGCCACTTTTGTATAGAGGAGCAGATGCATGCCCAGGAATTAGGAAAGGTACTATTCTTGTGATTTGGCTGTATATTTTTATTATCCTTTACATCACATAATCATATACATAGAGGGAGGGCTGAGTTAAAAAGCATGGCATATGGTAAATAGGTATGGATAGAAAGCATGAAATGAATAAGAAATTGAACTAAGATATTTAAGTTTGGATTGAGATTTGGGCCAAAATTAGCTTCAGATACACTTAAAGAACAAGAGCAAGAGCAATAGCTTCTGTTTGAAATTGAATGATTACAATTTTGAAAATAGAGATAATCCATGATAACTTATTACTGAAGTACAATCTAGTGCTATTGGGTTGAAGGAAAATTGTGATTTGTAGGACTTCCAATCATAGGTAGTTCCATTTGGAGTGTGGTACTGTTAATTTTAGTTAACAATGGTATGTTCTATGATCAGCACAATTACTTAAATGTTCCTTGAGCAACCCAATGACAATTTCCAATAGCAATCGCATCAACCATTAATCACATTGACAGGAAAAGTAGATGGAACATGAAACAAAATGCAGAAGACAAGCCAAGACAAGAGGACACCAGATTTGGCGGATGGCAGGGAAAAACCCCAATGTGGGTAAAACTCTTTGATCAATTCTTCTTATTACTATTTTAAAATGTTCAGCAGAGAGAAAGAGAGAGTACAATAGTCAAAATTGACTTGCCAAATTCAGGTCAAAACAACCTTGTCAAAATCTGCAGTCAACTGCAGTCAACCTTCAGCCCTAATCAGAAATCAGAAATGGTCAATGCAGCAGTCAAACTCCTCCTTTGAACCTCAGACAAAGGAAATCAAACTCGGCCTTCACCATTGGTCAAATTCATCTCAAAACTGTCACAGAATCTGTGGTCAAACTTGGTCAACCTGCGGTCAAACAGTCCTGCGGTCAACATAGGTCAAAGTCCTTTTTCCTCGTTTTTTGTGCCCAAAAATGCGGCCTGATGAGACAGAATTATACCCAGAAAATCGAAGTCAAATAGTGTCCAAAAAGTCAAAGTCAACGCTGGTCAAACTGCAGAAATTTCTGAGATATTCGGCCCTACAGTTCTGTCCTGTAATTTCGTCCTCCTGTTGCCACATGTGGGAGTGAGAGAATGCGCAATGTTGTACGAACCAATGAGAGGAGAGAGAATGTTTGAATGATGATGATGCCAAATGATGTGAGAGGTCACTTGTATTTATACAATTCCTTGTGGGTGAAGAGTCACGTCCATTGGGTTTCATGAGCCTACATGTAGATGTGGCCGACCTGAACAATTTGCACATGTGTGGGCATAAATTCAAAAATTCACTTCAGCTTGCTCAAATTGGATGATTTTTATCTCAGTTTTGGTCCTCTCGAAAAGAGGAATTTAATGCAATCATCATCTCCACCAAATGAATTGTCCCAAGGTGGAATTTGCCCTAGTTGTCAATTTTAACACTCCCTCTCAACTACGGAGAATTCCACCTGCCAATCCATCCATCATCATTGTCGACCATCTTGCCATCCTGTCGTCATGTACCATTTTTGTCATCTCATCTCTGCTCTGCTGAACCATGATGTAATAATGAAGAATTGATCGAGAGTGAGTCACAATACCTTACCACTCTCTACTGACAAAAGTTAGTCCATAGGTAGAACCTCAATTGATCCCAAATCAAGTTGTTGAACACCATGTATCCTAGACATAGGGAGTATGATAGTACACGATGCGTCCATTGGTAATGCTATGGTCCCTATCTACTTTTCACAATTAAATGGCCAGATGAGAGGTACTTCCCATGAGTCTCTGACTGCGTGCGTAGGATGTATGCTGGGGCTTCAACATGAGAAGGTGAACCACTCATCCTGCTCATATGCCATAGGAGAAGGTGAACCACTCATCCTATGCATATGTCAATAGTAGGGGAAGGTGAACCACTCACCCTACACACGTTTCATCACACGTAGGGGAACGTGAACCACTCACCCTACACACATGTCAACCATCATGGGGTATCACAGGGGAAGGTGGAAACCACTCACCCTGTTTATAGCGCACTAATAGGGGAAGATGAACCACTCACCCTATGGTCGCTCATAGCTCTAAGAAGTACCCCAAGCTCCCATGAGCTCCCAGAGCTCAATGTCCAACTCAAGTGGGACCCTCATGGGAGGGTCTTTCCACGACTCCAAGTCTCTCTCAAAAGGCTAAGAATTTGACCTTCCCTAATGGCTTTGTAAGGATGTCTGCGACCTGCTCATTAATTCTGATGTGTCAGAGCCTTATTATTCTCCGCTGTACCATATCCCGGATAAAGTGGTACCTGATATCAATGTGCTTGGAGCGGTCGTGGAACACAGGATTCTCTGAAAGGCGAATCCCACTCTGGTTGTCGGAGAAGATCACTGTGGTATCCAACACATGCTCAGATAGCTCACTAAAGAGCTTCCTCAACAAAACAACTTCACAACAAGCCATACTAGCAACAATGTATTTGGCCTCGGCGGTGCCTAAAGCAACCAATTTTTGCTTCCTTCTCATCCAAGATATTGAAGCAGACACCAATGAGAAGCAACATCCAGATGTGCTTTTACGATCCACCACATTGCCAGCCTAGTCAGCATCAATATATGTATGTAGCCTCAAATTCCGACAGTGTATCTCAGACCATAGTTGATTGCGACACAGAGATATCTCAAGAGATTCCTAGCAGCAAAAATTGACTCAATGTATTCACAACGAAGCATATGTTCGGATGAGAGTTTACCAAAAACATCAACCCCCCCACGGTTTGTTGATATTCGGAAGGATTTGCCAATGCGAGCCCAACAACACTTCCACACAACTTCTTGAAGTTGAGTTTCATAGGAGTAGACACAGACTTGTAATCCACCATCCCACATCCCTCGAGCAACTTCACAATGTATTTTCCTTGAGAAAGGAAAATCTCACTTGGATTTTGCCAGACCTCCAAGCCTAGGAAGTAATGCATCAGACCTAGGTTCGTCATCTCAAACTCAGAAGCCAAATCCCTCTTGCATAAATAAATGAGAGGGTCTGCACCTGTCAAAAAGAGATCATCTACATAAAGGACCAGAGTGAGAGGCATGTTCTTTTCAACCTTGAAATATAGGTTAGGATCAACGTCACGCCTTGTAAATCCCAACTTCAGAAGATAGCTATCAATCCTCTCATACCAAGCCCTAGGGGCTTGCTTCAACCCATAGAGGGCTTTCTACAACCTGCATACATGTGTCCTTTGATCTTGTACTTCAAACCCCTCAGGTTGTTTTACGTAGACTTCTTCCTTAAGCAAGCCATCCAAGAAAGCAGCCTTAACGTCCATTTGGTGTGGACTCCATCCTTGAGAGACAACGAGAGCAATAATAGATCAGATAGTGGTATATCGGGCAACCAATGCAAATATCTTGTCATAGTCCACTTATTCCTTTTGAGAGAAGCTTCGAGCAACGAACCTGGCCTTGTATTTTATAACACTCCCATCAACTCCATGTTTGATTTTGTAAATCCGTTTAGAAGTGACCACAGACTTGTCCTTGGGTCTAGGAACCACATCCCAGATATCATTCTTCATGATTGATTCGTATTCCTCATTCATCTCATCCTTCCATACTTGGTGTTTTACGACTTCTTCGAACATGTTGAGATTTTGAGGTAGCATCGGGTGTGCTCTAGCCCTGAGATTTTGTGGAAGGGCTATAAGACACATAAGACCTCCAAAACCCAGAAAGTGTTTGGAGAAATTTCATCTGGTGTGTGAGATATTAAAATAATTAATTTTTTTAATGAGGACCCTAAGTCTAACTTTGGGAATTAATTAAACGTATGTGATGAAATGTTCTAAGTGATGCGGATCAAGCAATCTTTTAATCTGAGCTGTAGATAAGAAATTAGATCACGACTGTTGATGTTTCAACGAGAAAAGTATAAGAGTAAGGATTGGGGTCAGTTGGAGACACAGTGAAGGGCGGGGTTTTGCTGAGAAATTTGAAACGAGTTGCAGTGCCGTGAGGGGCAGAGATCAACAAGGGATGAGTTGATCCAAGGCTGAGAATACAACAAGTCAGAGAGGTAGTGAGTACCAGTCAGTGTAGAGCCAACCAGGAGGACGTAGTTCAGCCAGCTCCATGCATAGGCTGCGTAAGCCCAGCCAGGGTGACGCAGACCCAGCCAACGCGACATAGGGGCAACGCAACACCAGCTAGGGTGACGCAGTCCCAACTGGGGTAGCGCAGCACTATTCAGGGTGACGCAATGGGGACGCTAGCCAGTCAAGGGCTGACGCAGAGGCAGTGCTGAGGGTTCTAGTGGGCCAGAAGGGGCTCGTAATCTGTTATCCCGTTTGAGGGTATGATACAACCATATATTTTGTCTCCGAGTGAAAGGTACTTGTTGCCGTGTAATTTCTCTGTAGTGTCTGTTGGTTTTTAAGAAACAATCCCTTGGCTGTGGTGAGGAATCAATGCTTAAGACATCGTCGATAAGAAATTAGATCACGACCGTTGATGTTTCAACGAGAAAAGTATAAGAGTAAGGATTGGGGTCAGTTGGAGACACAGTGAGGGGCGGGGTTTTGCTGAGAAATTTGAAACGAGTTGCAGTGCCGTGAGGGGCAGAGATCAACAAGGGATGAGTTGATCCAAGGCTGAGAATACAACAAGTCAGAGAGGTAGTGAGTACCAGTCAGTGTAGAGCCAACCAGGAGGACGTAGTTCAGCCAGCTCCACGCATAGGCTGTGTAAGCCTAGCCAGGGTGACGCAGACCCAGCCAACGCGACATAGGGGCAACGCAACACCAGCTAGGGTGACGCAGTCCCAACTGGGGTAGCGCAACACTAGTCAGGGTGACGCAATGGGGACGCTAGCCAGTCAAGGGCTGACGCAGAGGCAGTGCTGAGGGTTCTAGTGGGCCAGAAGGGGCTCGTAATCTGTTATCCCGTTTGAGGGTATGATACAACCATATATTTTGTCTCCAAGTGAAAGGTACTTATTGCCGTGTAATTTCTCTGTAGTGTCTGTTGGTTTTTAAGAAACAATCCCTTCGCTGTGTGAGGAATCAATGCTTAAGACATTTCATAAATATATGTCACAATTACGATATCAAATGGCCTCTGTTTAACACCTTTGGAATTTAATTACTTAATACCCTCAATAATCTGATTTAATGAAAGCCTTCACAATGCCATAAACTGCTGATACTTGAATGAAATGAAAAGAAGAACTGTAAGAGAAACTCAAAATGATATGCTGACAAACAAAATCTATCACTTTTAAGTTTCAGAGGAAATCATGGAGGGAGAGGAAACTCGAAATAATATGCTGTAAACACAGAATCTATTACTTTAAAGTTTCATCAGGAGTTTGTGAAAAGAGAAGAGATGAAGTGAAGGAGCGCAAATTAAGGTGATTTAACTCTTACTCATAGATGTAATTAAGAGACCCGCTGCTACATTACTTCACTTCATTCAAAGAGGAATAAACACAGAGCGAAACTGGAAAGACATATCAACATCAACAGGTGCAGGAAACTTGATCTTCTTTCATTAATTTTTCAGAAGATTCAATACTAAATTAACAGTCCTCCAGAGGTCCAAAACTCGGAATCCCTTTTCTTTATTTCTATCTACTTAAATACATCAAAGTAGTTCATAACTGCTAAACTTCTTGAAACTCTTAGACTGCGAAAACTGTTAAGATTACTTATGCAATCATACAGAGAAAACAAATAAAAACTGGAAATATTGTTCGTTTTGCTGAATCTGATGTTGTTGATGTGTCCTCCCGAAGTGCTAAGGTGTCTTTTCTGGTTATGATGCAGTAGCGACACAGTTCTGTAACGACGCCTCGGTGCCTGACTTGACCCAGCTGTCGTGCTTCCCACAGTGCCACTATACATTATTATGCCCGACTCTGCCTATGCCTCTTTATTCATTGGCCGCCCCTTCGCATTACCTTATCGCATACACGGCTGCAACTTTATACAAACCCTGCAGATCTGTGGTTTATGGGCCCACACACGACCTGACCAAGCAGAAGCAATCGCTCTTCGTGACTTATTCGATATCACACGTCGACAACTATAACAAATAGCTTAAATGGTAAACATTAATAATGCCGATGTGCAAAATCGCTCTGTTTGCAATTTAACCTCCATCCTTGATCTGCGCCCCAATCCAACGGTCCCGTTCCACTGTCTTGCACCGCCATCTCTCGCTTGTCGCATCGCAACCAAAATACTTTACCTTGCAAAGTCTTAATGCTAAATTCTAAACCTGTCGACGTGCAATATGCGCTGAATCGCTGTGCCAACACGTGGCTCCTCCCTTTATCGTGTCGCAAGTTTCGCTTCTTACCGCATCGCAAGTTATTTTGTTTAACTTGCGAATTCCTTAACACGTAAACTAAATAATTGCTGATGCGAAATCGTGCTATGCTGACACGTGTCCACTTCGCAACTTTTGAAACTGAACTTTGCGATGCAACCTGGTCCATCCATCTCTCACTTTAATTCTGCGATTTAATCTTCGCCGTTAGATTGCCTCCTTTGGGAACCTTCTAAAGGTTTTCTGCCTTAACCGATTTCTCTGTTTTTGCGGCTGTCGCCGCTCTACATCTCCATCTTCTCCATGCTACTCCCTGTGATAGTTCATTCAATGAACTCGTGCAACTCCATCTTTCTCCACGGTGTTAAAACCCTCCTGAGCTTTATTCTTGTTATCCAATCCTTCGACCTACCTTCACATCTCATCACGAAATGTTAATGTACCAACATATAAATCAAAATTCTTCTTCGACATACAAACTTTTACATTTTCTAACATATATGCTTTTTTGGTGTTTTGAAAAAATATTTCAAAGGTAAATGCAAATGAGCCACAACATCTGGCTCCACCTGGGGATGGTGCTTTTTACCACGGAAGCGCTAAAAACCGCAGATTAGTGCCTTATCCATTGGGCATGGAGTCATATATTTCTTGGTAACATATGAACAATGAGCAATCCGGTATTTGCAATGGTGGAATGCTGACTTTTAATGCTGGAAATAATGCTTTAGATACTCCCGTTCACAGGCAGTTGTACTGACTCTCCATCTAGATCTTCCAGAATGAATGTGTTATTTGACCTTGTCTTAGAGATTCTGTATGAACCATACCAGAGAGGGTCAAATTTACCATGCTTCCCCTTTTCTTCTCATCTGGTGTCCCATCTTAGTAACAAATCTCTTGCTTGAAAGAGAACTTCTTTTGCTTTTTTGTCAAATATAGACTTCATCTTTTCCTGATAAATAATCAAGTTATCCCTGACTTTGTTTTTGTTTTCACTTGATTCAATTATTTTGTTCAATCTTCTTACCAGAGCATTAGGTTCTTTTTGAGCTTCTTGAAGGAAAGAAATCACTGGTTTGGCCAGCTGAGTAGGAAATAGTGCTTGAGTCCCATAAACTAGTTCATAGGGAGACTTCCTAGTAGATCTCCTGGTGGTGACTCGAACTGCCCAGAGGGCAAACTTCAACTTCATATCCCAATCCTTCTGATTCTCAGTGATTGTCTTTGTAAATTTATGTAGATGTTCTATGCTTGATGCAACTTTACTTTTATTACAGCAATCACATAAACAGTTAAGTAAAATGCTGATAGAACATACCAGTGGATCTATAGAAGACAAACCAGAAACAGGAGAATGTGTTGGTGCGTTACGGCAGTCAGCAGGATGCTTCAACCAGCAAAGTCTTATTGGTCGGCCAACCCAGAATGTGTCACAACAGTCCTCAAATCAGTCACTAGTCAACTCAAAGTCAACCCTAGAAAAGTCAACGCAGGGCAGCAGCAATAAAGTCAATGCAGGTCCAACTTCGGTCAACCTTTTGACCTCGATTTTTGTGCCAATGAGTACGGCCTTCAAAAAGCGAACCCTCCACCAAATTTCAGCAAATTCGGACCATGCGTTGACCAAAGTCAACGCTGGTCAAACTTTCCTAGAAACCCTAACTGCAGAAATTTCGTCCTTTTTCCAGCTTCAGCAACTTCGTCCTTTTTCCCACGTGAGAACTGCTTCTCAGATGCTCGTATCCAATCAGAGGAGGAGATGTGTGTGATGAGTGAGTGAGTGAAATGCTCTCCAACGTTGACTGTATATATATCCATCATTGAGGTGTGTGACACATCTGCTGGGGGTGTAAAACCTTAAGGCCGACCTGCACATATTTGAAATTATTAAAAATAAATTCAAAATAAATGTTCCACTCATCAGATTAAGATCAATTTTATATTGATCTTACACCTCTCCGAAAGAGGAACCCAATAAAAATATTGGTATCTTCATCTGAGCATCACAACATGGAGTTTGGACCTAGTTGTCCAATTTTAACAGTCTTCTTCAAGATTCTGACCAATGTCTTATTTGAGGACTCTGCCAATCCGTTCCCTTAGGGATGATATGTTGTGGAATGTGATAAAATTACATTATATGTCCGATAGAAATTAATGAAACGAGCAAAGTTAAATACGTGAGCATTATTAGTCACAATTTTGACTGGACATCCGAATCTGCTGAAAATGTTTTCCTCCAGAAACTTCATCAATACTTGGTCATTCGCCTTCTTAGTGGGTATTGCTTCAACCCATTTTGTAAAGTAATCAGTGGCAGTGAAAATCCACTTGAACTGTCCACTTGATGGTGGATTGACCTCTCCAATAAAATCCAATCCCCATTGCCTGAAAGGTTCTTCAATAAATACTGGGATGAGAGGTAACGAAGCAACTTTTTTCTTTTCAGCAAACAACTGACACTTTTGACAACTTCTGACCAGTCTATAAACATCTACAAACAGGGTTGGCCAATAGAAGCCCGACTTGGGAATTTTATGAGCAGTGACCTTCTAGCTATAATGTCCTACACACAGACTTTCATGATATTGTTTGGTGACTTCAATAGATTCTCCTTCGGTCAAACATAACAGCAAAATACCAGCAAAATCTTTCCAGTATAGCTTTGCTTCTACGATAACATATGGCTGAGAATTGAGCTTGAGAGCTTTGTATTTTGTTCTATTTAGTGAATTTGGACAGGAAAAGAAACACATGTAATGCACAATATCTTTATACCAATCAGAGCACAAAAATTTGTATTGAATACCTGTTTTGGACTTGTTTTGACCTTCTTCATTAACAGTTCCATCCACTGGTGCCAACAGATTGATTCCCATGGCTTGAAAATTTGTTTCTATCAACAAATTTGCTAACCCTTGTCCCTTGACCAGCTTGGTGGGTTTGATGTCCAAATCATACTCTTGGATTTTTGCTATCCACTTCCCCCTTTTTCCTTCAACATCACTTTGGACTAGCACGTCTTTCACAGCAGAATTAGGAACATAAGCAGTTATTTGGGACTGTAACACGTAAGTCCTGAAGGCTTTCAGTGCTTTGACCAAAGCATATACTTGTTTCTCCAAAATATTGTATTTGAGCTCAGCATCTCTAAGAACTTTACTGAAAAATGCAACTGGCTGCTCCTTACTATCTTCATTTTTCTGCAACAACACAACAACAATAGTAGTGGGGGATGCAAATGAGAATATCTGAAAGGGCTTTTGATAGTCTAGACTAATCAGAACTGGAGCTTCCTGCAGTGCTTTCTTTATTCTAGCAAATGCTTCTCTTGCTCCCTTATCCCATTTCACTTCTGCATTTTTCTTCAACATATCTGTTATATTTCTCACAATCTCAGCATAATTGGGCACAAATCTCCTCAGAAAGTTTATTTTTCCCAGGAATCTCTGGATATCTTTCTTGCTTCTAGGTAAATGAATAGTCTGAATGGCTTCCACCCTTGCTGGGTCAATCTTTACTCCTTGTTTAGAAACTATGTGATCCAATAATTTAGCTTCTTCTAAGGCAAATAATGATCTCTTGGGATTTAATGATAGACCAAACTTTTTGCACTTTTGAATTTTTTTTTGCAAATGCTCCAAGTGTTCATCACCTGATCCTGAGAAAACAGTTACATCATGCAGAGATATAACTACAAACCTGTCACCAACGAAGGCTATGTCCATGGCCCTCTGAAATGTTCCACCTGCGTTCATAAGGCCAAATGGCATCCTTGCGTACATGAAGGTGCCCCAGGGCGTAGTGAAAGCAGTCTTCTTCTGATTTTCTTTTTCTACTACTACCTGATTATACCCAGAAAATCCATCAACCATAGACAACCTGTGAGCTCCTGTCACCTTCTATAAGACATAATCCATTTTCGGCAGAGGATAGTTATCTTTTAGGGATGCTCGGTTCAAGTTCCTGAAGTCTACACACAGTCTTATCTCTCCATTCTTCTTTCTTATAGGGACCAGATTAGAAACCTAGTCCGAATATCTGAGAGGGACTATAATTTTCACCTGTAATAATTTCTTGACTTCTTTTTCGATTGGAGCTAACAACAATGGATTGATATGTCTGAGCTTTTGTCTGTGTGGTTTGAGTCCTTCCTTCAATGGAATCTTACGCTGAATTATGCTTTTGTCATATGTTTTCAGGTCTTCATATGACCAAGCAAACACATCCATATATTTCTTAAAAAGATCAATGCATCTTTCAAACAGTCCTCCAGAGGTCCAAAACTCAAAACCCCTTTTCTTTATTTCTATCTACTTAAATACATCAAAGTAGTTCGTAATTGCTGAACTTCTTGAAACTCTTCGACTACCTAAACTGTTAAGATTACTTATGTAATCATACAGAGAACAAATAAAAATTGGAAATATTGTTCGTTTTGCTGAACCTGATGGTGTTGATGCGTCCTCTCGAAGTGCCAAGGTGTCCTTTCTGGTTATGATGCAACAGCTGCACAGTTCTGTAATGACGCCTTGGTGCCCAACTTGACCCAGCTGTCGTGCTTCCCACAGTACCACTATACATTCTTCTGCCCGACTCTGCCTATGCCTCTTTATTCATTGGCCGCCCCTTCGCATTACCTTATCGCATACACGGTTGCAACTTTATACAAACCCCGTGGACTTGTGGTTTACGGGCTCACACACGACTTGACCAATCAGAAGTAATCGCACTTCGCAACTTATTCGATATCACACGTCAGCAACTATAAAAAATAGTTTAAATGGTAAACAATAATAATGTTGATGTGCGAAGCCGCTCTGTTTGCGATTTAACCTCCACCGTTGATCTGCGCCCCAATCCAACGGTCCCGCTGTACTGTCTCACACTGCCATCTCTCGTGTGTCGCATCACAACCAAAATACTTTACTTTGCGAAGTCTTAATGCTAAATTCTAAACCTGCCTTCCAGAGTGACGCAGGAGCAGCCTGCGCTGTGCAGTCGCTGCGCTGAGCCAATCTGCTCATGTAGAGGCCAACTAGAGGGATGCAGTCTAGTTTTGACGTTGTTGTGCATATTTTCCATAGTCTGGAAGTGGAGCTTTGGATCTTCAAAAGTTGTTGGTGTGGTAGAGGTTCTGTCGGTGCAGAATCGTTCCTAACAAAGGTGACAAGAGCGGGAGGAGGATAATTGCTCAGCAGATTTGAGATTCGATCAGGTGGGTGATCGTAGAGAACTGTTTAGTTGTTTTTTGGCTGAGGGTTTCCGGGAGGGAAATCAGTTGTCAGAGAGAGCAACTACTATAGAGGGTTTCTAATCGCCAAGAAATACAAATCCAGTATTTCTGTTGAGTGTTGCAGCAGAAAGAGGGAGAGGAGTATCTATTTTGACAGATTTGAGCAAAGATGGTGTCTCATGGACTAAGAGATCAGGACAGGTTGGATGACATGTCCAACTTCGTTATCTGGAGGGCTAGGATCCTGATAGTCCTAGATGAGTATGGCATCAAGGACCATGTTGAGAGAGTCCTAGTTGTGCCAGCCGATGCAGATCCTCTGAAGAAGTACAGGGAGAATCAAGCACGAGCAAAGCGCTTGATCATGGACGGAGTCAAAGACCACGTCGTACCACATATTGCCGGGAAGAACACGACAAATGAAATGTGGGTAGCCTTGGACATGATGTATCAGGGAGGCTCAATACAAGGAAGAAAGCTTCTGGAGAATCAGATGCGGTTGTTCCAGATGCAGAAGGGCGAGGATATAGACCCCTTCCTCTTCAGACTTCAAACTATCCGGGATCAACTAATCGCCATGGGTACGAATTCGGATGAGGGGCTCTTGGTGAGGACTGCCCTGAATGCAGTCACGAGGAATGGGGAACGTTTGTCCAAAGCATCTTGGGTAGGGCAGCGTTACCATATTGGGCGGATATGTGGGCAATCCTCTGACAGGAGGAAATCAAAAGGATGACCAAGAGGCAAAGCACTGGCAGCCAGACAGTCAAAGTAAAGAAGGAAGAGGAGGATGCAACCCTTGCATCGAAGGAAAGGAGGAAACAAGGGAAGAAGAAGAGGGACCTATCCAAGGTCTTATGCTTTAATTGTGGTGAACTTGGACACTTTGCCAGCCATTGTCCTAAGAAGCAGGACAAGGGATCTTCTGAATCCAAGGCAATAGCAGCTGAGAGAGATGATGAGAGTGGTGATGATGTAGCCATGAGTGCTCATGAGCCACGTAAGTGGGGCGACATTGATCTGTAGAGCAACTGCAGATGGGGGTGGTGAGATCCTTGAGGTGCCCAACTCTTGGTCACATACGAGCTATGGGAGCCTTAAGACGGTAGCGGGACAAGTGGAGCAGTGGGTGCAGGAGATCACGATGAAGCAGAGTGCAGCTTGGAGGCTGTAGAGGGAGCAACAACGCAGAGGGGTTGATGGGACTTCGACAACGCAGAGGAGGCAGTGGTTACGCAGTGCAGAGTTGTAGCAGCGCAGTGGCTTCAGGAGGACAACGTAGAGCAACAACCAAGGGAGCTTCAGTGATGAGATGCAGACCCGACTAACTTGTCTCTCAATGATTGGGCGAGGGTCCTTCAGTTGTTTACTTCTCAGCAACTGAGTTGCAGTGCAACAGTGGGCAACACGATGCATCAATTTGAGAGGGAGCTGTAGTACGGATGGAGCAGTGTCAGTGGTAGTGACATGGGCAACAGTATAGGGAGCAACAACGCAGTGGAAGGAGGGTAGTAGGCCAAGCATCAACAACGCAGAGACCGATGTCGAGATTTGGCAATACTTGGTGTGGATGTATTGCTAGAGCACACGTGCTAAGAGGGAGTGTTGAGATTTTGAGGTAGCATCGAGTGTGCTCTAGCCCTGAGATTTTTGGAAGGGCTAAGACACAAGACCTCCAAAACCCATAAAGCATTTGGAGGAATTTCATCTGGTGTGTGAGATATTAAAATAATCATTTTTTTTAATGAGGACCCAAAGTCTAACTTAGGGAATTAGAAAAATTAAAGTGAATTAATTAAAGCATGTGATGAAATGTTCTAAGTGACGCAGATCAAATAATCTTTTAATCTGAACCGTCGATAAGAGATTAGATCACGACCGTTGGTGTTTCAACGAGAAAAGTATAAGAGAAAGGCTTGGAGTTAGTTGGACACACACACACACACATTGGCAGAGCACTGAAATTAAGTCGAATTTCTGGGGCGGGGTTTTGTTGAGAAATTTGAAACGAATTGCAGTGCAGTGAGGTGCAGAGATCGGCGAGGGATGAGTTGATCCAAGGCCGAGAAGATAGCAAGACGGAGAGGCAGTGAGTACCAGTCAGCGCGGAGCCAGCCAGCGCAACACGGGGGCAGCGCAAGACCAGCCAGGGTGACGCAGTCCCAGCCGGGGCAGCGCAACACCAATCAGGGTGACGCAGTAGGGATGCTGACTAGTTAAGCGCTGACGCAGAGGCTGTAGAGGCAGCGCTGAGGGTTCCAGTGGGCTAGAAGGGGCTCGTGATCTGTAAATCCTGTTTGAGGGTGTGATACAACCATATCTTCTGTCTCTGAGTGAAAGGTACTTATTACCGTGTAATTTCTCTGTAGGGCCAACGATGTCTGGTGACCAGATTGTTGTATTCAGATTCTTCATAATAATATAAACCCTCTAGAGCCGCTGCACTGGTTTTCCCGCATTGGGTTTTTTCGGGGACATTTGTCCGTAACGTCGTGTGTAATCTTGTCACATGTGTGTACTGTTCAGTAAATGATTTGTAAATGTGTACACTGCAGTTAGTGTCTGCTTTAGTGTTTTTCTAAATATTTCAGTTAAATAACTTGTTAAATGTTAATGAAACAAGTAGGCGAAGTAGATCTAGATACTGCAATAGGGTTTCTATTTTGAAACTTTCACAGAACATACATGGCTCAGATTGAACAATAGTACTCATAACAGCTAAGTACCCTTGATACTTGTTTGATTTCTTAATTTTACGGAATGTCCTCTTGGAGCAATATGTCTTTCAGCATCTTCGAGAGTGTCTTTTAGTTTTTTCAGCATTTGTGCCATTCTCAGTTGCTGCTCAAGGTACATCTTCCATTGCTCAGAAGATCCCTCATACAACATGGCCAGGGCTTCCCACATTTGCTTGGTAGTATCTTTGCCAGCTACATGGGACACAATGTGATCCTTGACTCCATCAAGGACTAGCCTTTTCGCCTTCGCCATATTAGCCTTGTACTGCTTCAATGGATATGGATATGCAGGGACAACTACCGTGTTCTCCACAAAGAGCTTGAGATCATATTCATCTAGAAGAAAATTGATCCTTGTGTTCCAGATCACGTAGTTGGAGGCTCCCTCCAAATGGTCCTAATCTCTAAGCCCGTGAGCTGCCATGGCCATCAAATCTGTCGAATCTGCTCCTCTTCTTCCCCCTCTGTGCAACACTGGACAGGCTTACACATTCCTTGTGGAGCTCGTAGATCTGCTGCTCAGATCTTGGAAGAACTAAAAGTCCTTGGCTAGGAATATCCTGAGAGAGAAAATTCCCTCACTGTGCTGCTTCTTCCTCTTTTGACACTTTCTCTGATACCATGTGAAAATTCCAAGATCCTAGATCTAAGAATCCCTGCTGCTACAATTGAACTACTTCTCGTACTTGTAAATTCAGATTTCACAAGTTATTAACAAATTACTTTTGGAAATACTGAAGCAACCTTCACTCATTAAAATACATTTGTGAAAAGGAAACTAAGCAAGAAAGAATAATGCAAACACAGGACACCGTTATTTTTGGACAAATGTTGTTAGGTCGTTATATTACTAGTATAGTCCCTTATTGTTGTTAGTGTAACCCCCTTTATGTTATTGTTGTACCCTTGTAACCCCCATATTGTTATTATTGTTAAGTAGGCTAGGATTACATTGTGGCCCCATGGACTCCTATATATAGAGAGGAGGTTTTGTCATTTGTATCATCCAAGAATTGTTCATTCATGTAATGTATTGGAGGTTTCCCCCTCGAAGTGGCTTATTTCTAAGGAGTTGATATCTCTTTTCTTCTCTGTTTGGAGCTGGTTTCACAACATTTGGAATTAGAGCTTTGGATTCTAGGGTTTCGTTGCCCCAAACAGGGCATCGTGGCATTTTCGCTATAAATTTTTTTCTACGAAGGTTCAGAAGCTGAAATTTTTAGAGTGCGAAGCTGAAATCCTGAGGAACATCTTCGCAAAATTTCAGAGCTTGGTTCGCAATATTTTCGGAGATATGATTTGTGGAAGTTAGGTCTTTTTGCAGGCTCCTGAATTTAACCTAAACAGGTCATCATGGCATTTTCGCTATAAATTTTTTTCTACGAAGGTTCAAAAGCTGAAATTTTTAGGGAGTGAAGAAGAAATCCTGAGGAAGATCGTCACAAAATTTCAGAGCTTGGTTCACAATATTTTCTGAGATATGGTATGTGGAAGTTAGGTCTTTTGCAGGCTCCCAAATTTCATTTCAAAGAGGTGATCGTGGGAAAATCTTCATAACTCTCTCTCTGAGCATCGGATTAGAATTCTGTAAAAAGTGGCCACAAGTAGACAGAGTGTAGTTTTTGCTATATCAATTTCAGAGCCAAAGGAGGAAACAATGACACGTGGCAGGTCGTACAAGTTCGCTTTACTGAACCAGTCCATAAATAGGTCATCGTAGGAGATTGGGCATAACTTTGTCTTCAAGAATCCAAATCAGGTCAGACCTGTGGCATTCAAAATAAGCTTCAGAGGGCTACTTCAGGGCCAAATTTCAGATATTGAAGATCCGAAATCACAGAGATAATTCAGTTTCAATATCGAGCTCCTCAAAATCAAGAAAAAGGTGTGTTTTTTTTTCAAATTGCATAAGTCTGGTTTGAAAAATCAGTTCTAGGTGATTCCAAAGGCCTATTGAGCATAGATATCAGTATTGGGTTCTAAAATGCCTCCTAAAAAGAATTCAACACCCATTAAGCCTTCAGAAGGCTCTACTATGACTCATAAAGACGAAGAAATGCAACATGAGATATCAAAAGTCCATGAGCAAGTGCACCAAATTTCGCTTTCGCAAAGGGCAACAAAAAATGAAATGGAAGTTTTGAAGAAAGGCATGGAAACTAAGATGGATGGTTTGAAGAAAGGCGTGGAAGATAAGATGAATGGTTTGGAAGCTAAGATGGATGGCATGGAAGCTGGCATGGAAGCTAAGATGGATGACATGGAAGCTAAGATCGATGAAAAAATGGAAAACATGAAGAATGATCTAAAAGTAGACATCGAAGGTTTGACAAAGTTGATACAAGAAATGTTTCCTAATGGCGAAAAGATATTAGAGGAAACTCATGATGAGAACAAAATAAATGTTGATCGTGATTTCATAAACTCTAATGTTGGATTAAAGAACGACCATATTCCAAAGATGGATATGAGGAAGTTTGATGGCAAGGATCCCGTAACATGGATACTACAGATGGAGCAATATTTTGATCTCAATAATGTGCAAAACACACAAAAGGTACGCATTGCAACTTTACATTTAGAACAAAATACATTTGTATTTGCTCCCGTAAAAAAATTGTCACTTGGTCAATTTTTACAGAGGAAATGATAGCACATTATGAGGATACAAAAAGCAACACCTTCTTTAGCCAATTGATCAATCTCAAACAAAAGGGTTTAGTGGCGGAGCACATTGAGGACTTCCAAAAACTGAATATAAGGGTAACTAATATTCCAGAGGAACACAGGATTGATGTCTTCATAGGGACTTTAAAGAATAACATCCAACATGAAGTTCGCGTTTGGGAACCAGATTCATTAGAGAAGGCATTCAGGTTGGCAAGAAAAATAGAATGTAAAATTATGGCGACAAGGAAGCCTACCACTCACATCCATAAAGATGGAAATGTTGCTACTCCTAGACTTCCACAACCTACAAGGTTGACACTACAACAATTGGAAGAAAAAAGAGCAAAAGGGCTTTGCTACAGTTGTGATAGCAAATACACTAAAGGTCATAAGTGTGCTGAGAAGAAATTATTTTACATAGATTGTGAA
Source organism: Pinus albicaulis (assembly GCA_034641835.2). Classification (NCBI taxonomy): domain Eukaryota; kingdom Viridiplantae; phylum Streptophyta; class Pinopsida; order Pinales; family Pinaceae; genus Pinus; species Pinus albicaulis. Next base: position 310,172,048 of record CM076569.1, read on the forward strand.
GAGGAGGAAGAAAATGAACAAGAAACTTCAAAAGAAGAGGATATACACCAGGAAGCAACCCTAGAAGAAGAAGAATAAGTGAGTTCGACCATATCATGTAATGCATTGGCATGAATTACCACTCAAACTCTCAAGATAGAAGGACATATCAAGAAGAAAAAGGTAATAGTGTTGATTGATTCGGGTAGTACCCATAATTTTATTCATTGTAAGGTAGCCAAGGAATTGAATTGTTTCCTATACCCAGCACCAGAATGTCAAGTGATGGTTGCAAATGGAGGAACTATAAATTGCTCGGGAAAATGCCATAATATCAAGCTAACCATGGGGGAATATGTATTGACTAGTCCAATGCTTTCCATTCCTATGGGAGGTGCTGATGTTGTACTAGGAGTACAATGGTTACAATCTTTGGGGACCGTAGCTTTTAATTTTCAAGAAATTTTCTTGAAATTTTTTTCAGAAGGAAAGGAAGTCGAATTACGGGGTATTGAAGGGAAGCCAGGAAGGATAATAAGCTCTAATGTCGTGACAAAGCTTCTAAAGAAAGAACAACGAGGCGTAATTGCACAATTATGCTCACTAGAAGTTCCGACATCAAAATCATCTATTTCTGCAGATCTCCAACAAGTCTTGGACAATCATTCCAAGGTGTTTGAAACTCCCAAAGGACTCCCACATATTCGTGATCATGATCATGCTATTCATTTGATTCCTGGAAGTGTTCCTCCAAACATCAGGCCTTATAGATATCCTTACTTCCAAAAGAGCGAAATTGAACGTATGATTGCAGAAATGTTAGAGGCGGGTATAATTCAACTTAGTCAAAGTTCTTTCTCTGCTCTTGTAGTATTGGTACACAAGAAGGATGGATCATGGCGAATGTGTCCGAATTATAGGGAGCTCAATAAGCTCACCATTAAAGACAAATTTCCCATTCCTTTGATTGATGAATTATTGGATGAATTACATGGAGCAATTTATTTTACCAAGTTGGATCTTCGTTCAGGATATCATCAAATTAGAATGAAGACTGAAGATATTCCGAAACAACATTTCGAACTCATGAGGGTCATTATGAATTTTTGGTCATGCCTTTTGGCCTTACCAATGCACCTTCTACATTTCAAGGGTTGATGAATTCCATTTTCAAACCCACCCTTAGAAAATTTGTGCTAGTATCTTTTGATGATATACTAATCTACAGCAGGTCTTGGAAGGATCATGTTGAACATGTTGACAGGGTGCTCAAACTATTGCAGGAGAAACAATTATATGCAAAAACATCCAAATGTTTCTTCGGAGTACAAGAGGTGGAATATCTGGGTCATATTATATCTCACGAGGGTGTTAAAGTAGACCCTAACAAAATTAAAGCCATTAAGGAATGGAAAGTCCCAAAGACAATAAAGCAGTTGCGAGGATTTCTCGGGTTAACAGGCTATTATCGCAAGTTTGTTAAGAATTATGGGAGAATAGCAGCACCTCTAACAACATTATTGAAGAAAGATGCATTTTCATTGACTCCTGAAGCAACTAAGGCCTTTGAACATCTTAAAGAGGCAATGTGCCTAGCACCGGTCTTAGCTACGCCAGACTTCACAAAAACCTTTATTGTGGAATGTGATGCCTCAGGAAATGGAATTGGTGCAGTTTTAATGCAGGAAGGAAGACCCATTGCTTTGAAAGTCGTCCAATCAAAGGAAAGTATTTACAGAAACCTATTTATGAGAAGGAAATGTTAGCAATACTACATGCACTAAAGAAATGGCGAACTTACCTAATGGGAAGACACTTCAAGGGAAAAACTGATCATGATAGTCTTAAACACTTTTTGGAACAAAGACTATCTTCAGAAGAACAGCAAAAATGGGTCACAAAGATGTTGGGTTATGACTTTGAAATAATCTACAAAAAAGGAAAGCTTAATGTTGTTGCAGATGCACTCTCAAGAAAGGATGGAGAGGTGGAAGCATTGCTTTGTGCCATTTCTATTATCCAACCAGATTGGATAACTGAAGCAAGAGATGAATGGAAGAAGGACAAAGATGTATGGACACTCATTCAAAAGTTGAAGCAAGATCCTAGTACATCTGATACATTTAGTTGGAAAAATGATTCCTTATGGTACAAAGATCGCTTATATCTTTGCAAGAATTCCCAACTAAAACAAAAGATTCTTCTGGAATTGCACACTTCTCCTTTAGGAGGACACTCAGGATTTTTAAAACTTACCACAGGGTGAAGAAAGAATTTTTTTGGGATGGCCTTAAATCTGATATTTAAAAGTTTGTGGCGGAATGTTTGGTTTGCCAGCAGAATAAAGTGGAAACAATTAAGACCCCGGGACTTCTACAACCTTTATCCATTCCAAGTCAACGTTGAGAGGAGATTTCAATGGATTTTATCACAGGTTTACCTAAGTCCGAAGGAAAGAGTGTCATCATGGTGGTAGTTGATAGACTTACCAAGTATGCACACTTTTGTGCATTATTTCATCCATTTAAAGCAAGTACAGTTTCTACTACATTTATGGACACAATTCAAAAGCTACATGGAATCCCAAGGGTTATTGTGAGTGACAGAGATCCCATTTTTACTGGAAATTTTTGGACGGAGTTATTTTCTTGTTTGGGTACTCAATTAGCTCATAGCTCATCTTATCATCCTCAATCTGATGGTCAAACTGAGATAGTAAATAAATGTTTGGAAGGCTATCTTCGTTGTTTTGTATCTGATAAACAAACACAATGGGTCAAGTGGTTACCTCTAGCTGAATGGTGGTATAACACTTCCTTCCATACTGCAGCAAAAATGACCCCATTTATGGCACTTATGGATATCATCCACCATCCATCACATCATCTTTAAGAGAAAATTCAAAGGTTCAAGCAGTGGAAGATCACATTGAGCATCAACAAGAAGTTCTCCAACTCTTAAAGGACAACCTGAATTTGGCACAAAATCGAATGAAACAAAAGGCAAATCAACATCGCAGCGAGAGAAGTTTTGATGTAGGAGACTGGGTATTTTTACGGCTACAACCATACAAACAAATGTCCCTCAAGCAAGCTAAGAAGGATAATAAATTATCGCCAAAGTACTATGGTCCTTACAAGGTGTTGCAAAAGATTGGTACTATGACATACAAATTGGAGCTTCCTGCTTCTTCGCGAGTGCATCCAGTTTTCCATGTTTCATGCTTAAAGAAGGTTATAGGTGAAAATCTTCCAGTTCAAACAATATTTCCAGAACTTGATGAGGAAGGAAAAATCATATTGGAACCTGAAGCGGTCACGGAAACAAGAACTCTATAGCTACGAAATCGATCAATTTTAGAGTATCTCATCAAGTGGAAGAACTTACCCACCGAAGATTCTACATGGGAGGATGAGAATTTTATACAGAAGCACCCAGAGCTACTCAAGCGTTGAGGACAACACTTTTTTGAAGGAGAGGGGCATGTTAGGTCCCTATATTACTAGTATTGTCCCTTATTGTTGTTATTGTAACCCCCTTATTGTTATTATTGTACCCCCGTAACCCCCATATTGTTATTATTGTGCCCTTAAATTATTATTGTTAGGTCGGCTAGGATTAATATCAGGCCCCACACCCATATATAGAAAGGAGGTTTTGTAATTTGTATCATCCACGAATTGTTCATTCATGTAATGTATTGGAGGTTTACCCCTTGAAGTGGCTTATTTTTAAGGCGTTGATATATATTTTCTTCTATTTTTGAGTTGGTTTCACAACATTTGGTATCAGAGTTTTGGATTCTAGGGTTTCGCTGCTACAAACAAGTCATCGTGGCATTTTCGCTATAAATTCATGAACACAAATCAGATACTCTTTGGCAATCCCCGTAGAGAATATGACTGACAAAAAATGCTAGTGAGAAAAAAAAAATCGATTCGGAAGCCCGACCGACCAACAACCCCCGGGATCTCGTAAGCCCTCCACTCGTGTCGCGTAGTCTCTCGCACTCGCGTGGGGATTGCGTGTGCTTCGCGTCACCGGTCTTCTGCTGGTCGGACCGGTCTCTTCGGTCTCACACCCCAGTTTCTTCTAAGACCGGGATCTCGACCGACCTCGACCGAACCTCGAATTCCTCGAGGCCGGCAGCGTCGCCTCTCGCGTGGGGACCTGCGTTGGACGGCGTAGTCGCCACACCGCCCTTGGATCTACTTCCTCTCGCCTTCTCTCGCTTTGTATTCGGGCCCAAAGAAAATCTCCAACTTAATTATTCCTCACCGCAATCACAAACACTTGGATCTCGATTTTCTTTAGAGCACTCGTCGTCGTGGGGTGGGACTCGATATCTAGATCCTCTCGGTGTGTGTTACAAATGACCCTCAAGCCTTCCTTTATAGTCTTCTCGTTGACAAATCAATGTCCGAGATTAGATCTCAAATCAACGACTAAGATTAAATTAGACTTGATCTGATTTTTCTAGAAGTTTCACCCACAGTTTACATCAATACTAATTAATTATTTTAATTTCCTAAGTCAGACTTAGGGTCCTCATTAAAAATAATTAATTTTTCTTATAAAACTGTTTCTCTGTGGAATTTCTCAAAATGATTTATGGGTTATTTGTAATGCATGTGTCTAAGCCTCTCCACAAAATTTGGGGCTTAGAGCACATCCGATGCCACCAAAAATCAACAATTCGTACTTTGCATTATACCTCAGACTTGTCCGAAATTCTATGTTGAAGTGAGGCCACAGTCCTCTTATATATAGAGGTGGTGTTCCCTGGTTCTAGGAGATGACACTTGCGGGGTGGTTTCCTCGACTTGCCTCCTGTTATGAGGCCGACTTTACCAAGGAGAGTATACATCATATTTAAATCGACTTGTGGAGAATATTTGACAAGGTCTTGAAGGCATACATTTACATTAGTAAATTGTCTTCACGAGTGTAACACTTCTTCATATACATGACTCTTTAATTATATATTACATATTTATGACAAGATGACAAACCCCTAAGAGACATCAAGAAGAAGTCCTTGACCTATAATAAAAACTCTTCACTCATGAAACCCATGAGGCAAGCATTACAAAATACATTTTATTATCTTTGTCTTCTTCATTACATAAATTCATAATTATCGGTCATTATGAAGACCGAACCTAGTTACACTTTCTAACAAACCCCATAAGAACTTTGGTAGGCGTTGGTCATGGAGCATGGCATGGGTGGCTTCTATGATTGTTCGATTCTTCTTAGTAACTCCATTTTGTTCAGGAGTATATGGAGTGGTGGTCTCCCTCTTAATGCCAACCTCTCTACAAAAGTCATTGAATTCATTTGATTCATATTCGGTTCCATTCTCGATCCTCAATATTTTTATTTTCTTCCCTGTTTGATTTTCAACCAAGGCTTTGAAAGAACGGAACCATTTGAATACTTTGTCCTTCTTCTTCAAGAAATAGATCCATGTTTTGCGAGAGAAGTCATCCACAAAAATTGCATAGTATAAGTATCCTCCTAATGATGTTACAGGCAACATACCAGATAGATCAAAATGGACCAATTGAAGAATGTCGGTAGTTTGACTTTCACTTGAAGGGAATGGTCCCCTTGTAATTTTTCCAACTACACAACCCTGACAAACACCTTCATGATTTATGTTGAACTCGGGCATACCTGTGACCATCTTCCTTACCCCAGGTAAGGCTTCCTAATGAAGGTGCGAAAATCTTCGGTGCCATAATTCATATTGAAGAGAAGTATTGCAAGTCAAGGCTCCTAAAGGACTTCCTCCAACTTGATAGAGACCTTCAACCCTAAATCCAATTGTAAATGCATCTTTAGGGTTTCTTTGCCAAATACATATATTTCCATCAATGAATGCTACCTTGAATCCTTTATCTTCCATCACAAAAATAGACACCAGGTTATTCTTTAAATCAGGTACATATAATACTTCTTGTAGATGAAGTTACAGGTTTAACTTTAACCTCGACTTAAGTGAAGAGTGACAGCCCCTATCCCTTTCACGGGTAGGTTGGTTTTGGCTTCAAGTATGATCTCCAAATTAGTCTTCTTTTCAATAAGATTTGAGAGGGCCTTCTTGTACCCAGTGAAGTGCCTTGGGGCAGCACTATCAATCAACCAATGATCCAAAGTATCCAAAGGAGAGGCAGTAGTAAGGGTGGAAATAAGATAAAATTCCTTTTGTTTTTCTACAACATTACTTTTCTCATACCTGGAGTTTCTTGTCCTTTTAGGGTTTTAGAAGGTCGACCTTTTCGTTATCGAGCAACAAGAGCATTTCTCTTTCTTTATTATTGATCCTGTTATTCCTTGTTAAAATTTGGTTACAGGAGGACAGGTGGTTCCCTAAGGCTTTAATCTTTGGCCTAGGGAAAAGTGTCCAAAAGATTTTAACTTCTCTCCTAAAGTGACTTTATAAAGTTATAAAGTCAAATCTAATTTAAAAGTGACTTTAAGTGATAAAGTTACTAGAGTCTAATTTTAAAGTGACTTTAATAAAGTCAATGTGAAATTAGAAAATGAAAAGTGACTTTGGAAATAAATGACTAAGTGGATCTTTATTAAAGTGAGGTGAATTAAAAAATATGAAGTGAGATTTAAACGAGTATTTAATCTCAGCTCTAGATCTAAAGCTATCTCAGCCATTGGATTTAAGGATTCCCCAAAAGTCACTTAGGGTTAGGTTAAAGGAGGGAAAGGAGGGAAAAGGTCATTCATTGTTTCATGAGCAGATTGAGAGAAGGAGAAGAAGAGCAAAGGAGATTTCTGAGCAGTGAGGAGAAAGAGGGTAGCAGTGAGGAGATTCAGCAAAAGGTACAACATCATTGATTGGCACAAATACCAATGCAGAAAATCCGTACAGCGAGAGAGAGGCACTGTTTCCAAGAAAGGGAGGCACGAAAATCGAGGAAGAGGGCAATAGCATTAAGCTCGAAAGTTGAGGCAGAAATCTGGGGACGAAAATCAAGGAGAAGTGCTGTTGATTTTTTGGCACAAAAATCGAGAAAAAGGACAACAGCTTTAGCGCTGATTTCAAGGCTGTTTCTGGGCATAAATTTCGAGGACGACTGCTGTACAAATCTGTACAGTCTGTTTCGGCACACTTCTCGAGGTGGCCTTACAACATTTATTGTTGTCATTAATGCTCTAAAATTTTCTTTTTGCAGGTTGCTGATTTGGCACAGTTTCCGAGGCAGTGTGCAAGCACGAAAATCGAGATAAGTCTGTAAATTTGGTTGCTGGAATTTTTACTGTGTTTTTTTGTTTCACTGTAAATGCAATATTCAGAAAATAAAGAGGAGCTTTCGAACTGGTTTTCCCCAAGAGTTGTAGGGGGTTTTTCCAGGGTCACATTGACCAAAGATCAGCGTGTCAAATTTCTGTGTGTGGCTGATTTAATTTTCTGAGTTTTATTTCTGCATTTAAGAATTGTGAAATTTCTAGCATTAGTGTTTTCAGAAAATATTTATTTTTCCAGCATGTTGAATGTATGGCTATGGGAATGGGCATTTAACTTTATGGGATAAATAAGGAGAAACTGAAACCGGGGTTGGGTTATCAAATTTCTACATGATATCAGAGCTATTTTGCTAAAAAGTCAGTTTGGGACAACAAGCAGATTTTTCACACAGAAATTACAACAAGCTGATTTTTTCACACAGAAATCATTACCTTTACTATAGCGGTGTTGTTTTTTCAGTTTATTAGGACAGAAAGCATGTCTTTGGGCTTGAGGGTGGAGGATAGGTTGGATGGGCATAGTAACTACAGTGTATGGAAGGAGAGAATGCAGAGCATCTTTGAGGAAACAGAAGTCTGGGATATCATGGTGCATACCGCACAAAACCCTGTTAATGTGCCTACTGATGCTGTTCAGTTGACAACCTTTAATAAAAAGAATAACAAGGGTAAGAGACTGATTCTAGATGGAATCAAAGACCATTGCATTCCTCATGTGAGAGGAAAGAGACTTGGTCATGAGATGTGGACAGCATTGACCAATCTCTACCAGAGTACCAATGAGAATAGGAAAATGGTCCTAAGGCAAAGGGAAAGAAGCAAGTTTCCACAAGTAGTGGTGGAGGCAAAGGTAAAGGTAAACAGGGGAACACGCAGAAGGACTATTCCAAGGTGAAGTGTTGGAATTGTCAGAAGATGGGACACTATGTAGTTGTGTGTTCGGAGAAGAAGAAGAAGGGGAAGAACCAGAGCATGGCAGCATCAGCAGAGATAGAGGACTTTACGGATCGCTTTGAACGGGAGTTTAGGTTCATTGCTTGTGAGTCCACTAGTGCAGGATCACCTGCCATGGAGGTTGAGAGGGAGTGTGCATTTCCCTCCACTAGCAGAGCATCTTCAGGTATCTGGTATGTTGACAGTGGGGCTTCACGTCATATGACAGGAGTCTGTGAGTACTTCTCAGAGCTCTCAGAGAGTGGCACTGATATATAGATAGTACTCGGAGATGACAGTGTTGTTAGAGCAGTCGGTGTGGAGACATTGACATTTGATAGGGAACCCAAACCTCCCTTGAAGGTGTCAAGTGTTCTATATGTGCCAAGGATGAGGAAGAACCTCATATCCGTCTCAGCATTGGAGGACAGAGGATATGAGATATTGTTCAGGAGAGGATAGGTGCTTATATATCCCAGGGGCGCTCCAGCTGATTCAGCTATAGTGATTGGTGTACGCCATGCAAAGGTGTACAAATTTGCATTTCAGCTCCTTTTGGCATTGAGCAGTAGTACCGGCAGCAAAGCTAGAAGTTCAGAGACCGCAAGATGGGGCACATGTATCATGGAGCCTTGAGGACATTGTGGGAGATCACTACAGGTGTGCCAGATTTCAGTACTGATCACTTTGATACTTGCAGAGGATGTGCGACGGGCAAGTTTGCCAAATCCCCTTTTCTCGGCAATGACAACAAAGCGACTGGGATACTTGATTTGATTCATTCCGATGTGAGCGATCAGATGTCTCATGTTTCCTTGAGTGGATATGAGTATTATGTTTTATTCATTGATGATCACTCCAGGAGGACCTAGATTTATTTCTTGAAGACCGAGGATGAGGTCTTCAAGCGGTTTCAGGAGTTCAAAGCTCTTATGGAGACTCAGATAGGTCGGAAGATCAAGTCCCTGAGGTCGGACAATGGAGGTGAGTACACCCTTGGAGAGTTTGTTGATTATTGTGCGGAGGCAGGCATTAGGAGGGAGTTCACAATATCTTACAACCCTCAACAGAACGGGGTTGCGGAGAGGAAGAACAGATTCTTCAGAGGGGCTGCCAAAGCCATGCTACATGATCAGGGGTTGCCATTGTTTTTGTGGGTAGAGACCTGCAACACTGCTGTATTTTTGTAGAACAGGAGTCTGCATCGTGCCTTGGGGCATGTGACTCCGGAGGAGGCTTTTTCTGGGAAGAAGCCTGATATTGGTCATCTTCATATCTTTGGGTGTATTGCATACTCCTACGTACCCAAGGAGAAGAGGACCAAGCTAGAGCCCACCGCAGAGAAGGGTATCTTTGTGGGCTACAGTGAGACCTCGAAAGCCTTTCAGATTTATATTCCTGCACAGAGGAGAGTTGTTAGGTGGGATGTGAAATTCGAGGAGGACAGGGCTTTCAGGAGGTCATGGGAGTTAGAGTATTTGGATCAGCTGAGTTAGTCGCAGGGATCCAGTGGGCAGGGATCAGGAGGATCTGGAGGTACATCGATTATGGTGTCAGGTCCGTCAATGAGCAGTGGCTTGCAGAGTCAGACGGGTGGTGCTTCGAGCAGCATGCAGAGCAGTCCGCAGAGCAGTTCACTAGGGAGTCCACGAATGGACAGTTCTCACGGTACTTCAACATATACAGGTTCAGGTGCAGGCAGGAGGACATCAGATAGACAGTCAGGAGTTCAGAATTCTGATGATGAGGAGGAGGAGTTTCATTCTCCGGTGGGAGAAGTGTGCTCAGGGAAGAGGAAGCCCAAGTGGTTTCAGGATACCTTGAGAGAGGCCACATCTGTTGCTGCTCCTAAGAGGCCGGTCAGAGAGATTAGACCACCTGAGAGGTTTGGTACCTATATGGCAATGGTTGCCAATATCATTGACTCTGAGCTTTCTAGCTATGATGAGGCAGTTAGCCAGCAGGTCTGGAGAGAGGCCATGCAGGAGGAGTATTCTTCTATCATGAAGAATGATGTTTGGGAGGTGGTGCCAAGGCCTGAGGGCAAATCCGTGGTTACTTCCAGATGGATTTACAAGGTAAAGCATGCTGCAGATGGCAGCATTGAGAAATTCAAAGCGAGGTTTGTGGCTAGAGGGTTCTCCCAGGTAGAGGGAGTTGATTATGAGGAGACCTTCACTCCCGTGGCTCAATATACTTCGATCCGCTCCATTATATCGATAGCAGCAGAGATGGGTTGGAAGATCCACCAGATGGATGTGAAGACCGCATTTCTCAATGGCTTCATATAGGAGGAGGTGTACATTGAGCAGCCACAGGGCTTTGAGGTGCATGGGAAGGAGTCCCATGTGTGCAGACTGAAGAAGGCCCTTTATGGCCTGAAGCAAGCTCCTAGAGTTTGGTACTCCAGGATAGATACATACTTGCAGGAGATGGGTTTCACAAAGAGTGAGGCAGATCCAAACCTTTACTTTATTGTGATAGGTGAGGAGCCTCTCATTCTGGTGCTGTATGTGGATGAATTGGTCATTACGGTTGCAGAGAGACTCATAGAGCACTGCAAGAGAGATCTTGCATCGGAGTTTGCGATGAAGGACATTGGCTTGATGCATTATTTTTTGGGTTTAGAGGTGTGGCAGGAGGAGGGGCATTTCTTCCTAGGGCAGGGGAAGTATATTGTGGACATCCTTGGCAGATTCCACATGGAGGATTGTAGACCCATGTCGACACCGATGATCACCAACTGGAAGAAGCTTCATGCTTCAGATTCCGAGTTGGTGGATCCCACACTGTATAGACAGCTGATTGGTTCCTTGATGTATTTGGTCAACACCAGACCAGATATATGTTTTGCAGTCAACACGATGAGCCAGTTCATGTGTGAGCGCAGGAGGGTGCACTGGGTTGCTGCAAAACACATTTTGCGGTACTTGTAGGGGACAATGGAATATGGTCTGGATTATAGGCAGGGGGATGGAGTGAGATTGGCAGGTTACACTGATTCTGATTGGGCAGGTTGTGCTTCTGATAGGAAGAGCACTTCAGGGTGTTGTTTTGGGTTGGGTTCGACAGTGGTGTCATGGTTCAACCGAAAGCAACAGTCAGTAGCATTGAGGTCAGCAGAAGTAGAGTACATGGTAGCCAGTCGAGCTAGTTGTGAGGCCATCTGGCTTCGCAAGATGTTGTTTGGCTTATTTGGTCAGTTGTTGAGACCTTCAGTGATTTACTGTGATAATCAGAGTTGCATTAAACTTACGGAGAATCCAGTATTTCATGACAGGTCAAAGCATATCGGCATTAGATATCACTTCATTAGAGACTATGTTCAAAAGGGAGCTGTGAAGCTTGAGTATATTCTCACTGATGAGCAGGTTGCAGATATTCTTACCAAAGCCTTACCACGGGGCAAGCATGTCTACTTTAGAGACAAGATAGGTGTGGTGAGGAACACCTTCCTCGGTAAGAGGGAGTGTTGAAATTTGGTTACTGGAGGACAGGTGGTTCCCTAAGGCTTTGATCTTTGGCCTAGGGAAAAGTGTCCAAAAGATTTTAACTTTTCTCTTAAAGTGACTTTATAAAGTTATAAAGTCAAATCTAATTTAACTGTGATTTTAAGTGATAAAGTTACTAAAGTCTAATTTTAAAGTGACTTTAATAAAGTCAATGTGGAATTAGAAAGGGAAAAGTGACTTTGGAAATAAATGACTAAGTGGGTCTTTATTAAAGTGGGGTGAATTAAAAAATAGAAAGTGAGATTTAAATGGACATTTAATCTCAGCGCTAGATCTAAAGCTATCTCAGCCATTAGATTTAGGGATTCCCCAAAAGTCACTTATGGTTAGGTTAAAGGAGGAAAAGGAGGGAAAAGGTCATTCATTATTTCATGAGTAGATTGAGAGAGGAGAAGGGGAATTCAAGGAGATTTTTTGAGCAGTGAGAAGAAAGAGGGCAGCAGTGAGGAGATTCAGCAAAAGGTACAATAGCATTTATTGGCACAATACCAAGGCAGAAAATTCGTATAGCAAGAGAGGCACTGTTTCCAAGAAAGGGAGGCACGAAAATCGAGGAAGAGGGCAACAACATTAAGCACGAAAGTTGAGGCAGAAATCTGGGCACGGAAATCGAGAAGTGCTGCTGATTTTTCGGCACAAAAATCGAGAAAAAGGACTGCAACTTCAGCGCTGATTTCAGGGATGTTTTTGGGGACAAATTTCGAGGAGGGTTGCTGTACAAATCCGTACAACACCGTACAGTCTGTTTCGGCACGCTTCCCGAGGTGACCGTACAACATTTATTGCTGTCATTAATGCTGTAAAATTTTCTTATTTGCAAGTTGCTGATTTGGCACAATTTCCGAGGCAGTGTGCAAGCACGGAAATCAAGATAAGTCTGTAAATTTGGTTGCTGGAATTTTTACTGTGTTTTTCTGTTTCACTGTAAAAGAAATATTCAGAAAATAGAGAGGAGCTTTCGAACTGGTTTTCCCCAAGAGTTGTAGGGGGTTTTTCCAGGGTCACATTGACCAAAAATCAACGTGTCAAATTTCTGTGTGTGGCTGATTTAATTTTCTGAGTTTTATTTCTGCATTTCAGCATTGCGAAATTTCCAGAATTAGTGTTTTCAGAAAATATTTATTTTTCCAGCTTGTTGAATGTATGTCTATGGTAATGGGCATTTAACTTTATGGGAGAAATAAGGAGAAACTGAAAACCGGGGTTGGGTTATCAAATTTCTACATTCCTTTGATTGCCATTGCCTTTGAAATTGTTGTGGTTGTTGTTGTCATCTCGTGGAGTATCCTTCTTTTGAGGACACTCTCTAGCATAGTGTCCAAACTTGTTGCAATTATAGCACCTTCCTTTTCTTTCTTCTTTGAGTCCCTACTTGAATCCTTGTTCTTGTCTCTTTGGACCAACATTGTTCTTCCTCTTTGCATGACCGGAGAAAGCAATAGGTTCATTGCCATTTGAGGGCTTGTCTCTCTCCATCATCCTCGTCTCTTTTTGAGTGCATCTAGCTAAGAATTCATCGAAACTAGGAATCCTGTCATTGTTAAGAATGGTGGTGTTAACAGTTAAACACATCCCATGCTCTTGTGAGACCTCCAAGAGTGATGATAGTGAGCTCCCTGTCAGCAACAACTTCTCCAATAGACAGAAGATCATTTTTGATTTCTGTAATCCTCATGAAGTAGGATTGGGTAGACTCCCCTCTATCCATCTTGATGTGTTTCAACTTGTTCTTGAGAAAGAGGATTTGATTTGCATTGTTTTCTTTGAGCATCCCAATCAACTTATCAAACATCTCTTTAGATGTTCCCAAATCAGAAATACAGGCAACCAAATGCTTTTGAATGGAATCAATGATAATTCTTTTAGCTTTGACCTCACCTTTCTTGTACGTTGTCTTTGCAGCAGCAGGTGCATTTGAAGGAGGCTCCACCACTTTCCCTTGCACAGTCCATAACATCATTCTCTTCCAAAGTCATCTTCCGTGCGTGATAATCAGATTTTCCCTTGAGCTTATCCTCGGATTTGAAGTAAGATGCAATAGCCATTGAAGCTAGACCAATATTCTTGTCTAACAACTCTCTCTCAGTCATTTCTCTTCTCTCTCTTGCTTGGGCTTTGTCTTCACCTGGGCTCCGATACCATGTTAATTTTAGTTAACAATGGTTTGTTCTATGCTTAGCACAATTACTTCAATGTTCCTTTAGCAACCCAATGAAAATTTCCAATTTAGATTTCTAGTAGCAATCACATTAACCATTAACCACATTGACAATAAAAGTAGATACAACATGAAACAAAATGCAGAAGACAAGCCAAGACAAGAGGACACAAGATTTGGCGGATGCCAAGGAAAAACCCCAATGTGGGGAAAACCCTTTGATAAATTCTTCTTATTATTGTATCAAAATGTTCAACAGAGAGAGAGAGAGAGAGTACAATAGTCAAAATTGACATGCCAAATTCAAGTAAAAACAACCTTGTCAAAATTTGCAGTCAACTGCAGTCACCCTTCAGCCCTAACCAGAAATCACAGATGGTCAACGTAGCAATCAAACTCCTCCTTTGAAGCTCGGTCAATGGCTGTCAAAACTCGACCTTTAGCCGTGGTCAAATTCAGCCCAAAACAGTCACATAATCTTCGGTCAAAGATGCATGAGGTCAACGCAGGTCAAAGTCCTCCTTTTTCCTCGAGTTTTTGTGCCCAAGAATGCGGCCTGCTGAGACAAAAATATACCCAGAAAATCAAAGTCAAATGATGCCTAGAAAGTCAAAGTCAATGTTGGTCAACGCTAGTCAAACTGCATAAATTTCTGAGATTTTTGACCCTGCAATTCTGTCCTCCTTGTGCAACACATGGGAGAGAGAATGCCCAATGTTGTACGAACCAATGAGAGGAGAGAGAATTTGTGAGTGATGATGATGCCAAATGTGGTGAGAGGTCACTTGTATTATACAAATCGTTGTGGGTGAAGAGTCACGTCCATTGTGCTTCGATCTAGCTGTCTCCTAACAACATGCTATGGGGGGTGGTCCCTATGGGAATGAGATGATGAAAGACCAGTCTGTAATCAACCAATCTGAGAGACACGATTGAGTAGCCTAACTACTTGGTTGAATTAAGCAAGATTCAATGATTAGATTAGATTTAAGTATGAGACCAGTGCCTTATGAAGTCAAAATTCTTGCTTATTACAAATTAAGACCAAGTAACCGGATGGACAACCGCTGCTTAAATGATTAACTAACCTATATGCTATGAAAATCTTATGACCTTGACGTGATGCAAGTGTTAATCCAAGTTGTCATTGATGGCAACAGGTTGAATGAGTGAACACACTTGATGAAGGTTGAAAGACTAGATGATAACATGGAAGATATCATTTGAAGTTCTCCTAATGATGCTGCTCTATGACATATTACTGCACTATTATTGAATACATGATGCTATACCTTCATGAATTTTCTGGTTACTATCATGATGACATAGATGTCCTACATGATGACAGTATGATCCTATGATTGATAAGCCAAACAAAGGAGAAGCCAAGAAGTGGAAAAGGCATGCTGTCCTATTCACCTCCTGCACACAAAAATCAAAGACAGTCACAAAGAAAAAATGTTTTTATCACCTTGGAGGCATCCTATCAACATGGATCCTATACCATCTTGTAGAGTATATTTTTCCCGTTCTAATGAGCCTTTACTTGCTCCGAAACTCCCATCAGTTTGTGAGAAATTGATTTTTTAAGGTCGTATATTTTATTGTTTATCCTACCGACCTATGATTCTCTACACTAGTCGGTCTCCATCCATAAGACACGTCCTTTTATTTCAAACCAAAAACTCATATTAATATAGGAGATGTTTGTTCATTCAAATCATTTTTTTTCGGTCAAGAATACAGTGAGAAGGAACAACAGTTCACATCTCGTGAACTTAAGAGCGTAGAGGAAAAGGAGCTTATAATTTGGGCTTATAAATCTCATCAAACCGCACTGGAGACCTCAGAATTTTTACAATTCTACGCAAGCTCGGATCTGTCTGAAATTACAGTTACTGTTATTGCTCGGATTTTTTTGAAAAGTTCAGATCTGAAGTTGCAGAGGCTAGTGGTTCAGATTTCTGCCTTGGCACATTCAAATCCAAAATTGCAGATCTTATTCTTACAATGGCAGTATATTCTGATTGAACCGCACTGAAAAGTTTCAAATCCAAAGTTGCAGAAGCTAGGGGTTCGAATTAGGAGTAGTTAATCCTTTCAGGGCTTGGAATGTGCAACATCCTTGAGCATTTCGTATAATCTATCTCGGACCTACTGTGGAAGAGTTTCTACCTTCAGATTATGATGAATAAATTCGTCGGACCGTAAGGGCATACAGTGACTATGGTGAAATTTGGTGTAACAACCTTATCTTACAGTGGCTTGAAGTCTTATCTTACATGTGGAGATCTTGATTGTTGTGGATCAATTACCTAGGCTATGCCATCATTATCCTTGGGTTGGTAAACACAAATTGTTGAAGTGTTGGAGTTGTGTAACAGTGGTGGAGACGTTCTGGACAGTCAAGCATAGATTTGGAGTTGATTGAAGCATTGAACAATGAAGAATTTTGTTGAAGACACTTTTATAAGTACATTACACATTTTCTATTAAAAAGACTGAAGGATTGGTGTCCTAGGGGTTGGTGCCTCTAAACACAAGGTTGGAGCCTTGAAAAGGAAAGGTTTGAAGCCCTAGAGGTAGGAGCCTCACTAAAGTCCAAGTTGGTGCTTGGCAATAGGTTGGTGCCTGTTTCATTAAAGGGTTGGTGCCCTCACTCATCCATTGTATACAATTATTTGAAAAAAAATGATTGAAGTTCTTATTAATCCTTAATATTATTATTATACACCTCTCTGTCTTTAATTGTGAAGAATCTAACTGGCAATAATTAACAATTGAAAAGAAATATTGATTCACCCCCCTCTTAGTATTTCCAACAATTGGTTTCAGAGCCAGCTTCTTCATTATTAGCCTAACAACTGGAAGAAGGATTCTTAGGCACAATGAAGAACATAGAAGCAACAGGGAAACTACCTATCTTTGATGGAACAAATTTTAGTTTTTGGAAAAAGAGGATGTCCTACTATCTAATGTATCTTGGCCCTGAAGTAGTATGGCACTTTGTTTTGGATGGGTACTAAGCTCCCTCCAGTCTTCCAATTGATCTAGACGAAAGAAAAGCCTACATTGCTAATGCCAAAGCTTTAAATTCCATCACTAGTGGAATTACCGATTCCGAATTTACGAAAGTCATGAATTGTGACTCAACCAAAGAAGTATGGGATAAGTTGGTTTCCCTATATGATGGCGACTCCAAAGTTAAGAAGGCAAAGCTTCAAACCTAGAAGACAATTCGAGAGTCTGAAAATGAATGATGAAGAAGATATTGCATCATACTTCCTCCGAGTAGTTGAAGTGATTAACTCTCTTAAAGGACTACGAGAAAATATTTAAGAAAGCACCATTGCTCAAAAAATCCCGAGATCGCTTCTTGACAGATATGCCTCCAAAGTAAGTGCCATAGAAGAAATGAAGGACCTAGATACTCTTAAGATGGATGAAATTCATGGAATTCTCATTGCCTATGAGATGAGGAAAGGGAGTCCAAATTTCAAAGAAGCAGCCTTCAAAGCCTCAAGATCAACAAAAGAAGGAAAAGGATGGAATTGCAACAACGCTGAATCTGATACTGAAAACGAATTAGCTCAATTTGTACGAAGACTAAAATGGGGATCTAAGCTAAAAGGTAAGTACCCTCTTATTTGCTTCAATTGTGGAAGAATAGGTCATTACGCTGCAAAATGTCCTCATAAACATGATAGTGATGATGAAAAGGACTCTAAAAGGATAATGTACAAAAAGAAAGGGTTTGATAAGAAGAACTTTTTCTCCAAACAAGATGAGTCTGATGAAGATGAATTTGTAGTCATCAAAAGAAATCAACTAGAAATATGCGTCATCACAAAGAAAGTGATGATGAATCAGATGAGGAAAGTAATTATGTTGGAAGCAAAGAAACGTTATTCATGGCATTTACAAATGATGATGACTCAGAACTGGAAGATGAAAGAAACATGGATAGATTGCTAATGAGTGCCATTGGAGAAAGTGAGAATCTACAAAAGAAGATAATTTCTCTCAAAATAGAAAGGGAGGAAGCAAAAAGAAGGGAAGACTTCTTGAACATTAAGCTAAAAAAGAAGGATGATATCTGTGAAAAACGTGAAGCTGAAATAATATCTCTAAGAAAGGAATTAGAGCAAGTCAAAAGGAGTTGGCAAAGCTCTCTAGCTCTTGATAACAGTCTTAATACTCAAAAACCTCAACATGACAAGTCTGGAATTGGTTTCAAAGGAGAATCATCAAGTACAAAGAATAATGCTAGAAGTTATGCTGACGTACTCTCTTGCCATCCAAAAGAAGAAAATCATCTCGTCAGGAACAAAGTCCCATCTCAAAACCAAGAATTGAAGAAAGAGAAACTCCAAGGAATAATGTTGGTTCAAGCTATGGATACTACAACAAGTATCAAACTATTTTTCTCTGGTATTGTTACTATTGTAAAAACTTTGGGCATCAAGCTAAGCATTGCAAGGCTCATAAGAATGAAGCACTATGATTGAACGATCAAACAAACCAACTACGTGGTCCTCAAGAGCAAGGACAAATCAAAACTTACAATTCCTTTGATCATTTGGCTAAGTTTGATCTGTCTTGCTCATTATGTGATAATTATGATCATAATGAACAAAATTGCCCTCTCAAAAGGGAAAAAGCTAAAAGCATAAATCTCAAAACTGATAAATGTGGCATAGCTCTATGTGCTCATAGTGAAGAAAATCATTGGTTCGTGGATAGTGGATGCTCAAGACATATGATGGTGACCAAAAGAAGTTTATCTCATTGAACAAGAAAAATGGAAATGTATTCTTTGGAAGTGGATCTGCTAAAATCACTGGAAAAGGAACTGCTACCCTTGTCAATGGACAAGGAAAGGCTCAAAATACCTTGCTGGTAGAAGGGCTCAAACATAATCTCTTAAGTGTTAGCTAGATTTGTGACCAAGGACATAATGTTGTCTTTAGTACAAAAAATTGTGAAATAAGAGACTCATCCTCAGGAGAACTTGTGGCGAAAGGAGTAAGAACACCAGATAATGTTTACATTCTCAGAAAAATCCAAGAAGATAAGTGTTACTTAAGTCAAACAGATGAAATTTGGTTATGGCACAAGCGATTGGGGCATATAAGTTTTGATAACCTAGTCAACATCAACAAAATTAATGCAGTAAGGGACATTCAAAAAATGTACAACCCAAATCAAGTTGTATGTGGCCCATGCCAACATGGAAAGCAAACCAGAACTAGCCACAAAACCAAGGAGTTCTCAACATCAAAACCTTTGGATATCATTCATGCAGATTTGTGTGGGCCAACTAGAACTCTAGCTCTTCAAGGTGAAAGGTACTTTGCTCTATTTGTTGATGACTATACTAGAATGATGTGGATATATTTCATAAAATATAAATCCGAAGCATTTGAATGTTTTAAGAATCTTAAGGCTCTCATTGAGAATGAGAAAGATTCCAAGATTAAATGTCTTAGAACAGATAGAGGAGGAGAATTCACCTCAAAAGAATTTGATGAATTCTGTAAAGAGCATGGAATCGAAAGAGAACTCTCTACTGCTAGGACACCCCAACAAAATGGAGTAGTTGAAAGAAAGAACCGAACCATTCAAGAAATGGCAAGGACAATGCTACTTGCAGCTGATTTGCAACCAAAATTTTGGAGAGAACCAGTTGGGTCCGCAGTTTAAACCTTAAATCGAACTCAACTAAGACCAAATAATGAAAATACTCCTTATGAATTATGGAAAGGAAGACCTGCTTCAGTAAAATATTTCAGGGGTTTTGGAAGCAAATGCTTTATAAAAATAAATGATGACTCACCAGGAAAATTTGATTCTAGAGTTGACGAAGGAATATTTCTTGGATACTCCACTAGGAGCAAAGCTTACAAATGTTACAACAATCGTCTACGAAGAGTAGTGGAAAGCATTGATGTGAAGATTGACGAAGGCCTTCCAAAAAAGAGAATTGAAGATCATGAAGTTGAGCCTTTCTTTGAACAAAGTAAGGAAGAAGAACCTGAAAAAGAAGAGGAGAATGGAGAACCTCAAAATAAACCTCAAAGTGAACCTTCACAAACTCCCTCTAACATCAAGTTTATTCAAAGACATAATCGGGAAGAACAGGTCATTGGAAATATAGATGAAGGAATTCAAACTCGAAGAAGGATGATAAACACCCCAAGAAAAGATGATGTGGCTCTATTATCTTTAATAGAACCTGAAAATTTTTCTCAAGCAAGCAAAGATCCTTTTTGGATAAAGGCCATGGAAGAAGAAATGTCTCAAATCGAAAAAAAATGGGACTTGGGAACTAGTACCTCGCCCAAAAGATAAAAATATAATTGGAACAAAATGGGTATTAAAAAACAAGATGAATGAAGATGGACAAATCATCAGAAATAAAGCTAGACTTGTCTGCAAAGGATACTTGCAAATTGAAGGAATTGACTTCGAAGAAACCTTTGCACCAGTAGCTCGATTGGAAGCCATAAGAATGTTTTTAGCATTTACTTGTTCAAAAGGATTCAAGGTTTATCAAATGGATGTAAAATCAGCATTCCTAAATGGAGATCTCAAAGAAGAAGTTTACATGGAGCAGCCAAAAGGATTTGATCTTGCTGAAGGAAAATAATTTGTATGCAAACTAAAAAAGGCCTTGTATGGATTAAAACAAGCCCCTAGAGCATGGTATGCAAAGTTGGATCACTATCTGCAACAAGTAGGTTTCAAAAAGGGAGTGGCAGGTAGCAATCTCTACATGAAGATGGACAAGGAAATCTAATCTTTGCTAGCAATGATAAAGAAATGAGCCATGAATTTGCTCTAAATATGTCCAAAAAATTAGAGATGTCAATGATTGGTGAGTTGTCTTACTTTCTTGGGCTACAAATATCTCAAACCTCTGCAGGCATGTTTATATCTCAAGCAAAATATCTTCAAGACATGCTCAAAAGATACGGGATGGAAGATTGTGCACCTATGAGCACACCGATGACCACAGATTGTAAATTAAGCAAAGATGATGATACCCTTCTCATAGATGCAACTCTTTACAGGTCAATAATTGGAGCTCTCCTATACTTAACTGCTACAAGACCAGATTTTATGCAAGCAGTAGGAATGGTAGCAAGATTTCAGTCAAGTCCTAAACATTCCCATGTAGCAGGTGTGAAGATAATTCTCAGATATCTGAAAGGAACGACTGATTTCGGTCTTTGGTATCCTAAGAGTTCAACTCTTATTGTGACAGCTTACTCTGATGCTGATTGGGCCGGAAGCGTGGATGATCGAAAAAGTACTAGTGGAAATGCATTCTTTCTGGGAGATTGTCTTGTATCTTGGCTCAGCAAAAAGCAATCATCTATATCCCTTTCTACAGCTGAAGCCGAATATATAGTTGCTGCTGATTGTTGTACACAAATTCTGTGGATGAAGGAAGCCTTGAAGGATGTCAACATAGAAACTAAGCAACCAATTACTATTTTTTGTGACAATACTAGCGCCATCAGTCTTTCAAAGAATCTGGTGATGCACTCAAGGACCAAACATATTCCAATCAAATACCACTTTCTCCGTGAACAAGTTGCTGAATACAATATCAGGTTGGAATACGTCAATACAAAAGAGAAAATTGTGGATATCTTTACAAAACATCTTGCATCACATTAAATCAAGCAGCATGTCAAGGGTACAGTATGTTAGGGGGAGCAGCGTAACAGGGGGAGCACATTGGCGCCCCATTGCCATTGATGTCAAAGGGGGAGAGAAGAAAAATATTGCCATCCAATGACAAAGGGGGAGATCATCCAAGTTGTCATTGATGGCAACAGGTTGAATGAATGAACACACTTGATGAAGGTTGAAAGACTAGATGATAATTTGGAAGATATCATTTGAAGTTCTCCTAATGATGCTGCTCTATGACATATTACTACACTATTATTGAAGACATGATGCTATACCTTCGTGACTTTTCTGGGTACTATCATGATGACATAGATGTCCTACATGATGACAGTATGATCCTATGATTGATAAGCCAAACAAAGGAGAAGCCAAGCAGTGGAAAAGGCATGCTGTCCTATTCACCTCCTGCACACAAAAATTAAAGACAGTTAGAAAGAAAAATTGTTTTTATCACCTTCGAGGCATCCTATCAACATGGGTCCTATACCATCTTGTAGAGTATATTTTTCCCGTTCTAATGAGCCTTTACTTGCCCCAAAACTCCCAGCGGTTTGTGAGAAATTGATTTTTTAAGGTCGTATATTTTATTGTTTATCCTAGCCAACCTATGATTCTCTACACTCATCGGTCTCCATCCATAAGGCACATCCTTTTATTTCAAACCAAAAACTCGTATTAATATAGGAGATGTTTGTTCATTCAAATCATTCTTTTTCAGTCAAGAATACAGTGAGAAGGAACAACAGTTCACATCTCGTGAACTTAAGAGCGTAGAGGAAAAGGAGCTTATAATCTGGGCTTATAAATCTCATCAAACCACACTGGAGACCTCAGAATTTTTACAGATCTACGCAAGCTCGGATCTGTCTGAAATTACAGTTACTGTTATTGCTCGGATTTTTTTGAAAAGTTCAGATCCAAAGTTGCAGAGGCTAGTGGTTCAGATTTCTGCCTTGGCACATTAAAATCCGAAATTGCAGATCTTATTCTTACAGTGGCAGTATATTCTGATTGAACTGCACTGAAAAGTTTCAAATCGAAAGTTGCAGAAGCTAGGGGTTCGAATTAGGAGCAGTTAATCCTTTCAGGGCTTGGACTGTGCAACATCCTTGAGCATTTCATATAATCTATCTCGGACCTACTGTGGAAGAGCTTCTACCTTCAGATTATGATGAATACATACGTCGGACTGTAAGGGCATACAGTGACTATGGTGAAATTTGGTGTAACAACCTTATCTTACAGTGGCTTGAAGTCTTATCTTACATGTGGAGATCTTGATTGTTGTGGATCAATTGCCTAGGCTATGCCATCATTATCCTTGGGCAGTAAACACAGATTGTTGAAGTGTTGGAGTTGTGTAACAGTGGTGGAGACCTTTTGGACAGTCAAGCATAGATTTGGAGCTGATTGAAGCATTGAACAGTGAAGAATTTTTTTGAAGACACTTTTATAAGTACATTACACATTTTCTATTAAAAAGATTGGAGGATTGGTGTCCTAGGGGTTGGTGCCTCTAAACACAAGGTTGGAGCCTTGAAAAGGAAAGGGTCGAAGCCCTAGAGGTAGGAGCCTCACTAAAGTCCAAATTGGTGCTTGGCAACAGGTTGGTGCCTATTTCATTAAAGGGTTGGCACTCCCACTCATCCATTGTATACATTTATTTGAAAAAAAAGGATTGAAGTTCTTATTAATCCTTAATATCATTATTATACACCTCTCTGTCTTTAATTGTGAAGAATCTAACTGGCAATAATTAACAATTGAAAAGAAATACTGATTCACCCCCCTCTCAGTATTTCCAACAGCAAGGATCTTGTTTAATTTTAAGTTATATGCCTATTCTAAGTGGAACCTCCTTCTTAACTGTTTTGAGGCCAGTCTTTAGACTAGGTTGTGGGATGGAAGCCAACGGGAAGCAAGCAAAGGCTTGATTAACGATACCTCCCCCTATGTTCCAACCACCCGGTGCCTCCGACGATGCAGTGACTGTGGCTCTGACGACTACAAGGTCACCGTGTTGACCACTAAAAAGGGGCTGAATCCCTCACGCTAGGTGAGAAAGGATGGGCCCTATGAGTCTATCAACCAAGCTTATCTTGGAGGTAAATTATTAATGCACTTAGGCCTAGAATGCTTATTCAAGGAATGTGAGTGGGTCTTGAGTTAAGATTGTTTATGTTCCTTAAGTACTTAATGTTAATTACCATGTAGCAAGAGTACTTAATAATGAATCGAAAGACAATCTTGAAACAAGACAAGTGCTTAATGATACAAGTGTCAATGTTAAACAATAGA
The DNA here is from genome assembly GCA_034641835.2 of Pinus albicaulis. Classification (NCBI taxonomy): domain Eukaryota; kingdom Viridiplantae; phylum Streptophyta; class Pinopsida; order Pinales; family Pinaceae; genus Pinus; species Pinus albicaulis. Next base: position 310,195,901 of record CM076569.1, read on the forward strand.
TCAATCCACAAGATGCTTAGCAATTTAGAACACTTATCTAAGTTAACAATGATTTCTTGAAACAATTTAAAACCTTCGGAGATATGCCAATGAATAATGTTAAGAGATGCTCACGTAGAATGATAACCAATGAAGCTTAAGACACCAATGCTCAGGATAGACAAGAAAGTTACCAAAGATTCTTAGAGCAATTATCCAATGATTTTTCAACAATGCTTCAATTAAATGCTAAACACAAAGATGCCAATTAGATCATAATGCTTAAACAACTTAAATCATCAATGAGATTAGAAGATTTAAAACTTAGATATTTGAGTGATTATAGTGCCAAGTTAACAAATTTTGGATCTAACACAAGACAAGTAGATGTTAGACTTCAATAAAATAAACAAGGAGCCAATTTAATCATGAAAAAGCCACTTATATGATAGATAGGACAACAACAAATATATCACTTCAAACCAAGGAATTATCAAGCATATACAACTGACATTGACCAATGAGTTGCCTAATGACTTGCCAGTGAGAATTTGTGACTTTTTAGCCCACTTAAGATGTGTTATTAAGAAAATATCAGGTCTGATCTATTTGATTATGTAGAAAAATTCCAGCAAGCAAATAAAATTGTTTACTTGAGCAGATTTTGTTTTGAATATTGAGTTTATGATATCTTTCAAGTATTTTAATGGAGTACATAATTGATATTTTTCCTTTGAGTGATAGGTGGGTATCTCAACACGATAAGGAGAACTGTCAAATTTCTTTGTCCAGCTGATCTTATTCCACCATACATTGATGTGGACTTGAGTGAATTGGATATTGGACAGAAATTGTTAATGCGTGATCTTAAAGTCCACCCTTTGTTAAAGCTGTTGAAAGCGGACCAGGATTGGCCTGTATGTAAGATAATGGGATCAAAGTTCAAGGCTCAACAAGCTGGTTCCTGAGTTGACTTGTAACTTGTTGAACTCTTTGTAGAAGCTGCTGGTGGCTTTCGATATTTGAAAGATGTGGTTTTTTTGAATAAAAAAAATGGAAAATTCAAAATTTGTTGTTTGGGAAGTGAGAATTATAGTCTGTCTTCGGTAATTCATGTTTATTGCAATTGCGTTGTTCCTTTAATCAAATGATGGCTAAAAGAAACATTGACAATACTGTCGTCCATAGAAAGGTCATTTGTGATAACTAATGCAGATTCTATCATGCAGAGGATAGTAATTCAAGGAAGAATTGGAGCAATGCATTTTCATATCTGCATTTCTTTGGGTTATTGTTCTTTTATGGTTTGTTCATTGAACTTTGCCATCTGACTCGACTATCATGCATGCAAGTCAGGTTTGCCAATGGATTTTCATGAGTTTGCAGAATTTAAGTTTTGGCTTATTGATATGCTCTTTAGGCTGGGGTAACACATTGACTTTAAATTCTCAAACATTCTTTTCTGGGACGATAATAAGTGGTCCTTTTGGGTATGCCTGATGGAAAACAGTAACTTGGATTTTTAATTCTATGTTCTTCCTGTCTTGTTTTAGAGAACAAATTGGCTTGAATCTTGGATAACTAGAACAAAGATCCAAAGAGCTGAGCTCTTTTTCAGGTACAGGATAAAGCACACAACTTCATTTTCAGTGGAAAAACTTACTGTAAGGCACCAAAATTGGATGAAATACACCGAATTTTACCTATTCAATTATTAGTAGCATATGAATCTCACTGCCAACAACCTCAGGAGGTAGTTTTTCTTTAATATGTGCTCTTTGTGATCCTTGAGTGATTACTATGCTATTATATGGTTTCTTTGGGTTCGTTCCTTCCATGTGATGGTCATTTACACATGAAAGCATAATAATAATCATACAAGAATAGGATTTGCGGAGTTTAAAGTGAAGGTATAAAACAGACACATCATGATAAAAGAACATATGGTTGTTTTAGGCATGATGTGCTTAAATCCTTGACAAATGCATTCTTTTCAATGGATATAGTTTTATGCTCCGTGGCAAGAAATTTCAACAGGATAATATTGTAATAGGATTAGGATAATATTTTCCAGATTTGCTTTTCTATAAAATTGCAATAAACAGTGGCACATCAACCAGGTGACCTACCAGGATGCAATTCCCATTGCATCAAAGGTTAATTTTTAGATTTTGTAGTAAACCAACTTGAATCTTATCCCATCCAACTTTTTGGATTTTTTTACGTGTTTTGTTTGGACAGTGAAATTGGAGAATTTTGTATTGGTAAAATCTGTGTCAAGGTGACACATCTGAAGTACAAAAGTTTGAGATTTCAACAAAATTAGCCTGTCCAAAATCTCTGGCTCAGAGAAGACTATGATCTTGGCTATTGCAGGTGGGTACATATATTCAAAAAAGAGGTTTGTCTGGTATTGTCTGTAAAGACTCGTAAGATAAAATTATAAAACACTGCATTAAAGGGGATCTAAGATCTGAGGAGGCTGCTGAGACTCGCTGTTGTTATTCTCTACCTCTGGGACTGAAACATTTAAGTCAATGTCGAACTAGTGGACTGAAAGTGCTGGGGCAGTCATCGGGTTGATTGTTAGCCTGGAACACATGAAAAAAATGGAATTGTTCAAAGGATCCTAGGACTGTTCTGGTTTGATGGGTTATTGAGTCAAGGTGGGCATTAGAGGGAGAACATCCTATTTGGAAATATTGGATTATATTCTTAGAGTCAGCTATTATGGTGAGATTTGAGATAGAATGGGTAGAAAGATGAAACTTGAGGAGACCCCTCTCGCACTTGCTACCCTGTTTTTTGTTTCTGTATTTTAATAGCCGTACCAAGATAATATTTTTGGAATAGAAATATCACAATAAAGAGACAACCTACCATGGTGCCCCTTTGCATCGAAGGTTAGTGTTTGGGAATTATGTAGGACCCTTTGCATCAAAGCTTAGTGTTTGGGAATTATGTAGGAAACCAACTTGATATTTTCATTATTTATTGTTTTGATCAAAGAATTATGTAACCCTTCATGCTTGATAGTGGCAAATTCTAGGTTATACATTTTAACTTTATATATGCATCCATATTCATATATACCTATTCCTCGGGAAAAGTTGTTATTTAACTGATAATGTTAGCCATCATACTACATGAGGAGATTGTGATCATATTTCCAGGGTTCTAGTACGAGTACCAATAATCTAGTGGTATGATGTCATAGTTTGGTCCTTGATATGAGATATGAGCGATTCAGATTTACCTTTCAGAGCACATGGTGGGGGAGATTTTTGACAGACTTTGTTACATGATGGTCTCTCTTTACATGGTGGATATGTCTTGTTTTCATGATTCCATGATGGATATTAACATGTTAATGAATATTTTGTACATGGTAGGTGCTTTTGGCATATGGATGATGGATAATGATATTGTATCCCACGATGAGAGTGCGCTCATCGTGCTCTAGTGCTTGTGGTGTTTGTCATAATCTTATGGTGATAATTTGATGCATTAAAAAGTGTTATATATTATGCCCATGTCTACATATATGATATTGCTTTTGTTATGAATATAATATATGTAAAAATAATGTAAATGTAAATAATAATGATTAGTTTAGAAGAGGCATGTCTCTGAGAACATGACCATTCAAAGACACCTGCCTAGATATATAAGCGAGTTCTCATTTGTAACAATGTCATCTCATATATATATATGAACATTTTCACATTCAAAGTGTTTTGGAGTATTTAACTTGTGAGTACGAACTTTGTTCGTTACATTGGTATCAGAGTCGTTCGACCCTCTGGATGGCCAATTGCTGCATAGAGCCAGTCTGATCCGGTCATTGGGTGACAACTCTTCATCAAGTTCGTTGTTGTTTGATTAAGGCTTTTACCTGTACAAGTTTTCGAGCACATGACTGGTAAGAATACAACAGACTGGTAAGAATACAACACATGACATGTGGTCAGCTTTGGAAGTGATGTACCAAGGAGGTTTTGTGCAAAGAAGAATGCTTCTTGAAAATCATATGCGTATGTTCCAGATGATAAAGGGTGAAGAGATAGATCCATTCCTCTTCAGACTTCAAGCTATCCGTGACTAACTGATTGGCATGGGTGCTAATCCAGATGAAGGGCTCCTTGTGAGGACGACCTTAAATGCTATCTTTGAAGAATGGGAAACGTTTGTCCAGAGCATTCTGGGAAGGGCACCGTTACCATCATATGGGCAGATATGTGGGCTATTCTCCACCAAGAGGAGATTAGGAGGATCACCAAGAGGCAATCCAACATTGGAGGAAGTAGATCAGCCAGAGTGAAGAAAGAAGAAGAGGAGGCTGCAGCCCTTGCAGCAAGGGAAAAGAAGCAAGGGAAGAAGAAGAAGGACATCTCCAAGGTCCGGTGCTTTAACTGTGGTGATATTGGTCATTTCGCTAGCAGTTGTCATAAAAAGGATAAAGGAGCTTCTGATTCCAAGGCTGCAGCAGCAAATGATGATGGCTCTGATGATGATGCAGCCATGAGTGCTCATGCACCTCGAGAGAAGAGGTGGGGTGACATGGATATCTAGAGTATCTAGATTGGGTGGCAAGATCCTTGAGTCAACCCTACTCTTGGATCACATACGAGCTACGGGAGACTTAAGACGGTAGCTGGATGAGTCGGGAGATGGTTGTAGATGACCACATTGAAGAGCAAGAGGGAGCTGTAAAGCTGAAGGAGCAGCATGATGCAAAGGCAGCAACAAAGTAGAGGCAACAATGCAGAGTGGTTGATGGGATTTCAGTAGGGCTTACGCAGTGCAGTGTTGCAGCATGATAGTGTCTCCAAGGGGACAACATGATTCAGCATCTAGGAGGCAGTGGTGGAGGTCAACTTGACTTGTCTGTCAAACAGTTGGGCAGAGTCTTTCAGTTGCTTACTTCTCAACAACAGAGTTGCAGTGCAACAGTTAGCAGTGGTAGTGCTATGGGCAGCATGATGCAGCAATTTGAGAGGGAGCTGCAGTACAGATGTAGCAGTGTCAGTGGCAGTGGCATGGGTAGCAGTACAAAGAGCAACAGTGCAGTAGATGGAGGGCAGCAAGCCAATCATCAACCACACAAATCAAGTACTCAAGATCTTGTAATGCATGGTGTGATGTATTGCTAGAGCACACTTCTGATGCTAAGAGGGAGTGTTCAGATTTTGTGTATTTGGGGTAGCATTAGTTGTGTTCTAGGTCCCAAATTTTGTGGAGGGACTAAAGTACACCTGATCTACAGACCCAGAAATGGATTTAAGAAATTTCAAGTTGTGTTGAAGTTATTCAAATAATTAACTATTTTTAATGGATTTCCTAAGTCTAACTTAGGAAAATAAAATAATTAAAATGATATAATTAACACGTATGATGAAATTGTCCTAAGTCACATGGATCAAACAGTCTTTTAATCTCAGCCGTTGATGGATGATTTAATCTCGGCCGTTGAAGGGTTCAACAAAAAAGTATAAGAGAAAGGCTTGACGGTCAGTTGAAGACACACAATTTCTATAGAACTAAGGAATAGATATGGAATTCTAGGGCGGGTTTGCTAAGAATTTCCAGTGGAATTTCCTGCAGTGAGGGGTAGTATTGGCTGAGGGAATGATATGATTGCAAGAGCCAAGAGACAACAAGAGGCAAGAGGAGCAGTCACAAGGAGAACACAGAGAAGCTCCAAAGCCACACAGAGCAGCAGGGACAACACAAAGACAACGTAGAGGCAGCTAGGGCCACACTGGGCTGACGGTGGCAAAGTAGAGGCAGCGTAGGGGCATCGTAGACCCTCCTAGGGTGGCGTAGGCCCTCCTAGAGCCACGCAGAGGCTGACGCAGTCCCTCCAGGGCAACACTAGGGCTTTAGAAGCAACACCGAGGGTTTCTAGGGTCAGATCCGGGCTGAGTCCTGTAAATCCCGTTTAAGGGTGTGGATCAGTCAGAAATTTGGCATTAGATCTTCAGGTTAGCTACAGATCTTAGATATTTTATTCTCTGTGGGGTTTTCCAAGGTTGGAACCCAAATTTGCTGTACTCAGAACTGCTTAATAATGAAACCCTAATATCTGCTGAATTAGTTTTCCTGCTTTGGTTTTTTTCCAGGGACTTATGTCCAAAAAATTCATGCGTCACTTTGATGCATGAGTGAATTATTCAGTAAATGATCTGCATGTGTAGGCTGTAGTTGTGTTTATTATCGGTATTTTCTGAATCTAATTTCTGAAAATAACTTGTATAAATTGAATCAAGTAGGAGGAAATAAACCAATACACTACAATAGAATTTTCACATTTGTCACTATATTTGGAGCTCTTCCACTCATTTTGGCACATATTGGACTCCACTAGGCCTTCAAATCCTATCTATTTGTCTATCATTTTGGCCCTCTTGAGAGTCTTATTTTTCATGTTATGGAGCGATCTTGGTGGGCTTGTCACCAAGGAATGTTATTCTGCACATAATTTTATGATTAGGGGCATCTTTAGGCCTAGTTAGCCAAATCGAACCCTTAGAGGATCATATATATTGATGAGAGTACCATTCTATTCCTCATCATCACTTGGATTTGTATCTCTCTCTTCTTGAGAATTTCACTATAGCTATTGGTGGATGAATTGGAGAATCATTGATGCATTTTGACGTTTGGATATATTTTCTTGGCCTTGGAGCTTCAATTTTGTCTCTATTTTGTTGGTTTGATATATGCTATACTTGTAAGTGTTATTTCATGCTTATCTTTATCACTTTTATACATGGTGAATGTATGGAATTTTTTCTCATGAAATCTGAAATTCTGCCCTAATTTAACGCAAATTTGTCAATTTTATATCTTGTGAGGATATTGCATATGTTACATGTTTGGGTATAGTGAATGAATGTTCCTAGGGGTACATTATCTCCATAATTACCTTGAGAAGGCATCAAATTGCAGCAACAAGAAGTATAAATTCTTGTGGTAACCTAGTCGCTGCCTCTAGGGCCATGCGAAGTTGCCATAAGGCTCATTGATAAGGTAAATGAACTCCAAAAGTTGAAAGCACATTGACTCCATTCTCCCAATAGGCTAGTCATTGATCTTCTCCTTGGTGATCACCTTCACGAATATTTCTTTCACTCGCTTTTCTTCTTTCTAAGCCTTAACTGTAACGGTCTCCTAGGGCATGAAGCAAAATCCATTATAACCATCCATTCCAAAAGCGAGTCGGGCTACAATTGCACTGGGGTGCTCTCTAGGCCCTCACAAATTTTGAAGGATTTTCCGTGGCTAGATTTTGAAATATCTCAAGCCCTAGTTCTCATTTCGTTCTTATCCCTTGGTTAGTGGCTTCATCAAGGGTCATTGCATCACAAATCAAGCAAAATCCAATCTCATTGATCCTTTTCTCCTCCCTTGCTTGGTCTGGATCTTTTGTTCGAAGTTTCATCCGAAACCCTAGACCTGGGTTGGGTCCACTTGGGCTTCTTTGTGGTCCCAAACCTTTCATCATTCATTATTTCACAAAGGGCACTTGGCAACCCTCTTCCCTTAGGAATCTTAGGTCTAGGGTAATCCCTATCAAGCAATATTTCTAATCCCTAGGTCTAGGCCTCCTTTGAGCCTTTCTTGGAGAGCCCCACACCTTGCTTCTAAAGCAAGCAAATCCATAACCCAAGTCTCTCCTATGAATGGGCTCTTGAAATCACTATCTATCCCATAATTGACTTACCATTCATAGTGATTTCCATCATACCAGTATTCCTCCCATCGGTGAAAGTCTGTAAAGAGCAGGGAGCTTTAGCTGAGGTGACAATGGGCTATTGCTCCATTGTTGCCTCTTGACCTAGTAGTTGCTCTATAGGAACCCCTCCTAGGACCCTGCTAGTTTGAGAAGGAACATGACGTTTCTGGTTCATGCAATTTCTTTGTATTTATATCTTTTTATATATTGTTTCACTCTATCCTAACTTCCCAAAAAATTCAGTGTATTCATATTAGGATCTGTATGTCTTTGTGCAGCCTAGAAACATAAATATAATATACCATGTTATGAAATTTTATTTATGCGAGCACAGTGCTTTGCAATCATGCAGTATTCAATACTTGGTATTTTGTGAGGGTGAACAGATTCTTTTTACTATTTGGAGGTTAAAATCACAAGGACACCAAATTTAGTTCGTTTTATTGCAAATAAAATTGTTGACTTAAGCAAATTTTGTTCTTGATATTGAGTTTATGATATCTTTCAAGTATTTTAATGGAGTACATAATTGATATTTTTCCTTTGAGTGATAGGTGGGTATCTCAACACGATAAGGAGAACTGTCAAATTTCTTTGTCCAGCTGATCTTATTCCACCATGCATTGATGTGGACTTGAGTGAATTGGATATTGGACAGAAATTGTTAATTCGTGATCTTAAAGTCCACCCTTTGTTAAAGTTGTTGAAAGTGGACCAGGATTGGCCTGTATGTAAGATAATGGGATCAAAGTTCAAGGCTCAACAAGCTGGTTCCTGAGTTGACTTGTAACTTGTTGAACTCTTTGTAGAAGTTGCTGGTGGCTTTCGATATTTGAAAGATGTGGCTTTTTTGAATAAAAAAAATGGAAAATTCAAAATTTGTTGTTTGGAAGTGAGAATTATAGCCTGTCTTCGGTAATTCATGTTTATTGCAATTGCGTTGTTCCTTTAATCAAATGATGGCCAAAAGAAACATTGACAATACTGTCGTCCATAGAAAGGTCATTTGTGATAACTAATGTAGATTCTATCATGCAGAGGATAGTAATTCAAGGAAGAATTGGAGCAATGCATTTTCATATCTGCATTTCTTTGGGTTATTGTTCTTTTATGGTTTGTTCATTGAACTTTGCCATCTGACTCGACTATCATGCATGCAAGTCAGGTTTGCCAATGGATTTTCGCGAGTTTGCAGAATTTAATTTTTGGCTTATTGATATGATCTTTAGGTTGGGGTAACACATTGACTTTAAATTCTCAAACATTCTTTTCTGGGACGATAATAAGTGGTCCTTTTGGGTATGCCTGATGGAAAACAGTAACTTGGATTTTTAATTCTATGTTCTTCCTGTCTTGTTTTAGAGAACAAATTGGCTTGAATCTTGGATAACTAGAACAAAGATCCAAAGAGCCGAGCTCTTTTTCAGGTACAGGATAAAGCACACAACTTCATTTTCAGTGGAAAAACTTACCGTAAGGCACCAAAATTGGATGAAATACACCAAATTTTACTTATTCAATTATTAGTAGCATATGAATCTCACTCCCAACAACCTCACGTTGTAGTTTTTCTTTAATATGTGCTCTTTGTGATCATTGAGTGATTACTATGCTATTATATGGTTTCTTTGGGCTCATTCCTTCCATGTGATGGTCATGAAATATTGATTTACACATGAAAGCATAATAATAATCCATACAAGAATAGGATTTGCAGAGGTTAAAGTGAAGGTATAAAACAGACACATCATGATAAAAGAACATATGGTTGTTTTAGGCATGGTGTTCTTAAATCCTTGACAAATGCATTCTTTTCAATGGATAGTTTATGCTCCGCGGCAAGAAATTTCAATAGGATAATGATTGTGATAGGATAATATTTTCCAGATTTTCTTTTCTATAAAATTGCAATAAATAGTGGCACATCAACGAGGTGACCTACCAAGATGAAATTCCCATTACATCAAAGGTTATTTTTTAGATTTTGTAGTAAACCAACTTGAATCTTATCCCATCCAACTTTTTGGATTTTTTTACGTGTTTTGTTTGGACATTGAAATTGGAGAATTTTGTATTGGTAAAATCTGTGTCAAGGTGACACATCTGAAGTACAAAAATTTGAGATTTCAACAAAATTAGTCTGTCCAAAATCTCTGGCTCAGAGAAGACTATGATCTTGGCTATTGCAGGTGGGTACATGTATTCAAAAAATAGGTTTGTCTGGTATTGTCTGTAAAGTCACGTAAGATAAATTTATAAAACGCTGCATTAAAGTGGATCTAAGATTTGAGGAGGCTGCTGAGACTCGATGTTGTTTTTCTCTACCTCTGGGACTGAAACATTTAAGTCAATGTCGAACTAGTGGACTCAAAGTGTTGGGGCAGTCTATCTAGTTCAAACCGTAATTCATCAATCATAGAGCACAAAGCATTGATTTCATCGTTCAACCTTTGAGTGTTACGCTGATGTTGTATAAATAGAGTTAAAGAGGATCTCCATATGGGACTCCAGATGCAAAATCTGAATAAAAAGAGTGCAATGTTTCTTGTTATGTAGGTTGGAGTTGTCCTCCTGAAGAGCTAGGGCGGGTCTATGAACAGAGGAGCCTCTGTGCGCTATCATGACAAAGCTGACAAACTAGAGGGGAGTAGAGCAAGCAGGAATGACAGAGGTATGAGAGACGACACAAGAACCAGGGTAAAAGGAGAGCTAGGAGTGTGACTTGATCGAGATATCAATCAAAGCGGGAGTCCTCACATTACACTGATTGAGGAATCAGATGAATATTTCATCCAATGCAAGTGAAATTCTTGAGAGACTAGGAGCGAGGCACGTGAGGAGTACCAGGAAGGTACTACAAGTGGGTGGAGGAGCCATGGTAACATCAATTTAATATACTAGATGCAAGGGTGACAGAAGATAACCACGAGGGCACTCTGCCATGTGTCCATTATGGAGGTGAGCTTATTACAAGATTGGAAAATTGAAGTGTCTCCGGTTGACAACGAGGACCCCTTTTTCCGCATGCAAGACACAATTTGCTTGGGTGTCATCGGGTTGATTGTTAACCTGGAAAACATGAAAAAAATGGAATTGTTCAAAGGATCCTAGGACTGTTCTGGTTTGATGGGTTATAGAGTCAAGGTGGGCATTAGAGGGAGAAGATCCTATTTGGAAATATTGGATTATATTCTTAGAGTCAGCTATTATGGTGAGATTTGAGATAGAATGGGTAGAAAGACGAAACTTGAGGAGACCCCTCTCGCACTTGCCACTGTTGTGAAGCTAGCTCCAAAAATAGAATAAAAGAGATATCAACGCCTTAGAAATAAGCCACTTCAGGGGGGAAACCTCCAATACATTACATGAATGAACAATTCTTGGATGATACAAATTACAAAACCTCCTTTCTATACAGAGTCTATGGAAGCACCAATGTAATCCAGTCACCATTAAAATATAATGTAAGGGCACAGCATTAACAATAGGGAAGGCGTGGCAAGGCTATTTGTTGGTATGGGGGTTACACTAACAACAATAAGGGACTATATTAGTAATATAGGGACCTAACATGCCCCTCTCCTTCAAAAAAGTGTTTTCCTCAATGCTTGAGTAGCTTTGGGTGCTTCTGTATAAAATTCTCATCCTTCCATGTAGGATCTTCAGTGGGTAAGTTCTTCCACTTGATGAGATACCCTGAAATTGATCGATTACGTAGCTATCGAGTTCTTGTTTCTGTGACTGCTTCAGGTTCCAATATGATTTTTCCTTCCTCATCAAGTTCTAGAAATATTGTTTGAATTGGAATATTTTCACCTATAACCTTCTTTAAGCATGAAACATGGAAAAATGGATGCACTCGTGAAGAAGAAAAATAAGCTCCAGTAATCTATTATAGCCCAATTCTTTAAACACCTGTATGACCCATAGTATTTAAGTAATTTCATCTCTTCTTAGCTTGTTTGAGGGACATTTGTTTGTATGGTTGTAGCCGTAAAAATACCCAATCTCCTACATCAAAACTTCTCTCGCTGCGATGTTGATCTGCCTGTTGTTTCATTCGATTTTGTGCCAAATTCAGTTTATCCTTTAAGAGTTGGAGAACTTCTTGCTGATGCTCGATGTGATCTTCCACTGCTTGAACCTTCGAATTTTCCCTTAAAGATGATGTGATGGATGGTGGATGATATCCATAAAGTGCCATCAATGGGGTCATTTTTGCTGCAGTATGGAAGGAAGTGTTATACCACCATTCAGCGAGAGGTAACCACTTGACCCATTGTGTTTGTTTATCAGATACAAAACAAGGAAGATATCCTTCCAAACATTTATTTACTATCTCAGTTTGACCATCAGATTGAGGATGATAAGATGAGCTATGAGCTAATTGAGTACCGAAACAAGAAAATAACTCCGTCCAAAAATTTCCAGTAAAAATGGGATCTCTGTCGCTCACAATAACCCTTGGGCTTCCATGTAGCTTTTGAATTCTGTCCATAAATGTAGTAGCAATCGTACTTGCTTTAAATGGATGAGATAATGCACAAAAGTGTGCATACTTGGTAAGTCTATCAACTACCACCATGATGACACTCTTTCCTTCTGACTTAGCTAAACCTGTGATAAAATCCATTGAAATCTCCCCCCAACGTTGACTTGGAATGGATAAAGATTGTAGAAGTCCTGGGGTCTTAATTGTCTCAACTTTATTCCGCTGGCAAACCAAAAATTCCGTCACAAACTTTTTGGCTGATTTATTTAAGGCTATCCTAAAAATCTTTTCTTCACCCTTGTGTAAGTTTTTAAAACTTTTATGTCTCCCATGACATGTGCAATTCCAAAAGAATATTTTGTTTTAGTTGGAATTTTGTTGTGACATAATATTTTTAAAATTAGCAAAGGCACCATTTTTCATGCTGTATCAGATGTACTAGGATCTTGCTGCAACTTTTGAATGAGTGTCCATACATTTTTGTCCTTCTTCCATTCATCTCTTGCTTCGGTTATCCAATCTGGTTGGATAATAGAAATGGCACAAAGCAATGCTTCCACCTCTTCATTCTTTCTTGAGAGTGCATCTGCAACAACATTAAGCTTCCCTTTTTTGTAGATTATTTCAAAGTCATTACCCAACATCTTTGTGACCCATTTTTGTTGCTCTTTTGAAGATTGTCTTTGTTCCAAAAAGTGTTTAAGACTATCATGATCAATTTTTTCCTTGAAGTGTCTTCCCATTAGGTAAGTTCTCCATTTCTTTAGTGCATGCAGTATTGCTAGCATTTCCTTCTCATAAATAGGTTTCTGTAAATACTTTCCTTTGATTGGACGACTTTAAAAAACAATGGGTCTTCCTTCCTGCATTAAAACAACACCAATTCCATTTCCTGAGGCATCACATTCCACAATAAAGGTTTTTGTGAAGTCTGGCGTAGCTAAGACTGGTGCTAGGCACATTGCCTCTTTAAGATGTTCAAAGGCCTTAGTTGCTTCTGGAGTCCATGAAAATGCATCTTTCTTCAATAATGTTGTTAGAGGTGCTGCTATTCTCCCATAATTCTTAACAAACTTGCGATAATACCCTGTTAACCCGAGAAATCCTCACAACTACTTTATGGTTGTGGGGACTTTCCATTCCTTAATGGCTTTAATTTTGTTAGGGTCTACCTTAACACCCTCGTGAGATACAATATGACCCAGATATTCCACCTCTTGTACTCCAAAGAAACATTTGATGTTTTTGCATATAATTGTTTCTCCTGCAATAGTTTGAGCACCCTGTCAACATGTTGAACATGATCCTTCCAAGACCTGCTGTAGATTAGTATATCATCAAAAAATACTAGCACAATTTTCTAAGGAAGGGTTTGAAAATGGAATTCATCAACCCTTGAAATGTAGAAGGTGCATTAGTAAGGCCAAAAGGCATGACCAAAAATTCATAATGACCCTCATGAGTTCGAAATGCTGCTTTTGGAATATCTTCAGTCTTCATTCTAATTTGATGATATCCTGAACGAAGATCCAACTTGGTAAAATAAATTGCTCCATGTAATTCATCCAATAATTCATCAATCACAGGAATGGGAAATTTATCTTTAATGGTGAGCTTATTGAGTTCCCTATAATCCGGACACATTCGCCATGATCCATCCTTCTTGTGTACCAATACTACAGGAGCAGAGAAAGAACTTTGACTAGGTTGAATTATACCCGCCTCTAACATTTCTGCAATCATACGTTCAATTTCGCTCTTTTGGAAGTAAGGATATCTATAAGGCTCGATGTTTGGAGGAACACTTCCTGGAATCAAATGAATAGCATGATCATGATCACGAATAGGTGGGAGTCCTTTGGGAGTTTCAAACACCTTGGAATGATTGTCCAAGACTTGTTGGAGATCTACAGAAATAGACGATTTTGATGTTGGAACTTCTAGTGAGCATAATTGTGCAATTACGCCTCGTTGTTCTTTCTTTAGAAGCTTTGTCATGACATTAGAGCTTATTATCCTTCCTGGCTTCCCTACAATACCCCGTAATTCGACTTCCTTTCCTTCTGAAAAAAATTTCAAGAAAAGTTCTTGAAAATTAAAAGCTACCGTCCCCAAAGATTGTAACCATTGTACTCCTAGTACAACATCAGCACCTCCCATAGGAATGGAAAGCATTGGACTAGTCAATACATATTCCTCCATGGTTAGTTTGATATTATGGCATTTCCCAGAGAAATTTATAGTTCCTCCATTTGCAACCATCACTTGACATTCTAGTGCTGGGTATAGGAAACAATTTAATTCCTTGGCTACCTTACAATGAATAAAATTATGGGTGCTACCTGAATCAATCAACACTATTGCCTTTTTCTTCTTGATATGTCCTTCTATCTTGAGAGTTTGAGGAGTGGTAATTCCTGCCAGTGCATTACACGATATGGTCGGATTCATTTCTTCCTCTTCTAGGGCTGGTTCCTGGTGTATATCCTCTTCTTGTTCATTTTCTTCTTCCTCTTCATAATCTATGTAAAATAATTTCTTCTCAGCACACTTATGACCTTTAGTGTATTTTCTATCACAACTGTAGCAAAGCCCTTTTGCTCTTTTTTCTTCCAATTGTTGTGGTGTCAACCTTGTAGGTTGTCGAAATATAGGAGTAGCAACACTTCCCTCTTTATAAAAGTGAGTGGCAGGCTTCCTTGTCCCCATAATTTTACATTCAATTTTTCTTGCCAACCCGAATGCCTTCTCCAATGAATCAGGTTCCAAAACGCGAACTTCATGTTGGATGTTATCCTTTAAAGTGCCTATGAAGAGATCAATCCTGTGTTCCTCTGGAATATCAGTTACCCTTATATTCAATTTTTGGAAGTCCTCAATGTGCTGCCCCACTAAACCCTTGTGTTTGAGATTTATCAATTGGCTAAAGAAGGTGTTGCTCTTTGTATCCTCATAATGTGCTATCATTTCCTCCGTAAAAATTGACCAAGTGACAATTTTTTTACGGGAGCAAATCCATCGATACCATACAAATGTATTTTGTTCTAAATGTAAAGTTGCAATGCATACCTTTTGTGTGTTTTGTACATTATGGAGATCAAAATATTGCTCCATCTGTAGTATCCATGTTACAGGATCCTTTCCATCAAACTTCCTCATATCCATTTTTGGAATATGGTGGTTCTTCCCGCCAACATTAGAGTTTATGAAGTCACGATTAACATTTATTTTGTTCTTATCATGAGTTTCCTCTACTATCTTTTCACCATTAGGAAACATTTCTTGTATCGACTTTGTCAAACCTTCCATGTCTGCTTTTAGATCATTCTTCATGTTTTCCATGTTGTCTTTCATGTCATCCATCTTATCTTCCATGCCATCTATCTTATCTTCCACGCCTTTCTTCAAACCATTCATCTTCGCTTCCATGCCTTTCTTCAAAACTTCCATTTCATTTTTTGTTGCTCTTTGCGAGAGCGAAATTTCGTGCATTTTCTCTTATAATGTTGATAGATCATGTTGCAATTCTTCATCTTCATGAGTCATAGTAGAGCCTTATGAAGGCTTAATGGGTGTTGAATTATTTTTATGGGGCATTTTTAGAAACCAATACTGATATCTATTCTACAATATGCCCTTGGAATCAATTCAAATTGATTCATCAAACAAGACTTATGTAATTCGGAAAAAATTACACACCTTTTTCTTGCTTTTGAAGAGATCGCTATTTAAATTAGATTATCTCTGTGGTTACAGCTCTTCAATATCTTAAATTTGGCACTGAGGTAGCCTTCTGAATCCTCTTTTGAATTCCACAGGTCTGAGCTGATTTGGATTCTTCAAGGTAAAGTTGTGTCCAATCTCCCACAATGACCTAATTATGGACTGTCTCAGTAGATCGAACTTGTATGACTTTCCACGTGTCATTGTTTCATCTTTTAGCTCTGAAATTGATAGCAAAGAAACTACAGTCCGTGTGTACTTGTGGCCACTTTTTACGGCACTCCAATCCGATGCTTAGAGAGAGAGTTATGAAGATTTTCCCACGATCACCTCTTTGAGATGAAATTCAGGAGCCTGCAAAAGCACTACCTTCCACAGATCATATCTCTGAAAATATTGCAAACCAAGCTCTGAAATTTTGCGACAAGTTTCCTCAGGATTTCAGCCTCGCGCCCTAAAAATTTCAGATTCTGAACCTTCGTAGAAAAAAAGTTATAGCGCAAATGCCACGATGACCTGTTTAGATTAAATTGAGGAGCCTGCAAAAAGACCTAACTTCCACAGATCCTATCTCCGAAAATATTGCGAACCAAGCTCTGAAATTTTGCGACGATGTTCCTCAGGATTTTAGCTTCGCACTCTAAACATTTCAGCTTCTAAAACTTTGTTGAAAAAATTTATAGCAAAAATGCCACGATGACCTATTTGGAGCAGCGAAACCCTAGAATTCAAAGCTCCGATACCAAATGTTGTGAAGCCAGCTCCAAAAATAGAAGAAAAGAGATATCAACGCCTTAGAAATAAGCTACTTCGAGGGGGAAACCTCCAATACATTACATGAATGAACAATCCTTGGATGATACAAATTACAAAACCTCTTTTCTATATATAGGAGTCCATGGGGCCACAATGTAATCCTAGTGGGGCCACAATGTAATCCTAGCCGACCTAACAATAATAATTTGAGGGCACAATAATAACAATATGGGGGTTACAGAGGTACAATAATAACAATAAGGGGGTTACACTAACAACAATAAGAGACTATACTAGCAATATAGGGACCTAACAGCCACCCTGTTTTTTGTTCCTGTATTTTAATAGTCGTACCAAGATAATATTTTTGTAATAGAAATATCACAATAAAGAGACAACCTACCATGGTGCCCCTTTGCATCGAAGTTTAGTGTTTGGGAATTATGTAGGACCCTTTGCATCAAAGGTTAGTGTTTGGGAATTATGTAGGAAACCAACTTGATATTTTCATTATGTATTGTTTTGATCAGAGAATTATGTAACCCTTCATGCTTGATAGTGGAAAATTCTAGGTTATACACTTTAACTTTATATATGCATCCATATTCATATATACCTATTCCTCGGGAAAAGTTGTTATTTAACTGATAATGTTAGCCATCATACTACATGAGGAGATTGTGATCATATTTCTAGGGTTCTAGTACGAGTATCAATAATCTAGTGGTATGATGTCATAGTTTGGTCCTTGATATGAGATATGAGCGATTCAGATTTACCTTTCAGAGCACATGGTGGGGGAGATTTTTGATAGGCTTTGTTACATGATGGTCTCTCTTTACATGGTGGATATGTCTTGTTTTCATGATTCCATGATGGATATTAACATGTTAATGAATCTTTTTTACATGGTAGGTGCTTTTGGCATATGGATGATGGATAATGATATTGTATCCCACGATGAGAGTGCGCTCATCGTGCTCTAGTGCTTGTGGTGTTTGTCATGATCTTATGGTGATATTTAATGCATTAAAAAGTGTTATATATTATGCCCATGTTTACATATATGATATTGCTTTTGTTATGAATATAATATATGTAAAAATAATGTAAATGTAAATAATAATGATTAGTTTAGAAGAGGTGTGTCTCTGAGAACATGACCATTCAAAGACACCTGCCTAGATATATAAGCGAGTTCTCATTTGTAACAATGTCATATATATATATATATATATATATGAACATTTTCATATTCAAAGTGTTTTGGAGTATTTAACTTGTGAGTACGAACTTTGTTCGTTACATTGGTATCAGAGTCGTTCAACCCTCTGGATGGCCAATTGCTGCATAGAGGTAGTCTGATCCGGTCATTGGGCAACAACTCTTCATCAAGTTCGTTGTTGTTTGATTAAGGCTTTTACCTGTACAAGTTTTCGAGATTCTTCATTTTGCTGTCAGGCCTTTGGGGACGGACACACACACACATTAAGAAAAAAATAGAGTATATATATAAAAATAAAGAGAAAAAAAAATGTAGCTGTTGCCCAATTGATTGCACAATTGATACCACCCGACAAGTCGTCAATTGACACAGCACAACCCCATGCTGCCGCAACTGGTCTACAGACTCCATACAAAGCTGGCCAGCCTCTTCGACTTTGTTGTCATCACATGCCTATTAGATTTCTAGATAAGAGACTGAAAAATTGTTGAATGATTTTATGAAATGCGAGTTGGTGTTCCAAGGACATTACTCATTGTTTCAAACTATTGTCAATAAAATAGGCTTCACTAACCATCTTTGCGGATTTTTCCACTATAACTACCACTTATTCATGCCGGGTAATTAAATATGTGAGGGGAATAGTACAGGAGTACACAGGCTTGAGGTGGGAAAAGTTAAACCGTCCTCATTTACACAAATCTTGCACGGAATCTCTCAAAACTGTTACATGAACACAAAATTTTGCAGGGAAGATTAATGCAAGTTTATGCATCCTCTAGATCGTGCGAGTTGAAACTTCATTATTCTAGGAAGATTCACATAGTTTAGGGTGAATTGGAAAAATACATCTATCGCCCCTAAAATCGAGACTTTAATTATAGCAAATAAACATATCTATACAACATATATAAACATAAATAATTAATAAAAATATATTCCAAGTTTACATAAAGGAAAAACAACACACACATACATAAGATAAAGTTACTTGAAATGTTCAAGTGAATATACATCTATCGCCCCTAAAATCGAGACTTTAAATGTCACAAATAAACATATCTATACGACATATATAAACATAATTAATTAAATAAAACATATTCCAAGTTTAAATAAAGGAAGAAAATACACACACAGAAGATAAAGTTACTCAAAATGTTATATATATAAATATATATTAAAAAAATTAAAAGTGATATTTAAAAAAAAAGGTGAGATATATTAAGTGAACATATATTCTTTAAATTAAAGTATTATATGTTAAAATAACGAAAATAAAAGACATTAGATAATTATCAAAGAAAAAGGGTTATATATATATGGTTACGTCAAAGGTCCAAACTATAAAAAACTTAAACCCTAAAACTCAATTCAAAAGTCATTGAAGATGACAAAAGAAAGATTTTTAGAAACTTCATTTAGCTATGCATCATTGCTATTTAGAATTAAGGGGTCTCCATCAAGAAAATATGTTATTATTTGTATCTCTTTCGCTGGAAATAAAAATTATACAAACCCTAAATTCACAGACTAATTGATGATTCTTGAGTCAAATATAATCGCAAAAGTAGACCACTACGACAAAAAAAAATACGACACCCGATTTACAATTAAATATTGGGGATTATACATTTATATCATCACAATTCTATGTTTGTTCCATATGGAGTGATTAAGGGGAAATTATTCTGGGTTCACCCTGGTTGGAAGCACTAAGGTCCATCCTAAATATGAAGAACAAGTTTTTACAATTTCCTACTATTGGAAATACCGACCGAGGGGGGGGGGGGGTTGGGTGGTGAGGGGTGGGGTGAGGGGTGAATCAATATTTCTTTCAATTATTATATTATGCCAGTTAATATTTTTATCACAAAATAAATTAGAACACGAGATAGAAAAAAGTAATTTTATTGATCAAAATAGTGAGGACTCCAATCCTCTTTTACAAAAAATCAGACTCCAACTTGTACAACAAAATATATAACCTTTTCAATGCTCAAAACCTTGAACACATCCAAGCTCCTACTTTGTCAATTTGAGGACTCCAATCCTCTCAACAAATCCAAGCTCCATCTTGGTGAACTCGAGGATTCCAATCCTCTCAAAATGGCTCCAACCTTCAATTGCTTCAAAACTTTATAAGCTGCTCCAAATCTTCAAGATCAACTCCAAAGACTTCTTCAACAAGACTTCAAGTCAAGTTTTCAAAAGGTTTGTTCCAATGATGGCTTCAAGTAATGCTTCAACAATATTTCTAAAAACTTTAGGCATGTTGCTTCAAGGATCACTCCATGGTTTGCAAAATACTTCAAATTTGCTTCTATAAGCCTTCCAAGGACCACTTCAACAAGTCTTGAAAAAAAATGTCTTCAATAGTGCTCTAGTAATACTTCAACAATTCTTCAATCAATGCTATAAACAATGATCTTTAACAATATTTAAAAGCCACCTCCAATCAATTCTTCAATAGTAGTGTCAACTTAGCTCCAAGTATATTCAATAAAATTCCAAAATGAAAAAGCACTACTTTAAGAATACCCTAAAAAATATGCTTCAAAAGTGTCTACAAACCTGCTACACAAGAAGTCAAATAACTTTGCTCCAAGGTTGAATGGCTCTGCTCATAAGGTAGGATAAATACTATGCTTTGTCTCATCGACAAGGCCGAACTGTGTCCTGTCACAAGTCTCCACAGGGCTGAAGTTATAGGTCTCCACAGGGGTCGAAACATGTTGCTCCCACAAGCCTGAGACTTGCTCCCACAGGTCCAAATTCTATCCTATACAAAGCTGAGGCTACTCCTACTCAAGGGAAGGATTTGCACACCAAAACAAGCTTGTAATTTCATCCACAAGAGGGACAAAGTTTTCTCAATAAAAAGGTTAAGGTTTTGTTCCCCAAAAGAATCCCAAGATAGCACGAAAATCCACAGAAAAAATAACAAAAAATCACAAATACCTTGCCTTGCTTCAAATCCTAGGTTCACAAGTTGTGGACCTTAAATTCTTCTAATCTTGCTTCAGATTCGTAGGTCTTGCCTTGCTTATATGGATGCCCAAATGAGGTAGAATGAGGCCCTATTTATATTGATTTTTTCATGGTCGAATAGACACATCTTTTGGTGATGGTCGACTTGTGTTCATGTAGGCTCATGTAGGTCGACAAATATGATTTTTTAAAGTTGTAAATTCACTATATCTTCAGCAAGGAGGAGTTCAAAGGTGAGTAAATACTCGTTGGAAAGTGCTTGAAGTCCTCTACAAGCCTATGTGATTTGCTTCTTGAGATTGTGCCTCCTTTGACCTCAATAACACAAATTCTTCCAACAATCTCCCCCTTTTTTATTGATGGAAACGTTCTCCTCATATGTTACTTCCCATGTCATCAACAACAATCTCCTCATATGCTACCCCCCTTGTCATCATGTCGCTCCCCCTATCATCGTACTACTCTCCCTATCATATTCTCCCCCTTTGACATCAATAACATAGTGATGCTCTAATGGGATGTAAGAGAGATGAGCCCCATATTTTGACGAAGATGTTCAAATTTCTTTTGATTTAGGGGTTTTGTGAAATATCTGCAATTTGCTCGTTGGTGTTGACATGCTCCATTTTGATGTTCTGCTTTTCAACTTGTTCTAGGAGGAAGTGATACTTGATTGGGATATGTTTTGTCTTTGAATGCATGAATGGATTCTTTGAGAGATCGATTGCATTGGTATTGTCACAATAGATGGTAATATGATGATTTGTTTCTATGTTGACATCCTTAAAGGCTTCCTTCATCCATAGAATTTGTGTACAACAATATGCTAATTCTATATATTCAACTTCAATTGTGGAGAAAGATATAAATGATTGTTTCTTACTAAGCCAAGATACAGGAAAATTTCCCAAGAATAATGCATTTTCTTTGGTACTCTTTCAATCATCAATGCTTCATGCCCCGTCTGCATTGGTATATGCTATCAAGGTAAGATTTGTGCTCTTAGGGAACCATCGTCCAAAATCAAGAGTGTCTTTCAGGTATATGAGTATTCTCTTTATTAGCTAGCATATGAGGTTCCTTCGGGGCTAATTCAAATCTTTCCACCATTCCCATTTCTTGCATGATATCTGGTCGTGAAGCTTTCATATATAAAATACCTCTAATCATTGATCTATACAGAGTAGTATCCATGTAGGAATTTACAGGGTAAGTTCCTTAGATCAAACACCAAAGGTCACCACTCACAAACAGGTCACAAATCAGTATACCGGTATATCACGTGGTTAAAACCCTTGAAGAGGGAAACAGTCCACGGCCTGAGCCAACACGACCACTTCAGACAATTTATTAATATAAAAAGAAAATTTACACATGTTTCTCTCATAAATGGTTACTGGAAAATTGACCCTCCATGCTCTTTAAATAGAGATCATGGACCAATCGGGTGTTAAGCCACAGATCAAGTGTCGGTAATACCAAGGAGTGAGTGAACCGTCAGATCACTACCTATCGTGACCGTCAGATTATAAGTTACAAATTTACATAGTAAAGAAACACACTTTACCTAATTATACACTAGACTAAGTTATACTTAACTATTTCCTATGTGTTGGAATATCCTAACATCCCCCCTTAAGAAAAACTTGGGATAGGATTGAAGGATTTACAAAGGTGACACACAAGGAGACTATTTCTTATGTGTCAAAATATCCTAACATCCACCCTTAAGAACAACTTGGGATAGGATTGAAGGATTTACAAAGGTGACACAATAGGAGAAGGAAGGAGGCATTAGAGCCTATCCCCCCCTAATGATAAATTTCATGAACTCCAAGCATAGATCTAAGTTTGGCAAACTTCGCTTCTGTGAGATACTTTGTAAAGATATCGACAACTTGATCACTGGTTGAACAATACTGTACTTCAAGAACACGGTCACAAATGAGCTTTTTGATGAAGTGTATATGAAGCTCAATGTGTTTCATACGCTGATGCTGAACTGGATCTTTGCATAGCTGAATGGAACTTTGATTATCACACCAAAGTGTAGTTGATTGCTACTGATTAAGACCAAATTATGACAAGATATGACGAAGCCACATGGCTTCCTTGCTAGCTTCAACTGCACCACGATACTCTGCTTCTGCCGAAGAAAGAGATATGGCACTTTGTTTCTTACAAGACCAAGTAATAGGTCCTGAACCAAGAGTGAATACATATCCTGCTGTAGACTTTCGATCATTAGGGTCATCAGCCCAATCAGAATCAGTGAAACCAATCAACAATGGAGATGCTCCTAAACTGTAATGAATCCCGAATTGAACTGTACCTCGAATATATCGAAGTATTCTTTTAGCTGCTTTCCAATGACTTTCATGAGGTTGGTGCATAAACCGAGCAACAAGACCAACGACAAAGGAAAGGTCAGGATGGGTATGAGTTAGATATAAAATTTTACCAACAAGTTGATGGTATAAGGTAGCATCAAATTCAGGGGTGGTACACATGACTAAAAGCTCGACTCCAGACTAAAAGGGAGAAGGGGATGGCTTACAGTCTTCCATGTGAAAGTGGCATAGAATATCAAAGCCATACTTGGATTGATAAATGGTAATACCTTCTTTGGATTGCAAGACTTGAAGACCAAGGAAATAATGCAAGTGTCCTAAGTCTGTCATTTCTAACTTCTTTCTGAGGCTAGACTTTACATGGTTTATATGGTTGGGATCACTACCAATAAGGATAAGATCATAAACATAAAGAACAAGGATGGTGAAGGACTTACCCACTTTCTTGGTGTAGACAATGTTGTCAGAATGACACCTAGAAAAGCCATTATCTAATAGAAATCTATCCATTTTGGCATACCAAGCTCGAGGAGCTTGTTTGAGACCATAGAGAGACTTCCTAAGGCGATAAACATGGCTAGAGTAATTTTGGATAAAGAAAGGGGTTGTTCCATGTAGATTTCTTCATGAAAATATCCATGTAAAAAGGAAGATTTAACATCCATCTGTTGGACTTCCCATTTAAAGGAGGTAGCAAGGGAAAGAACAAGGCGAATAGAATTCATTTTGGCAACAGGGGAGAAGATTTCAGTATAGTCAATGCCTTCAACTTGTGAAAATCCTTTAGCAACAAGACTAGCTTTATGTCTATCCACTTTTCCATTTGGTCCAAACTTTGTTTTGTAAACCCATTTGCATCTGACAAGTTTTCTTCCCTTTGGAAGAGGAACAAGATCCCAAGTATCGTTTGCCAATAAGGAACGATATTCTTCTTTCATAGCTTCATCCCAATCTGGATGCCCTGAAGCTTCTTCAAAGGTGTATGGATTAGGATTTTCTGGAACTTGAGCCAATAAGGAAGAGGCTCTTTCGAACTGAGAGCGTGTACGACGTCGATCTGCAGGGTCACCTACAAGAAAACCTGCTGCATCCCGAGTAGAGCAGACCCATCTTGGAAGCTGTGGAGTTGAAGAAATATCTTCAAGAGGTGAATGATTGTCATCCTCGCTTTCATCATTTGAACTAGAAGGAATGCTATCAAAAATAGAAGAGATAGAGAGAGGTGGCACATATGCCGAATCAGGCTCGCAGGCCGATATATTTTCATCAAATTTTACATCTCTTCTAATGATTATATTTTTGGATTTTGGTTGAATAAGCCTATATGATTTTACATCTTATGAATATCCAACAAAAATGCATTTTTCACTATTAGGTTCTAAGGCTTTATGTTTCGCATCTGGAATATGGGCCCAAGCATCACTTCCAAAAACATGAAAGTGACTTACATCTGGTTTGATTGACCTCCATGCTTCTTCTGGAGTAATATTCGTTAAAAATTTAGTAGGAGTGCGATTTACTATATAATTTGCACAGTTAATTTCTTCTGCCCAAAAATTGAGACTAAGTCCTTTAGATTGAAGCATAAAATTAGCCATTTCTTTTAAGGTGCAATTCTTCCTTTCGGCTACACCATTTTTTGTGGAGTATATGGAACAGTTTGTTGCAATTGAATGCCATGCTCAGTGAAAAAGTTGACAAATTTGTTGTAAACATATTCTCGTCCATTGTTTGATCTTAACTTAAGAATTTGATGTCCAGATTGTTTCTCAAAAAAGGCCTTAAAGGTTAAGAACATGTTAGAAAATTCACTCTTGAGTTTTAAGAAGTATACCCAAGTGCGTCTGGAAAAATAATCAATGAAAGTTAAGAAGTACTTGCAACAAGAGAAAGAAACAAAAGGAAGTGGACCACATAAATCACTGTGCACAAGCTGCAAAGGGGCTGAAGCGTGCCAAGAGGCACGTTTGTCAAAACTATCCCGATGATGTTTTCTAAGTACACATCCATAGAAAACACCATCTCGGCAAGATACCATAGGAAGACCTATCACCATATTTTCTTTACAGAGAGTTTGAAGAGAGCGATAGTTTAAGTGACCAAATCGCTCATGTCAAAGTTTGCTCACTTCATCATTATGAGCAACAAAAACGGAGGGAAGACATGATGACCCAAAGTTGTCAAAATTATACAACCTTGTGGAATCATCAACAATGCTAGTAGCTAAAATATGTCGAGGATCTTTTAGGTCCTTGATTACTGCATCATGAGGTGAGAATTATATTGTTTTCCCTTCACCTGAATGAGTTATCTGCTAAACAGATTGAAGGTTTCAGGACAAGATAGGAACACATAGTACATCATTAAACTGACCATTATTTAGATGAATGGTTCTAGATCCTACAACACTAAGAGATCTATCATCACCAACATAAATATGTTTGGTGTTACAATCATTTAAGGAAGAAAACATGGCTTTATTTTTGGCCATGTGGTAAGAGGCTCCAGAATCAATGAGCCACTCATGAAATGAGAAGAAGAAGACACATTTAATGCATAACTAGATGCTTGACATCGACAAGAAGAAAGTGCCATTCTTGAAGATGAAGTTGAGTTCTCCAAATTGATGTGGTGCTTCTTCATTTCTACTTCCAAGGCTTCCATCTTCTTAAAACATTTGGACTCTACATGGCCATCACGATTACAAAAGTTGCAATGTCTATAAGTTTTCTTCCCTTTGTTTTTATTTTCCTTATCAGTTTGGTGAGTTGATTTTTCAGTTTGTGGCTGAAATTTCTTAAGACCCTTGTTTGGTTTAGGACCATACTTTTTAGGATACAACTTCTTGGGATTCTTTTGATACAGTTGTTGTTGGGCTGCTAAGGCTTTCTTAGAATCATTTCTAGTATTGATAAGACCAAGGTGTAAGAGTTTTTTTTGTTCTCTTATCAAAGAATCGCAAAAGGCATCAAAAGAGGGGGACTTGTAGGCTGTTCCTTGAGAAATGAGGGTTTCTCTAGCAAGAATGGAATAGATAAGGCTACCAAATTCTTTTTTTGACCTTACAACCTTCTAAAAGAAGTCTAAGGGTCTTGAATTTGGACAAAAAAATCTTTAATAGAGGAGAAATTATTGGGGTCCAAAGTAAGCAACTCATTTTCAAGCTGGTGAGCCCTGATTTCATTTTGAATGCCAAAAACAATATTTAGTTTTTTCATAGCTGCATCAGGGGTGTCAATTTCTTGGATATGAAATCAAAGATCTTGAGCAATGGACATTCCTATCAACCCTCATGCTTGATCTTGTTTATTTTCCCATTTAGCAGCTTTATCTCCATCGGTAGGTTAGTTTCTTGTCCTGAGGCTATTCTATAAAGCCCTTTATTTCTAAGTAAGTCTATCATATAGGATAGCCATTGGAAATAATTGGTGCTGTTAAGAATAACCATGCATGCAATTTCCATTAAAAAAAAAAAAAAAAAAAAAAATTGAAGCTGAAAAGGGTCGAAACTAACTCGCTTCCTAATGGAGGGATTCGTAAAAATTAGGTCGTTTAAAATAAAACGGCAAATGGCTTCCGTATTAGAATGGAAGTGCCTTTTTGAAAAAAATGCATTATAGATGTCGAATAGTTACATGAAAGGTTGAAAGTTGATGATGAAGTTCTACTTCAAAAAAAAAATCCCCCCTTTTCAAACTTAATACAATAAGCTCACTTTAAAAAAAAAAACTACTTTATGTGACCCACTTTTATAAATAAGTGAGAGTCACTTTTACAATGTTACGTCTACATGTGCTTTTGAAATAAAACCTTTTTTTTTTTTTTTAAACAGACAACTTGCCAAAGGTATTTATAAGAAAAAATAACTTAACAATTTTTTTTTTACAAAAAGAAGCTTAAGAGAGAGACTTGAACCCAAGACCTCTATTCTCATAAACTAACTTTACACCAAGTGAGCTAGTAAAAGGAGTTAGTAATTGTTTGAAAGGAGGAAGAATTTTTTTTTTACTCTTCGATGTGCGTGTTTTTTCCTGCAAAAAAAACACAAAATCCGAGCATGAAAAAATGAAAATGAAAGCCTTACAGCGGAACGTTCAATTTTCGGTTAGCCTTACCAACAACTATCATTTTTTCGCTATTTCTGATTTCCTGAGATTGCACAAAGATGCAGGGAAAGCACATACGTAGCCAAAAAAATCCCGTATTGTTGTCTCTGATTTGCTCAGATCGCACAACAGCGCAAAGAAAAGATCATACATAAAGAAGATGATATAGATCTGGCAAATAAAAAAACTACAAACCGAAATAAATAGAGGGAACTGAAATAAGCAGAACGATTAATAAATATAACTGCAAAAAAGATACTTTATACCTCTAGATCTAAAATGACATAACTCGGGCAACCGGAAACCTTTTCGCATGAAACAAAAGGGGTTCCTCACTGTAATAGACCCTCCAGAAACAACAGTGCAGTTCTCCCAACATGAAAGTGCTCATAAATAGTAGATCTGGAAAACGACAGTTGCATGCAGTCAAACTGGCTTCAAATTTGGATTAACAACAGATGCGGCCCTCAAAATGGCTCTGACACCATGTAGGAATTTACATGGTAAGTTCCTTAGATCAAACATCAAAGGTCAGCGCTCACAAATAGATCAAAAATCAGTACACTAGTATATCACGTGGTTAAAACCCTCGAAGAGGGAAACAATCCACGACTTGAGCCAACACGACCACTTCAGGTAATTTATTAATATAAAAAGAAAAGTTAATTATGTTTCTCTCATAAACAGTTACCAGAAAAATGATCCTCCATGCTCTTTAAATAGAGATCATGGACCAATCAGGTGTTAAGCCACAGATCAAGTGTCGGTAATACCGAGGAGAGAGTGAACCGTCAGATCACTACATATCATGACCATCAGATTATAAGTTACAAATGTACATAGTAAAGAAACACACTTTACCTAACTCTACACTAGAAAAAGTTATACTTAACTATTTCCTGTGTGTCGGAATATCCTAACAATCCACCATAGGAGATTCATCAAAGTTACTTGCTTGCAACCTGTAATCATAGATGTGATCACAATAGCACATTCTACCATCTCAAATCATTTTAGCATATCCCTGAGATATTTTTATTGTGATATGAACATACCTTCTTTGGTTTGAGTGACTTAAAGTCCAAGAAAGTAAGACAAATAACTAATCATCGACATTTATAATTATTTTGACATGTTTTGGGAAAGTTTGTGACTCATTTCATTGTTGTTTCTCCCAAATATTATATCATCTACATATAACAATGTGATTAACAAATTGTCTTTGTCCATCTTTATGTAAATATTGCTTCTTCCAACTCCTTTCTTGAATCCTTGTTGTTGAATATAATGATCAAGTCTAGCGTACCAAGGTCTCAGAGCTTTCTTTAATCCATACAAGGCCTTCTGCATTTTTTGAACAAAATATTCTCCTTCTACTAAGCCAAATCCTTGTTGTTGTTCCATGTGTACTTATTCCTTTAGGTCAAGGTTTAGAAATGTTTATTTCACATCAATTTGATAGACTTTGAAGCCCTTATAACAAGCAAATGCCAAAAACATCCTTAATTAGGAAATAGGAGTGAAGGTTTCTTCAAAGCCTTTGCACACCAACCTTATCTTATTCTGATGTTTTGACCATCTTCATTCATTTTATTTTTATGCACCTAGTTGGTTCCTATGACATTATTATCCTTTGGACAAGGTACTAGATCCCATGTTCCTTTTGTTAATTTTTGGCAGCTTAGGGACAAATTACCTCCTTTGGACAAACTTCCTCATCAAGGAAGATCCATCCTAGCCCTTGGAATAATTTAATTTCGTTGAGGAATAATATAATTTTAATATGGAAAACCACATGTGCACAAAATGACAGGTCGACGCAAAAGAGAAATTAAACACCCTTGGATGGCTATACATACAAGTCAAGTGACCCTCATTTGGACATCATCATAAAATAGTTTTATTCTCTCTCCTTTGGTTTGGATCACACAAGTATGAAGTTGGTTTGTGGAGATTGGTTCGTATAGGTCCGAGATTGCATGGTCCAAAGCATGTGCGAATCGGGGTTTTTGGTTCACATCCGTAGGATTATCACAATAAATTTTTGTCCATAACGACACACATAGAAGCATATCCATGAAAGCAGAACTCTTTAGCCACACGTATGATCACTTGCTCTGTGCGGCCGATACCTAGGGTTTCAGGTGAAATTTGACAGCATATTCCAATAATTGACCGAAAATGTTAACAGTTGACCACAAGCTTTTGAATCAGGGTTTTTATTATTAGTGTCGCCGGGTTAATCTCTTGGATGTTGTTTGGTTGATTTTGCTGGATAGTTTTGTGGTTTAAGACCTATATCATTGTACTCTCTCTTTGTTGAACGTTTATGAAAATCTAATAAGAAGAAAAAATTGAAAGGGTTTCCCCCCTTGTGGGGTTTTTCCCTAGTCTCCGACCAATCGTGGTGTCTCTATGTGTGAATGATTTTCTTCTATTGTTTATTTATGTTCTGCCGCTTTGATGATTATATTGTTCCTTTTATATAATTTCACATGTGGCTAATGATGTTATGATTTTGTGGGGTGAATTCAATATGTAAATAATGAAATGCAATTATCTAAAGCAAAGAACAATATAACTGTTTTTTTTTTTTTTTACAAGTGGTTCACTTTCCTATGTGCCCGCACACACGTACTGGCTACATCCACGGTCTTAAGAAATCGCAGTACATCCTCCCAGGGGGATCTACTGTCGGCCTAACACTGAGGCCTAACCCCGCGGGTGTCAACGAGATTTGAACCTCGGACCTCCCAATCGGGGAGTACTTCAAGCGGGGACTCCACCGATTGAGCTAACCCTTGGGGCAAGAGCAATATAACTGTTGGCCCTTGTTTTGATCCTATTTTGTTTAAGTAAATACAATTTATTACCATGCTATCCATCCATATACCATCCATATTCACTCCATTTTAACCAAATTATTCATATCCAGGTATATAAATTAAGTTTTGCAATTTTTAGAAGTTTTTACAAAAAATGAATTTTAAGTGCATTTTTGGACTAGACCAGAAATTCCCGTAATGGCTTCATTGATGCCATACTTGTAGGACACCTGGGCTCAAGATGAGTAAATTTCTAGAAATCTTGGGAACTAAGAATGGATGTACACCTATTGGTTCGGTCAAACCCAGATTAAACAAGCTGGGTCAAAGGCAGTCAAATATGACTTGTTTTTATGGAAATCCCTACGAAATAGGCCAAATTTAGCATTTTATGGGATTTTCCAGATTTTGAGAGATTAGATGGATGAGCTCGACCATAATAGATAGGATACGGATAGAAATTGATATTGGAGACATTTTAGATGAGTTTGTTTCATATTTCTCTATTTAAGCCTAAGACATTGAAGGCATTCATATGTAGAATTTGCATAGCTTCACTTTTATATTTCTGAAAATTTGAGAGATAATTGAAGAACCTGTTCTATCTCCTTTTCTGTGGTTCTATATGGTGAATTATTGATTGAGTTTTAGTAGCTGAAAGTACACACAGTGTGCGAGGCAAGGGTGGAGGCCCCCCACACTGAACTAAGTGCAGTTTCTGGTTAATTTAGTTGCAATTTCCTGAACTAGTTTTATTTCATGCTTAATGATAGATGTATGATGATATGTTATGATTGCTGATGAATCTAATTCTAATTTATATTCTGCATATGAAGGGTCAAATCAATGTTTAAGTTAAACATTCCTTCTATCTGATCAAGGACTAGAAACTAGAATTCACCTTTCTTGATTTTAAGTGATTTTCTGAATTTCCTGTTTTCTAACAATGACATTAATGATGAGTGAATCTGTAATGAAGGACAACAAGGACCTCCTTATTTAGGATAATCTTCTATTATTATTTCATGCATATTGATCTATTTTTCATTAGTGTATTTTGGTTTTTGATTCATGAAGTAGTATTGGAGAGAAGGACAAACAAGTTCTCCTAAGTTAGGGATTTCTTCTTTTGCTTATTACGTAATTGAATTATAAATTATTTAGTTAAGTTTTATATTTTTAAAATGCATTTCCTTTAATTTCAATAATTCATCTTCTAAACTTGACTATAGCTGAAATCCATATATCTTGGAAATGCTTCTAAGTTCTACAAGCCTGGATTGATAATAAAATACTTGTGTTAGTTTACCCAGTAAACAGACCCAAAATTTTTGGCGCCGTTGCCGGGGACACATATTTCGAAGTGGTCAAAAAGGAAGATAAAAAAAAAACATAGTTTTTCTTCTAGTATGTTTCTTTATGCCTAGAGATAGAGATCAGAAGGGTAGATTCGTTAAGCAAAACCCCCCAAAAATTCATCCATCCATAGGACCAACAACACCAGTTGTTGGAAGACCTACTCTAGAGGAGTTAGAGGAAAAATAGAGATCAAGACATAGATTAACTCTAGTTGAAAGACAGATCTTGTTAGCCTTGGAGGTAAAAAGAAAGCAATCACCAAAAGAAACTCCTTCCTTAGGAAAAAAAAAGGAAACAAGAAAACCAGTTTTTGAACAATTAGAGCAACCTGTCCTTGAACAAATTGAGATAGTTGAGGAAACACCAAATCAACCTCATATTGAAACATTATATATCTCTGAACATGAAATGATTGAAGAAGGAGAATGATCTAATATGCCACTTATGACTCATGAGATAATATAACACATACCCAACATTAACTCCCCTACGATGTCAAATTATTCTTCTTTTAGATTCAAGAGTGTTCAACATATGAGCAGAATAGAAATGAGAAAAAATAAGTAGGGATGAGAAAATATGAGCAGGGATGAGAAAATATGACATTTGATGATGACGGGATATTTGTGATGGGACATATGTTGTCGTTGGTAATTTCTCTCTAGCTGAGAGGGAGTGTTGATTCTTGGTAGCTCATCGACCAATTCCCTTTGGAAAATATTCCTCATCAAGAAAGACCCCTCCTAGCCCTTGGAATAATTTAATTTGATTGAGGAAAAATATGTTTTTAATATGGAAACCCTCATGTGCACAAAAGGGCAGGTCGACCCAAAAGAGAAATTGGACACTCTTGGATGGCTATAAATACAAGTCATGTGACCCTCATTTGGAGGTCATCATGAAGCATTTCTTATTCTTCTCTCTTCTTTGGTTTGGATTGCACAAGTCTGAAGTTGGTTTGCAGATATTGGTTCGTATAGGTCTGAGATTGTAGGGTCTGAAGCTCACACGTGTGAAATAGGGTATTTGGTTCATAGTTGCAGGATTGTCACAAGAATTTTTTAGCAATAGCCACACGCATAAAAATTTATCCGTGTAGCTAGAACAATTCAACTGCACGCAGGAGCACTTGCTGCATGTGGCTGAGACCTATGGTTTCCAGTGACATTTGACCATAGGTTCCGATAGTTGATTATAGATTCTGATAGTTGACTGCAAATGTTGAAAGTTGATCACATGCTTCTGAATCAAGGTTTTGATTATTAGTGTTTCTAGGTTCATCTATTGGATGTTGTTTGGTTGATTTTGCTCGATAGTTTTGTGGTTGAAGATATGGATCATTGTACTCTCTCTTTACTAAACATTTTATGACAATATAATAAGAAGAATAATTTAAAAGGGTTTTCCCCTTGTGGGGTTTTTCCCTGGTCTTCGACCAATCTTGGTGTCTCTATGCGTGAATGTTTTTCTTTTATTATTCCCTTGTGTTTCACTGCATTGATGATGATATTATTCTTTATATATAATTTCATATGTTGCTAATGATGTTATGATGATGTGGGGTGAATTCAATATGTAAATAAGTAAATGCAATTATCTAAACCAAAGAACAATATAGCCCTGAGAAAAATTAACACCATTCTTTTCAAGTTGATACATCTCTTCTTCCATAGCTTTTATCCAGTGAGAATCCTTACTTGAGTGAAATCTACTGGTTCTATTATGGATGGTAAGGCCATATCATTCCTTTTTGGTGTATATGTCATCTTTCTTCGAGTTTGTATTCCATCATTTATATCACCAATAATTTGATCCTCTGAATGATGCTTTTGAACGAGATTTACCTTTGATGGAGTTTGAGACAATTCCTTTTGATTTTTCGACTCCTTTTATTCTGTTGCAACATCTTCTTTTGGATATCCAAGAATAAGATATTGTCCATTAATTTCAAATTCTTTCTCAAGAAAAACCTCATCAATCTTTACATCAATACTTTCAACTACCTTTTGCAATTGATTGTTGTAGCATTTATAGGCCTTGCTTCTTGTAGAATATTCAAGAAAAATCATTCATCAACCCGAGAATCAAACTTTCTTGTTGAATCATAATTTATTTTCACAAAGCACTTACTTCCAAATATTCTGAAATATTTCACTGAAGCAGGTCTTCCTTTCCATAATACATTTGGAGTTTATCACTATTTTCTCGGAGTTGTGCCCTATTCATAGTATGTACTGCTGCCCCAACTAATTTCCAAATTTTATGTTGTAAATCAACTGCTAATAGCATTGTTTTTGCATTCTATTGTACAAATATGTTCTTTATTTCAACTAGTCGATTTTATTGTGGAGTCCTGGCAACAAATATTTCCCTCTTGATTTCATATTTTTCATAAAATTTATTGAATTCCCCTGGGGTAAATTCTCCACCTCTATCTTTCTACTTGTAGAGTTGGTGTTCTAGTTGGCCCACATATATCTGCATGAATGGTTTCTAGAGGCTTTGATGATGAACATTCCTTCGTCTTGAAGCTAGTCCTTGTTTGCTTCCCATGTTGACATGGTGCACAAATAACCTTTGCAGGTTTTCAAATTATGGGGATATCTCTTGCTACTTGAGTTTTTCCGATCTTCACAAAATTATCAAAGTTTAGATGCCCCAATCACTTGTGCCATAAACAAATTTCATTTTTTTTGACTAAAGTAATATCTTTCTTGTATCTCGCTGAGAATGTATACATTGTATGTTTTTCTTACTCCATTTCCCACACGTTTTCTGACGCAACAAAACTGAAATCGAACCCCTAAGGAGAGATGGTCAACTATAGCGTGGCTCTATCAGCTTTTGTTGTTCGAAACCCCGTTCTCTTCCCCCACGTAGTCTCAATTGACTTCTTTGATGTATTTATCAAATTCGAGGAATTTGATATAAACAACGACCTTTTTATTATATGTATTTCGGCTCTATATTATACCCCCAACCTTATAAGAATTACACTCCTAAATTATGTTAATTATCCGCCAACCGTTTAATTAACAACTTTGATTATGCTTCGGGCCCGCACAAACCATCAGAAAAATCCAACGGGACACACACAGTACCTTGGTTAAACGTCGGGCAAGTCCATCGTGCGACCACCGTTAGATCGCAAGGCTCCAGATCAACGGTACGTACGCATATCGCGCGGCATATTGGTATGAACTATAACATGCGATGGCGCGCTTTGATGGCAGTTTTTCATGGGTCCACTCCACCACGTGTCGCATTCCCTATGGAATCGCTCGCAAACAGAAAATACTGTTTACTCACCCAAAAGCGGTGCGATATGGGCAACCCGGCTTGCAAATCCACTCGCGGTTTTGGCACAGTGCTTGAATATGGGTGTAAGTCAGGTTCCGCTATCCTCTTGTTCATTAACTCACGTCTAATCCTCGGGTCAGGTTCCGAAAGCAAACAATTCTGTCTCTCTTTATTAAGCGGGAAATTTATATTTAAACAATGTTCACAACCATAGGTTCTCTACACAGACCCCGCCTTCGGGTGGTGTGAATTCACAGGGTTATCCAAACAATTTACGGGAATTCAAAGATAGAGAAACGGAATTTCCAGTGCACAATCGCCTCACAGTTAAACAATTCTTCACAATTATCAATTCAGACAGTTTGGAAATCAACAGGACTCGAAGTCTATTCAACCGGAAGCAATTGCTCAATACGCAGAGTTTATTGCAGAAATTTCTCCCCTTTTTTCTCTCCCTCATACATCCAAGGGATTAAATTTATAT
The DNA here is from genome assembly GCA_034641835.2 of Pinus albicaulis. Taxonomy (NCBI): domain Eukaryota; kingdom Viridiplantae; phylum Streptophyta; class Pinopsida; order Pinales; family Pinaceae; genus Pinus; species Pinus albicaulis. Next base: position 310,231,230 of record CM076569.1, read on the forward strand.
ACATAAACATTTGTCTGTTCGGTTCCTCTGCGAGGACTGTTTTAGAAAACCAAAAGCCTAATTACAATTTATTGAAATAATTGGAATATGACAGATGGCTAACTATTCGACTTCTAACTAATCTAATTGATACAGACAGCTGGGGTATTGACACCTAGCTGTTATAATTCAAATGTTTTGAACCCTCCTAGCCACAACATGTGGACAAAACTTCCTACATTGCTGGCTAGTGTCTAATGCCCCTGCATTAGACTACCGAGGGAAATTTTCTTCATGGACTCCTGTCCATGAGCTGTTCCACTGATCTGCCTATCTTCTGCAACATTCCTTCAGTCATCCAAGTGGCATCTTCCTCTGGCTTGTCCTTCCATTTGATCAAGTACTGAAAGTACTCTTGTCCTCTGGTCCTTCTGAATGGTCTTTTATCCAATATCTTCTCTGGTTGCAATGGTTGCGCTGGAGGTAGCTGCTCCTTCCACTCAATCTGTTCCTTGTCTGCCGATCTTTCTTCTGCACCACCATCCTCATACTTGTACAAATCTGCAACATTAAAAATGGGAGATATTCCAACATCAGGAGGTAATTCAATCTCATAAGCATTTGCAGAAAACTTTCTAAGTATCTTGCATGGCCCAATCTTTTTGAATTTCAATTTGTTATACTGCTTCTTTAGGAATCTCTCCTTTCTCAAGTGTGCTAAAACCCGATCTCCTACTTCAAAATGAACTTCCTTTCTGCTCAATTCTGCTCTGCTTTTATATTTGATGCTGCTGCCTTGTAGTTTTTGTTTCACTTGTTCATGTATGGCCTGGATCTCTGAAGCAAATTCCTCACCATCTGCACTCCTTAGCTCTGCCTTTCCCAGATTTCTCAACTCTGATATTCCTCTGGGGTGCATTCCATAAACAATATGGAATGGACTCTGCCCTGTGCTTCTGTTTGGCAAGTCATTATATGCATATTTTTCCTGGGGAAAAATATGGTCCCACTGCTTGGGATGCTCTCCTGCAAGGCTTCTCAACAAATTTCCCAGACTCCTATTCACCACCTCAGTTTGTCCATCAGTCTGGGGATGATAAGATAAGCTGAAACTCAGTTTGGTACCAAGTTTCTTCCACAATGTCCTCCAAAAGTGACCCACAAATCTGGTGTCTCTGTCTGAAACAATACTCTTGGGCAACCCATGCAACCTAACAACTTCTTTGAAAAACAGGTTAGCAACATGGGTGACATCACTAGTTTTATAGCATGGAATAAAATGTGCCATTTTGGAGAGTCTTTCCACTACAACAAAGATTGCATCATTCCCTCTCTGAGTCTTGGGAAATCCTAGAACAAAATCCATACTCACCATGTCCCAAGGCCTGTCTGGAATAGGCAAGGGAGTGTACAATCCTACATTCTGGCTCCTTCCTTTAGCATATTGGTAGATTTTTCAATTCTTCACAAACTTGTCCACTTCTGCTCTCATCTTGGGCCAGTAATAGAAGTGACTCAGCTGCTCATAAGTCTTATCAGTACCAAAGTGTCCAGCAAGTCCACCACTATGCTTCTCTTTGATCAAATTTTCTCTCATGGAACATCTTGGTACACACAATTGGATTCTTCTGAATAACAAGTCCTCCTGCAGGAAATAATCCAGCCACTGGCTTCTATCTGTTAAAACAGGGTTACTACTTGCCTCAAATGCTTCCTTAAAATCTAGATCTGTTTTATACAATTCCTTGAGAAAATAAAATCCTACAACTTCAAAATTAGTTTCTTGAACAAGCATGTGCCTCCTACTCAAAGCATCAGCTACTTTATTGGCTTGACCACTTATATGTTTCAAAAAAAAATTAAAACCTTAGAGATACTCAACCCATTTGGCATGCTTATGTTTCAGCTTGGGCTGCTGTACAATATATTGCAAAGCATGATTGTCAGAATACAATACAAATTCCCTGGACATCAAGTAATGTCTCCACTTCTTCAGTGCCTGGACAATTGCATAGAATTACTTCTCATAAAAGGAATAATTTCTTCTGGTGTCATTTAGATTTTCACTGAAATATGCCACAGGCCTATCATCCTGACTCAACACAGCTCCAATGGCCTCTCCACTGGCATCACACTTTACTTGAAATGGTTTAGTAAAATCAGGCAGAATCAACACAGGCTTTTCAGTTATCTTTTGCTTCAAAAATTTAAAGTTTATGTCTACTTCAGCAGTCCACTTAAATGGCTATTTTCTCTTCTTTATTGTCTCAATTATGGGTGCATTGATCTTACTGAAGTTCCTTATAAAATTTCTGTAAAAACTAGCAAGTCCGTGGAAACTTCTTACCTCAAAAACATTCCTAGGTGAAGGCCACTCCATAATTGCCTTAACCTTTTCTGGGTCCATCTTCAATCCTTCTGCAGAAACAAAAAAACCCAAATACACCAACTCTTCCTTCATGAATGAGCATTTATTCAGATTTATCAGCAGTTTCTCTTGGTGCAGCTTCTTCAAGACATGATTAAGGTGCCTTAAATGTTCTTCTTTAGTTCTGCTGAAAACTAATATATCATCCAGATACACTATCACAAATTTACCAATGAATTCTTTCAATACTTCATTCATAAGTCTCATAAAAGTGCTAGGTGCGTTTGAAAACCCAAAAGGCATTACCATCCATTCATATAATCCTTCATTTTTTTTAAATGCAGTTTTCCACTCATCACCCTCTCTTATTCTAATCTGATGGTATCCACTTTTTAAATCTATCTTTGAAAAATATTTAGCGCCACTCAAACAGTCCATCAAATCCTCAACTCTGGGCAAAGGGAATCTGTACCTGATTGTGATCTTATTGATTGCTCTGGAATCAGTACACATCCTCCAGTCTCCATCTTTCTTTGGGCTCAATACTGCTGGTACAACACATGGACTCAAACTTTCTTTGATCAGCCCCTTGTCCACCAACTCCTGTACTTGTCTCCTGATTTCCTCATTTTCCTTGGGAGTCATTCTGTAGGCTGCCTTATTTGGTAGATTTGAACCAGGGATAAAATCTATCTGATGGCTGATCTTTCTCATAGGTGGCATCTCATCAGGTAAATCATCCACAACAATGTCACAGTAATTGTCTAACATCTCTTGTATTTCTACCGGCAAATCAGAAATATTTGTAGAAGTAAGAACTACTTTAGGTTTGAAAACTAAAGCAAAGCTTAGCTCTTCTTCTTCTATCTGCTACAGATATTCCTTCCCGCTCAACAACAAGGTCTTTGGATCAATCACTTTGCTGGATGGCTCTCCTTCTTCCATGGGTATCAATGTATGGTGTACCCCATATTTGAAGAACTTGTAAGTGTTCTTCTTGCCATCATGCACTGCTGCTCGGTCAAAATTCCAAGGTCTACCCAGCAGTATATGACACACATCCATGGGAATTACATCACATAGGACCTTATCTTTGTATTTGCCCATTTGTAGCTCTATCTCACACTGCTCTTTTACAACCAGCTGGTGCCCTTTATGCAGCCAGGACACCCTGTAGGGAGTTGGATGCTCCCTTGTCTTCAACTTCAACTTTTCTATTACCTCAATGGAAACCAGATTGTCTGTGCTGCCACTATCAATGACTAGTTGGCAGCATTTCCCTTGGACCTTGCATATGCTCCTAAACAAAGTCTTCCTTTGTGCAGGATCAGTGACTTCTTTAGCTTGCTTCAACAGGAACTTATTTACCACCAAGGATTCTCCCCTCTCTGGAAGAATTTCTTCTTCAATTTCTACCTCTTCTCCAGCCTGGGCAACAACAACATTTCTTGGACCAACACCCACATTCTCTGGACACTCATAGTGCTTATGTCCCACTTGCTGACATCTATAACACCTCAACTCTCTACCTCTGCCTCTGCCTCTGCCTCCTCTTCCTCTTCCTCCGTAAGAACCCCTTCTGCCCCTTGCATCATCCTCTGTAGATGCATTCTAAGGTGAGCCACTGTTAGCTCCATCCCTGGGTGTAGTAGGCTTTCCTCTACCACCCTAACTTCCCCTTCCACGGAAAGTACCTCTCTTCTTGGCAGATTGTTTCCTCAGGAGTTTCTCTTCTGCTTTCAAGGCCATCTGGTAGGCCTCTTCCACTGTCTTAGGAGACAGGAGACCAATCTCATCTTGGTTCTCCAGCTTGAGACCATTCACATATCTGGCAGTCTTCTCTAGTGTGTCTTGAGATTGCCTAGCTCTTATGCTCACTCTGTATAATTCCTCTATGTATTCCTTTACTGTCAGCAACCTCTATCTCAGGTTCTGCATTTGCTTATACAATGTCAGCTGATAATCACTAGGAAAGAATTTACCTTTTAATTTAGCCATCATTCTGGTCCAACTCTTGATAGGTTGCTTGCCAATTCTCCCTCTTTCTGCCTGCACTCCATCCCACCAAAGTGCAGCATGTCCCTTCAGCTTTGTCACTGCAAACTTGACCTTTTTATCTTCATTTATTTCTTCATAATCAAAGCACTTGTTCATTTCATTAATCCAGTCTACTAGTTCCTATGGATTCAGTCCCCCTGCATAACTCGACACTTCAATTCTGGGCTTAACTACAGACCCCAGAAAAGTTCTAAGGAGCCTCATGTCAGGAGGAATCTCAACATCTTCTTCAGCTTCTTCTGTTTCAGGTTCACTGATGTCTTCAGGATCTCTGGGCTGTCTTCATTCCATAGCATCCATTCTGGCCTCGACCCTCTGCAACATCCCCAACACCTCTGCGTTGGCAACAGGTCTCCTTCTGCCAGCACCTCTGCCCACTCGGATTGCCATGTCAACAAAAACAACTTCAAACAACAGCTCTGATACCACCAATGACGCAACAAAAATGAAATCGGACCCCTAAGGAGAGATGGTCAACTATAGCGTGGCTCTGTCAGCTTTTCTTGTTCGAAACCCTGTTCTCTTCCCCCACGTAGTCTCAATTGACTTCTTTGATGTATTTATCAAATTCGAGGAATTTGATATAAACAACGACCTTTTTATTATATGTATTTCGGCTCTATATTATACCCCCAACCTTATAATAATTACACTCCTGACTTATGTTAATTATCCGCCAACCGTTTAATTAACAGCTTTGATTATGCTCCGGGCCTGCACAGACCATCGGAAAAATCCAACGGGACACACACCGTACCTTGGTTAAATGTCGGGCAAGTCCATCGTGCGACCACCGTTAGATCGCAAGGCTCCAGATCGACGGTACGTACGCATATCGCGCGGCATCATGGTACGAACTATAACGTGCGATGGCGCGCTTTGACATCGGTTTTCCGTGGGTCCAGTTCACCATGTGTCGCATTCCCTATGGAATCGCTCGCAAACAGAAAATATCGCTTACTCACCCAAAAGCGGTGCGATATGGGAAACCCGGCTTGCAAATCCACTCGCGGTTTTGGCACAGTGCTTGACTACGGGTGTAATTCAGGTTCCGCTATCCTCTTGTTCATTAACTCACGTCTAATCCTCGGGTCAGGTTCTGAAAGAAAACAATTCTGTCTCTCTTTATTAGGCGGGAAATTTATATTTGAACAGTGTTCACAACCATAGGTTCTCTACACAGACCCCGCCTTCGGGTGGGGTGAATTCACAGGGTTATCCAAACAATTTACGGGAATTCAAAGACAGAGAAACGAAATTTCCAGTGCACAATCGCCTCACAGTTAAACAATTCTTCACAATTATCAATTCAGACAGTTTGGAAATCAACAGGACTCGAAGTCTATTCAAACGAAAGAAATTTCTCAATACACAGAGTTTATTGCAGAAATTTATCCCCTTTTTTCTCTCCCTCATACATCCAAGGGATTACATTTATATACATAAACATTTGTCTGTTCGGTTCCTCTGCGAGGACCGTTTTAGAAAACCAAAAGCCTAATTACAATTTATTCAAATAATTGGAATATGACATATGGCTAACTATTCGACTTCTAACTAATCTAATTGATACAGGCAGCTGGGTTATTGACACCTAGCTGTTATAATTCAAATTTTCTGAACCCTCCTAGCCACAACATGTGGACAAAACTTCCTACATTTCTGGCTAGTGTCTAATGCCCCTGCATCATTTTCCTGAAGAGGACATTCCTATTACACAATCCTTGGCACGAAAGATGATATCATGTTCTTGGTCACATATTTTTTTGATGCTTAGAAGATTGTGGTTGATTCCTTCAACAAACAATGCATTTTGTGCTTTACCTTTTCCATTTATGACACTCATGTTGGAAATATTGAGAGAGGGGTGAATCAATATTTCACTTACAATTTGTTAATTTTTCTTTTATAGAGCATTAATTAACATTTAACATCAAACATAAACTATTAGTACACGGAATCAATAGATAGTAGAAACCAAATTTTTTAGTTGGAAACCCTTATGGGAGAAAAACCATCAATTTTTTTTTAATAATTTATGAGTACATTAAATGCTTCAGCTCCAACTGAAAAGGGAAGCCCTGACTCCCTAGTGAGTCTAGAGAAGTGTTCAATTTTCCAGCTCCAACTAGAAGGATGCTCCAATGGCCTATTTTTATTAGATGTTGCTGAATGGATTCTCCAACACCCTTGCAAACTCAAATTTCCCTAGCACTACCCTCTTTCCCTGTAGTGTTTTTAGGCTAAAACTTGAAGGCGACTGCAAACACATGCCTAGCACCACCCAACCACCCTGAAAATGATAATAAATAAACCAACTATTGTGGGCTCCTGTACCATGGACAATGACCCACCTACAATGAATAAATAGTTTCAAATGATATTATACTGAAACCCAAAGCAAAGAAACCCTAACTGACATAATTATTATTACATATAAACTTGTGACACACAATATTTTTCCTTTTTATGGTTGGACCCCTTCAATGGACTATCAAAATTCTTCAACATGCACTGTACTGCTTAATTTTAGAATCTTACTCGAAGACACACAAGCTCTCTTGAACCTTATTGATGCATAAATGTCAATGATGAAACTGCCTTATTGCTGCAAGATGATGAAACAACCTTTACAAATTATTGCATGTTTATATGACAGTGAATCGCAACTGAACAATGAAAAATATTGTTGAAGATAACATACATACGATAACACCCTTACTCCTGTAGGATTGCAACGAAATTAAGCTATAGACAATGAAACCCTCACATATTTTAAATTCCAATACTGAAATGTATTTCCTTAAAGAATTCATCCATAGGCTTGATGTTAGAAATACTGAGAGGGGGCTGAACCAATATTTCATTATTTTTTACACAATTGGTTATTCTTTTAAACATATAGAACATGAAAAAATATCACATCACATAGAATCAATGTACAATAAATTTCACTCAGGAAGATTTGTTATTTATGGTTTACATCCAAATTTACCAAATGAACTGGAAGGAAGTACAAGACTCCCCAAATGTTTTTGAAGAGTTTTACAGATAGGTCATTGTGGGAGATTGGGCATAACTTTGCCTCGAAGAATCCAAATCAGGTCAGACATGTGGCGTTTGAAAGAAGATTCAGAGGGCTACTATAGGAACAAATTTTAGATATTGAACATCCAAAATAAGAGAGATAATTCAGTTTCAATATCAAGCTCCTCAAAAGCAAGAAAAATGTGTATATTTTTTTTTCAAATTGCATAAGTCTTGTTTGAAAAATCAGTTTGAAGTGATTCCAAGGGCATATGGAAGCATAGATATTTGTATTGAGTTATATAATGCAACATAAAAACAATTCAACACCCATTAAGCCCTAAGAATACTCTACTATGACTCATGAAGATGAAGAAGTGCAACATGATATATCAAAATTACAAGAGAAAGTGCACCACATTTCGATCTTCCAAAGAGAAACAAAAAATGAAATGGAAGTTTTGAAGAAACACATGGAAGCTAAGATGGATGGTTTGAAGAAGGGCATGGAAGCTAATACTGATGGTTTGAAGAAAGGTGTGGAAGCTAATATGGATGGGTTGAAGAAAGGTGTGGAAGCTAAGCTGGATGGTTTGAAGAATGGCATGGAAGACAGGTAAGAAAAAATGGAAGGTTTGAAGGAAGACATGGAAGGTTTGAATACAACACATGACATGTGGTCAGCTTTGGAAGTGATGTACCAAGGAGGTTCTGTGCAAATAAGGATGCTTCTTGAAAATCATATGCGTATGTTCCAGATGATGAAGGGTGAAGAGATAGATCCATTCCTCTTCAGACTTCAAGCTATCTGTGACTAACTGATTGACATGGGTGCTAATCCAGATGAAGGGCTCCTTGTGAGGATGACCTTAAATGCTATCTATGAAGAATGGGAAACGTTTGTCCAGAGAATTCTGGGAAGGGTAGCGTTACCATCATGGGCAGACATGTGGGCTATTCTCCGCTAAGAGGAGATGAGGAGGATCACCAAGAGGCAATCCAACATTGGAGGAAGAAGATCAGCCAAAATGAAGAAATAAGAAGAGGAGGATGCAACCATTGCATCGAGGGAAAAGAAGCAAGGGAAGAATAAGAAGGACCTCTCCAAGGTCCGGTGCTTTAACTGTGGTGACTTGGTCATTTCACCAGCAGTTTTCCTAAAAAGAAGGACAAAGGAGCTTCTGATTCCAAGGCTGCAGTAGCAAATGATGATGGCTCTGATGATGATGTAGCCATGAGTGCTCATGCACCTCGAGAGAATAGGTGGGGTGACATGGATATATAGAGTATCTAGATTGGGTGGCGAGATCCTTGAGTTAGCCCTACTCTTGGATCAAATACGAGCTACAGGAGCCTTAAGACGATAGTAGGATGAGTCGGGAGATGGTTGTAGATGACCTCATTGAAGAGCAAGAGGGAGCTGTAAAGCTGAAGAAGGAGAAACGTGATGCAGAGGCAGCAACAGTGTAGAGGAAACAACACATAGTGGTTTATGGGATTTCAGCAGCGCAGAGAAGCTGGGCTTACGCAGTGCAGTGTTGCAGCATGACAATGTCTCCAAGGGGACAACATGATTCAGCATCCAGGAGGCTTCAGTGGTGGAGGGAAACTTGACTTGTCTGTAAAACAATTGGGCAGAGTATTTTAGTTGCTTACTTCTCAGCAACTGAGTTGCATTGCAGCAGTTAGTAGTGGCAATGCTATGGGCAACATGATGCAGCAATTTGAGAGGGAGCTGTAGTACAAATGTAGCAGTGTTAGTGGCAGTGGCATAGGTAGCAGTACAAAGAGCAGCAATGCAGTAGATGGAGGGCAACATGCCAAGCATCAACAACAAAAACAAAGTACTCAAGATCTTGTAATGCATGGTGTGATGTATTTCTAGAGCGCACTTCTGATGCTAAGAGGGAGTGTTGAGATTTTGTGTATTTGGGGTAGCATCAGTTGTGCTATAGGTCCCAAATTTTGTGGAGGGACTAAAGTACACCTGATCTACAAGACCCAGAAATGGATTTAATAAATTTCAAGTTGTGTTGAAGTTATTCAAATAATTAACTATTTTTAATGGATTTCAGCATTCCAGAGCCATTGGGATAGGTTCCAAAGGCAGTAGACGTGTTCTAAAACCATTTTAGCTTTATGGAAGATTGGAGAGCCACTAGGGCCATTGGGGAAATGGAGCTGTATTAAGTTTTACCTCACCGTTTGAGGTGATCCAAAAACTATTTTCAGCTAATTTCTACCTTCTGAACCTAATGGAAGAGGTTTCAAAACTGTTTGAGGACTTGTACAGCCTGAAAAGCTTCAGAGGAGTTCAAAGAGCCATCGGGGCCTTGTTGAAGAAGTCACTGTTTATGGTAATTCTTCACTGTTTAGTGAACATGGAAAGGAATTTTTAGCATTTTCATGTCTTCTGAATTTGTAATTTCTTTCAGATTTGCCTATTGAGGCATTTTTAAACTTTTATTAGCATTTTGGAGCATTTTAATACAAGAGGACAAGCTCATTTTGGGAGGCTTGATCTAGCAGACATAGCCCAGGAGGGGTGAATTTCTCACCAAACATTTGTGACATGTTATGCTGAAGTTATCTTGCTGTGTATATCTGATTTAATATGTTAAACATCAAATTAAATTAACTTTCCATCACACGTAAACTCATAAACAATTACCAAAAACACTTTGTTTAATCAACAAGACATTGAGAATTTTGCACACATGTAATTAAATGGAAATTGATACCTTGCACACATTTTCAAGTACTTCCATTTTTAGATCATTAAAAGTGGCACAGGCCGCCAAAAATGGCGCGCTTGCTAACCTTCCACTGAAATTGACTGCAACAATAAATGTTGCGGTTGGGGTGGCCACATGCTAACCCCAAACCGCAGTTATCGCAACTGTAACTTTCGGCGGAACTCAAGGCAATAACCATGGTTGTTGTTTGAACTTCGGTTGATGTGTTGGGTTTCGTAGACTGCAGGGTAGCGGTTACTTTATCTGTTGTGCCATGTGACAAACAACGGGAACTGCTGGTGGGTTTGGACTGCCAGCGGTTCCCAATCCCCAACTCCCACTGCATTAAAAATTAAATAGAACTTGCAACTATAGAGGTTAAGAACCAATCATGTAGTGCAGATGGTAAGCCCTATGCATGCCTAATGGGAGGTCGTGGGGTCGATTCCTGCGAACCCTCAACAATTTTACTGTGCAGTTCTAGGGCCATGTGGCGGCCTTAGGGCTAGCCACATGGCAGCTCCTGATTGACCCCTAAAACCCCATAAAAGCAATAAAAACAAGGACACTTGTCAACGTGCGGTTTTTTTTGAGGAAGGAATATTCCTCAAAATATTCCCTTTTGCTGACTGCGCATCCCTTTTTGCCGACTATGCATCCTAGTCAAATTTGGTCAAACTGTCAAAAAATTATCTGTTTGGTATTTCGATCAGAACGCGATATCTCCCTCATACAACATCGGTTTTTCGAACCGTTCACGGCACCAGAATCAAGAATACGAGATCTACACAACCATTCTAGTTTCAACCCAATCCTATAACTTTTAATTTGGAGTAAAATTTATGAACTCCTTATCACTCCTCCCCATTGGGAAGGTTTTGGACTCCAAAAGACTTGATTACCTGTTTAGTAGATGAGGGTACAAATCCCTCACCTTTCCAACCTCCATCCATTTTTCCTTGCTTGATCCCAACTCGAAGGTAGTCAACACTTCCCCTCTTTTATGCTCTTTTCCTCCTGTCAAGAATTGTATCTTCTTTGAGCTCATCCAGAAATTTTGGGGAGAAATTTTCAATATAAGGTAGCTAAACATCACTTCCTTGATCATCAATCAAAGGTGGCTCATACAAGCGTAATTTTTCAACATTAACAACTGAATACATTTGCATATAAGAAGGCAAGTCAAGTTGGAATGCATTGTTACCAACTTGTTTTATGATCTTAAAAGGACCATAGCGAATGGGTTTGAGCTTTTTACCTTCCCCTTGCATCCTTTCTTTGCTAATGTGAAACTGTACCTCATCTCCCTCTTGAAACTTGTGATCAACCTGATGTTTGTCATGCATCTCTTTGTATTTTCTTTGACTTTTCTCAAGCTGTTCTTGAACTTGTTGATGTATAATATAAATTTTCTCAATGAACTTTCGAGCCTTATTAATATCACTATGGCCATCAATTGCAACATCCTTCCCAAAGATGAAGTCTAATGGCGATTTTGGAAAATACCCAAAGCATACTTCAAAAGGTGAGTTTTGTGTTCAAGAGTTCTTTCGCTGGTTGTAAGCATGCTGAATGTAATGCAGTTGTACATCCCACAACTTAGCATGTTTGCTGCAATATCCTCTCAATAGATGCACAACTGTACTGTTCACCACCTCGGTTTTTCCATCTATTTGTGGATGAAAAGAGGTACTCTTTTTCAACTTTGTGTCCATCATTCTTCATAGGTTTGACCAAAAATTCCCAATGAACCTGGAATCCCTGTCACTAAAAATAGAAGTTGGCAATCTAAAATGAACCCAAACATTTTGAAAATAAAGTTCAGCAGTTTGTTCAATAGTAATGGTTTTCTTACATGGCATAAGTATACACGTTTTACTGAATCTATCCACAACTACATAAAGATAATCATGCTACTTTCTTGACATAGGTAGACCTCGAACAAAGTCCATGGAGACACTCTCCCATGGCCTTGATGGTATCGGTAGTTGCGTGTACAACCCAAGCTTCCTATTACTAGGATTACTTTTTGCACACATAGAACAACCTCTTATAAAACACGACACACTATCTATCATGCGAGGCCAATAACAATACCTCTGTAGATGTGCCACTATTTTTCTTACCCCAAAGTGTCCAGCAATAAGAGATGAATGAGATTCTCTCATGACACTTAGACTCTTTCCTTGTGGAATACATATCTTGCCCAAATGAAACAACAAATTGTTATGCATGTGCTAATATTTTTCTTCAACTTGATTCCCTTCACTCAAACTAGCATACACATCTTAAAAATCAATGTCATGTGCATATTGTTCTATGTAACCCTCATGTACAACGGAATCATTATTGAGTAAAGTAGATGCACTAATGATTGGTCTTGAAAGCATATAAGAAACTTTATTGAAAATACCTTTCTTGTACCTTATAACCAAGTGAAACTGTTGATGAAATCCCATCCACCTGAAATGTCTTGATTGCTGTAATTTTGTTTGTGACTGCAAGTACTGTAATGGTTGGTGAACGGTATGTACAATAGTCTCTTTACCCATCAAGTAGTGTTTCCACTTCTTGAAAATTTGTACAAACACATATATTTCTTTGTCGTATGTAGGATAATTAGTCACAACACCATTAAAAGTTTCAGAATGAAAGGCGATAGGCTTACCATGCTACTAAAGTACTGCGCCCATGGCATAATCACTAACATCAGTTTGTATCTCGAATGACTGTCTCAAATTTGGTAATGCAGGACTGGAGCTGAAATGATCTTGTCTTCTAAAGCTTAGAAAGCTTGCTGCTGTTTGCCTCCCCATTGGAAGCCTTTCTTCACACTTGTCATTGCATGCATAGGAGCTATGATGGAAGAAAAGTTAGCAATAAACTTCTCCAATATTGAGCTGCACCTAAGAAACTTGTTACCTCAGTAACTGTTTTGGGTGTGGGCCAATTCACAATGGCTTCAAATTTATAAGGATCAATCCTCAATTCTCCTACAATATGTCCCAAATAGACCAAAGAAGTATTTCCAAACTCACACTTTGACATCTTAAGAAACAATTTCTCTTTCTTCAAAATATCAAGCACTATATTTACATGCAAGACATGATCTTCTCTTGTTTTTCTGAAAATTAAAATGTCATATAAGTACACAATAACAAAGTCATCAAAGAATGGTCGCAAAATATTATCCATAACTCGTACAAAATTTTCCGGTGCAGTACATAAACCAAAAGGCATAACTAGCCACTCAAAGAGTCCTTGTTTGGTTTTGAATGCAGTTTTCCATATATCACTTTCTGCAATTCTTACTGGATGATATCCACTTTGTAAATCTAACTTCATGAAATTTTTTTCTTCTTTTAGCTTATCAAGCAAATCATCTATTCTTTGGAGTGGGTAATTATTTTTTACCGTAATCTTGTTCAATGCTCGGAAATCTACACACATGCGCCAAGCCCCATCTTTCTTTGGTATCAAGACTATAGGTGAACCGCATGGCGAGGTGCTTGGCCTTATGATTCCTTTATCCAACATCTCTTTGATTTTCCTCTTATTTCAGCATTCTCCATTATCGACATGCAATACATACCGATGTTTGGAAGAGGACAATCTTGCTGCAACTGAATCTCATGTTGAATTTCCCTTTTTGGAGGCAATCCCGTTGGCTCCTGAAATATCTCATGATGTCCATTAACCACATCATATAAATCTGATTTCAACATAGGATCACATCCCTCAAATTATTCATGATTAATATTAGCTTTAGGCTTAATCATAAGATGAAAAAAATTCTTACTTGAATTTACCAGCCTCTTTACTTGTCCATCATTTACCATAGCAATATTTGTCTTCTTGCGATGTGCTCTAACAATGAAATCCTTGCCATATTTGAATAAATGATACTTGTTCACATGGTGATAGAAGATCACTTTCCTATCATACAAGTAAGGACTCCCTAATACAATACCAGTGATGTGAAGCGGAACCACATCTAATTCAACTGTGTCAACAAAATTTGCAGTAATTGAAAACCTCAATATACATTTCTTTGAAACCTGTAGATTTGCATCCTTACAAATCCAACCCAATGGATATGGTTTTGGCTGTGGTATGGTCTCAAGCTTAAGCTCCTTGACCAAATATTTAGAGATTAATTTTGCTTGTGACCCACTTTCAAACAATGTGTCAATCTTGGTATGTTTGGATATGACCCTCACATGAAACAGTTCTATTATTTCTTCTTCATTTGTAGTGTTTATGTGACAGTTTGATGTAATGGTACTGGGTTTAGTTTCAATTTCTTTACCCTTCATGTTCTTCAATCCCATGGCTATAATATTAGATTGATCACCTGAATCAGATCCTAAATCATGTTGATCTGTAGCAACAATTTTATGTTTCCCTTTGTTATTGGTTTTCTTTGGCCTCAATTCAGGATGTAATTTCCAACAATGAGTTTCATCATTTCCTTCTTTTGAACAATGTTTAAAAACTACTTTTTATACCTCTTTCTTAACATATGCATTCTTTTTGTTTTTACCTTTTGAGGTCTTTTCCTTGTTTTTACCCTTAAAAGGTTTCTTCCTACCCTCTTCAGAAATGTTCTTCCCTCTAAATTCTAGATGTGTGGTCTGAACAAAAACTTCATCTAGATTGGTGTGGTAAAACATGAGAATAGTATGTTTTAGGTAGATATTTAAGCCTCCTATTTAATTTAGAAAAGTATATTGGCTCTAAAAATACACCCATAATAAGAGAGCTCTTCTCCTAAATTCTTGGGTGTATTCTTGCACATTTTGTCCCTTTAATTGCCTAAAGTTCTGAAAATTCATGATGGCTTTCTGCATATGAGCTAATGGATAAAACTGTTGTTTAATAACAATAATGAAATATGACCATGATATAATAATCTTACCATGTTTCTTGATTTCCTCCTTTGTCTTGGCTTCCCACCAAACAAGTGTTGCACCTTCCATTCTCAATGAAGCTAATTGAATTTTGGTATC
The DNA here is from genome assembly GCA_034641835.2 of Pinus albicaulis. Taxonomy (NCBI): domain Eukaryota; kingdom Viridiplantae; phylum Streptophyta; class Pinopsida; order Pinales; family Pinaceae; genus Pinus; species Pinus albicaulis. The sequence continues at coordinate 310,246,406 of CM076569.1, forward strand.
ATCATCTTGAAGGTTATGTATTCTCAAATATACCTCCAATTTCCTAATCCAATTATCAATATTTTCTTCATTTACTTCACCATCAAACATTGGCAATTCAAACTTAACATCAAGTTTTAAAAAAGGACTTTTACCATTGTTCTTTGACTTGTGTGGCTGATGTACTGAAGAATAAGTAGAGGATGATGATGATGAGGGTGAGGATGATGGCTCTCCATTGCCTCCATTTCCCTTCTTTGACTTATCTTCATCATGGTGACATCCTGAATATCCTTGTCCTTCCTTGTGAATTTTAGATCCTTCTCCTTCCAGTCTCTCATTCCTTTCTTGATAAAGAATTCTAACCATCTCAATCATGTCAAGAAATAATTTCTTGAACACTCTTTCTTCCTCCTTGGGATCAACTTCTTCATGGATTTATCCTTCCTCTTAAGGAATTCTTATTGAAACTTCTGCTTCTTTAAGAGGTGTTAGCCACCTATAAAATTTGTTATATCAAAAGGTGGCTAAATAATTTTTTGAGTCTTCAAGAAACAAGTTTTATTGCAAAAAATTGTTATCTCTTGAAGCCTTATGAAAACATCATACCCTCTGTTTAACCTTCACTGCTGTTTCCCTTTCGAAATGTTGAAAATCTGCTATTTTCATAAAGAAAAGACTGCTGCAAAAATCCCATTTTTTCCCCTCCTTTCACTTCAAACTAACCTTCATTTCATTCTCTTATTCCCCATGAAAATCCTTCATTTTTCATGTATTCCCCTCTTTCCTTTCACAAAATCCATTTTATAAGGTTTGAAACTCACTTTTGAACCTTACCGAAACCCCCAAATCCATCAAAAACGTTGAAAAATTTCATAAAAAATAATTTTTTTGACTATGGGCTTAAGCCCCTTTGGGCTAAGTCCTAACCACTTCCCCACCACATTCCCACACCCTAGAACCAGGTGTTAAACCCTTCGAACGCTTATCACATCGGAAACAATTCATGCGCGCAAGTCTTTTGGCTTTTATGAAACCTCCGATGCGATTGGCCCTTTGAATATAACCCCCGATCCCATTACCGCTTCATAAAAACCCAAGAGCCTGCAATCGGGCGCTTAAATGTTTATATAAACCTTCCTGATACAAAATTCCCTTTGCATTTTGTTAAAAACCCATTTTTCTAAGTTTTGGTCTAACCCCGCCGGTTCATGTTATTATATGATAAAGACCGTTGATCTAGAAACCCGATTAACGATGAATAAAGTCTCGCATCAGAGATTTTTTAATGGGTAGATTGAAATACCCTCACCTTGCCTCCGATGCCAATTGGCGCTTATATATATAAGCCCCGGGCCTTTGCTTTCCCTATGAACCAGTGGCCCCACAATCGGGTGCTAGACCCATAAAAGAACCCATCCCCGATGCTATTTTCTTTTGTAAAAATCATAAAACCCATTTTTCTATGTTATAAAGGAAATCCGTTGTTTCATTGTTTTGAAAAGAGAAGAACTGTTGATCTTAGGATCCGATCAACGGTAAATAAGATCTCGCATCGAAGATTTGTTAAATGGGTAGATTGAAAAGCTCGCTCCTTCCTCCCGATTCCGATTAGCACCCTTATATATAATCTCAGTCCCTTTCACTTGTTCATATATCCATAGGCCCCGTAGTCGAGCACCAAACCTCATTATAAAACCCTCCCCGAAGCCGAAAAACCTTTGTTTTTTATTAAAATTTGGTTTTCATATGTTATAAAGGGCTTCCGCCGGTTCATGTTTTAAACGAATCCCGACCGTTTATCTTGAACCAATCAACGATCGGGAGAATCTCGCATCGGAGATTTTATTGGGCGCATTGTAATATTTTATTGCTCCCCCTCTGATTGGCCACTCCTCTGATTCATCCTCCACCGTCGATCTGATATGCAGATCGACGACTCACAGCCAATCGCACCAGCATCCATTCAACCTTTGCCTCCTCCGATCGCGAAGCTCCGATTGCATCTGGGCCGTCCACGTGTCTAGATCGGACGGTCCAGATCTTTCCTCCCAACTTTGGTTAAAAATCATATACCCCGCCTTGTAATGTTTCTTTGGTCAATCTCAGCCGTTGATATCTGCAGATCAATGGCCCATATTAACCCTTCCTCTGCCTTATATTTTATTTCTTTATGCCCCAGATTTGATCTTGACCATCCAATCTTAGATCTAATGGCTCAGATTAAAACCGCCATGCTCTGCCCCGCTTGTTATCTCCCTAGCACCTGTCCTATATCACGCTCTTTCCACAACCGTCAGATTTAAGACCCCAGATCTGACGGTAGACGTGCATTTTCGCGTAACTTTGAGCACGAGCGTTAATTCCCCAAAATCACGCAATGTAGGTGGTATTGAAAGGCCACGTGTCGGCCTCTGACGCATATCGCGTACAAAAATATAAAACCGCTTTCTTGACCTTCTGCTACACGAAAACAATGGTTTCTCCACCCGAAACTGCTTACCCTTTCTCCATTGTATTCCATCGTGTGCAACCTCTGTCGTTGATCACTGCAGATCAATGGCCCCGATTTGATCTCGCTTTTCATTATCGCCCTCCGCCTTTTCCAAAGGGCCTTTAACGAGAAATCTCCGCCGTTGATCTCGGGGTCCGATCTGATCTGACGGCCCACGATCATCCCGAAACCCCAATTTTCTTTTCTGTGCATTTTTCCTCCGCCAAAGGAATTTTCCCTCTTTTCCTTTGTATTTCTTCGATTTCCGCCTATGTAATAAAAATTTGACCCCTTCACATTATATTATTACGTTTGATCCCGGCCGTTGATCTCTGCAAGATCAACGACCCTAACGTAATCTCTGCATCATTCTTCCAACCGCCTCCTTTGACCCTCAACGCACAATCTTCGCTGTTAGATGCTGTCATCCAACGGCCATGCTCCAAACCCGAGCTTCTGAAGCAGTTTTACCCCAAATACGCAGGATTTCTTAATCATTTCTTGGTTTTTGCAGGACTTTAAAGGTTTTTCAAATATTTAAAAAGAAAATGGAAGGCCGAGAGTGATGACTCTCCAAGCCTTTGTTTATCAAAGAAATATTTTGGTAAAGGTTCCCATCAAGGTTTATCAGTGCATCATGAGCACTGATATTATTATAAAACCTCCTGTCGCACCTGCACATCAACAAGACACATCAATGCATAATTGAATCAAAGAGTATCAGTGTTGAACACCTAACCACAGGAGAAATGAAGATTGAAGATTGTTTTCACAGTCTAGTGGATTACGACTAAGATCGAAAATAAAAAGCCTAATCCACTAAATTAAACATAGTTAAAGGCAAATAAAAAATATTTATTAGACAGAGGATGCCTCCACTGCCACATCAAAGGCTAATTGATTCCTCTCAGCTACCAGATTGCCACTTGTAGCCTCAAAGCATTCAACAGAGGTCGAGTAATAACAATAACGAAGGATATTTTCCTCACAACAGCCAAACATTTAATTCAAGCCAAAGGATTTATTGCAAGAAATATCAGCAGAGTTATTACAAGATGACACAGAGCCTTAAAGTCAACAAAAGCTCCCACCGAGCTTACTTCTTAAATGTAAAACAATTAATACAGAGAAAATATCTGTAAAATTCTCCATTGAGCCCCTCAAAGGCCGAGAAGTATTAATCTGTATTAATTGAACCTTGAGGATCTTTTATCCCATCCCACCTCCTCATTTCTTCTATAAATAATTCTGTAGAAGATGAAACAATGTTGGTTGCAGAACTTTGAAATATACTTGTGCTCGAAATTTTCTACTTGTAAATAGTGTTCAAAGTTTCTTGAAGCTCTGTTTGTGATTAAATAAGTTAGTCTGAGAAGTGAAGATGATTGTTGAACTCAAACGTTAGACTTGAAGATGTAACTGGTTTGACTTCAATATACAAGCTGTTTCTTGGGATCCTGATCTATATCACTGGTGAAGTGCTTCTTTCTTTGTTATTGTTTTTCCTTTCATGTATGCCATATTTTCCATTATTCTCTGATAAAGAACAACAAGCATAGAGTTAGGATTTACTGTTTACAGTAACCTTCTTTGACTGATAAGCTTTATCTCAATGTTTTCCTCCAGTTTGTTTATTTAAGAATGATTCAATACAGTTGAGCAGTTAGGAATGATGGCGTTCCCTCGTCCTACTTTTTCCTTCAAACAATATTCTTGAATGTTATTTCCATTATTTGCTTATAAAAGTTAGACTATAAAAGTGATGGTGTGCCCTGTTTTCTAGCTTCTTTCTCCAAAGGTAAATTCTGAAAGTTTCCCTAAGTGTATGCTGAAAGCAGACTAGATTTAAAAGTATCTTATCTGATCTTAAGTTGCATTTTGTTTCTCTTATGTGTTTTCAGCCTTTCTGAAAGTAATTATGCGGATTACTGGATTTTTTGTCTCTTGAGTTATCTTTAATACGAGCTTGTCCAAAGAGGTTTATGGTGAGCCCTGCCCTTTGGTTGGTTTTAAACAGTTTCTCAAAAGGCTTTTCTTGTTTGGACAAACTATAAATCCTAGTTGAAATTATTATCTGTTTCCACCCCTCCAACATTTTTATTGTTTCAATTCCATCATTTTATCTCAAAATATCTTGTGATATAGATGAATTTCCCCTTGGATCACTCTTGAATTGTTGCAAAATTAAAGCCCTTTTATGACTCCATAGCCCAATGGACTAAAAACCAACGTTATATCTAATATTTTTAGCCAAAGCTTGTTCTGATTGCTTGCAACTTCACACCTTTGAAACTCTTCCCATTTAGGAATTTCCACTCAACTAATAATCATGCTCAACCATCCAAAACAAACAAAAACCCTCGTTCTTCATAACTAGCCTAATATCATACCCAAAACCTTAAAAGATAAATCAATCTCTGCACTTATTGGAGAGATCCCTCTCCGGATTCAGGAGGGCTAGATCCTAGAATCCCAAAGTGGTTCAAGTGTTCTCTCTGCAATTTGAATTTGCCAATCTTGCAAATTACAGGGAGCTAATGGGAGGTGAACTAGGTGGTGGAGATTGTGGCAATATTTCTCTCCTTTGCTTTGGCTCTTTTTTAGACCCTTATGCTTCCACCAATTTGCCTTCTCCTCTCTTGAGCTTGAGCCTTGTAAGCATCTAAAACTTGCAAACAGTTAATCAATTATTTGCACTAAAAAACACTAGAGAATAAAACTCTAGCTTTGGTACCAACTTGATCTGAAATGACTGTATTAGTTTTGTTGTGCTAAGTGTCTTTTCAGTTTAAAAACATGTGCATACTTGTCTCATTATTTTGCATAAGAATTGAGGATTTTTTCCATGTATTGTAGATGATTTTTAGTGAATTAGAAGCATAAAACAAGCTTAAATAACACTCAACAACAATGTAAAACAAAGAAATAAGTCACCACATTAAATTTACACAACATGCATGATGAAGCAGTTCACCTCTCCTGGGATACATCTGCTGGTCCAGCTCCAAATGGCATGTCCATCTTTCATCATGCTTAAAATTTTGCTATTACATGTAGTTATAGTAATCTAATGCCTGTTTTCTCCGCACCAATTGATCCATAATGCTCCAATTAGTAAAAAATGACTCTTCATTCACTCATAATGGGCGAAAATTGAGTCTCCTACTCTTTTCCCAGTTTCACCTAGAAAAGCTCCACTAAAAGTGGAGAACTCCACTTAACTGGAGTTAAAAGTGGCACAGGCTGCCAAAAATGGCACTCTTTCTAACCTTTCACTAAAATTTACTGCAACAATAAATGTTGCAGTTGGAATGGCCACATGCTAACCCCAAACCACGGTTATTGCAATCGTAACCGTAAGTGAGTATTGTGGAAAAGATAGAGTCTTCTTGAAGGCTCTAGGTTTAGCTCGATATTCAGCCAAATACTCACTTAGAATTTCGAATTCCAAGTGTTATTCATGCTTCATGCCTTCTTTTGTGTGAGTATAGGACTGTGAGAATAGGAAGTGCATGGTCCTTCCACTTCTTCTTCTTCATTCTTCTTGACCTCCTTGGAGAGGTTCTCTCTGGATCTGAAAATAGATGAGAGTAAACTCACCTTTTTCATCATATTGATCTTCTTTGGCTTAGACTCACAGGCTGAGCCAGAGATCATGCTCTGATACCACTGTAATGTTCCAAATTAGGAACGTCTACACTATTGGGAATATCTCAAGATATTACCAATGTGGAGCTCAGCAAATCATAAACATGAGCTGGAAATAGCAATGAATGCATTAAAACCAAAATGCCAGAAGATCCACATAGCCATTACATTAGATTATAGTGACAACAAATGTATACAAGATCTTGAGGAAATGATCTTCTCAAGATAGGCAATGCAACCTCATTGAAACATGCAAATGAAATATGGAGAAATACTGATATATAAAAGAGGCCCTGGCTATGACTGCGCAATCCTTGAGGAGGAACTACTGCAAAATGTCAATAATAAATAGATGTGACAATAATGGCTCAAATAAATAAGGGGGAGCAAGATCTCAACCCCTGAAAATATACAATACACAATCCTCAAAGGGATTGGTTGAAATATACACAAAATGGAAAATCTGCAGAAATGCCAGAGTTGCTGGGTAGCTGCAGCAACTCAAGAACTGGAAATAAATGGAGAAGAATGAAGATGCTGCAATCAATGACAAGATCTCCTCCAATGGATCTCTAGAATGAAAGGCTGATCCTCTCATCTAAGATCTCATCCTCCAAACATGCGGAGCAAGTCTCCACTGAAAACATACTCAGAAATAACGCAGTCTAGAGAAGGGACTGCGCTGTTGGTGAAGATAAATGCTTGTCCTTGATGCCAAAGTCTGCAATAAGCTCCGGGATATCTCCAATCTGATATCTCAAAGGAAAGAGAGGCTCCTCCTCTGAAAATAGCTGATGGAAGTGATGTAGTGAACCCTCACTGCAACACCCAACAACACAACATTACTCTGCTGCAGAAATAACGCTGTCTTGATGGAGGATGCTTGGCCTCAAGCCTGGATGAGAGGAAAATATGAGTAATCCCTCGAGAGTCTTCTCAAGAAGGTGAAAGAATCCTAAATAGGAATTCCTCCCAACAATTCTTGCTAAACATCAAAGAATGCACAATTGTCTCACTTGACAATTGAGATGAACAATACAAGCATGAGAAACAATGGTTGCCTTGCCCTCCTTTTAAACAAGTGAAAGCTCTTTCTCCATGGGCCCCATCCATTAGAGTTTCCTCCACCAAATATCCTCTTCCTCATTCACACTGCGCTGTCTCATAAAGTGATCCACTCCTCCTATGGCAGCACTGTTGACTTAGTCAAACATGACCTTGTCTTCATGCATTTTCCCCTTTTCACACTTGAGGGTGCAAAAAGAAGCTACTTTGATGATCCCTTTCACATCATGAGGTTTTATATTCATGTATTTAATAAGAATGGGTCCCTTTACCCATTTATTTAGCTGCAATGTGATAAAAGAAAAAAATTAATGTTCATTTTAGCCATGTGCTAAAATGGGAACATTACACCTTGACTTTATCATAAAACTGTGTTTTAAGACCTTTTTAGCCTTGATCTGCTAATTGATCCTTTAATTCTTCTGTCTGCCTCTTTACACCTTGATACTCTGTTTTTCTGCCTTTATCTCTTTTTATTTTCAATAACTGTTTTATTCATTAATCCCTCATGCCCTTTAAAACCCTGATTAGGCTTTAATGCTCTGTGTTAAGGCTCTGATTTCGCCTTAAGCCTTTTTAATGCATTATATTGTCTTTTTCCCTTTATACACTGCTTTAAACTGTTAAACCGCAGAGTTAAGTCCTCTAATCTTCAATCTTTGTCTTTAGTCTTCATCCTTCAACCTTTAATCTCTGTTTCTTTGGCCTCTACTCTTACTTCACTGACTTTTCTTTGTTTTTTCATGTGCAGGTGGCTTTTTAGTGTGTTGAAGGGTTTGATGGTGTAAAAAGTGCTCATAAAGCACTGACCAAACCATAAAATGAAACCTAACAGGCCCTTTCTTCGTGATTTGGCCTCTGTTTAGACCGTGAAGGTCATCATCTTCTGGCCCCCGTCCCTTTATGGACCGTGGGAGGGTTTCTAGCCCTTAAAACTGCCATAGAACCTGCAAAAACCAATAAACACATTATATAATCCCATGGGTTTGGAAAAACTGCGTTCAGAGGCTGAGGAGTGGCAGAGGAACAGTGGAGGAATGCTACAGAGGGAGGAAATGGAGAAAATTGCGAAGAAAGTGTTTAAAATGGATTTGGGCGTAAAAAATGAGCAAAAGTGGTTTTGAAAACCACCAGTGGTTTTCACGCGGGGCAACGGTGGTTTGTGGTTTTATGCGTATCGAACGCGATCCAATTATTTCTCGACACATGTATCTTATGAAACTTCCAGTTTCGCGTAAATTTTGGTTGTTAAACCTTAGGAGTGAATGTTGCGCGATATCACATATGAGCCGTCGGATGGGAAGACGCAGATCCGACGGAGCAGAGCGGAGCATGATGGAAAGGTGCACAGGCAGGAGTTTAGTGGGAGACAGGTGTCAATCGATGATTGGATGGGCGGCTCTGTGGGTGGATGGTGGGCCATATGGTGACGTGGGCTATTTTTCATGGAGCGGAAAAGGTCGTTGGATCGTCGGGTTAGACGAGAACCGTTAGATCTATAAGATCTACGGTGTAGATTGAACCTGCGAGGATGAATGGGTGGGATGATCGGGGGGAAAGACTAAATGGGAGAGGAGATAAGAGCCATTGGATCATGGGTGATTGACGGTCGAGGACGGGTTGGAGAAGTCGTGGCTGGGGTAAGGGAAAAAGGAAGGGGGATGCGGGAGGAGTGGTCCCGTGGAGGAATAAGTGACCAGGAGAAAAATAAAGGACTTATCACATTGGGAGATAGGTAAAAGGAAAAGATAAGGGGGAGATAGAAAAATGGAATGCCGATGCGATGACGGGTGCTAAGATCTTGGGCTGGGGCACAGTCCTGTGGAGGATAAGTGACCAGGGGCCAGGGAAAAGGAGCTAGTCACATCGGCTGGGAAAATTTTGCAAAAGAAATGCGGGTTCATAGAAGAAATGTCAACGTGATGGGGGTCTAGGCATTTGGTCACAACGCTCGGATATATGGTGGAAGGGGCTGGGGCTTAAACCCAAAGGGGCTTCAAAACCCAAAAAAAAGGGTGGAAAAAGGCTAAAAAACAGAGTTTTTTTTTGGAATTTTTGAAGTTCCGACAGGCTTTAGAAGAGGGTTTCGGGCTCTCGTCATATGAACAAAGGGGCTAAAGATTTTAAGCCCTCGGGGGCTTAAACCTTTAATTTTAAGAACATTGTTTTTAGGCCAAAAAATGGGGTTTTAAGGCCAATTTAGAAGTTCTGATAGGTGAAAAGGGGTGTTTTAAACCAAAACAAAGTGATTTTAATGGTTTAAAAAGGGTTTTCAAACCATATAAAGGAGTTATGATGGTTTGGAGGGTTTTTTCATAGGAAATTATGAATTGATAAAGGGAGAATGGGCTATTTTTCAGAGGGAAATGGACTGATAAAAATAGGGATAGATAGCCTGAAATGAGTTTTCTTCTTTGAAAGAGCAAGATAACATTTTTAGGAGACATAGATGAAGATTTTGGTGATCTGACAGACTCAGAATGATGAAGGCAATGATATTTCTAGAACTCATAAAGCTTCTTTGAAATATTATTTCTAGAAAACTAGGATTGTAAACTTAGTCATTTTTGGATAGATGAAAATTATGGATGACTAACAGTGGCTCCATTTGGGGAGGATAGCTATTCTTTTAGGTGTCCAGAACCTCAGTTTATTAATCTCTGGATTTCAGCAGACCAGTGCCTTACCCATTGGGCAGATTTATTTTTTCCTTGCTGATCTTTCTGTAAAATGACAACTTTTATGAATCTGCAACATGTAATTTCTTCAAAACAACATCTCTACCTACCCAATATTACTTTGTCCTAGCATTTTTTCTTCCTTTTGAGTGCATTTTAACTAGCAAACTCTTTGACATTTTATTTTTGAAAACATAAATAAACTATCTAATCCTATCCTTATCTCTTCCAAGAGTATAGATTAAACTGTTGAACTCTTTATTTTTCTACCTAAGCTACTATCTGTCAAGATTAAGCTGTTTGACAGATTTTATTCTCTATTTCTAAAACAAGAAATTTAAACACAATCAAATCAGGATTAGACTGTCTGATTTGCTATGGTGTCTATGGCTGTATGTACAAGCTGCTCATAGACTTTATTTGAAGAAAAATAAAACAAAATTTGTGAAGGCTTAAGATCTGAAAATTATAAACATCCTTCTATTCTTTCTCAGCTCTGATTTTGATCTATTTAGAGCTTATCTTTTCCTATTCTTCCTTGTTTCAGATTTTGAGCTTGTTAGAACCATTTATTTTCTATCCTAATCTATTCTACTGATAAACCAAGTCTGAAAAAATCTTATCAATCTGTGCTTCTACTAACTTATCAACATAAATTTAAAGAATGTTCAGCCATGATTAGGCTAGATGACTGAACAATATATCAGTTTTTAATCAGCAGTGGCACTTAAATTTGCTCACTTTCAGAAAATTCTCTTTTTTGGGTATGGGGCTATACCTCTTTTGAATCTACCCTCTTTTCTTTTCTATTGTTGTTGTGTTTTTTATTTTTTCAAATTTGAGAAAAAATGTTATATATAGTGAAAAATAAAAGCCTTGAAATTCAAGACTCTTGACAGAAATAGTGCTTGAGCATCCTGCCATTGACAGGACCTCCAAATATATCTTCTCCATTAAGCTCTTGCAGAAATAATGCATTATGACCCCTGATAGAATGAATAATGTAGGGCCCTTTCCACAAATTTTCAAATTTTCCATGTTTTCCCTTTTCTTCTCTTCTAGAATCCCACTTTAGAACTACATTTCCAACTTTGAAATATTTTTCTTTAGTCCTCTTGTCAAATAATTTCTTGATACTTTCTTGGACTGTCTGTGTTCTACTGTACACTTCCTCTCTGGTCTGTTGTAAATGAATGGTCTGATTTATCCTTCTCTTCATATCATTTTCCTCAAATTGTACTTCTTGAAGGAGTTTCATTACTGGAACTCCTAGTGAGGTTGGGAAAATTGCATCCATGCCATAAACCAGCAGATAGGGGGACATATTTATTGAATTTTTGCTGGTTAATATATCAACCCATAAAGCATGAACAATCTTACTATGCCATGATTTCTGATTCTGCTCCAACAGTTTTTTTATAACATTGACAAGGCTTTTGTTGGAGGATTTGTCTAATACGTCTCCTTGAGGATAGTAGGCAGTGGAATGACCCAAGGTAATATGATACTTATGGCAGAAGTTAACCATTCTTTTAGAATTGAAGGCAACAACATTATCTGTGATAGTTTTTCTAGGACAACCAAATCTGGATAGTATGTTGGTTTCAAGGAACTTGATAATGACAGAGTCAGTAGCATTCCTAGAAGGTATGGCTTCTATCCACTTGGTAAAATAATCAGTGGCAGTGAGGATCCACTTATGTTGGGCTGATGAAGATGGGTGAATTTCCCCAATGAAGTCCAAGCCCCATTGTTGGAAAGGAGCCTCAACACTGATGGGATGTAAGGGTAAAGGTAGGAGTTTCCTCTTGCCATCAAAAAATTGACATTTATGGTAAGACATGACAATTTTCTGAGTATCTGGGAAAAGGGTGGGCCAATAGTAACCAGATCTGAGGATTTTATTTTCTGTATTCTTCCAGTACATATGTCCTCCACATTCTCCCTCATGCAGCTCATGCATGATTTTTCCTACATCAACCTTAAGCAAACATTTAAGCAATATTCCAACAATATTCTTCCAATATAAAACCCCATCTAATATGCAATAATTTAAAGCTTTCTGTTTCAAAAATCTAGCCTTAGTTTTGGACAAAGAACGAGGGGTATTCAGATAAAGTAGCACATATATGATATCAACATACCAAGGTGAATTCACAAATGTTTCTTCAATGAATGGAGCTGTGAATTCCTCTATTTCTTCTAAGACATCAACCATATTTATATCAAGTTTTTGGAAGTTTGACTCAGCCATGAGTTTTGCTAATCCCTACCCTTTGATTAGTTTGGTAGGCCTGATTTCTAAGTCATATTCTAGAATAATAGCAATCCATTTTCCCCTTTTACCATCAGGGTTTTGACTTAGAATATCCCTGACAACAGTATGTGGGACAAAAGAAATGATATGAGAATGCAAAATGTAGACTCTAAAGTCTTTCAATGCTTTTACCAAGGCTAAGGCTTGTTTCTCCATAATGTTATACTTGAGTGGAGCATCTCTTAAGGCCCTAATAAAAAATGATATTGGTTGTTCATGCCCCATGTCATTCTTTTGTAGTAACACTGCAGCTATTGTATGTTCAGATGCAAAAGAAAAGATATAGAAATCATTGGTGAAATCAGGACTTATGAGAACCGGTGTTTGAGTAAGAGCTTGTTTCACTAGTTCAAATGATTGTTTAACTTGTATTGTCCATTTAATACCTACCTCTTTCTTAAGAATTTTTGTGATATTTCTTAATAGCTCAGCAAGGTTGTGTATGAATCTCCTTAAAAAATTTATCTTCCCAATGAAAGATTGTAATTCTTTGAGGTTTCTAGGGTGGCTGATTTTCAATATGCCATCAATCCTTTTAGGGTCTATTTTGATTCCCTCTTCAAAAATTATGTGGCCAAGAAGCTTCCCTTCTTGGAGACCAAAGAGTGTCTTTTTGGGACTAAAAGATAAGCCATATTTCCTACATTTTTCAAAAAATTTTCTTAAATGAATTAAGTGTTCTTCATCAGTTTTAGAGAAAACAATAATGTCATCAAGGTAAATGATTATAAAATAGCCTATGTCTTCTGAAAAGGCTATGTCCATGGCCCTTTGGAAGGTGGCCCCTGCATTCATTAAACCAACTGGCATTTTGACATACATGAATGTACCCCAAGGTGTAGGAAAAACAGTTTTATGTTGGTCACTTGGGAGTACTAAAACTTGATTGTAACCTGAGAACCCATCCAATAGTGAATTATTTTAGACTCAACCACCCTTTGAAGTATATGATCCATTTTTGGTAAGGGATAGTTATCTTTAAGGGAGGCTCTATTTAGATTTCTGAAATCAATGCAAAGTCTAATTTCCTCAGTCTTTTTCCTAACAGATACTAAGTTGGAAACCCATTCTGAATACCTGATGGGAACTATGATCCCAGCATCATACATCTTCTTAATCTCTTTCTCAACTAAAGGCAATAAAACAGGGTTTATCCTTCTGAGTTTCTGTTTGAAAGGTTTCTGATTTTCCTTAAGAGGAATTTTGTGTTGAATGATGCTGGTATCATATGATTTTAGATCCTTGTATCCCCATGCAAACACATCTTTAAATTATTTGAAAAGTTCTATGTATTGCTGTTTGATATGAGCTGGGAGAGTGCTGGATAATTTTATCATCTTGGGTTCTACTAGGCTGCCTATGTTATGTTCTTCTATGTTTGTTTCTATAGGCTCCATCCTTGGTTCTTTGGCTACATCATTGAAATCAAAAATTTGTTCTAATGGTGTAAGACCCCTTGGAATTGTATCATTTTTACATTGTAAAACTTCCAGTTCTTTCTGGTCTGCATTGTCAACTATTTCTGCTCTAAAAGGATGTTCAAAATGGTTTACATCAGCAGAAAACGACAACTCTGTTTCAAGGATTTGTTCTTCATTAAAATAGTTTTCCTCATGGCTTGAAAAAGGTGTTGTTATGGCAAAATCATTCTTTTATTGCAGAAAATCATCTATGTGTTTGTCTCCTTCAAACACTTGCCAATAATCTTCATTGTTAGGTATTGCAGGTCTATTTTTTACCTTTATATCAGATTGTTCATTTGTCTATGGTATTTGGCAATTACTAACAACAAAGGCAAGTTCATTTGCTAGATGATTTTGTGCTCTTGGGATGAAAATGAGTTCATATTTTTCAAAGGTTTTAGGAGATCAAGGGAAACATTTCTATACTCTCTGAGTTTTGGGTGTTTGGTTGAGTATTCCCCTTTAATTTGTCTGATAATTAGCTTAGAATCCCCTTGGAATGATATTATTTTGGCTCCTAAATCTTTGAGTAAATGTAGGCCAATAAGGAGGGCTTCATATTCAGCAATGTTGTTTGTGCATGGAAAATCCAGTTTATAGGAAAATCCTTTGTTTGTGTTCTGTATCCATACACCAGCCCCTACACTTAATTTGCCACAAGAGCCATCAAAGTTTATTTTCCAGGGCATTTCAACCTCATTTTCATTTTCTTTTTGCTGTTCAAGGCTACTAAAATATGGGCTGTTATTTTCTTGAGTTGATGGCAGATTTGACTGTTCTGGTAGAATAAATTCTCCTTTGTTTTCCTTTTCTTGTTGGCTGATTTCATCTTCATTATATAAGATAAAGGAACCCAAACTTGAACGGATGGAGTAGATAGGAGAATTTTTTGGTCTATCTATGTTTCTCACCATGTATTTCATGTGGGATTCCATATATAGTCTTCTAGTTTGGTTAAATACTGGGATGGTGGCATAAGACATGTCCATTGAAGACTCCCATGTAGTTTGGCTCCTCATGATATAGATAGAAGCATGCCATACTTAGGGGGAATGTCAGCTACTACTATGTCCATTACTAAAATCTTAGCAGGAATTTGTCCCAAATTGACACACAAATATTTAATTAGGTCTAAGAATTTGACCCTGCTTGAATCAAAAGAGTAAAGGTCATTGTATGGATTAGTAATTTCTAAGCCTAGGCTTTCCATTACTACTTTGGGAATAAGATTGTGTGAAGCACCTGAGTCTAGCATGGCATTATGCAAGATTTTTTCATGTATATTCAGGCTGACATAGAAGGGAGGGACAACCCATTCTTGGTATTTTCATTCAACTTCAGGACCAAATAATAACTCTGGTTTATCATTTTTCAAGTTTAAAGTATCAGTGTCACTGCCTATATTCAAAGCTTTTAAAACTTGGTTTTTATATACATCCCGAGTTACTAGTTCAGCTAAGGGTATGGTGATCTTGATTTTGGAAATTTCCCCTTCAAGGCTGAAAGGAACTATTGTTCTTGACATATTTACATCTGTTTTGTCATTTACAATTCTTTCAGCAATTTTGATTTTCTGATTTTTATTTGGACTGTTATTTGGGACATATTTGTTAGGGCCACTAGAAGAAGTACTAGGGAAACTTTGTTCAACACTTTGCTGACTGTTTTTGTCTTTATTTATATCAGTTTTCTTGGCCATAGTGTTGATGTTACTGGCTGTATTTTTAGGCTGATTTTTTGAAGTTTTCTTAACAACAGTACTAGTGTTTTTTTCGTTAGAAATTTATGGGCTCTCTTTGCTTCTAAGATTGTATTGTTTGTGTACCTCCATGATTGCATTTTCAAACCCCAATTTGTAATCTTCAGAATCTTCATGGTTGTTTTCAATTTATTATGAAGAGAAGAATCCTTGTTCTTCTTCAGTGAGAAAAACATCTGTCTCACTGTCAGATCCTATCAGATTCACATGATTTTCTTCCAACCTTTCAACTTCCCTTTATCTTGATTAGGGTCTCTTCTGAGATATTGGTTTCTATTTCTGTTTTGGTTTTCTCTGGGAGGCACTCTATCATTCAGATTTATCTATTCAAGCATCCTTTCCATTACCTTCACTAAGTTATCAATTTTAGTATTTTATGATGAGGTTGATGCTATTGTATCATCCCTGTATGTAAATATTTTCTCTACTCTCAACCTAGCTCTTTTCTCAATCAGATTTGCTTCTACACTTAAGGCTCCCCTCTGCATATCTTCTAAAGTTGAGGGGTCTCTTCTCTTAGTTGGTAGGCCATTTCAGGATCAAAGCCCTCTGGAAATTTATCCAAGGCTAAGCCTAATGGAGGTTTCATGTCTGGGGGAAGTGCATTATACACACTATTGAATCTAGTACAGTAATCATGAACACTTTCCCCACTGTTTCTTTTGAGATCAGTATATTCTGAAAGAATTTGGAGGGGGTTTTTTCTAATTTCCCATTTGTTTATAAATGTTTGATATAAAGAAGGGATATCATTTATGCTGTGAGGAGCTAAGTTTTTAAACCATTTCTTGACTTCTCCTCCTAAAATTTGAGCAAAAATTCTCATTTTAATGGTCTATTATTCTATCTCCATGTAATCAAACGCATCATTCATTTTATCTACATGTTTTTGGGCAGTAGTAGGTTCATTTCTAGTGAAATGGGAAATTTTGGATTGGTATTCATTGGGTAAGGGAACCAGAGGTTGCGGTAAACAAGTGGAGCATACCATGCTACCATGTTTGGAAATAATGGGGGATTTACAAGAGGTGGATTAACAAGAGGTAAAGTGGGCTGAAATGGAGTGTTTTGAACAGTGGATGTGTGATTAGGAGTAGAAAAAACACTTGGGCCAGCAAACTGATGATGAGAAGATCTGTTATGGAAGGAGATGAAGTGATGAAGAAGCTGAGAATCAGGTGGAGTAGAAGGTGAAGCTTCTCTGCTAAAGTTCTATTGCAAATCTATGGTTTCAAAGTCAGCTTGATTTAAATCACTTTGAGACTTATTTCTGAATAGGTTCTTTGTGTAAGGTAATTCAAAGTGAGGATCTTCTAAGCCTGCAAGATCTTTAGGGACAGATCTTGTTCTTAGGATGGTCCTATCAGTATTTGGTTTTCCAGATCTAGAAGTTTGCCACAAAATATTCTCTAGATTGTCAATTATGGTAGGGGGATTCGGATCTGGATGGGATCTAGTATGGACCCTATGTGAAGCCAGATTTCAGTTTTTCAAATTTTAGAGAGGTTTGAAGTTTTAGGACTTCTTTCTCAAAAGTTTTCCTCTCACAGTGATTTCTATAATATAGGACTAGGTTTCTAAACTTCCTCAAGGCTGGTTAACACAGTTTCAAGGAAATCTGGAATACTAGTGAGGTAATAGGCCTACTGGGGCTAGTGGAGTCGCCAGGTGGAAATTTTTAGCTTTTCTAAAGGTAAAATGTTTTATGGTCCACCACCAATGGTTCATTTGAAAACCAATATGAAATGTTTATGGTTTTTCTTAGTTTTTATGTGGTTCTCTGGTTATGAGAGTGTCCTATACCCGATTCAACACTTAGCTAAGGTGGTGAAACAAATAGAGTCTACTCTATGGCTTTACTAGCTGATTTCTTCAAGGTTTGATAAGGGTCTCTTAGAATCCTAAGGTTTACTAAGATTGTCACTGATTCAGACAGATCCCATCATGATTACCATTATGCTGGTAGTGCTTGAAGAAGCTATATTTCACTTAAATGAATACTGAGTGTCTTTTTTAGGGACCTTTACTCAAAATGTCCCACCGTGATCGTCAGAATGTTGGGATCCTGTGATTTGGCCGATTGGCAAACCAAATGACAAGGAAACATATAAACTAGTCTTTAGAGCTCTAGGATCTAGCCCTCCTAGTCTCAGAGAGGGATCTCTCAATATGTTTGCAAAGATATGACTTGTTTGCTTGTAAAAAGGTTGATTTTAGGCTAGTTATTAAGCATGATTTTGTTTGATTGTTTTGTGGGACATGATGATCTAGGCAGCATAGATAGAAAAGATAAATTTTTAAGTCATTGGGCAATGAAGTCAAATGGAAGTTTGTAACAAGTTTGCAGATGAATTAGGGGTATAAAATGGCAAATCTAACTTGGCTGTTGGATCTACAAAGTATTTCAGGTGAAATGAAATGAACATTAAGGGTTTAGAATGAAAAGTAGAACTAAGGGAAATTAAGAATCCTTAATTATATGTAGTCTTCAACAAAGGGAATTAAAGCATCATTTGAACATGAAGAAGTATTTTATAGACAGGGCTAACCATGAATTCTACAAATCACACTTCAGCAAATAACAATTTCAAGACAAACTTTCAAAATGAAATCTAAGAGTCGAGGAATGCTCTATTTCATCAAATATTTCACTTTCAAGGATAAGAAAACATTCAAGATTTACAAATAACTGCATTCATAGAAGAGGGAACTCCTAAAAATCTGTGATTACAGCTATAAAGACCTTCAAAACAATTATTTGAGCAAGTACAAAGGGTATGATCAAAACAAACCTCTTTGGCAGACTTTGGACAATGGTACTTTGAAAGGAGATTTCAGAAACAATTTTTAAAGTGTCAACAAGAAGCAGGGAAAACCATAAATCATCTTGAGGCCAACTGTATTGAACTATTCTTGAAATAAACAAGCTTAGAGGTTTGAAAAGCAGTCAAACTACTTAATAAAACCTTCAGCAGATGAAAACATAAAGACAATGAAGAGTAAACAGGTCTAAGGTGCTTCTAGGAGACATTTCTTAGCCTAAAACTTTTACTCTACTGCAAGCAAGAATTGATGAAAACAGAATGGAAAACAAGAAAAAAATCAACAATTTAGAATACTTCACCAACAACCAAGCTCAGGGATCCAATGATAGAGCTTTCTCCATCCACAAACAGGTCAAAACATCCACAGGTTCCAGTACATCAATTTCTTTTTAATCTCAGCAGAACTATGTATTACTTCAAAAAGTTATCAAATGCCCCCTATAAAATGAGTTCAAATGCAGTATTTATGCTGCAAATGAGGCGGTGGAACTATCTAGGGTTCAAAAATGTTATTAATGACACAGTAAATGCACTCCTATCCTTAAAAACCATGCAAGGCATAAGGTAGGAATGTTTATCAACTACTTCTCTGTGTATTAAATTTGACTTTACTTTCTGAGGATAAAATAGCTGAAAAGATTCACTTTGAGGCATTTTTCTGTCTTTACAATAACTGTCTGACAGTTTATAAAATATCTTTTTGTGTAATAACTGCTAATTTGTCTTTTGAGGTATAAAGTAAGTGAAAGGTGTCACTTTTGATTTATCAAGTGAATAACTGCTCATTTGATGTATCCGAGGCTGTATTTAAGCTTGCTTTGCCTTGAATTTATCATAAAACTATGTTTTAAGACCTTTTTAGCCTTGATCTGCTAATTAATCCTTTAAATATTTTGTCTGCCTCTTTATACCTTGATACTCTGTTTTTCTGCCTTTATCTCTTTTTCTTTTCAATAACTATTTTATTCATTAATCCCTCATGCACTTTAAAACCCTGATTAGGCTTTAATCCTCTGTGTTAAGGCTCTGATTTTTCGTTAAGCCTTCTTAATGCATTATATTGTCTTTTTCCGTTTATACACTGCTTTAAACTGTTAAACCGCAGAGTTAAGTCCTCTAATATTCGATCTTTGACTTTAGTCTTCATCCTTCAACCTTTAATCTCTATTGCTTTGGCCTCTACTCTTACTTCACTGAATTTTCTTTGTTTTTTCATGTGCAGGTGGCTTTTTAGTGCGTTGAAGGGTTTGATGGTGTAAACAGTGCTCATAAAGCACTGACCAAACCATAAAATGAAACCTGACAGCCCCTTTCTTCGTGATTTGGCCTCTGTTTAGAACGTTAAGGTCATCATCTTCTAGCCCTCATCCCTTCAAGGACTATGGGAGGGTTTTCGACCCTTAAAACTGCCATAGAACCTGCAAAAACCAATAAACACATTATATAATATTGCGGGTTTGGAAAAACTGTGTGCAGAGGCTGAGGAGTGGCGAAGGAGCAGTGGAGGAATGCTGCAGAGGGAGGAAATGGAGAAAATTGTGAAGAAAGGGTTTAAAATGGAGTTGGGTGTGAAAAATGGGCAAAAGTGGTTTTTGCGTGGGGCAACAGTGGTTTGTGGTTTTGCGCGTATCGAATGCGATCCACTTCTTTCTCGACACGCATCTATTATGAAACTGTCAGTTTCGCGTAAATTTTTGTTGTTAAACCTCGGGAGCGAATGTTGTGCGATATCGCATATGAGCCGTCGGATGGGAAGAGGCAGATCTGACGGTACGGAGAGGAGCACGATGGAAAGGTGCGCGGGCGGGAGTTTAGTGGGAGACAGGTGTCAAGTGATGATTGGATGGGTGGCTCTGTGGGTGGAAGGTGGACCATGTGGTGACATGGGCTATTTGTCGTGGAACGAAAAGGTCATTGGATGATTCATTGGGTTAGACGAGAACCGTTAGATCTATAAGATCTACAGTGTAGATTGATCCTGCGAGGATGAATGTGTGGGATGATCGGGGGGAAAGAACGAATGGGAGAGGAGATAAGAGCCATCGGATCATGGGTGATCGACGGTCGAGGATGCGTCAAATAAGTCGTGGCTTGGGTAAGGGAAAAAGGAAGGGGGAATCGGGAGGAGTGGTCCCGTGGAGGAATAAGTGACCAAGAGCAAAAGAAAGAAGGGCTTATCACATCGGGAGATCGGTAAAAGGAAAAGATAAGGGGGAGTGAGAAAAAGGGAATGCCGATGTGATGAGGGGTGCGAAGAGCTTAGGCTGGGGCACAGTCCTGTGGAGGAGAAGTGACCAGGGGCCAGGGAAAAGGAGCTAGTCGCATCGGCGGGGAAACTTTTGTAAAGGAAATGTGGGTTCATAAAAGAAATGCCGATGCGATGGGAGTTTAGGTGTTTGGTCACAGTGCTCAGATATATGGTGGGAGGGGTTGGGGCTTAAACCCAAAAGGGCTTCAAAACCCAAAAAAAAAAGGCGAAAAAAGGCTAAAAAACAGAGTTTTTTTTTGGAATTTTTGAAGTTCTGACAGGATTTAGAAGAGGGTTTCGAGCTTTGGTCATATGAACAAAGGGGTTAAATATTTTAAGCCCTCGGGGGCTTAAACCTTTAATTGCAAGTAAGGCTGGTTTTAGGCCAAAAAATGGGGTTTTTAGGCCAATTTAGAAGTTCTGATAGGTGAAAAGGGGTGTTTAAAACCAAAACAAAGGGAGTTTAATGGTTTAAAAAGGGTTTTTGAACCATATAAAGGAGTTATGATGGTTTGGAGGGTTTTTTTAGAGGAAATGATGAATTGATAAAGGGAGAATGGGCTATTTTTCAGAGGGAAATGGTTTGATAAAAATAGGGATAAATAGCCTAAAATGAGTTTTCTTCTCTAAAAGAGCAAGATAACCTTTTTAGGAGACATAGATGAAGATTTTGGTGATCTGACAGACTCAGAATGATGAAGGCAGTGAGATTTGTAGAACTCAATGCTTCTTTCAAATATTATTTCTAGAAAACTAGGATTTTCAACTTAGTCATCTTTGAATAGGATCAAAATTATGGATGACTAACAGTAGTCTCAAATTAAGGAATTCGAATAGACCCATTGAAGGTCTAGGCCATTCTTGATTTTCTTGTGCCATAAAATTTACTTCAGATACAAAAAATTCAAGGAAAGGCTAACTTCCAAAGGAGGTTCATACCCAACTACGCTGAAATGGCTAAAGGATTTACTCGACTATTGAAAAAGGGGTTTCCCTTCCATTGGGGCCAAGTTGCACAAGCTTCTTTTTATGCTGTCAAGGATACTCTTGTCCTGGCGTCATTAATGTATCCCCCAAATTATCAGAACGATTATTTCTTATATATCATTGCGGCTGATACGACCATTGCTATGGTATTGGTCCAAGTAGAAAATGGGATAGAACATCCAATATATTATTTTAGTCGTAATCTCAATGATATGAAATTCAAGGATTCATACGTAGAAAATATTGCCTTGGTAGCTGTTCAAGTTCTCCAAAAATTTCGCCACTATATGCTATTCTGAAAGACCATTATCATTTCGGATTGCAACCCCATGACTTATATCTGATCACATCAAATGATGGGGAGGAAATATTCAAAATGGATTGTCATTTTAAAGGAATTTGATTTGTAATTCATCGAAATCAAGTCAAATAAGTCTTTAGTATTGGTAGAGCTTCTTTGTGACCTTCCCTCTGATAGTACTACTACTATGTTGGAACCATCAATTCCTGACAAGTCTTTGTTTCCGATCGGATCATCTGATCCTTGGTATGGAGATTTTATCATTTATCTCCTAACCCAAAATTTTTGGCCTGATACCTCTCGCTCTGAACAACGACGTAATCGATACCAAGCCAAAGATTATCTGATCGTCGACGATACACTTTATCGTCATGTTGTCGATACTATTTTAAGAAGGCGTCTCACTCATGAGGAGGAGAAAAAGGTTTTAAATGATTGTCATGCTAGGGCTTGTGGTGGAAATTTATCTGGATATGATACCGCGCAGAAGATACTTCACGCCGGTTACTTTTGGCCTACTATATTTCGCGATTGCATCCTCGCGGGCAGAAGTTTTCATGCATGCTAGATTTTTTATCATAAAATCCGCAAATTGCCAACGCCAATGCATCCTATTGTCTTTTTAGGAACATTTTCAAAATGGGGTATTGACTTCATGACTTGTAACCCTCATTTGTTCGGGGGGCATGGTTATATTATTGTTGTAGTAGACTACTTTACCAAATGGGCCGAAGCGATGCCTAAATTCAACAACACAGGACATACAACTGCATTCTTTTTCTTTAATCATGTTATTGCACAGTTTGGGGTCCCACAAGCTATAGTTATAGATCATGGGAAGCATTTTCGCAGCCACATGATGACTGAATTGACTTCCAAGTTAGGATTGTCACATGATAATTCTACTCCTTATTATCCACGATCAAATGGAAAAGTTGAAGCTATCAACAATATTATTAAACTTATGCTTCAACGAATGATAGGAGTTCGTAAAAGAAACTAGCATTTGATCCTGTACTCGGCCTTGTGGGCGTATCGAACCTCGGTGAGAAACGAAATCGGTTTTACTCTTCAATTGGTGTATGGTATGGAAGCTATCTTGCCAATCCAATGTGAAATATCTTTGTTAAAAGTTGCAATCAACTTTTTACCAAATGCCTCAGAAGAAGAAGCACGCCTTTTTAACCTCATCCATCTTGATGAAACACGTTGTGAAGCCCAATTGGCCAACGAAGTGCATAAGAGACGTATAAAGGCGCAATATGACAAAAATGTCAAGCCTCACATTTTCTAAGAGGGCGACTTGGTCCTTCTTTATGATCAAGAAGCTGATGTAATATGTACAGGGAAACTTGAGCCATTATGGCATGGACCCTATATTGTCAAAATAGTTCTTTCTAAGTGTGCCTATGAGTTGGTGGATTACGATGGAATTCCATTGGCGCAACCCAGAAAAGGGTTGTCTGAAACGTTACTATGCTTAGTCATGAGCATAGTAATTTTTTGTATTATATTGTGTTAGCACTCAGAAAAAATGAAACATTATTTGACAAAGTCTTATAGGTTCATGTGTCAAAGGTAGGGTCATAGAATTAATTTTTCATTAATTGGTCTAGGAAAATTTTTAAATTTTCTTATTTAGCCTATCCCCCACCCTCATTAAAATATTTTCATGTCACATCAGTCATTATTTTATGATATTTTTCATTTCCCAAGTTTATAACACCGAAAAATTCATTTTAGCCAAGAATCCACACTTTCGTAGCGAAATACATAGAGAAAATTCACTTTTCGCTACGAAACTGCTAATACTTTCATAGCGAAACTACCTAGAAATACACTAGGTATGCTACGAAAGTAAGGATTCCTATCTATCTTGTCAAAACAGCTGCTAGGTGTCAATAAATGATTGAAAGGGATAGGGTAGATTCCATTCAAGTTAGTTAGGGTTAATATCAAGGTACAATGGTCATGGCTGAAGTCATCATCACCATTTTAAGCATTTATGAGTCATGATTATGCTATGAGTTGTCATTGAACCTCAAAATCTTTCCAAGTTGAGTCATTTGTCATTCTCCATTCCCTCTTTGCGTGTTATTGAGCTCTAGAGAATTATTTCATTGAGCCCAAGCTGTGGCTATTATTTTCAAAGGTTTGCAGGTATCACCGATCAATCGAGGTAGAGAAGACATTAAAGCACCATGACTGCAAAAAGAAAGACCAACAAAGGTGGCCACTGTCTCAAATATGAGCCATCAAACATGAACTTGATAAATGAATACCCAAAAGTTTTAGAATTTTTCAAAAGAACAGGATGTTTAAAGTTTTTTCAAATATTGCAAGGATGCCACATACATGTTTCTAAATAATTTTCCCTAAATTTCAATGGAACAACTACAAAAGTGGGAATGATGAACCTCACCATAACACTAGAGACCATTACAGCAGCAACAAAGATTCCAAGAGGACAAGAAATATGGTTCAAAGGTTTCAAATTCAACATGGATGAATGTGAAGAATCTATCAAGCCATAAAATAGTGAGGTTTACCTTACAAATGCCATTCCAAGGAGCTGCATGAAAGGTAATTTCTCAAAGCTACTGCCTATCATTCAGAAATGTTTCACTTGTGAAGGGAGATATCATAAATTTTATTCTTACCACTTCAAGATTCTTCTACATTTTGTTGGTACTATATCTCTTGATCTACCTTTTTATTTACACAAAATCTTAGCAAAAATGGCAGATAAAGTTCAAGCTAAATCTGAAGGAAGTGAAACCTCACTTTTTCATCATAGTTTAATAAAATTGATGGTTTTAGATGAGTTACAAAGACTAGGCAGAGACTTGTCTTCTTTTCTGTTTGTTAGTGGTTTTGAAATGGATACCATTACCTCGCAAAGAACTCCTAAATATAGAGGTATACCATCACCTTTAGTGGAAGAACAAAGTGAGCCAGTAGGGGCAGAGAAAAGTGAACCAGTAATGAGGGAAACAAAGCAATTGCAGAAATTTGATACACCTAATGTTTCTCTATACTTGCAATTTCTGCCGACGTTGCACGCGGCAGTAATACAAAGGTTCCCATGAGATTGGAATCCTTTAAGAGTCCTACACCAATACTTGAATCATTCCATGGGTGGAATTTCCAAGGAAGGATGAGGAGGTTCCCCCTGGGTCGATTCAAGATTTTGTTTGTTGAGCTCTACATGTTCCAAATCGGGGAGAATAGATTCAGGAAGATGCATACTCTCCCTATGATTATCAATGGATATATCCATTACCGACAAGTTGACTAACCAGGGAGGTTCATCATCGAGGGATTCAAGGGGAACAGGTGGAGGGGTGTCCCATGTGGGAGAAGGAACTTGGTCATATTCCATATTGGGAAGGATTTTCTGAGGAACATAAGGAGGTATTGACGGGATTGTTGGGGAGGAAATATCTTCCAAAAAAGTGGAAAAGGGTACTCAATAGCTTGATCAACTTCCATAGGATCAGGCGACACTACCCAAGGATCAGGAGGTCAATGGGGCCCACAGGTACCAGAGGAGATCATATTCATAGGATCTTTTGAAGAGGAAGAAATGTCGGGCGGTGGTAATTGAAGAAATAAACCAATAAGAGATGAGTTTTTAAACATCCCCATGCCAATACTCTGATACTTACCCGAGTTATATCCCACAAGTGGGACTGAATTCCTAGTAGTGGTAATTTGGGCCTGTTATAACCCTTTAATTTCCAAAAGCTGAGAAAGGAAGCTAAAGGGGTAGCATAGACCAGCTTTAGATTCGGTATCTAGCCCTACCAAGTCAGAGAGGGCTCTCTCAAAATTAGTCTCACAGCCAATGGAAATGACTGGAGCATAAGGATTTTAGGCTAGTTATAATCTCCGTGAAATTTGATTAGATTTTTTTATTTACTTGTACTGGATCAAGATCATAGATTTAGGAACTAGGTCAGGGTTTCGAATGATCAATTGTAGGGATGAAAATGAGGCAAATTAGGTATGTTTAGTGACATATTTTGGCTTCCATTGTGGTATAGGGTTTAAAAATTAAGGATCAAAATGAGCATATGACTATGAATTCATTCATCAGAAGAAATGGAAAACAAACATGAAGATCTCATCAAAAAAGATCATAAAACTTATGAATTCTACTTAAAACTAATGATATGATCACATGAAAGCATACATATGGCTGTAAGGAGAAATAAACATTCAAATTGATGATAAAACTAAGAAGAAACACTATCAATAATCATACCACAGGAATCCCAAGATTATTGTTGCGACTGTCTTTAATATCACCGTAAAATGGTGTACACTAGCTCCACACTATGATTACCAAGTATCCAACCCTCACAATGACTTGAGTTTGAGTACATATAGAAAAAAAAAAAAAATCCACCTCTATGGGTCAAAACCTGATCCAAAGCAACTAATTAATGCACCTAATGATTCATAGCTTAATTCTAGGGGAGTTAGAAACAACTTCCCCTTTTTTAGCTAACAAATTGAGTTTTTGTCTCAAGTCATTAAACATAAGACCCCTTAACAAATATGACCATAAATAGGCTCATTAACCATGAAAAAACTCATGATAGTGTTGTTACATCAGCCCTTTTTGAATTTTTACTTTCACATGTCCAGAAAATCTTCAAACCTAGAAACACATCGAAATCTCTCAGAAACGCAGTGAAATTTAGCAGAAGCGCAACGAGATTTGGAGGATTATTTGGGTGAATTTTAGGGATATTTGAACTTTGCTGAAGGCTAGTATCGGTAGCTTAGGACGTACTCTATATAATTGAAACTTGAAATTAGAAAAAATTCTTCATCAAGACTACTTAAAACTCAATTTGGCACAACTACTCCAAAAGCACAATGTGTGACCAAAAATAGTGGTAGAAAGGTGAAATTTTAGTGATTTTTGACCTTTTCCTGCAAATCCATGAGCTGAAAGGCTACCAAAACTATATTTCTGAGATGTAATAACCATATTAAAAATCTACATGTTTTCCATTTGTCATTTGGAGCCTCTGGGAAAAAGTGAAGCGAGCACACGTTGTGTTTCTGTGCACTAATTTTTCCTATGTGACAAGAAAAACTAAAAAATTCACAATTTTTTTCCAAAATGATCTCCTTTCCATATTTCTATCCTACCTTCAAGAAAAAAAGTATGAATCAACCAAAATATCAAGGCTATCCTTTTTCTTGTGCATGATTAGGGTCTTCTTGAGCTTTTTCTTTATGTTCTTAACCCTAATATTGCAAATCAAATTTCTTGTGTAATAGTGCCTTGCCATGTGCCTCTGCATGGCAGTGTTTCTGTTTTCCTTCTTCAGTAGCTTCTATATGTGTTCATTTACTACCCCAAGCCAAATTTCTCTATCTTCTTCAACTTCAGCAACTATGATGTCATTGATGTCTTTGTCGGCTTGAGGAGGAGATGGTTCTTTTTCAAGTTTTTCTCTTCTTGCTTCTGCTCTAGTTTTATGCCTTCTTGGCTATGCCTAAATGTATTTTTCATCTAGTTTCTCCACATTAATTATGGCTTTTCCCTGATATTTTTCTACAACAAGATCTGCCTTGATATATTATGGATTTTCCCCTTATGGTTTTCTTTGCAACAATAGGTTTAGTTTGAGTTTCCTATTCTCTTGTTGCAAAAAATACACCATGAAATTTTCCTTGGAAAGAGCATATTTGAGCTCTCTTATCTGTGCCTCTTTTTCTTTGAGTGTGTCTTCAGTTTCCTCATCATATTGGTGTTTTGGTAGGTCAATCATCTCTATTGTAGGAGGTACTTCTTCATGATGTTGGAAAGGTGAATTATATTTGTCTCTAGGTGATTCCATCATGCCTTCAACCTACACTTCTTTATAACTCACAACCTCCTTTTGTAGTTTCTTAGCATGAGACCTAGTTCTAGGTGTAGGTGTAGGAATATCCTTTTCAATCTCAGGAGGAAAAAATAACTTCTTACCTCTGTTGTAGATTTTTGCAACCTCTACTGTAGGTTGAGTTCTTGTCTCCGATGTCTTTCTTAATGACCAAAACTCCTGTGGTATAGCTTATGAAGGAAAACTTGGGCTCTTTGACTGACATGAGGTAGGTATAAGAGAAGCTGTCTCCAAGAAGGTCTCCCATGGCATGTTGATCTATTTGAGCTGGTAGAGAACTATGATTGTGATCAAATCATGATGAAACAAGCTAGCTGAATGGCCCTTTCCCTTTGACTGCACCTTCGCTGTCATTTTAACCAGGCTTCTCAACAAGTAATTTGGTAGGTTTAGTGGTTTGATGGAATTGAAGTGCATCAAAAATATTATGTGATACTGATACAACCTACTAATTATTCCTTCACAGGTGAAGTATTTCATGCTATTCCTCATCAAGGGAGTGTAATTTTCCAACAATTGTTTGCTAGGAAAGATATGGGAAGGGGAGTCTTTGTACTATGGTTTCAAGAAATACTGATAGTGCTCAATGTCTAAATCCATCCCCTTGAACCAAATATATCCTTCATTAGGGATTGTAGTGGATGAAGGTATAATATTTGTTGACACCATGAAGTTTACCCCTGCAATTGTGACATCATCTATTCTAAAATTGATTGCAAATAAACTTGTTAAGTCACGGTTATAACCCACCTTCTGCACTTTCTTACAAAACCATAGGAAGCCTACTTGTTCAAATGACTTCTTCACAAAATATGATGCACTAATCTCCTGCATATGAATGGGATTATATCTTGACGTCTGTCCCCCCTTGTTGTATTTAATCTTTTCACTGGCCATGCGGTTGGTCTTGTTTGACTGAAAACCCTAGTTTGATAGGGGAAAGGGTAGGGGTTTGGGGCTGCAAAATAGAGAAAATAGAGTGTTAGCACATGGATTTTCATCCCACCCACCTCACCTTATTTTACTATGTTTTCACCTAAGCTCTGCCATTATCATTGGCATCACTTTGTTTTTTTCCACCCAATCCTATATCATGTTTTTATCCTTTACATGCTAATTTCACCGAAAATTTGTATTTGCAGATTTTGAAGGTATAAATCCACCCATGTTCATCCTTTGGAGATGGTGTTGATAGTGAAAAATGTGAAATAAAAGTATCTATATTGAAAAAACATATTGATTCTTACTATAAATACCTCAAGGCAACTGCTAATCTTTCTTGATCTAAATGGAAACAATTTGGTCTGAAAACAATGGTTTTACGGTTTATCCTCTTGCTACTTTCAGTTTCTGTGCATTTAACTACATTATCAATTGTTGGAAAGATAATGGTTGTTTGTTCAAAGGAAAAACACAAACTGTTGGAGGCATATTTCCCTTGGAGGCAAATGATTTTCTTTGGATCACCCTCAACTATTTTTGGAATTTTATGCTTCCCATTTGCATTTAATATTTCATAAGGTGTGGAATGTATATGGTGTGCTGAACTATTTACAGCCTCTTGTTGAGAAATGTATGACCATCCAGATCCTAGAGAAAGATAAAGAAGGAAATTTATCATTTACTTCTACTGATGGATATGATTACAACGGAGGAAGAAATGTTCTGAAGGTGTTGGGATCCCTTAGTATTATTGGTACACTTCATGTACATTGCCTTCTTGGAGATTATTACAGTGGAATCAAGTGCTTGGAACCTATAGATGTTAACCAGACTCTACTGTGAAGATGGAAGACACACAACCATATTTGTTTGATCGTCTTCCTGAAGATGGTATTCCGATGATATTTTGCGCCATCTGTGATTGTAAATCTCTAGTACAATGCATGGATGTATCTCGGGCCTTTTTTCAGACATGAAACATGCATATCTTCTTTTCTATAGTTTTTCCTGATAATTATTCTAGCTATGAAGAGAAAATGAAAAATATATACTTAAGCTGCTCTTTCAGGAGATTCCCTGCAAAAAAAAGGTCGGTATCTAGTCTTAGCAGGAAGTCAATTTCTATCCAAGCCATACTAGTCCAAAAAAGTGATGAGAATGAACTTGAGGGAAATATTATTGGCAATCCATCAGGAATTCTCGAGAGATGGAAAATTAATTTTGAGCAATATTTCAATATAGTTTTGATAGAAACAATCATAAATATTTGGATTCTTTTTACAGTGAGCGACACTGTGCAAGGTTCTACGTATTGGAAACAATTGCAAGGGTACCTTATTTTTCATTTCTATTAGTGCTGCACATGTATGAAATTTTTGGTTGGTGGAGAAGGATTGATTATTTAAAGGTACATTTTGCGGAGAGTTGGAATGAACTAAACCATTTTCTTATCATGGAGGCTCAGGTTCAATGGAGTGAAACGTCCAATGCTTCAATATCTACCCGAGGAAACTCCAATGGAACAGAATATATTGATCCTTGCTATTGCAGTGAAAGTAGACAAGGTAGATAATCTCAACATACTTCAATGAATCTCGAAATTATATGGAGCCTGTTCTTACAAAACAGACTTCACTTTCAAGGTTGTCCAAGAATCAGAGGCCTATCAGATTTTAGCCTTAGACAAATAATTGCACCTAGCAATGATGTCATGAGACGTATGCTTCCAGTCATTCACTTTGCGATAATCCAGGGATTGAATGAGTTCAGGGATTTTATTCCTTCTTTCATTGTCAAATTTTCAAAACTAAACAAGTTTCTGTTGGTTGATTTGTTAGATATTGTTACGATCCACTTAATACAACATCATCTAGATGAGATATGTTCTTCATATCCACAGGATATGACAACCTGGGAATGCGATGAGTGTGAGAGAGAATACACTGTCAGTGAAAATAATATCAAATGTGAATTGGCATCTGGTAAATTTTTAGAAACAAACCAAGAGATTGCACAAACACAGTCCCTAAAATGAGAGTCTCCAGAGAATGGTTTCATGTCTTCTTTAGATAATAAAGAACTGTCCAAGTCAGATAAAATTAAGGCTCTCAAAATCTCTCCTATGGGCACCCTAATAGGACCAATGAGTTCATTGAGGAGAAAGGTTATCCAAAGGTTGAGTCCCCCTCATGCCAATATGATGTTTTGCGTTGTGATGCAGATGGGTTATGCTGTAACTACGAGTCATAAGTTGTTCACGAGCATGGCTCTTGACAAAGTAGTGGCACCTCTAAAAATCGATGGAGTAATTCTCATAAAATATCACATAGTTCAGAATTTTTGCATGGGTTGACAATGTGTGAAATTTTTTTGGACAAAATATGATTTAAAAATAGAACCGCAAGTGTTGGAGTATGGGATTGTGTCAATTCTCAAGCAATGAATGATGGTCATAACTTTGCAAGCACTGAGACTGTTAGCCACCTTTCAAAATTCGAAAATGCTGAAAGCTATAGTATCCAAAGGGATTGCTTGCATGTAGAAATTGCAGGTAATGGTTACAAATGTGGTTTGCTGGGAGAGAATTAACTGACACCAATGGGATTGAGCTTGAAGAAGGCAGAGGATTAGCATGAATATACTTCCAGACTCAATGAATACAATTGACAAATACTAAATCCACAAAATCATCAGCAGATCCATATATTTTGGCAAGCATGTAGCAGTCAAACCCAATTTTGGAGTGCTCAAAATAGATGATACTTAGATTTGAAGATCATATTGAATCTTCCTAGATTTTATGTATATCAAATTAGTATACCTAGCAGCAGATCTAGATCACTTTGGAATTTGCAATCATTCCAGAATTGGCAGTATGCTTTGTTTTAGAAATGATTCATTATTTTATTGTTTGTATTTAGATTTCATTGTTGTTTTAGATAGGTTCTTATTCCTGGAAATAAGAAGTGACCCATGATTGTGTTGTTTTATATATTTCATATTTTTTAATAAAAAAGAGGTTGGAAATCAAAGGAGAAAAATGATTGTAGCTTGCACTTTGTATTTTTTGAGTAATTAAAGGAACATTTGTATCAATATTGTAGGAATTCATGTGCAATGGATTTTTTGGTAATGTGTTTCCTATATTATGGTTGTGTGTAATATTCCTAAAGTAGCCCAAGCTAATAGGAATATTCAATTTTTCCTTGTTTTACTTTTCTTTTCATGTTTATGAATAAATGACTAATGGAGGACATGTAAAACTCAGATCAAAGAATAAATACATGCCCAATGTGAAAAAGGATAAATATGGGCCATTGTAATAAAATCCACTTGTGTGTGAAACAAGATTGAGAAAATTTACTGGTCAACAGGACCAAATCTCAGTTCTATCTAGATTCATTGAACCATCTAGAGGCTCAACGCAGTTTTAGATGGAGGAGCTTCATGTGAAAGGAGCTAAAGTTTTGGAGGTGGTTTAGGGTTTTGCACATCCTCATCTTATAAAAGGAAGGAGAAGGCTCAAGAGAAGGGTCATTGAATGTATTATGATTTTGGAGAATTATGTCTGCTTAGACAAATTGTAGTTCTCTGGGCTTTTTAGCAAGAGACTAGTGATGATCTCCTGTTAGGGGTTCTCCATCCTTCCATTGAGTAGCTCTTGGAGGGTTTTGTGCTTCTTTTCCACTATTTGGCATATGGCTAAGATCCATCTCTCTTTGGCAGCGTAAATCTAGTGAGGGTTTCATTGTCTAAGTGAGCTGCAACAAGTGGAATCTATATCTACTCAGATCTAGATCATACTATCATCTCTTCTCAGTGAGTGAGTCATTTATCTTCCTGGAAGAGTGTAGTGTCAGCTTGAGCTTCAGTTTCAGATCTTGGCATCAAGCCAAAGTGTATACTATCATCAACTGCATATTTTATCTCCCTGATCTGCGTAAATTTGGTGGAGCAGTGTTTCAGAGGTTTTGGCATTGTTTTGGAGATGAGATCTCTAGTGTAAAGGAGCTCTCCTTGCACTGTGGTGATCCATGGATTGGCCAACCAATCCATGTATGTTTCAGATCTGATACATTTACTGAAGTATATGCTTCAGGTTTCCTAAATCATTCTGTAGATCTGCTACAGTAAAACTCAGATCTACTCCTGTACTTCATGTATTGCTGAAATCCCCAAGGGGAGTGTAATAAACAGTCTCTTTGGCTTCCAGATCTGTAATAGATATATATTTTCATGTATATATCTATTCTAGATCTAATATATAATAAATCAATGCTTAAGTCTTTAGAAAATTATGCTGTCTATCTTTCTTGGCAATTTCCAATGTTGCAGCACCTCAATCTTGAGGGTTTATCCATGTAAAATATCTTTTTTTAACTTGCAAATGCATAAGTCTTGACCCAGATCTAATTTCATGATGTTATGAACATATTTAATCTAATCCCTTCAGAAATTTACGCTGCTTTAGCTTCATAAACTTCTGCATACATTAAGTCATGGGAAATTAAGGTTTTCAAGCCTAGTCGGGATTGGAGGAACTGTTTAATATAGCTAGGATCATTTGTTTGACCTGAAATTTGGTATGGGATTTCCACACGGTCTAAGCTAAAATATAATACATCCATTTCCCTTATTTTTACGCGGATTTCTGAATACACTCATTTTAGGGCATAAATAACCTCTTTTCTCCACCCTTTTGAGTCCAAAAGTGAAGTAAAGGCTGCTGATGATCATATTATTGAAGGATATGCACTATAAAATATGTTATCTGTCATAGGTCTACATTTCCAACTCTGGAATACCTTATGGTATTGTCATTGTTGTAGAAAATCCCTCTTTTGGGATATTACAGTGGTATCAAAGAATGATCTCTGGCTCAGCCTATGAGATAAAAATATCATTAGGATAAAGAGAAGAAGTAGAGATCAGAATTATGGAGAGGATTAGTTTCTTATCATCTATTTTCAGATCTAAGAAGAGCCTCTCCAAAGAGGTTAGATAGACCAAGGAGGGAAGCTGCAGTGAGACCTATATAAGGTTTCAAGAAGGAGAGGAAGACCCATGCACTTCCTACCCTCAGAAAGAAGAGGGATTGTACATAGAAAACAAAAGCATGACTCCACCACTTGGAAGACTTACGGAAGAGGAGATCTCCCTACTTCTTTTCCAAAATATGAGAGGTATTGAAGAAGACCTCTAGGAGTTTGAATGGGAGGAGACTTGTACCAGCCTTGGCACAACCTTGGAGGAGCAGCCTTCATGTTCAATGGAGGAGGAAAACACAGTTGAGGAAGAAGCTCTTGCTTCTACATCTCACCAAGGTATGATTAAAAATCCATCTATTGTCATTTCAACACATTGTATGAAGGGATCTACATCTTTGCATGATGCTGATTTAGAGCAACAGAGTTGCATTGCACTATGAAAATGAAATAAGGAAGAAGAGAGGAACCATTCCTCATTGGAGCATTCACATGGAATATTCATTCATGAAGCAATATAGGATGGAATGATGGATGGTAGACATCTTGAAGTGAGAAACCCTTTCTCCTTTCTAGATGACCCTTTCTCAATGAGCACACCCCTGCTCAACGAGAAAATTCTACTTGCAGCAAATCCAAGGCCCCTTTGGTTTTGGAAGGCCATGCATGAGGAGAAGATCCCATGGGAAGAATTCATTGGAGGTACACTTCAACACATCATGGAGTGAAAATTTCTTTAACAGTTTGAGGAGGATCTTCCCTTCTCACACTTGGATCTTCATAGATTCAAGGAGGAGAAGATAGATGATGGAGGACATCTTCGGATGGATAACATCTCTCATGTTTGTGTTGGACACTTCTTGAGCCATACACATCATGATGGGAGGTTTTTTCCTACCACCTATTTGAGTCCTTATGGGATCAAATTGATCCTTGAGAAGATTTCATTTCAAAATCCCATGAAGTGTAGGAATCTGATTTGGGATGATGGTAGCCCTCATGGGAGGAGTACCAAGATGGAGGATGGAAGGAGACATCCACAATTGGTTTAGTGGATGTGGATGGAGAGCAAGAAGCTGGAGAGCTACTTGTAGATCTATGACACCGGGCAACAGGAGGCTTGGCTGTGTTGGTTGCTCTTGAAAGAGTTTGGTCATCACTCTCTTTCTAAGGGTATGTGGCGGGATAATTGCATCATGGAGCAGCAAAGAGTATGGGCACATTGTGTTGGCATAACATTCTTCATGTCAAGCACCATGTTGTCACTACATGATTTGGATGATGGAAGGATGAGGAGGCAGCAAAAGATTTTGTTGCTTGGGATGTTCTTGAGAGATCAAGTGCATATTTGCTCTCACGGTTTTCATGATGTTGCAGGAGTAGACTATGGCACTATCATAGTGCAAAGGGGTTACTCCTTGGCCTTATATTTTCAAGAAGGACTTTCTTCATGGGAAGGACTTCTCATATGTAGCAGCATTATGGGAGATGCCTTTGACATTCTGCATGTCAAATATTGGAGCTATGTGTTGATGGGATCCTATTTGCATAGGCCAACAACGTTGTCACTTTGGAGCTGGGATTTATTGATGGATTATTCCAAGGATCACTTCTCATTCGATGCACTTGGTGAGAAAATAGGAGGTGAAGAATATGAAGTGGTAGATGGAGACATCTATTATTGTGGTGTGCTTTTTTTGACTTGGGTTTCCAAGCATGAGGAGAAGGACTTTCATGCAGCACTTGGCTCATCCCCCTTCATGGGAGTGTGCCAAATTATTATTGAGGATTGATTCATGGATCCATGTATCTTCTTGCTTCCAACATATGGTGATAGATTTTGCTTGCATCCTCTTACCATCTTTTGGCAGTGCATTGCTCCACAAGCGGGCAAGATATTCATTGAGCTCCATGATCTACATTGGGCCAAATTATATGATGGAGACAACCATCTCTTATGTGGCCTTGGGAAAAGATGTTTTTGTTACATGTATTTTAATTTGATTCATATGATTAACCATGTAACAGGAAACAATTTGCCATGTATTCTTCTCAAGCAACAGTTTGTAAAACTGCACTGTGAAGACTTGGGGAATTGTTGGTACTCTCTTGTATCACATAGGACCTTCAGTATTTCCTTCATGATGGTGATAATCATGTTTTCAATTGCTAATATTGCTTTTATCTTAATGGGATACATGATGTTGAGTGAGGAACATGGTTTGGATGTGTCCTTTTGGGAAGTAGGTTCCCACATTTTCTGCAGTACATGTTCTAATGGGAACATGGGAAGAGTTGTGGCCACCATAACCAAACACTTGTTTCTCTTGGAGGTGAGCCATGTGTGTGATGGGATACCTTATGATGATACTCTTCTATCCATCACATATGAAACATTTTGGGATAACTGGTTTTACAACGTTGGAGGGAGGATCTTTGCAGATCTAATCTTCATGATGCCACTTGAGGGAAATATCCTTGTAGCCCAAGATCAGTTTTCACTCTACAATTATCTTAATTGGAGAGGAGAACAACGTGGGGTAGGCTATCTTTTCTACCATGTGTAGATTTTCAACCCACCTATTTTGCGGGAGCTCAAGGTGGAGGAACATTTTCAGGAGTTGCCATGTTGGGAGGTGACTCATTTTGTGTGGATGATTGCTTGGGGATGGAGGATCCACATGGGAATGCAGTTTCCCAATACATTTAAGATCCCATGCCTCAAGGGAGCCTCTAGGCAGCACCTTATTGCCTTCTTGAGTACTCTACTTATTCATGATGATAGCTATTCAACTAACTGGCATGCTTGGGAGAGGCAATATGGAGATTCATTGTTGACACATCATCTCATTATTTGGAGGAGATCATCATATGTGGATGCTACAGTAGGGGGAGGGGACATCCTTCAGTTCTATCCTCGCAGTTGCTTGAGGACAAGCAACATTTAGGAGGGGAGGACTGTAATATTCCTAAATTAGCCCAAGCTAATAAGAATATTCAATTTTTCCTTGTTTTACTTTTCTTTTCATGTTTATGAATAAATGACTAATGGAGGACTAGTAAAACTCCTTATATCAAAGAATAAATACATGCCCAATGTAAAAAAGGATAAATCTGGGCCATTGTAATAAAATCCACTTGTGTGTGAAACAAGATTGAGACAATTGACTGGGTCAACAGGACCAAATCTCAGTTCTATCTAGATTCATTGAACCATCTAGAGGCTCAGCACAATTTTAGATGAAGGAGCTTCATGTGAAGGGAGCTAAAGTTTTGGAGGTGGTTTAGGGTTTTACAAATCCTCATCTTATAAAAGGAAGGGGAAGGCTCAAGAGAAGGGTTGTTGAATGTATTATGTAATGTTCCTTTTTCATAAACATTATCAATCGAAAAGAAAATCTATTCTAGAGATAGACTGGAGGGGAATTTACTGGATTTGTCACCTTTGAACAAAGGATGAGCTCCAGAGGCTACCTGGCCCACTAGCAGACTCTGTCTAGAGAGTGTTGTCAAGGTATAATATTCCCAAGAGGGAAAAACAACAAGATTGGGAATCTCTTAAGATAACCCCAACATTGCAGCTACAACAATAACAAATACATCAAATGGAAATAGCAGTGATACATGTACACATGAAATGCTGGAGAATCCAATGGAAATCATATTAGAACATAGCAGCATAAAATATACAACTCCTTGAGGAAATGATCACTCAAGCAAGGCAAAATAAGCCTCAAGAAAAATGTACATGCAAATATGAGAAACATTGCTGTATATAGAAAGCCCTAGGCCATAATTGCGTAGTTTTAGAGAGGAACTACTGCATAAATGATGAAAATACAAAGATATAACAATGTGGGCTAAAATAAATAAGGGGGAGCAAGATCTCAACCCCTGAAAATACATAACATCAATCCTTTAAGAGGATTGGCTGAAATCTATACAAAAATGCTATAATACAGAAATGCCGAAGTTGTAGTAGCAGCTGCAACTGAAAAGATGGAAATACATGGAGAAGGCTGAAATGGATGCAAAAAATGAAGAACCCTCCTCCAATAAAAATTTGAAGTGAAAGGCTAATCCTTTCACCCAAGACTTCCCCTCCAAGTGACTGTCAATCCCTCACAGCAAATAGCCACCAAGAAGAACGCTTTCTAAGAGAGGGACTGCACTGCTAGTGATGGAATGTGGTTGGCCTAATGCCAAATATGGTGGGATATGCTCAAGAACCACCTTTTCTGATCTCCCAATGGATGGAACCTCTCTCCACTGAAAAA
The DNA here is from genome assembly GCA_034641835.2 of Pinus albicaulis. Taxonomy (NCBI): domain Eukaryota; kingdom Viridiplantae; phylum Streptophyta; class Pinopsida; order Pinales; family Pinaceae; genus Pinus; species Pinus albicaulis. The sequence continues at coordinate 310,284,280 of CM076569.1, forward strand.
CTAGCTCCGCATGGTGTGTGGAAACCTCCCCAACAACACCCAGCAACACTACAAAATATCTGCTACAGAAACTGCGCTGATGTAGATGGCTGAAGCTATGGCCTGAATGCCTAAATATGGGGAATGGAGTGCAATCATTCATGAGCTCCTCAAGAAGGAGAGGAATTCCTAAACAGGACTCCCTCGTGTCCGAAGGTACTACAGCTATGCTGAACAGCAAGAGGCAACAACAAGTCTCCAAGACTCAAATGTATAATGATCAAAGATAATATCAATGGCTGCCTTGCTCCTCTTTTAAAAAAGTGAGCTTCCCTCCATGGACCCTACTTCAAATTAGGGTTTCCTTCCTCTAGAATCTTCCCTCCTACATTGTCCCACTTTGTGCTTTCCAACTCATGCCAATGCAGTTTGACTTGGTCCACCTTGGCCTAGCCTTCAAACAAAAACCTCCTTTCACACATGGAGGTGTGAATTCCAACCAAAAAATCATCCCCTTTCATACTTAGAGGATTTTTATTCTCTAATCATGTAAATAATGGGTCTCCTAACCATTTTATTCATCTCTAACATAAAATTAACAAAAATTAATGTTCCATAAAAATTTGGAACATTACAGTCCTCCCCTCTCAAAATATTTCTTTCCCTCAAGAAATTGCAAGGATGAACTGAGTTTATTTCTGCCCTTCCTCCTGTAGCATCCTTATGTGATGATCCCCTCAAGAAAAGGATGCCATATCAGTAATCAAGTCTTCAAACTGTCCCTCCAATCATATGCAATCTAGCCTTGGGGTGAACATTCCCAAATAGCTATCATGTAGAAACAAATATCCTTGAAGGAAAAAAGAGCTATATAAGGGCCTCCTTGAGGAATGAGATATGATATATAGTGGGACTTATCATCCCCATATTAATCTCTCATTCCCAAGCCATCAATCATAAAAAAATAAGCTACCTCCCAACAAGACAACTCATGGAAAATATCCCTCCACCTTGAGCTCCAGAAATGAAGGTGGGCTAAAATCTGATCATGGAAAGCACCATAACTTGCCCCATGCTGTCCTCTTCTCCACTTATGACAAGTGTGGAGTGTATTTTGATCCTGGGCTGCAAAAGTATTGCCCTTAAGTGGAAAAATGAAAAGCAATCCTTCAAGGATTTCTCCTCAAACAATGATAATCCGCTGGCCCAAGACATGTCATCTATGATGAATAGGACAAGATCACCATAGAATTCCCCCATGACATGTTTGCTGTAGTTTATACCATGTGCATAAAAATGCAAACAATGCCTCATAGGGTTATAATGCAACCTCATCCACTGCAGTTGCAGAAAATATCATGGCAAGTATTGCACAACAAATATCACGTATACTACTAAATAGTAAATAGATGAGTGAATCAACAACATAAGGTCAAATACCTTCCCATATACATACAATGGATGGATAAAATTACCAAGCCAATGACTCTCCCCACAAATGAGCAAATATGTGGCCGTAGCCATGCCTCCTCTCATGTTCCCCTTAGAACATGTACTGCAGAAAATATGGGAGTCTTCACTCATCAATGACACATTCATTCCATGTGTCTCTCCTCTAATCATGTCCTTCACTGAGATAACAGAAATATCAGCGAAGGAGACCATACTCAGCAATAAAATGAGGTAATTACTGAAGGTTTCATGTTTTGAAAAGGTGTACCAACAGTTTCCCAAGTGGTCACAACGTAGTTTCCCAAACTGCTGCTTTGAGAAATGATATGGCAAGTTGTTTCTTCTCTCATGAATACAAGTGTATGTTCTTACACCTGCTAATGCATGGTAAGTGGCTGAATATAAATGCTAAAAAATACATGGAAGGTAACACTTTCCCAAGGCCATATAAAATATGGCTATCTCCATCACATAGTTTGGCCCAATTTTTCTCATGGAGCAACATGAAAAATCTTCCCCTTTGAGAAACCCTGCACTGCATCATAATGATAAGAGTATGTAAATAAAAAAAGGTACACACAATACTCTTACCATAGGCTATAATTGAGATGATAGATGGATCTATGCATGTGATCCTCCTCCCAAATGACAACGCTGTGAGCTCATGCAAAAGGGCTCCTGCCCATGCCAATCTTTGTTCCTTGACATGCTCCTTGTCAAGAACAAATCTGGTGATGCTGCTGCAAATATGAAGCTTCTCCTAAGAGGGAAATGCCTCCCAATCAATCCCAGCTAGGGAGAGATCCCCTTGCACTATGAGAGTGCCCTCGTCTACTCCTGAAACTCCATCAATCAGCTGAGAGAAAATCTGCTTGTGCTCTCTCCCATCAATCACAAGCAACTCAAGTGCTTGCTGCCCCCTCATGCTCACATCATATGACTCATGTGATGAAGGTATCATGACTAATATATATGTCAGATCAGAAATATGTATCCCTTCTCCTTGTTTCCCAATGATTTTAACACCTTTCCACTTCTCCTCTTTTTTGGTACTCCTCCCATGAGGGCTACCATCCTCCCAAACCAATTCTTGCTTTTTGCATTTCATGAGAGTTTGAAATGCAGCTCCTTGGAGACCTCTTAGGAAAGGCCTCTCTCCCATGACTATGTTGGACCTATGAGGATCCAAATGTGATGGAGGTGATGTCTCCTCTCCACCCATGTTCAACAGCACTGCTCATTCCTCCAATGATGTAGCAGCTGTCTCTTCCTCCGGTTCACAATTTGTTTCATGATTCTCCATGGAGGTGTCATGGTTCACTTCATCCTCCAAAAGTTCACACTCCCACCTTAAAGGATGAATGAAACTCATGATAGGTGTGTGAGGATGAGGGTTCATCTTCTCCTTGAACCCTTTGCACAGTGCAGTGCAATCATGCGGCCCTAAAGTGGCCATGTGATTTGATCCTTGGACCTCCTCATATGAAATTCCACTATCCTTAAGATTATTTGCTGAAATAGAAAGTGGAACTTTAATCATACCTTGGTGGATCTTGGGACCTTCTTGTGTGGCTGCAATGGATTTTTCTTCTAATGCAATGGCTGCCTCATCCGTAGATGTAGAAGGCTACTCCTCCAAAGCTGTAGCAACGTTGGTGCAATTCTCCTCCCATGGTGGGATGGATTTCTCTTCCTTTGTCCTCTCACCATCAAAGGCTTGGATTAACCATTGAGCAAAGTTTGCAAAATAATTCACCCTTGAATGGACCAAGGGTTTGAACCACCAAAATTTTTTTTCCTCCTCCATGTGCAGCGCTGAAATTCCCACTGCTTCTCTTTCTTCCACTAGATGTAGCAAGAAAATTTCCTCCAACTCTTTCACCCAAGCTCTAGCTGAAGTAACCTCATCAAATGTAGAAAATAGAAGCCTATTGCCCCTAATTTCTCCTTTTCCATAGGGCCTTCTATCCTCCATCTGCTGAATAAACTGTGAGAACGCTGTAGCTCCCCTAAATGCTACAAAATGGGGTTTATAGTCACCCAGGTACTTTCTTAGGATCTGAAAATCCAAGCATCTCCCATGCTGGTCTTCAAGAGAATAGGAAGTGCATGGACCTTCCTCTTCTCCCCTTTTCTTATCCTCCTCCTCAGGGAGGCTCTTCTTTATTCCAAAATTAGATGAGATCAGTCTCATCTTCTTCATCATTCTCCTCTGAAATCAAACTCATAGGCTATGCCAAGTTCGATGCTCCGATACCACTGTAATGTTCCTTTTTCAGAAACATTATCAATCGACAAGAAAATCTATTCCAGAGATGGACTGGAGGAGAATTTACTGGATTTGTCACCTTTGAACAAAGGATGAGCTCTAGAGGCTACCTGGCCCACTAGCAGACTCTGTCTATAGAGTGTTGTCAAGGGATAATATTCCCAAGAGGGAAAAACAACAAGATTGGGAATCTCTTAAGATAACCCCAACATTGTAGCTACAACAATAACAAATACATCAAATGGAAATAGCAGTGATACATGTACACATGAAATTCTAGAGAATCCAATGGCCATCATATTAGAACATAGCAGCATAAAATATACAACTCCTTGAGGAAATGATCACTCAAGCAAGGCAAAATAAGCCTCAAGAAAACTGTACATGAAAATATGAGAAACATTGCTGTATATAGAAAGCCCTAGGCCATAACTGCGCAATTTTAGAGAGGAACTGCTGCATAAATAATGAAAATACAAAGATATAACAATGTGGGATCAAATAAATAAGGGGGAGAAAGATCTCAACCCCTGAAAATAAATAACATCAATCCTTTAGGAGGATTGGCTGAAATCTATACAAAAATGCTATAATACAGAAATGTCGGAGTTGCAGTAGCAGCTGCAACTCAAAAGCTGGAAATACATGGAGAAGGCTGAAATGTCTACAAAAAATGAAGAAACCTCCTCCAATGAAAATTTGAAGTGAAAGGCTAATCCTTTCACCCAAGACTTCCCCTCCAAGTGACTGTCAATCCCTCACAACAAATAGCCACCAAGAAGAACACTGTCTAAGAGAGGGACTGCGCTGCCAGTGATGGAATGTGGTTGGCCTAATGCCAAAGATGGTGGGATATGCTCAAGAACCACCTTTTCTGATCTCCCAATGGATGGAACCTCTCTCCACTGAAAAACTAGCTCTGCATGGTGTGTGGAAACCTCCCCAGCAACACCCAGCAACACTGCACAATATCTGCTACAGAAACTGCGCTGATGTAGATGGCTGAAGCTATGGCCTGAATGCCTGAATATGGGGAATGGAGTGCAATCATTCATGAGCTCCTTAAAAAAGAGAGGAATTCCTAAACAGGAATCCCTCGTGTCCGAAGGCACTGCAGCTATGCTGAACAACAAGAGGCAGCAACAAGTCTCCAAGACTCAAATGTATAATGATCAAAGATAATCTCAATTGCTGCCTTGCTCCTCTTTTAAACAAGTGAGCTTCCCTCCATGGACCCTACTTCAAATTAGGGTTTCCTTCCTCTAGAATCTTCCCTCCTACGTTGTCCCACTTTGTGCTTTCCAACTCATGCCAACGCAGTTTGACTTGGTCCACCTTGGCCTAGCCTTCATGCAAAAACCTCCTTTCACACATGGAGGTGTGAATTCCAACCAAAACATGATCCCCTTTCATACTTACAGGATTTTTATTCTCTAATCATGTAAAGAATGGGTCTCCTACCCATTTTATTCATCTCCAACATAAAATTAACAAAAATTAGTGTTCCATAAAAATTTGGAACATTACATATTATGATTTTGGAGAATTATGTCAGATCTAGATTATACTAGTACCTCTTCTCATTGAGTGAGTCTTTTATCCTCCTGGAAGAGTGTATTAGCTTTTTGGGCTTCATATTTTGATCTTAGCATGTGGCCGAAGCATTCTCCATCATCAAATGTGCAGTTTCCTGCAGAAACTGCGTCCTTTTCCAGAGAGTTTCAGTAGCAGGGTTATAACCCTTGCTTGTGGGCTTATTCCTTGGAGGAAGGGCCAACCCTTCTCCTGGAAAAGATTTGTATTGTATTCTTATTCTGTGCTTGAAAATTCCAGCCATATTTATTTAGTGCTGCGGTAAAACTATTTTTTTCAGATCTAGATCTGCAGATCTACACTTTTATACAGTGGATCTCATGAAACCCTTGCCGGGTTATTCTCTTTGATGTATAAAGGACCTGAATCTCCATTTTTATTAATAATTTAATCTAATAAACTCCATATATGATATTAAAACTAATTTTTATTCAAAACCTTCAGAAAATCATGCAGTATGTGCTTCAGTAAATTTCTGTTGAGTCAAGTCATGGGGTTTGGGAAATTTTAAGCCATATCGGGAGTGGGAGATCTGTTTAACATAGCTAGAGTGCTTTATTTTTGATGAAATTTGATATGTGAGTCCCATATAAAATATTATAAGGGATAAAACCATAATTTTCCTCCATTTTTACATAGATCTCTGAAATTAACCTTTTTAGGGCCTAAATTGCTGCTTTTCCCCAAATTTTGGATCTTAAAATGAAGAATAAGTTGCTGCTGTAACATCAAATGATGATAATATGTTTATTGACACATTTCACGAGTGAATAGATTTATTCTGCTCTAGTATTGTGTTCACATCTTGCTGCAATCCCATTATTGGGCATTTTTCCATCCATTCTAGGTGTGAGAGGCTTGTTTACCTCACCTAGTTTGCTTGGTTTCTTATTTCCTCTTGGATTTAGGAATTATATACTTAGATATAAGGGATCCAAAGGCTAATATTATTTTCTGAAGCATACATTCCTGAAAAATGCCTTTTTCAGGCATGCCTTGCTAGCAATCCCAATTTGGGGATATTATAGTGGTATCAAAGCATGATATTTGGCTCAACCTGTGAGATATAGATATCAAAAGAATAAAGAGAAGCAACAGAGAAAAAAATTATGGAGAGGATGAGATTACTCTCATCATTTTTCAGATCCAAGAAGAACCTCTCCAAGGAGGTAGAGCAGACAAAGAAGAAGAGATGCAGTGAAATTCCTAGAGAGTTTTAAGAGGAGGAAGAGCCAAGAACTTCCTATTATCGAAGAGAGGAAGACCAGAGGTATGAAGGGAATTTAGAATCTAAGATTATAAGTGAATACCTTTCTGAATACAAAGCTAAATCTAGAGCCTTTAAGGAGACTCTAGCTTTACCACAGTTCATTAAGCTAGAGGAAGGGAAGAGACCCTATAGCTATGGGATGATGAGAGGCAATAGGTTTCTGTTGCCCACTTTTGATGGATCACTCACATGTGCAGAAAATACTTGGGTGATGAAACTAGAGGCTTTCTTCCTACTACATCCATTAGTGGAGAGAGAGGCTGTAGAGATTGCAGCGCTGCACCTTGAAGGTTTAGAAAATGTTTGGTGGTTCAGCCTTTTGAGCCATGCAAGAGTATCTACTCTTGCTGAGTTGTATCAAATACTGATTGAAGAATTTGGAAAAGAAAGATCAGAAGAAGAGAGGCCCTCACCACCACTTGAGGAAGCATACACCAGTGCTGTCACAACCTTGGAGGAGCAGCCTTCATGTTCAACAGTGGAGGAAGACAATATAGTTGAGGAAGGAGCTCTTGATTCTACATCTCACCAAGGTATGCTTGCATTTCCATCTCTTTTAATTTCAGAAAATCATATGGATGGGTCCACATCATTGCATATTGTTGATTTAGAGCAGCAGAATTGCACTGCGCTATACAAGAGCAGTGATGTAGAGAAGATGAAACATTCCTCATGGGAGCATTCAAATAGCAGCTTCATTCAGGAAGCCATGAAGGGAGCAGTAAGAAGGAGAAGACATCCAGAGATAAGGAAATATTTCTCCTCTCTAGATGACACTCTCTCAATGAGAATGCCATAGCTCAAAGAGAGACTTCTACTTGCAGCAGATCCAAGACCTCTTTGGTTTTGGAAGGCCATGCATGAGGAGGAGATCTCATGGAGAGATTTCTTTGGAGTTGCACTTCAACACATCATGGAGTGCAAGGTTCTTCAATAGTTTGAGGAGGTTCTTCCCTTCTCACACTTGGATCATCATGGATTCAAGGAGGAGTAGATAGATGATGGAGGACATGTTCAGATGTATAACATCTCTCATGATTGTGCTGGACACTTCTTGAGCCATACACATCATGATGGCAGGTTCTTTCCTACCACATATTTGGGTCCTTATGGGATCACAATGATCCTTGAGAAGATTGCATTTCAAAATCCCATGAAGTGCAGAAATTTGATTTGGGATGATGGTAGCCCTCATGGGAGGAGTACCAAGATGGATGATGGAAGAAGACATCCACAAATTATTGAGTGGATGTGGATGAATAGTAAGAGGCTAGTAAGCCAATTGAAAATCTATGACACTGAGCAACAGGAGGCTTGGCTGTGTTGGTTACTCTTAAAAGAGTTTGGTCATCGCCCTCTTTCTAAGGGTATGCAGCAAGATACTTGCATCACGGGGAAGAAAAGAGTATGGAAACATTGTGTTGACATGACATTCTTCATGTCAATCACCATGTTTTCACTACATGATCTGGATGATGGAAGTATGAGGAGGTAGCAAAATATTTTTTTGCTTGGGATGTTCTTGGGAGAGAAAGGGAAGATTTGCTCTCACAATTTTCATGATGTTGCAGGAGTAGAAGATGGCACTGTCAAAGTGAAAAGGGGCTACTGTTTGGCCTTAAATGTTCAAGAGGAACTTTCCCCATGGGAGATACTTCTTATGTGTAGCAGCATTATGGGAGATTCCTTTTACATTCTGCATGTCAAAGGCTGGAGCTATGAATTGGAGGGAGCCTATTTGCATAGGCCAACAACGTTGTCACTTTGGAGTAGGGGTTTATTGATGGAGTATCCCTAGGATCATTTCACACTTGATGCACTTGATGGGCAAGGAGGAGGTAAGGAAGATGAGGTATTATATGAGGACATCTATTACTATGATGTACTCTTCTTGTCTTGGATTTCCAAGCATGAGGGAGAGAGTTTACAGGTAGCACTTGGTTCATTTCTCTTCATGGAAGTGTGCCAAACTACTATGGAGGATCCATTCATGGATCTATGTGTCTTCTTACTTCCAACATATGGTAAGATATTTGTTTTTGCAACACAATATTTGCATACTCTTACCATCTCTTGGCAGTGCATTGCTCCAAAAGTAAGCGAGCTCTTGATTTTGCTCCATGACCAATGTTGGGCCAAACTATATGATGGAGACAACCATCTCTTATGTGGCCTTGGGCAGATGTTTTTTCATTAAATGTATGTTCAGTTGATTCATATGATTAACCATGTATCAAGAAACACTTTGGCATTTATTTTTCTGAAGCAGCAGTTTGAAAAAATGCACTGTCACCACTTGGGAAACTGTTGATACCTTCCAGCACCTTATGAAAACATTAGTAATTCCCCTGTTTTGATGCCAATCATGATCCCACTTGCTGGTGTTGTTTTTATCCTGATGGGAGACATGATGTTGAGTGAGGCACATGGTTTGAATATGTCCTTTTGGGAAGGATATTCCCACATTTTCTGTAGTACATGTTCTAATGGGAACATGGGAGGAGTTGTGGCCACCATAGCCAAACACTTGTTTCTCTTGGACGTGGGCCATGAGTGTGATGGGATGCCATATGATGATTCTCTTCTATCCATCACATGTGGAATGTTTTGGGCCAACTGGTTTTACAACGTTGGAGGGAGGATCTTTACAGATCTAATCTTCATGTTGCCACTTGAGGGCAATATCATTGCAGCCCAAGATCAGCAGAAACTCTACACTTAACTTAAGTGGAGAGGAGGAAAACGTGGGGTATGAAATTTTTTCTACCATGTTCATGTATTCAGCCCACCTACAGTGCAACCAAAGGTGGAGGAGATTTATCATGAGTTGCCAACTTGGGGGGTAACAAATTTTGCTTGGATGATAGCATGGAGATGGGAGTCTTTCATTGATGATGAAATTCCCCATGATTTTCATCACTTCTATCTTGAGGAGGCCATGGATCAGCAAGAAGGTTTCCATATCAACCTTCCATTATTTCATGATGAGAGCCCTTGGGTTTATTCAGCAAAGGCCAACTTGTACACTTGGGAGGAACCCTTGGAGGAAAAACATTATTGCAGAAAATATGAAGCAATGGTGGAGAATTTTGATGGAGAGGCCACAAGAGAAGAAGGGGGGAGAATTTTCAGCACTCACCTTATTAGTTTCTTGAGGGAAAGCAACTTTTTTGGAGGGGAGGACAGTAATATTCCTAATTAGCCCAAGCTAATAGGAATATTTCATTTTGTTTTGATTTTCTTAATTGATGAATAAAATGTAAAGGAGGACATGTAAACTCCTAAAAACATCAAAATAAATCAATGCCCAATGTGAACAGAGGAAAATCAGGGCTGTCTCAATAAAATACCCTTGTATGTGAAAAAGGATTGAGGAGATTGACTAGGTCAACAAGACCAAATCACATCACTGTCCAGATGCACTGAACCTCCTTGTTGATCAACGCAGTTTTAGATGGAGGATCTTCATGTGAAATAAGCTAGAGTTTTGAAGGTGGTTTAGGGTTTCTCAAGATATCGTCTTATAAAAGGAAGGGGAAGGCTCAAGAGAAGGTTTTTCATGATATTTTATTTTTATGTCTGTTTAGACAATTCAAGTTCTCTTGGCTGTTTAGCAGAGACTTGTGAGGATTTCCTATTTAGGGATTCTCTTTCCTTCCATTGAGTAGCTCTTGGAGGGCATTGTACTTCTCTTCCACTATCAAGCATATGGCCAAGATCCATCTCCCTTAGATAGCATAAATCCTGTTGAGGTTTACTTGTTTCAGTAAGCTGCAGCAAGTGAAGACTAGATCTGCTTAGATCTAGATTATACCAGTACCTCTTCTCAGTGAGTGAGTCTTTTATCCTCCCGAAAGAGTGTATTAACTGTTTGGGCTTCAGATTTTGATCTTGGCATGTGGCCAAAGCATTCTCCATCATCAACTATTCAGTTTCCTATAGAAACTACATCCTTTTCCAGAGAGTTGCAGTAGCAGGGTTATAACCCTTGCTTGTGGGCTTATTCCTTGGAGGAAGGGCCAACCCTTCTCTCGGAAAATATTTTTATTGTATTTTTCTTCTGTGATTGTAAATTCCAGCCATATTTATTTATTTCTTCAGTAAAACTACATTTTTCAGATCTAGGTCTGCAGATCTGCACTTTTATACAGTGGATCTCATGAAACCCTTGCCGGGTTATTCTCTTTGATGTATAAAGGACCTGAATTTCCATTTTTATTCATACTTTCATGTAATAAATTCCAGATCTGATATTCAAAATATTTTGTATTCAAAACCTTCAGAAAATCATGTAGTATGTGCTTTAGTAAATTTTTGTTGAGTCAAGTCATGGGGTTTGGGCAATTTTAAGCCATATCAGGAATGGGAGATCTGTTTAACATAACTATAATGCTTTTTTTTTGATGAAATTTGATATGTGAGTCCCCTATAACATATTATAAGGGATCCAACCATCATGTTCCTCTTTTTTTATGCAGATCTATGAAATCAAGCTTTTTAGGGCCTAAATTGCTGCTTTTCCCCAGCTTTTGGATCTTAAAATGAAGAAGAAGTTGCTGCTGTAACATAAAATGATGATAATGTGTTTATTGACACATTTCATGAGTGAATATTTTGCTTCTTCTCCAGTATTGTGTTCACATCTTGCTGCAGTCCCATTATTGGGCATTTTTCCATCCATTCTAGGTGTGAGAGGCTTGTTTACCTCACCTAGTTTGCTTGGTTTCTAATTTCCTCTTGGAGTTAGGACTTAGATACTCATATATAAGGGATCCAAAGGCTAATATTGTTTTTTTAAGCATACATTCCTGAAAAATGAGTTTTTCAGGCATGCCTTGCTAGCAATCCCAATTTGGCGATATTACACTCACTCCCCACTACCATTACATTCACTCATTTCCCATTCCCAATCCATATTCCATAAAACCATATAATCTTAGCTATGCTTTCCTAGGCAGCTCGATACCTACCTATAATAGAAATTCCCTACCATATTCCCGTAACATTTTAAACCCCCATCACTTCCCTGAGATCCCTAACCCCTTTACACATTTCCCCAAATTTTCCCTCACTCATCCCAACTCCCTAACCTTACAATCATACTCCCTTTCCCTTCCCCTTATTCCCTAGAGTTTTCAAGAAAAAACCGAGCATAATGGAGGAGGAAAGAAACATTTTGGAAGAGGAAATAAATTCCATAGAATAAGATAAGAAAACATATAACAAAGGAGGGAGAATTATGAGATTAGAGCCATCAGACACAAGGGCATTAATGGAATCACCCTTAGCTGTCAAATGTTTCCAACATGTAGGTTGTTTTGAATTTTTTGAGATGATACAAAGAGTCCAAATTCATCCTACTTTGATCAGGGTTTTCATCAGCAACCTCCAAAAAAACCAAGTGACTATAGCATGGGTGACCTTCACCATTTCCACTGAAATCATTGTAGCAGCAACAGGGATACCCACTGTGGGTGAAAAATGGTTCAAGACTAAGGATTTGGATGCCCGTCTATATGAACCATACCTAAAGGCACCTTATAAAGATAACATCAAAAACATATTTCCTTTTGGTAAGTTGTTGAACAAGTTTTCCCCCATGATGAAAATCATCATGAAATACTTCACTTGTGAGGGCAGATTCTCCAGATTATACAACTATCACATCAGGTTGCTCATGCATTTCACTAGGGTGAAATTGCTCAACCTTCCCTACTACTTGTACATAAGTATTGACAATATGCCCTACATAGCGAAAAACAGATATTATGAGCTTCAAATGAAAAAACTCTTTCATCACTCTCTCATTAAAATCATTGTCCTTCACCACCTCAATCAACTAAAAATTTCTTGGGAGACTTTCATTGAGGCAAATGTCTTCACTGTAGCAGCAAGTCAGCTTTCTAGACTTATTCTGCCACCAGCATCAGTTCCTCACAGCAAAAATATGTTATCTAGTAGGGATACAATGAAAGATACCAAAGGGTTAAAAGAGGTTAAAACCTACCAGAGGGGACCTAGGCATGTATTTGTTCCACATATTGTGGAAGGGGCCTTGCCTTCTTCATCAACAAAATAGGGAAATCAAAAGCATAAAGAGCCAGTTGTTCAAGAAGAGGAATACCTTCATGAGGAAGAAAGAGAGTTTGAATTGGTGGACCTGGATGTCCAAGATGATCATGAAGCCTCAAATCTGATCATCAAAGAGAAATATGCCACAATCAAAGAGATGCAAGACAACTTGGCTAGGGCACAATTTTTCATTTCCTTCCTTGAACAAGAAAACAAGAAGCTGAAAGATAAATAGATACTCTTGGAATTAGAGTTGTTGAAGGCCAAGAATCAAGACACCAAAGGAAAAGAAGTAATGGAATCTGATGAGTCTGATCATGATGAGACTCATATCACCAAGGAAAGACCAAAAATAAAGGTAGAAGAACTCATTTTTGAGGAAAGAATAAGAAAGGAAATTAATGATGACAGAGAAGTGTGACTTGAAAGAGTGAACATCCACCTTGAGAAGCTCCTCCATAAGGCCAAGAAGGATAATGAGATTCTCAGACACATGGCTAATATATACACCACTAGAAACAAGATTTGCAACATGAGGATCAAGCAATTGAAGGATAAACTCAAGTAAACCCTAATCACTCTAAAGGAGAAGGAAAATCTTGATTTACTTTCTGATGCCTCCTTGGTTACCTGAGACACTTCATTAGTACTTAATCCACCAATTTTGAAGAGTTTTGGGCAAGTTTTGAACCTTTGGGGCATTTTTGCAAATTTTGATAGACTTTTTGCACAGTCAGCCTGCAAAAGGCACAACATGGGCCACACTGTGATTTTTGTGGGGGGCTCTAAATGAAGAAAAATCTATAGAATTGGATTCATAATGATGTATACATAAATTTTTTACTACTAGCACTAAAAAAACAGAGTTTTTGACAGGTGGAAATGACCAAAAACCACTCAAAAAACACCTTTCTGCCTCCTTTTTGAGCCTCTCACTACCCTTTTTTACCAGTATTGGGAGATTGCATTTTTGAGGAGATTCACTCAACCATTTTCAGAGCTTGAGCACATTTGTGATAACTATACTGGAATATATTTCCAATAGCCATCTTGGGCCCAATTGGGACATCAGGAAGTCACAAAAAATGCATTTTTAAGTCCCACACTACGCTTTTTACCAGGCATGCTACACTTTTTACAGTTGACTGATTTTTTCAGAATTTTCCAGTTTTCTTAGTTGATTTATGGATTCCAAGGAAATTTAATGATGTAATTGTAAAATTTATGTGTAATTATGTCATTAATAGTTACTAGAGGTAGATACATAAGGTAAATATGTAATTTTGGCTAAAATGAATCAGTTTCATGAATGATAGGGATGAGTTTGTTGACCTCCCTAGTCATTAGGATTCTAGTTGAGCACTTTTTGGATCAGCTCCAAAAGTCATGGATTCGACCCCTAAGAGTGGGAGAAGTAATTTTTGGTATATATCTTTCATTTCCTTTGTAATTGCAAGGGTTGGATGCTGTAGAATTTGATCATTGAACACTAGTGTAATCAGAATTTTTGGTAGGAACTAATAGACTTTGTTGCAACTATTTTGGTGGTGTTGTGGTTAATATGTTTTGGATAGATTGGCAAGACCAAAAGATAAGAAAAAATCAAACCACTTTGGGATCCTAGGATCTAGCCCTCCTGGATCTAGAGAGGGATCTCTCTATAGATGTAAAGAATGGTATATATTTAAGGCACAAATTGAGGTATTAGGCTAGCTATGAAGCACAAGGGTTTTTGATTTTGGTTTGTTTGGTTGGAGATCATTAACTGAGAAGGTTAAGGAAGTAAATAAGGAACTAAATAGAAGGATTTTTCAGCATGGGAAGATAGATCAAGAGAAAGGTTAATCCATTGGGCTATGGAGTCATGAAAGGGGATTACTTGCATAACAACTATCTAAGGATTTCCATAGGGCAAGTCATCTATACCAAAGGATATTTTTAGATAGATGATGGAATGGAACATTAAGAATGGGTGAAATAAAGAGACCAAAGTGCAACCTAAGATCAGGTCAGATGTCATTTAAATCCAGGCCTGCTTTTGACATACTTCAAAGGAAACTCTCAATAAGACACAAAGGATAGCTTAAGATCAGGTCAGATGTCATTTTAATCCAGACCTGCTTTCAGCATACTCTGAAGGAAAAAAATCCTGCAGTATTCATAACCACTTTCAGAATGGTAGAAAACATTAAAGATGAAACAGAGAGTAAGGCCTAAGATCAGAGAAAGACTTTGAACCTTCAATGCTTTTGACACTAACTCAAAGGGATCTTAGAAAGGCTAGCTGTTTGAAGAGGCACAAAGTGAGACAAGGCTGGCTCTAATCTCCCAGTTTCTAAATTCTTTCAGCTGAGAGCAAACAAGAAAATCTAAGTGACAGACTCTAAATTCATACATCAGTAAGCATGGACCAACCAACTTCTATACTGGTTAAATTATGATGAATTTTCTCTTAGATACAAAAATAGAAGAAAACATATGGATAAAGATTACAGTGAGACTTAGGGTACTTCCAAAAGTATGTCCTAATATATGCTTGCTGTTCTTTATCCGAGAATAATGGAAAATGTGATAAACATGAAAGGAAATAGTTACAGTAAGGAAAACATCACCGATAATATAGACCAGGATCCTATGAATTTGCTTGATTAATTGATGTGAAAAACCAGTCACATACTTTGAGCTCAGTGGCCTTTTACAATCAAACTTCTCTTCCCAGCCTACTATATTACAGACTACTCAACTACTTCCCCTTAATAACAGTTCTAACAACTAATAGAATCCCAACAACCAACAACCTTTACAATTTATTCTTCAGGAGTTCTTATAGGAGAATGAGTAGTAGTAGTAGTAGATGTAAACTTAATTGATTCATTAAGGCAGAGTGGGGGAAGTATCCGAGTGCCCACTCTGCATAATGGCTTTGAATTGAATTGTTTGTACCCTTTAGGATGGTTTAGAATTTTTTTGTCAGTTTGACAATATCTTCAGGTATGTCTCTTGCAGTACTCTCTGACTGTAGGTACTTTGTTTATCTTCTGTGACAAGTAAGGTGATAGAAGGTCTGTAGGTCACCCATACTTCCATAACTATTGTTCTGACAGTTCTGTAAGGCCTCTGTCAGTGTAGTAACTGTTCTGGTGTTCGATGAAAGATGGAGGAAGTCATGTAGATAGTCCTTTCTTGGAGAAAAATGTTCTGTTGTCATTAAATCACAGATATGGCTTGTTTCATGTGTTTTAGGCTTCATTAAGCCTTTTAATCATCTTTATGGTCCTCATCTGTGTCCTTTGAGTCCACAACCGTGGATTAGTCCTCTTAGCCTTCAAAACCATGCTTTTTAACCCTTTAAGCTTTCACTGGTACACTTTTCTTCTTCTGTTGACTGTCTCTGGTGCATGTGCAGTTTTAATGGCACAGGAAGGTTTGAAACAGAGTTTAACACTAATTTTTTAATGAAAACATGCCTTAAAACCTCTTCAGTGGTCTTCCATGTGATCTTCGGCTTTGAAAAATGGCATTCTGCACCATGTATTTCCTTGAATGCGACTGTGTAGAAAGAATAATTTTTCACTGTCTGTAACCCTGCAAAAACCCAATAAACATGTTAAGAAAATCAACGAGAGTGGAGGAGGATTTCTCTGGAGGGCCGAAGGGATGGTGGCATGATGAAGGGAATCGTGGATGTAGTGAAGAAAGGAAAAAAAATCATGACGGAATGGTGTAAAAATGATCTGATGGAGGTCTGGTGCGAGGCGGGTTTTGGACCATCTGATTAGACTGATAGATGATGATCAACGGTCGAGATTCACCGATTAAACTGTTTGGTGGATGGAAGAATGAATAATGAATGGGGGGTGAGATTATATCGTGGCCGTCAGATTTCAGTAATGGATGACTGAGATCATTTTAATTGGAGTCATTAGGGAGATGAGCATATGCGAGATCACACCCAGACCGTAGGATTAAAGATTTTAATGGTGGAGATTGGTGGAAAGAGTTATTCGGGGGCATAGGTGGACGGGAGAGGAACCAGGGTGATATTAAATCGTGTCTATTGGATCATATCAATCAACGGCTACGATTAAACATGAAAAATCGATGCGGAGGAGAAAAGGTGGTAAGGCAGAAAACCATGGTGGTTTTCGCGCGGGGTTAGAGGTGGTAAGTGGAATTCACAAAGACAACGCGATTCCACTCATCGCGCGCCACATGGATTCTCAAAACCGCTTATATCGTGCGATTTCTGAACGTTAACACCCGGACACTAAAATAACTTGATACTTCTTGGCCGTTGGATGGAGGACAGAGAGATCTGACGGTGGGAATGAACGCGCGATGGGAAAAGATGCGTGGGCGGAGGTGACCATCGGGTTTATTGTGAGCCGTCGGATCTTATGTATGGACGGTTGAGATTTGAAACTGGTGCGACAATGTTTCAAAGGGGGTGAAAGGTTATATGGTTTGTGGAAATGATCCTGACCGTTGGATCTATATTATGAACGCCTGAGATCTGTGGGGGGGGCGGAGAGTATGGAAAGAACAGAGGGGTATGAAACGAATGAGGTGCCTGATTAACTGTTGATTTCGCAAAGGTCGACGGCTAACGTTCATTTGAACATTGAACGTTGGGAAACAAAAATAAAAGGGAAAAGGGGCTAATGGATATAAGCCCTTGGGGGCTTAAGCCTGATATAGTGTAAAATAGGGTGTTTTAGGTCAAAAATAGTGCTTTTCAAGGCCAAATGAGGGGTTCCGGTAGGCAGAAAAGGGGATTTTAAAACCAAATCAAGGGAGCTATAAGGTTTAAACAGAGAATTTTGATGATTTAGAGGGTTAATGGAGGAATTTTGGAGGAAATTTATGAAGGGGAGAAAAGTGAAAATGGGGAATTTGTGGGAATGAAATAAGGAAAATGGAAGTATTTTTGACAGTAGTTTCTTTCACAAATAGTAAGGCTTTTCAATGGAAACAACAGTGAATATTTCTTCAAAGGGAAAAAGACACAGGGAGGCTTCAAGGATGAAATATTTTCAAGCGAAATGTTTCTCTTGAAGACTCAGAACATATTTAACCCCTTGTTTGCTATGCCAAAAATTTATAGGTGGCTAACAGTGGCTCCACATGGGGATGGCATCTTCTTGAAGGTGTCAAGAATCTCAGAAAATAATCTTTGGAGTAGGCTAGATGCCTGGTAATTAACCATATTTTTATTTTCTTAGATCAGCTGCCACAAATAATGAAGACATCATATCAGCAGAAAACATTCTCCCAAACAATCTACCTACCCATCCTATTGTCCTAGCATTTTTTATTCAAGGCCCACTTAGACTTGCAGACCCTTTGCATCATCATTTTTTTGTTTGTTTTGCAAATAGGAAAATAAACCTATCTACTGCTACCCTAATTACTCCATGAGACCAGATTAAACAGTTGGCCTCATATCTTCTCTACCTAGACTAATATCTTCCAGGATTAAACTGTTTGGTAGATTTCTTTCTCTACATTCTAAAACATAAATTTAAACACATACAAACCAGGATTAGACTTTCTGGTCTGCTGTGGGTCCATGGCATAAAGAAAAGTTGCACATGAACTGAACTTTGCAGAAATTAAAAGCAAATAACTAAATGCTCACAGGCTGAGCTTTATTGAAATTTCCTACCTACCCTACTCTAACTTGAGATATTTACATGTCTAGCTGACAAACACTCTTTTCCAATACATCCAGTCAATCAGATGATCCCATGACTAGTCTTTCCTGCTCATCTCTTTGAGCATGTTGGATAGGCAGGGCCACTCCCATTCTCTTTTTTTTTTAACAGCAGCTTTTAAAATATTCCTTGTTGCATGCAACAAGCTGCTCTTGATGACCTTTGATCCTTCTTCAAATGTTTGCAGGAAATGAGCATAAATATCTTGAAATGATACCTGGTTGCGAGTGTTTGACAAGTAGTTTTCAACTAGGACTGCTTCCTTTTCCACTAGATCAAATAGAAGATCATTTTGAGAAATAAAATCTCCCTCACCTTCATCATCATCTGAGCTGGAAGACTCATCATATTTGGCAGTGCTGTCCTCTTGTAGCTCTGAGATATTCTGATCTGGTGTGCTGAGTTCTGTGAAAAGACTAACATATTCTTGAGTAGGGGTTTCTTTGATTACCTCAACCCTTTCAAGAGAAGGTTCAATATATTCATCTTGCTCAAGAGTTTCTTCATTTCTTTCTTCATCATCCTTTGTGCTGAAAAGCTGCTGACTTCCAGCTTCATGGAAATTATTACTGATGATGTGATATATAAAAGAGTGAAAATTCAATGAATCTTTGTCTGCTATCATCCTTTCAACACTTTCTTCATGAGTATCATAGATAGCTTGCATTGGCTCATCACTTTCTTGAAGTTGTTGGTCCTGATCTTCCTCCCATAGATCTTCTGATGATGGTCCTGCAAGCTTAGTTTCCATTTGGAAAAAATCATCATTAGATAGATCAAAAATAGGAAAATCATAATTGTAAACGATGTTACCAATCAAACCTTCTGGATTCTCAGCAAGACTTTATTCAAAATAGTCTGCAAGTTCATTCTCTGATCTAAAATCTTGTTCATCATACATGCCTTGCATGTTGCTTATGTCTAGCAGTGATCTGGCCTGTTTTTCCTGAGGAAAAGGTGTGAGTCTTTCTGAATAAGCATATCTAGTTCCAACCTCATATTCCTCCTCTTTTATGCTTATCAATCTGTTGGCTGTATCTATAAGTTTTTTTAGCTTGGCTTCTGCAGAGACCAACCTTCTTTTCTCTGCTTGATCCTTCTTTATTGCACTCAATATTTCCTCCCTGCACCTTATGTTGTATGCGATAGTAATTTCTGCGTTCTGCATCTCTTCCAGGCTTGAAGGCTCTCTTTCTCTAATATGGAATTCCACCTCAGGGTCAAAAGAACTTGGATAGTGCAATAGAGCCCATCCCAAGGGTGGTTTTATATTAGTAGGTATTGCATTGTATACCTTATTGAACCTAGCTGAAAAGCCTTATACCGTTTCTCATGGTTTCCTTTTCAAGTTCTGGTATTCTTCTAGGATGAGGAAAACATTTCTCAGGACTATCCATCTATCAAGGAAAACTTGAGCAAATTGATGAAAGATGAAAATGCTTGCAACTGGAAGGTCTTTAAACCAACTCTTAACATTTCCTTGTAATGACAAGGAAAAAATTCTAATATGCACATAATCTTCTTCTATTTCATACGAGTCAAGTAAATCCTCAAGATTTTGAATGTGCTGCTCAGCAGTGATCTTCGAATTTTCTCCATAAAAAATGGGCAGCTTATTTGTAAGTCCCGCAGGAAGGGGTTGGAAGATAAGAGGAAAAACCAGAGGCTTATATCTTTCTATGACCTTTGTGGGTGTAGGTAGTGCAACAAGAGGCCTATGACTGCTTGAAGTTTCATTAGGGTTAAGAGATACAACATAAGGCTCTTGATTCACTAGGTTTTTCATAGGTGTATGGGTCTGCTCATGGTATGAAGACTGAGGCTTGAGATATTTCCTATAATCAATGTGGGTATCATATTTGTACAGTTGATCGGGCTTAAAGTAGGATAGAATGTAGTGGTAGATAAAAACAATGAATTATTTAAAGCAAATCCAGCCTAAATGTTCTATCCTTCTATAAGGTCTGGCCATATTTCAGGTCCTTCCTCCAGTGGAGTCTTTAGGTCTATTAGGGATTGTGGAGTTTCTAGGTGGATGAATTTGAATGTTTGAAGTAGGCTTCTGTCCACCATCAGCAATTAAATACCAATCTAACCAGAGATTTTGGGTCTTCTGAGGTCCTAAGGGTGTCTAAGATGAAATTCAATCAGAAGTTTCCCAACAGAGTCGCCATTATGTTGTGGTTCCTATGTTTTGGCCAGATTGGCAAGACCAAAAGATAAGACAACATCAAACCACTTTTGGATCCTAGGATCTAGCCCTTTTGGATCCAGAGAGGGATCTCTCTATATATGTAAAGAATGATATATCTTTAAGGCTCAAATTGAGGTATTAGGCTAGCTATGAAGCACAGGGGTTTTTGATTTTGGTTTGTTTGGTTGAAGATCATTAACTAAGAAGGTTAAGGAAGTAAAGAAGGAACTAAATAGAAGGATGTTTCAGCATGGGAAGATAGATCAAGAGAAAGGTTAATCCATTGGGCTATGGAGTCATGAAAGGGTATTACTTGCATAGCAACTATCCAAGGCTTTCCATAGGGAAAGTCATCTATACCAAAGGATATTTTTAGATAGATGGTGGAATGGAACATTAAGAATGGGTGAAAGAAAGAGACCAAAGTGCAGCCTAAGATTAGGTCAGATGTCATTTAAATCCAGGCCTGCTTTTGACATATGTCAAAGGAAACTCTCAATAAGATACAAAGGGTAGCTTAA
Organism: Pinus albicaulis; assembly: GCA_034641835.2. Classification (NCBI taxonomy): domain Eukaryota; kingdom Viridiplantae; phylum Streptophyta; class Pinopsida; order Pinales; family Pinaceae; genus Pinus; species Pinus albicaulis. Next base: position 310,305,344 of record CM076569.1, read on the forward strand.
GATCAGGTCAGATGTCATTTAAATCCAGACCTGCTTTCAACATACTCTGAAGGAAAATAATCCTGTAGTCTTCATAACCACTTTCAGAATGGTAGAAAACATTAAAGATGAAATAGAGAGTAAGGCCTAAGATTAGAGAAAGACTTTGAACCTTCAATGCTTTTGACACTAACTCAAAGGGATATTAGAAAGGCTAGTTGTTGGAAGAGGCACCCTGTGAGACAGGGTTGGCTCTAATCTCCCAGTTTCCAAATTCTTTCAGCTGAGACCAAACAAGAACATCTAAGAGACAGACTCTAAATTCATACATCAATAAGCATGGACCAGCCAACTTCTATACTGGTTAAATTATGATGAATTTTCTCTTAGATACACAAATAGAAAAAAACATATGGATAAAGATTACAATGAGACTTAGGGTAATTCCAACAGTATGTCCTAATCTATGCTTGTTGTTATTTATCTGAGAATAATGGACAGTGTGATAAACATGAAAGGAAACAGTTACAGTAAGGAAAACATCACCGATAATATAGACCAGGATCCTGTGAATCTGCTTGATTAATTGATGTGCAAAACCAGTCACATACTTTGAGCTAAATGGCCTTTTACAATAAAACTTCTCTTCCCAGCCAACTATATTACAGACTACTCAACTACTTCCCCTCAATAACATTTCTAACAACTAATAGAATCCCAACAACCAACAACCTTTACAATGTATTCTTCAGGAGTTATTATAGGAGAATGAGTAGCAGTAGTAGTAGATGTAAACTTAATTGATTCATTAAGACAGAGTGGAGGAAGTATCCGAATGCCCACTCTGCATAATGGCTTTGCATTGACTTGTTTGTACCCTTTAGGCTGGTTTAGAAGTTTTTTTTCAGTTTGACAATATCTTCAGGTATGTCTCTAGCAGTGCTCTCTGACTGTAGGTACTCTGTTTATCTTATGTGACAAGTAAGGTGATAGAAGGTCTGTAGGTCGCCCATAATTCCATAACTGTTGTTCTGACAGTTCTGTAAGGCCAATGTCAGTGTAGTAACCGTTCTGGTGTTCGATGGAAGATGGAGGAAGTCATGTAGATAGTCCTTTCTTGGAGAAAAATGTTCTGCTGTCATTAAATCACAGATATGGCTTGTTTCATGTGTTTTAGGCTTCATTAATCCTTTTAATCATCTTTATGGTCCTCATCTGTGTCCTTTGAGTCTACAATCCTGGATTAGACCTCTTAGCCTTAAAAACCATGCTTTTTAACCCTTTAAGTTTTCACTGGTACACTTTTCTGCTTCTGTTGACTATCTCTTGTGCATGTGCAGGTTTTAATGGCACAGGAAGGTTTGAAACAGAGTTTAACACTAATTTTTTAATGAAAACACGCCTTAAAACCTCTTCAGTGGTCTTCCATGTGATCTTCAACTCTGAAAAATGGCATTCTGCGCCTTGTATTTCCCTAACTACGACTGTGTAGAAAGAATAATTTTTCACTGTTCGTAACCTTGCAAAAACCCAATAAACATGTTAAGAAAATCAATGGGATTGGAGGAGGATTTCTCTGGAGGGCCGAAGGGATGGTGGCATGATGAAGGGAATCATGGATGTAGTGAATACAGGTAGAAAAATCATGACAAAATGGTGTAAAAATGATCTGATGGAGGTCTAGTGCGAGGCAGGTTTTGGATCGTCCGATTAGACTGATAGATGGTGATCAATGGTCGAGATTCACCGATTAAACTGTTTGGTGGATGGATGAACGAATAATGAATGGGGGGTGAGATTATATCGTGGCTGTCATATTTCAGTAATGGACGACTGAGATCATTTTAATCGGAGTCATTAGGGAGCAGCTGAATGGGCGATGAACATATGCGAGATCACACCCGAACCGTTGGATTAAATATTTTAATGGTGGAGATCGGTGGAAAGAGTTATTCGGGGCATAGGTGGACGGGAGAGGAACCAGGGTGATATTAAATCGTGTTCGTTGGATCATATCAATCAATGGCTACGATTAAACATGAAAACTTGATGCAAAGGAGAAAAAGGTAGTAAGGCGGAAAACCATAGTGGTTTTCATGCGGGGTCGGAGGTGGTAAGTGGAATTCGCAAGGACAATGCGATTCCACTCATCGTGGGCCACGTGGATTCTCAAAACCGCTTATATCATGCGATTTCTGAATGTTAACGCCCGGACACTAAAATAACACAATATACTTCTCGGCCGTTGGATGGAGGGTAGAGACATCTGACGGTGGGAATGAACGCGCAATGGGAAAATATGCACAGGCGGAGGCGACCATCGGGTTTATTGTGAGCCGTCGAATCTTATGTATGGACGGTTGAGACTTTAAACTGGCGCGACAGTGTTTCAAAGGGGGAGAAAGGTTATATGGTTTGCAGAAATGATCCTGACCGTTGGATCTATATTATGAACGACTTAGATCTGTGGGGGGGGGGGGGGGGGCGCGGAGAGTATGGAAAGAATAGAGGGGTATGAAACAAATGAGGTGCCTGATAAACCGTTGATTTCGCAAAGATTGACGGTTGACGTTCATTTGAACATTGAACGTTGGGAAACAAAAATAAAAGGGAAAAGGCTTTCGGAGAAGGGTTTTTAAAATATTCTAGCGCCTGATTGCGGGGCTGGGGTTACATGAGGGCAGGGGCTAATGGCCTCGGGGACTTAAGCCTGATATAGTGTAAAATAGGGTTTTTTAAGGCCAAATGAGGGGTTTCGGTATGCAGAAAAGGGGATTTTAAAACCAAATCAAGGGAGCTATAAGGTTTAAACATGGAATTTTGATGATTTAGAGGGTTAATGGAGGAATTTTGGAGGAAATTTATGAAGGGGAGAAAAGTGAAAATGGGGAATTTGTGGGAATGAAATAAGGAAAATGGAAGTATTTTTGACAGCAGTTTCTTTCAAAAACAGTAAGGCTTTTCAATGGAAATAGCAGCGAAGATTTCTTCAAAGGGAGAAAGACATAGGGGGGCTTCAAGGATGAAATATTTTCAAGGGAAATGTTTCTCTTGAAGACTCAGAACATATTTAGCCACCTGTTTCCCTTGCCAAAAATTTGTAGGTGGCTAACATGTGGGATTCCTATGGTAATGTGTTTTAACGTTGTTTCTTCTCATGTTTCCAAATGTTTCAATGTATTTTATTTTCCATATTCATGCCATCCCTTACTATAATTGATTCCTAAGTTAGATGTACATAATTCATTAGTTTATGCTCTGTTTTGGAGGAATAGTTACAGTTTTGTTTCATCTTCTTGTAATTGAAAAGAATTCATGTTTTCCATGCTCTTTTCTGAAACCCTAGCAGTATAATGCACTCAATAAATGTACCTTAATGTGTTAGAGTGCTTACCTACCTTGCCCCATCAGATCTTTGCAATTTCGATCCTTATTTTCCCTGACCTAGTTCTTCCCCGATCTATTCACCATCCAACACACAAAATCAATCAAACAAACCCTAGTGTTACTATAACTAGCCTAAAATCATCATTATATAGTCATCTTGACTGTGATCTCTTGGAGAGAGCCCTCTCCTACCTAGTAGGGCTAGCTACTTGGAAAAACATTGGTCTGGGGTTACCTTTGCTGGTCTCTTCTCAGCCTCAAAGGTCTAGCAAAGTGAACGACAAAGATCAGATGTGATTGTTGATGGTGAACAATGATCAGGCACAACAATTTTGTGCATCATTCACCTGGCGACTCTAGTGTCGAAGAATTCAAAGGTTCAGAATTTTCATGGTGACTCCACTTTTCAAAAACCAGTAATTTGAAGAAATTATTGGTGACTTCATTTTTGTCAAAATGGATTCAATTTCTCGAAAGTATGATCCTATGAATTGAGCTCATATTCTTGGTTTTCTGAATCATATTCCTTGTATAGATTGGAAAATAGGGCTGCCAAAGTTTAAAGGTCAGGACGAAGAAGATGCTAGTTTGCATTTGGTCAAATTTCATTCTCATATTCACAAACTAAATATTGAGTTTCCTCAATATTGTGTGATAAAGATGTTTATGGGTACCTAGGAGGAAAAAGTGAGATCATGGTATGAAGGTCTACCATATGCTAGTTTATATTCTCTGAAAGACTTTCATTCAGTTTTCTTTCAACATTATCAAATCTCTAATTCTTCCTTGTCGATGATTGATAGTTGTTGTGAGATCTCTAATAATTTCATTGAGTTTCTTAAAAATTTGTATGGGGATAAAGAGTGCCTCGATGATGAGATCAAAGAATCCCTATATGATTTTTCCTCCCAACAAGAATTGATAGTTTCCTCCTTGGATGAAAAAGCTCGTGACCAAGAAAGAGAAATGCCAATTCCTAATCCTGAAAGTGAAAATAATCAATGTTAACATTGGAAAATCGTACAGTAGAAGATGATATTAATTAATGTCAAGCCAAAGGATTTACAGGGCATGAAGACATTATGGAATCAAGAAAGTATTTGAAATCTCTAAGGTTTTGAGAAAATCAAATTTGAACTAGTCTTAAATGCTGATTGCGCGCATTATCCTTCAAGAAGAGCGCCTTCTACGTGCCTTTTTTCCCGATAAGCGCACATTCCTGAAAGTGGAAAAATTTCGCTTTACGGGACCACACAAAGCAAAGGAAAAGTTTCTCCTTACATGAAGATGTCTAAGGACAACCACCAATGCTTCCTTAGACACTATGTGAGCACACAAAGGAATAATTGGAGCACACAATGGAATCATACCTCTCCCTTGGGTCACCATCCACCATGTACCAAGGGACGGAAGGAGGATTTGAAATCCCCTATATAAAGCCACCATGAGATGAAGAATGGGTGATCACATTGTTATGCTGCCCATAATTTCCCAAGAAATACCAGCAGTGTGTGACCCGGAGCTGGAGATAGAGGGGACTCGATTTTTGGCCACCCAACAATCTTAGTCCATCACAACAGAGAGAGAAGGAGATTGCATCGAGGAAGAGCTTGGAAAAAAACGTCCTTGCATCGGTACCTAGAACCATTGTTTAGGGGCCCCTTGGAAAGTGGGTAAAATTTCTTCTCCATATCAAACGTTTAATAAGAAGAGGCATGGAGCCATCATTTACATTATTATCGTTTTGAATCTCTTCAATAGATTCTGTATATTGGTTTTTTAGTTTTAGTTTAATTTGAGCATACATTTGCATACTTTTTCCTCTAGATTGTATGCTTTTGAGCTCCACCACTTTCTTCATGTTTCCAATAGTTTATAGGGGTAGACCACGCCCCTTAAACTGGTGCAATTTCATACACCCGTGCATCAAATCCACCACAACAAGATTGGTGACTCCACTAACATTTTACAAGTTTATGTGGTTGTGCCATCTTTTGCAGGAGACCTTTGTCTATGCTGGAGAGTGGAGCTGATAGTCCTCTGATCCATCTTGCAGTCCCTAGATTCACTTTGAGTGATAGAATAAAGAGGAGCAGTTGTAATATTCCTAATTAGCCCAAGCTAATAGGAATATTCAATTTTGTTTTCATTTTCTTGTTACAAGAATAACATTGTAAAGGAGGAAAAATTAAACTCAAACAAAAAAATAAATCAATTCCCATGTGAACAAGGCTAAATATAGGCTGCCTTAATAAAACTCCCTCATGTGTGAAAAGGGATTGTGAAAATTGATTGGGTCAACAGGACCAAATCTACAATGCTGTCCAGATGCAATGTACCTAGATGAACAACTCAGATCTAGTTGGAGGTTCCAAATGTGAAAGGAGCTAAACCTCTGAGATGCTTTAGGGTTTTGCATGGATTTCATCCTATAAATAAAAGAGGAGAGAAGCATGAGATGGTTCGTTGAACATATTGTATTGAAAGGATTTTTCTGTTTAGACACTTCTCATTCTATGGCTGTTTAGCTGAGAATAGTGTTGTTTAGCACTGGGTGTTCCTGATTGGGAATCCCACCTCTTTCCTTGAAAGGCCTCTTGGGAGAGTCTTGAATTTCTTGTCCACTATCAGGCATTTGGCCAAGCTTCTTCTTCCAACTACAACTCAGATCCTGTTGAGTTTTTGGTTGTCCTTGTGAGCAGCAGCAAGTGGAGGCTAGATCTATTCAGATCTAGGCTATTCTAGTGCCTCTTTTTAGTGGGAAAGCCTTCTATCCCTTTGGAAAGAGTGTATTAGATGATTGGATATTTAGATCTACAACTTGGCATCAGGAAAAACTCTACACCAAGCCTACAACACAATTTATCTCCATGTATTGCGTTATTTTGCAAGTGATAAGTTGCAGGGTGTTTGGTAACTATTTGGAGAAGAGATATCTGGTGTAAAGGATTCTTCCTTACACTGTGGTGATCCATGGATTAGCCATATAATCCATGTATGTTTCATATCTGATCTATTCATTGATCTATCTACTTTAGAATTTCTGAATCATTTTGCAGATCTGTTGCAGTAGATCTCAGATCTACTCTTTGTGCTTCATGTATTGCTGAAAACCCTAAGGGGGATGTAAAATAGAGACAGTCTAGTGTACATATTTGATATAGATATAATATTTTGTACACAGATCTATCCTAGATTTGAGTTGTAACCTAAAACTACTGTTTACTCATAAAAATAATGCTTTCAAGGCTTTGCAGTGAATTATATTGTTGCAACACCTATTTTAGAGGGTTTTTCTTCATAAAAGTGTCCATATTTCTCTTTTACATTGACTAGGCCACATTGTGAATCTTATTTATCATTTTATAAGCTATTTTTGAGCTATCATATTGGTCTCTTTCTACTGCTATCTAAAACTGCGTTATTTTCTGGGCAGTGTTCTTTTGTATTGCTGCAGTCCCTTCTTTGGGCAGTTTTCAAGCCATACTGGGTGTGGGAGATATGTTTAACCCACCTAGTTTGATTTTTTTCTGATCTCCTCTTTGATTTGGGTCTTAGATTACCATATATAAGGGATCCAAGGGTTGATTTCATATTCTGTAGCATCCATTCCTGGAAAATGCGTTTTTAGGCATGCCTTGCTAGCAGTCCCGATTTTGGGATATTACAGTGGTATCAAACCAAATTTCTTGGAACAACCTGTGATTTGCTGATTAGAGAGCCAATATGTATTTTCATGGGAAGAAAATACTGATGAAGAATTTTTGTTACACCGACACAAAAGTAAAGGGTCGAAACCCTTTATCTGGAAGTTTATAGAGAGAAGAGTTCTCAAAAAATATTTCTCAAGCTATGCATGAACTGAAGGAAGAAATCTGGGGGATGAAGAGGGAAAGACATGCAGATCCATCAGGAGGATTCTTACATCAAGAAATCCCCAGTACTTCCTACCATGTGTGTGAGCATTCAGTCACACAACCTGATCTACAACGTTGGAACATGCCTACTTTCTTGTAAAAGAAAGAAGGAAAGGGATGAACACCAAAGGAGGAATATGTTGGTGATTATCTCCAAGAATATGAATCTCAATCAGAGAGATTCAAATAGCATATAAGTTTCCCAGAGTTATGTCAACTCAAATAAGAAAGATCCAGCAGCTACAGTAGAAAGAAAGGGTGCATGCATCACACCTTGGGTAGATTCTCTCTACCTACATTTGATGGATCACATACAGAATCAACCAAGTCTTGGGTAACGAAACTTGACACATACTTTCAGCTGCATCAAGTTTAGAAGAAGAAGCCTTGAGACTAGCAGTGCTTCATCTTCAAGGGAAGGCTATTGGAAATATTGTCATTGATGGCAAAGGAGGCAACACTCAGGCAAAAGAGGCAGCGCTGTAGCAAAAGAAGGCAAAAGAGGCACAACGAAAACAATAGAGGCAGCAAGAAGAAAGTCAAAATGTAACAGTCATAGAAGCACAGTGAAGAACCGTTATTGGAAGATAGAGACAGAGGCAGAGTGACAGAAGCAGAGACAGAGGCAGAGAGCAGTTACAAAATTCCGGGAATCGCACTCTCCAACCGGCGGAGCAGAGGCAGAGACAGAGGCAGAGAATCACCCAACCCGGAGGACAGATATAAAATTCCGAGAATCGCCCAAGCCGGCAGATACAATCGGATATATAATTCCGAGAATCATACCCCAAGCCGGGCGTTACGCATATAATGCAAAACCAAATTCCCGGAATCACCTAACCCGCTGGCGGACACTTATATATATATAATATCCATCACAATACATATAAATGTCACGCATTTCATATTCTGCAATGGTCCAAGGCATATACATTGATATATATTTAAATGGAGCGTGTTATGATCAATGGAAAGGAAGTAATATAAAGTGGGACCCTCACCCAATCGCAATCGGAGATCGCAAGGGCAGCGGAACATCGCAACAGAAAGTTGCGATTGCGATTGAAATGCCAGACCCGATCGAGTTATGTATCACAGTTAATTGCTAATCGCATCCGAGTTCCAATCGCACGACTTTGTAAAACGCTGCGATTGAAGTGGCGGACCCAATCCAGTTATAAGCGGGAGTTGATATATGAAAATCGCATCCGTGTTCTGATCGCAATCGAAACTTTTCTATTATGCGCCCCGATTGCATTTGATTGAAGCCCGGACCCGATGGGCTTATTAACTATGATTAAAAAGTGTTTGAGTACGGGAGGGCGATTATTAATGTAATAAAATTGTAATATATGTATGTTCCGGCCTGCGGAACTCGCCACATCAACAAGAAACTTGCTGCGTGTAAAGGATTGAATTACAGTCAACAGATTCATTTATATATAAAGCGCTGGTATAAAAATAAAATAAAAATGCAGTTCATAAATTCAGGAGTTACGCAGCAGCCATGAACAGAAAGGCATACAGAGAAGAGAAAGGGACAAAGAGACAGTTAGAGAAAAGACAAATGCGCAGCAAGCCAAGAGACAAAATGAGCGAGCTGGAGTTCACATTGTAATTCGAATGTAAATGTTTTAATTGTTTTTATTGTTTGTAATTCATTGGCAAGTCTCCGAGAGAAAACAAACTCCCACTGTAATGTTAAAATTGACACCTACAGTTATAATTTCTGAGTAAGCTGATAAAAGGAGTGAGAAGGCAGAAGGCAAAGAGACATGACTTTCCATTTTGAATTCCAAGCAGAATACAAACAGTCATGTGAAGAAACTATAAATAATATCATCTTGATATGCAAAGTGAGTTTTTTTTTTAAATGAGGAGAGAGTAAATCGAGAGAAGGCAGAATATAGAAGAGTAAGACAGAAAAGATTTAAAAAAAAAAAAAAGCAGAACAGAAGGAGAAGCTACATAATAGGGCTGATATCTGAGGTAAATCAGCAAACTTTCAGTTTGATAAATTGAGGAAGTTGGAGCTTCCCTATCAAGTTGCAGCTTGATAGTCGTCAGTTGTAGCTGACTGAGGTTGGAGCCTCCTGTAGGTTGGTGCCTGCGGAAAACTGAAGGGAGTTGGTGCTTCCTTGCAAGTTGTAGCTTGCAGAATTGAGGTAGGAGCCTCCTGTAGGTTGGTGCCTGCAGAAAAACAGTGGTGAGAGGGAGTTGGAGCTTGCCTTTGCATCACAGCAATAATAAGATGTGGTTTTCTCCCTTTATGGGTTTCCACTTATATCTGGTGTCTCTGTGCATGATATTTATGTATTGATCTGATATGTATCATTTGCTTAATACCTGCTGCTCTCAAATTAAGTCTACTGCTCTATTAAACTAATACTTTCAGATTACATTCTAAGATTACTCTCACATGAAATAGAGTTTGAAATGAAGGTGTAAATAAGTTTATTGAAAATTTTAAAAGATCAGGAATGTATTAAACTGATTCACCCCCCCCTCTCAGTTTAATTAGAGATTCAACAATTGGTATCAGAGTGGGTTCCTTTGTACAAGTCTAACAACTGAAAGGAGATCCTAGGTTCCCAAGATGGCTAGTAAAGAAGGATGCTCAACCAATAAAGCCCCTTTCTTCACTGGTGAAAATTATGCTTTCTGGAAAATCAGAATGAAGACATACATAATGTCACTAGGAGTAGATGTCTGGGCTGCTGTGCAATTAGGATATTCCCCGAAGTCAACTGATACAGAGAAAGAAGCTAAAGAAATCTTTGTAGCTAATGCAAAATCCATGAATGCCATCCTGAATGGATTATGTGAAGCAGAGTTTATTAAAGTAATGCACAAAGACACTGCCAAGAAAATATGGGATACTCTTGAAGACATACATGAGGGAGACCAGAAAGTAAAAATTGCCAAACTTCAAGTATATAGAGCCCAGTTTGAAAACTTAAAAATTAATGATGATGAAGATGTTGGCAGCTTCTTCTTAAAAGTTGCAGAAATTGTTAACAATACAAAAGCTCTTGGAGAAACCATACCAGAAAGTATAGTTGTGCAAAAGATTCTAAGATCACTCCCATCCAGATTTAATCCCAAGGTATCTGCAATAGAAGAGACAACGGTTTGGGAGACTTTGACCATGAACCATCTACTTGGAAATATAACAGCCTATGAAATGAGGCTCCCACAGAAGAAACCAAGTTCGAGGGAAGCAACCTTTAAAACAGAAAAGAAGAAAGAAGAAGAGGAAGAAATATGCTCTTGCTCAGATGAAGAAGAAGCAAAATTTGTCAAGAAACTGGATAGAGGCTCAGGTAGATAAAAAGGTAAACTTCCCTTCAAATGCTTTAACTGTGGAAGAGTTGGACATTATGCTGCTAAATGTCCTCACAAGAAAGTAAGAAATCAAGCTCAAGAATCAGAGAAAGACACATCAAAGAATTGGCAGAAAGGAAAGAAATTCAGCAGAAAATCCTTCTATGCACAGTAAGACAGCAGTGCATCTGAAGACTCAGATGAACCCTAAGGAGAAGAGGGAACCTCTGAATTTCTACTAATGGCCATAGAAGATCCTGAAGGACTCTTGCTAGAAGAAGAAGAAGAAGGGGAAGTCGATCTTGAGGGGGAGCTAAGAAGTGCTCTGGAGGAGATTGAGAGACTCAAACTAAAATGCAGAAAACAAAAAGATATTCTCCTCAAATGTGTTAAAGAAGAACAAAATTCAGAAGTCCTCATGCTGCTGAAAGTAAGGCTTGAAGAAGCCAAGAAGATAGAAGATATGTTACTTCAGCAAATTAAAGATAAATCTCGAGAACAAGAGAAGCTGGAAGAAGAAATTCTATGTCTGAGAAAGAAATTAGAAAAGGCTCAACAAAAATTTTCTATATACCCTTCTCAAACAACAAGCTCTATTAAGTTGAATGAAATTTTGGTTGCTCAAAGATCCCCTATGATAAATACTGGAATAGGCTATGAAGGAGAATCAAGTAAACGAAAAGAAAAGGTTGACAGAGAGATTACTTTTGTAAAAGCAAAGAAGGATGAGGAAGTAGCTCAAATAATTCCTACAAAAGAAGATATCTGCAATAAGAGAGACAGAGAGCAGAAGAAACCTCTAGTAACAAAGAATATAATGAATACTAAGATGGAAGAAAAAGAATCATATGCCCCTAAGTATATCAAATTTGGAAATCATCAGAGGAAATTCTTCCCTCCTATGAAGAATGCCACCTGCTATGTCTGCCACAAGCTAGGACACATTGCTACATATTGTTATGCAAGGAAGAGTAATTCAGACCTGCAAAAGATGCAAATAGTGAAGAGGCTATCTCAAACAAACAAATGGAGAAAACAACCTTACATCAGGTATGCAAATAATTTCTATGGTTATTGTTTTTATTGTAAGGAATTTGGCCATAAAATTATTGAATGTAGAAAGTATAGACAAAGGCTGATGTTCAATACCTCAAGGAGGTTTATGAGTCAAAGCAATTTTGTTCATGCTCACAATTCTGCAAAAACTATAATCAAATGTTCAAAAGGGGGCCTCCAGTGGATAAAGAAGGTGAATAACTGTGACCTAGCTCTAACTGCTCAAGATCTGAAAAGCTAGTGGTACTTGGACAGTGGCTGCTCCAAACACATGACTGGAGACAGAAGCAAGTTTATAACTCTTGATGAAAAGAAATCTGGCAATGTTATTTTTGGTAATGATAAATCAGGAAAGATCAAGGGAAAAGGCTCGGTCAGCATAGACAATGGCAGAGGAAAAGCCCAAGAGGTACTATTTGTGGATGGACTGAAAGCAAATTTACTGAGTGTCAGTCAGATGTGTGACAAAGGCTATGAAGTTCTTTTTAGAGCACAAGATTGTGTAGTCAGGTCAAGCACAACAGGAAAGACTCTGCTCAAAGGTGTTCGAACAGAGAACAATGTATACATAGTGAAAGATGAAGATGAAGCCTGCCATCTTAGCAAACTTGAGGAGTCATGGTTGTGGCATAGGAGATTGGGACATCTAAGCTTTGACCATATCATCAAATTGAGCAAGAAGAAAGCTGTCAAAGACATGCCAGAAATAAAAAGGCCTTCAAGTACTATATGCAAATCTTGTCAATTAGGGAAACAGACTCGCACATCCTTTAAATCTAAAGAGGAGTTGTCAACAATAAGACCACTCCAGCTTGTGCACATGGACCTGTGTGGACCTGCTAGAACTAGAACACCAAGTGGAGAATCCTATTTCATGCTGATAATAGATGACTTCTCCAGAATGACATGGGTTGCCTTTCTCAAAAATAAATCAGAAGCATTGGAAAATTTAAGATATTCAAAGCATTAGCAGAAAATCAAACTGGATGCAAGCTGAAATGTATCAGATCAGACAGAGGAGGAGAATTCACAGATTATGACTTTGCAGACCTATGTAATGAACATGGAATAAAGCAACAATTTACTATTGCAGGGACACCTCAGCAGAATGGAGTAGCAGAGAGACAAAACAGGTATGTACAAAAAATAGCCAGAGCTATGATGCAAGAGAATAATATTGCTCAAACCTTCTGGGCAGAAGCAGTACACACAACAGTACATATCCTTAATAAAGCTCACTTAAGGCCAAGCAGTGACAAAACTCCATATGAACTATGGCATGGAAAGCCAGATTCAATAAAACATTTCAGAGTCTTTGGTAGCAAGTGTTACATAAAGAATAATGATGAAAACCTTGGGAAATTTGATGCAAGAGCAGATGAAGGGATTTTTCTAGGATATGCTTCCAAAAGCAAAGGGTACAGGTGCTACAACAAGATTCTTCGGAAGATAGTTGAAAGTATTGATGTGAGATTTGATGAAGAACTTCCAAACAATACAAGAAATACAGACTGCTGTAGTCCATCAGACAACCATGAAGAGGAAGACAAGGATGATGATGAAACAAGCAAGACAACATATAATGCAGAGCTGAGCTCGAAAACCCCCTCAAGATACACTCAGAAGAATCATCCTGAAGATCAGATCATAGGAGACAAGAAAGCAGGAGTTCAGACAAGAAGGCAGCTAACAGAACAAACAGAAGAAGTATACATAACCATGTTATCACAAATAGAACCAAAGAAATTTGAAGAAGCCAGCAAGGACAAGTATTGGGTAAAAGCAATGAATGAAGAATTGGACCAAATTGAGAAGAACAATACCTGGGAACTAGTTCCTAGACCTATTGAGAAAAATATCATTGGTTCAAAATGGGTATTCAAAAACAAAATGAATGAGAAAGGACAAGTAATCAGGAATAAAGCAAGGCTGGTCTGCAAAGGATACTCACAAATAGAAGGACTTGATTATGATGAAACATTTGCCCCTGTAGCTAGAATGGAGGCTATTAGAATGTTTCTGGCATTTGCATGCTATCAAGACTTCAAGGTATATCAAATGGATGTAAAGTCTGCTTTTCTTAATGGAGATCTAGAAGAAGAAGTGTACATGGAACAACTAGAAGGCTTCTCATTGATAGACAAAGAAGACTATGTGTGCAGACTGAAGAAGGCCCTATATGGACTGAAACAGGCTCCTCGTGCTTGGTACTCAAGACTGGACAAATATTTGCAAAAACAGGGTTTTAAGAGAGGTGGAGTAGACAGCAATCTATACATAAAAGCGCATGAAAATGAACTCCCAATTGTTGTTGTATATGTTGATGACATTATGTTTGGAAGCAACAAAGATGAACTAGCAAAAGGGTTTTCTGATGAGATGAAAACAGAGTTTGAAATGTCTATGATTGGAGAACTCAGTTTCTACTTAGGACTGCAAATTCAGCAAAAGAACACTGGCACATTCATTTCTCAAGAAAAATACTTAAAAGAAATGCTGAAAAAAATTCAAAATGGAGGACTGCAAACCAATGACAACCCCCATGATCACGGGATGCAAGCTGTGTGCTGATGATAGGTCTGCAGATGTAGATCAAAAACTCTACAGATCCATGATAGGAAGCCTGCTGTACTTGACAGCTTCAAGACTAGACATCATGCTAGCAGTAGGACTAGTGGCAAGATATCAAGCAGCACCAAAACAAAACCATCTTCTGGCAGTAAAAAGAATACTCAGATATCTACAAGGAACTACACAATATGGGCTTTGGTATCCTAAAGGCAAAAAATTCACCTTGACAGCTTACACAGATGCAGATTGGGCCAGCTGTGTGGATGATAGGAAGAGTACAAGTGGAGGTGCATTCTATCTAGGAGAAATTCTGGTGGCATGGCTAAGCAAGAAACAAACATCCATCTCTCTGTCTACAACTGAAGCAGAATATATAGCAGCAACAACATGTTGCACACAAGTCATGTGGATGAATCAGACACTTCAAGACATGAAGGTAAGCATTAATGAACCTATCTCAATCAAATGTGATAATACAAGTGCTATAAGTATATCTAAAAATCCTGTGCTTCATTCAAAAACGAAACATATACCAATCAAGTATCATTTTCTCCGAGAACAAGTGGCTCAGAAGATAGTTAAACTGCACTATGTATCAACGAAAGAACAGATAGCAGATATATTTACCAAACCACTTGCTAGAGAACCATTCGAATACTTGAGAGACAAACTAGGGGTAGTATCTGTAGATACTATTCTCTAATATGAAGAGAAAGTAAAGTCTCAGGGGGAGAACAAAACGAAGATATCATTCCAGGGGGAGAACAGCCAGCAAGATAAGCATAAAACAAGTCCACAGGATCAGCATTATCAATATTATCAGCATTCAGAAGCAACAAGAACTTTTCAATCGTAAAATGCATCATCTCTGTCTGCAATCTAGCACATATTACAGGCACTACAAATGAAACACAACATAGTCCAATTTTGGCAGAAGAGGACCTAAACGTAACTCAGAGAAAGGAAATACAACGACAGAACCCATACGGAGGGATGAGGAGTCATCCTTTGCCATTGATGTCAAAGGGGGAGGAAGAACAAATAGCAAACAGGAAGAGCAAGCAACAAGAGAAAGATAAAGAAAACAGAGAAAGTGGATTTCCATCAATGCCAAAGGGGGAGACTGTTGGAAATATTGTCATTGATGGCAAAGGAGGCAGCACTCAGGCAAAAGAGGCAGCGCTGTAGCAAAGGAAGGCAAAAGAGGCACAGCGAAAGCAATAGAGGCAGCAAGAAGAAAGTCAAAATGTAACAGTCATAGAAGCACAGTGAAGAACCGTTATCGGAAGATAGAGACAGAGACAGAGTGACAGAAGCAGAGACAGAGGCAGAGAGCAGTTACAAAATTCCGGGAATCGCACTCTCCAACCGGCGGAGTAGAGGCAGAGACAGAGGCAGAGAATCGCCCAACCCGGAGGACAGATATAAAATTCCGAGAATCGCCCAAGCCGACAGAGCGCCGGATATATAATTCGAGAATCATACCCTGCTTCAGCGTTACACATATAATGCAAAACCAAATTCCGGAATTTCCTAACCCGCCGCGACACTTATATATATATAATATCCATCACAATACATATAAATGTCACGCATTTCATATTCCGCAATGGTCCAAGGCATAAAGCATTGATATATATTTAAGTGGAGCGTGTTATGATCAATAGAAAGGGGAAGTAATATAAATTGGGACCCTCATCCAATCGCAATCGGAGATCGCAAGGGCAGCGGACCATCGCAACAGAAAGTTGCGATTGTGATTGAAATGCCGGACCCGATCGAGTTATGCACCACAGTTAATTTCTAATCGCATCCGAGTTCCAATCGCACGACTTTGTAAAACGCTGCGATTGAAATGGCGGACCCGATCGTGTTATAAGCGGGAGTTGATATATGCAAATCGCATCCGGAATCTCAATCGTAATCGGAACTCTCCGATTGATCGCACGACTTTGTAAAACGTTGCGATTGAAGCCCAGACCCGATGGGCTTATTAACTATGATTAACAAGTTTGAGTACCTGAGGGTGATTTGTAACATAATACAATTGTGATATATGTATGTTCCGGCTTGCGGAACTCGCCACATCAACAAGACACTCGTGGCATGAAAAGGGTTGGAATTTACAGTCAGCAGATTCATTTATATATAAAGCGCTAGTATAAAAATAAAATAAAATGCAGTTCATAAATTCAGGAGTTACGCAGCAGCCACAAACAGAAAGGCATACAAAGAAGAGAAAGGGACAAAGAGACAGTTAGAAAAAAGACAAATGCACAGCAAGCCAAGAGACAAAATGAGTGAGATGGAATTCACATTGTAATTCGAAAGTAAATGTTTTAATTGTTTTTATTGTTTGTGATGCATTGGCAAGTCTCCGAGAGAAAACAAATTCCCACTGTAATGTTAAAATTGACACCTATAGTTATAATTTCTGAGTAAGCTGATAAAAGGAGTGAGAAGGCAGAAGGCAAAGAGACATGACTTTCCATTTCGAACTCCATCTAATAAATCTAATACAAACAACCATGTGAGGAAATCTATAAATAATATCATCTTGATATGGAGAGTGAGTTTTTTTTTTTAATGAAGAGAGAGTAAATCGAGAGAAGGCAGAATATAGAAGAGTAAGACAGAGAAGATTAAGAGAAGCTACAGAACAGAGCTGATATCTGAGGAAAATCAGCAAACATTCAGTTTGATAAATTGAGGAAGTTGGAGCTTCCCTATCAAGTTGCAGCTTGATAGTCGTCAGTTGTAGCTGACCGAGGTTGGAGCCTCCTGTAGGTTGGTGCCTGCAGAAAATTGAAGGGATTTGGTGCTTCCTTGCAAGTTGTAGCTTGCAGAATTGAGATTGGAGCCTCCTGTAGGTTGGTGCCTGCAGAAAAACAATGATGAGAGGGAGTTGGAGCTTGCCTTTGCATCACAACAATAATAAGATGTGTTTTTCTCCCTTTATGGGTTTCCACTTATATCTGGTGTCTCTGTGTATGATGTTTATGTGTTGATCTGATTTATATCATCTGCTTAATACCTGTTGCTCTCATATTAAGTCTACTTTCTATTAAACTAATACTTTCGCATTACATTCTAAGATTACTCTCACATGAAATAGAGTTTGAAATGAAGGTGTAAATAAGTTTATTGAAAAGTTTAAAAGATCAGGAATGTATTAAACTGATTCACCCCCCCCCCCCCCCTCTCAGTTTAATTAGAGATTCAACAAAGGCTTATGCTTGGTGGCTATTTGAGTTCTCTTCCTTAAAAGCGAGAAACATCTCTTCTTATCCAAAGTTTGCTAGGAGAATAGTGAAGAGATTTTATGTGAGACATTCTGAGACTTCTTTGGAAAGGGAAATCAAGCCCAAGAAATATGAATCTTTGCATAATTTGGAAGATTCCATGGAGCCAAATCTAGTCTTAAACATTGTTGAGGGGGTTGAATATTTGCTGCACAATTTTCCAGAGGCAAAAGTCCCACTATAGCAAGATCTCTTTTCTCAAAGAGAAGGCATGAGGATTCCTTCCTCACTAAGAGATCATGAAAAAGGATCTCTTGATGATGAAGTATACTCCAATAAGGAGGAGAAGGGAGAGGAAGAGTAGAGAATATCCTCCAGCGCTGTGACAGCAGGAGGAGATCTATTTTCAATTGAAGATGGAGATGAAGCAATGACTTCCACTAGAGGGATTTTTGCACCTTTGCAAGGATTTCCTAAGGGTCTTCCATATGGAGGACATGAGCAGCATGTGTCTTTGATAAAATACAATGAGACAAAACAAAGGAGGGATCACCTAGCTAATCCACTATCATATGAAGGGGAAAATGCTCCAATCAGAGGCTCTCTTACACCACTAAGAGGGGTCTCCAAGTTTCAAAAGACTTCCACACAAAAATCAGAGGTGAACTTGCTTTGTGGAAGCAAGGGAATGTTGATCCCATCTGATAAGCATGGGATAATGAACCATGAGGCATCAATGTATTGTCGAAAATCACCTGGGAGACCACCTGATTTAGATTTTGTGAAATGTGTCCCACATCTTGATGCTCCACTCATGAGTCCAAGAAGGATTGGAGCATTAACAGACAAGGCTACATCGCTGGGAGGCTTGGGTAAACTTAAGGACAAGGGAGATCTTATTCCCTTGACATCACCACCCACTCTCCTATCTGGATATGTGCTATGGGAGAAGGAGAATGGAAGGATCAACCTTCCAACGCACACCTGTGGCATGGGGGATGCCAAGGAGAAGATCAACAATATTACATGCATTCCTGTGGATGTATCATCAGCACTGTCATTTTTGAGCAGTGTAGATCTATATTGGGACTCTCAACTGCTTGTAGAGTATTCCAAAGATCTTCACACATGTATGATACTTGATGACATGCTGCAAGAAGAGGGCTACTTAGTCCAAGGAGGGGTCATCTATCATCATGGTAGAGTCTTCTTGTTTAGAACTTCCAAGCTCAAGCAAGAGATACTACAAGGAGCACACAAAGAGTTCTTTTTCAGCCATATGCAGTCAATGAAGATCTACACTCTAATCATGAGGAGCTTTGATTGGGAAGGCTTGAGAGAGGAACTACATCAAAACTTTCAAGAGTGCATGAGATATGTGGAGTTGGGGCAACCAAGGGACTCTATGCAAGAGTAATTTAAGCCATCTCTTCCTTCTCTTGAAAGAGGAGAAATGTCCATGCACAACTCCATGTGTATGAGTAACTTTGATGGTAAGGAATCTGTTCATGAAAAGCAAGTGTATTTTTCTGATTGTACATGTTATTTTACCATTTGTATGTAGGCCATGACTCCTAAAAGGAGCAATGTATCATGTAAATCTCATGGCAATTTTTGGGCCACTAAAAATTCTGAATTTGGCCACTCCCTTGCTGTGAAAAGGGAGATTTATTTTCATGATGGGTGCTTCCCAAAGGCACCAAATATATCTCACATTTTCTACAAGAGTGAGATGAATTGGGAAAAAATTAAGTGGTGGGAAAACCACTCACCACATCTTGGTTTGATGCAGGTAGGGATGCTCTGCATTGGTTCCACATGTGGGACTATGATCCACCTCCATGTACACACATTTCTGTTTGTTATTACATTGTCTTGATCCCCTACATTGATGATGTACTTGTACTTTTCATGGGGATGAATGGAGGAAGGAGGGAAGGAATGCATGTGACCTATGGGATGACTACACTCGCTGTACTTTATGTTTTATATTTCAGGGAGGGAATTGGGAAAACCATGGTTGTTTCATGTGATTCATTGTTTTCTTATGGGAGGAGTTGTTTGCACCTCATGAGGACATTGTTGGGAAAAGTCATGGATGGATGGTTTGGTGATCACTTAGCTTATGAAAAAAGCTTATCCTTTGTTTGTGACACCAATGGAGGAGGAGATGAGTTGTAGCACTCACCTTATCAGATTCTTGAGGACAAGCAACATTTTGGAGGGGAGGACTGTAATATTCCTAATTAGCCCAAGCTAATAGGAATATTCAATTTTGTTTTCATTTTCTTGTTACAAGAATAACATTGTAAAGGAGGAAAAATTAAACTCCTTAAACAACAAAATAAATCAATGCCCATGTGAACAAGGCTAAATCTAGGCTGCCTTAATAAAAATCCCTCATGTGTGAAAAGGGATTGTGACAATTGACTGGGTCAACAGGACGAAATCTACAGTGCTGTCCAGATGCAATGTACCTAGATGACCAACGCAGATCTAGTTGGAGGTTCCAAATGTGAAAGGATCTAAACCTTTGAGATGGTTTAGGGTTTTGCATGGATTTCATCCTATAAATGAAAGAGGAGAGCAACATGAGAGGGGTTGTTGAACATATTTTCTTGAAAGGATTTGTCTGTTTAGACACTTCTCATTCTCTGGCTATTTAGCTGAGAATAGTGTTGTTTAGCACTGGGTGTTCCTGATCGGGAATCCCACCTCTTTCCTTGAGAGGTCTCTTGGGAGAGTCTTGCATTTCTTGTCCACTATCAGGCATTTGGCCAAGCTTCTTCTTCCAACTACAACTTAGATCCTGTTGAGGGTTTGGGTTTCCTTGTGAGTAGCAGTAAGTGGAGGCTAGATCTATTCAGATCTAGGCCATTCTAGTGCCTCTTTTTAGTGGGAAAACCTTCTATCCCATTGGAAAGAGTGTATTAGTAGATTGGAGCTTCAGATCTACAACTTGGCATCAGGCCAAACTCTACACCAAGCCTACAGCGCAGTTTATCTCCCTGTACTGCGTTATTTTGCAAGTGAGAAGTTGCAGGGTGTTTGGAAAATATTTGGAGGAGAGATCTTTGGTGTAAAGGAGTCTTCCTTACACTGGTGATCCATGGATTAGCCATATAATCCATGTATGTTTCAGATTTGATTTATTCATTGATCTATCTAATTCATAACTTTTGAATCATTCTGTAGAATTGCTGCAGTAGATCTCAGATCTACTCTTTGTGCTTAATGTATTGCTGAAAACCCCAAGGGGGATGTAAAATAGAGACAGTCTAGTGTACAGATCTGATATAGATATAATATTTTGTACATAGATCTGCCCTAGATCTGAGTTATAACCTACAATTGCTATTTACTCATAAAAATAACGCTTTCAAGGCTTTGCAGTGAATTATATTGTTGCAACACCTCTTTTAGAGGGTTTTTCTTCATAAAGTCTTCATATTTCTCTTGTACATTGATTGGGCCACATTGTAAATCTGATTTATCATTTTATAAGCTATTTTTGAGCTGTCATATTGGTCTCTTGCTACTGATATCTAAAACTGCATTATTTTCTGGGCAGTGTTCTTTTGTATTGCTGCAGTCCCTTCTTTGGGCAATTTTCAAGCCATACTGCCTATGGGAGATCTGTTTAACCTACCTAGTTTGATTTGTTTATGATATCCTCTTAGATTTGGATCTTAGATTACCAGATCTAAGGGATCCAAGGGATGATTTCATATTATGTAGCAGCCATTCCTGGAAAATGTGTTTTTCAGGCATGCCTTGCTAGTAGTCCCTATTTTGGGATATTACAACAGCTCCTAATATTTTTTACTTGCAGGGATTTCCATGCGTTTTTTCCTCACAGACACGCAGGGCACACGTTCAGGGCTGACCTGCGCGCAGGAAAGTGCACTTGTCAGGGCCTTTTGCGTGCAATTTACAGAATGAGATTTTTCTCCCAAGATTCTACATTTTTATGATTGTAAGGTGATTGGCAGCCCCTAATGTATTGCCAGCACTTGTGTTGATACCACACAACTTGTGAGAACTCATTTATAGCTGCCTTCTGTAGGCTTAGAGTTAGTTTTGCTTCAAGTTGGTTTTTGCAAAAATCTTCACATAGTTTAAGTAGGGGGAAAATTGACCATTGTGTTCCAAAAAATTTATGTTTTGCAAATTTTGGTATTCACACTTAGATAACTAGTCCAAGTAAGTGGCCCAAGACCCTGCATGCATAGCTAGTTTTCTTCTTTCTAGTGTAGAAATTGTTAGTTTAGTTCAATTTTTGCATTAGGAATTGCGGGACTAGGATTGAATTGTCGATTAGAGCATGTAATCTCTTCTACCTTTGCACCCTCCGATGATCCTAGGTAAGCATATGAACGCTCTATATTCACAATTCTCCATCTCCCTTTTGTTAGTCACATAGATTAACTAGGAATATTTGAAAGTGGCCCATTATCCGCACATGTTTTCCATTTGAGCCAGGAACAATATAACATAGTTTAACTAGGGGATTTTTGTAAAGGGTCACTGATATACATATGTTCAAAATATGAGCTTGTTCACCTTATGCTCACACACACTCACCCACTAAGCAAAGGAAGAAACCTAAAACTAACTTAACCAAACTCACTAAATTCTCCCCATAGGGGCCACAAAAGAATTTATAGTTTAAGTTAGGATCAAGGGGGTAGGAATCCAATAACTGCCTTGATCATAATTCATATTGAAACATAGAATTTGTGTATTTAGGGAGCTTCAAATCCACCTATCAGCCCACGGAAAAGAAAACCCGAGCGGAAGAGCCTCGATTTAGAGGGGGTTAGGCTTAGGTGCAATGTGTGTGGTATCAGTTGGGGCTACCTGACCTGAATGATACTCGGTACTGTTAGCTAACTACCAAGAAGCCCAAGAGTCAAATGCGTGGGACGGTGGTTCTTAGTGGCCAAAAAATAGGGCATCCTTTACCCTATAGGTGATGGTCTAGCAAAGTGCCAGACCCTCTACCCTTATCTTGGTGGATTCTCTTCGGCTGACTGGGGGCGTCGCCAGATCTTACGGGATGTTGTGCCAGCACTCGCAAGAAATATTCTCAAGGCCCAGTAAATTTTGAGTGTGTGAGGAAGCATAGATCTTCTAGGATTTTGAGTATCATGTGTAAACAAACAAAAACCAATTTTTTTTCTTGAGTGACCACATAGATTAATTTAAAGGGAAAATTTATTTTTTTATTTTCACTTTGTTTTATGTATGTGGCCATAATTTTTCTTTGATCATAAACTCTATCCTCTCAATGTTTTCCAAAACCTAACCTGGTCGACACTCGAATGGTCCCAACAGAACCTCGTCGATCCAGGCATCTTTTGGACCTCCCCTCATTACAGGGAGGGGTTCCAGGTCTTTCGTTGTTCAGGCGTCAAAGACGGAACACTGCCACCATCATTGGTTTGTCCTTTATTGGAGCAACCATAGTTGGGAACCCTAACTGGTATCCTAACACCACATCGCACACCACTCCTCCCTCGACCCCTAGGGGGTAGAGGAGTGCATCCCATTCGGGAAGCCAGCTGAACACACATCACGGTACTTCTTAGACTAACCCTCATTCTAACTAGAACTTTGTGTCTTCACACATTGCAATGGCGTCAACCTCCCAGTCACCTTTCTTAGCTTTGTTGAATCTACCCGATTTAACCAAGTTAACGAATGACCCCATCACACACGATACTACATGGCCTCCCATTCCCACAAATATCCCTTCGGATATACCAATATTCGAAGGCAAGCAAGCGGAAGACCCAGGTAATAATGTAATGACCTTTCACATGTGGTGCTCATCGAATAATATCATCGAGACACTATTCGATTAAGGCTTTTTCACGCACTCTTACAGGAGTAGCCACGAAGTGGTATGTGGAGCAGCCTCCTGCTTCACATGGAACCTTTAGCGCCCTTGATACCACGTTCCTCACATATTTTCAGTTACCCATTCACCATGATTCAGGAATGGAGTTACTGACTCATTTTAGACAAACCCCCGCCATCCATATCTCAGACAATCTCCATGAATGAAGGCGGTGTCGCAGTTTATGTAAAGCTAAACTCAACGATCGAGTCCTCTTAGATTTATTCTTGAAAACTTTGACGGCGGATATTTCAAAGGATGTGGCACAAAAAAACCCCACATCTGAAGAGGATGAAATCAGTAAAGCGCAGAAGCTTTAACTGATTTATACACAGTCAAGATACATTTACAACATCCTCCCTAACGCTCCACACCTGCAAAATTATCAAGAATTTCCATGCGCGTTGAACTCTGTAGACGGACTAATTCGATCAATAACCCAAGGTTTCCTAGGTAGCAGTAGTCAAAACCCCGGTTACGCATATAATTCTACCAAGAACATGTCTCAACCCGAGTTTCAAAGTCATCATATGCCTCAGAAAAATTTGACTAATAGGGCACAAGCATATCACAAAGGATGACCTTATACTTATTATATTTTTATGTGGTCTTCTTAGAATTCTTCCATACTTGGCTGTTTAGCTAAGTTTCTGCACTGCTTAGTGCAAGGGTTTTCCTAGGTGGGGATTCCCTACTCTTTCTTGGAGATCTTGTCTAAGAAATTTAAGAGGAGATTTATGATATGAATTTTCCACTACCTGGTGTTGGGCCAAGTACTTACCTTCAACAAAAATTCAGTCCCTTCAGAAAACTGCGTTATTTCTTAAGGTGTGCAGTGGGAGGGGTCAAAACCCCATTTTGAGGAGCTAGTTTCTCAAGAGAAGGATCAACCTTTCTTTGGGAAATATAGAGGAAGAATCTACAACCATTTATTTGCATTCTCATCCATTTTATGTAGATATTCAGCTATACATCATGATTCAGCCATAGATCTGCAGCAAATCTTTCATGTATATCATTTCTGTCAAGAAACCCTTACCGGGTTTTCTCGGATCTGTATAAAAGAGATTAGATCTATGTTTTTATGCCTCGTCGAGTAATATAATAAGTAGATCTGATTTATCTTCCTATTTTTTGAGTTTTAACTCCATTGGACTACACAGTCTCTTATGCAGCAATTTCTGTGTGTTGCAGCCTTGGGGTTTTGTCAATTTTTAGCTATTTTGAGCATGGGAGGCCTGTTTAACTAAGATAGAGGCATTTGTTTCTGAAACTATTTTTCATGCACGTCCTATATTGTCTATTATAAGGGGAAAAACTTTTATTTTTCACTTTTATAACTAAATATTCAAAAAATAACGTTTTTGGGGCCAATACTGCTGCTTTTCCCCACTTGGTGACATTGTATAAAGGCGTAGTTTGTTGCTGTGATTGTTATATGAAATATTTGTGTTTTAATAAACTACATGGGTTTATTAATTTCTACTCTCCAACTTTGGAATACCTTAAGGTATTCTTATTGTTGTAGAATTTCTTGGTTTTGGGATACTACAGTGGTATCAGAGCAAAAATCTTGGCTCAGCCTGTGAACTTCAAGCATTATGGAGTCTTCTCATGGGGAGGAGGTGATTTGTAGAAGAAATTAGAGCAAGCCCTTGTTTTCTAGAGAAAGGAGGTTCTCAAGACTTCTCTTTCCAAATTTGCAGGGTGGAAGCAAGGGCATCAAAGAAATGAGGAAGGAGGAACCTGAAAATCCCTCAACAAGATCTATACAAGAGGAAGGTTCTAAGTCCCTGTATTATGGATATGAGCACTCAGCCATATCATCAGATCTATCACGTTCTATCAGCAATTTATTCATGAAGAGGAAGAAAGGAGGTGTGCCAAAGAGAGATACTCTTGGTGATTATTTGTAGGATTATGAAACTCAATCTAATGAGTTCAAAGATAACTTGAACTTCCAAGGATTATGAAAAATCAAGGAGGACAGGAGCACAAAGGGGAAGTAGTATGGTGTGGATAGATTCTTTCTATCTACTTTTTATGGATCACCTAAATGTCCAGCTATGGCTTGGGTGAAGGAGCTAGACACCTATGTGCAACAACATCAAGTTTTAGAAAATGAGGCCATCAAAGTAGCAGCACTGCATTTTGAGGGTAAGTTTTATGCTTGGTGGTTGTTTGAATATTTTTCCTTGAGAAATGCAAATACATCTACTTATGCATAGTTCATTAAAATAATAGTAGAAATGTTTGATTGAGAATCATGTAAAACACTCTCTCTAGAAGCAATCAAACCATATCAAACAAAATTTTTGCATGAGTTGGGAGGATCTATAAATCCAACTCCATTTTTGAAAAGCCACTGAAGAGGAGGTGAGATTGTTTGATACTTTTCCAAGGGAAAGATCTCCTTTGGATGGAAGGCTTTCTTCTCAAAAGGAAGACATGAAGATTCCTTCTTCAAAAGAAGACCAAGATCTAAGGTCTCTTATTAGAGATAAGGCAACTTCAACTATTGAAGAGGAGAAAGGGAAGGCAAGAAATGATAATGCAGTCATGACAATGGCACCTCAAGCACCTCATGAAGGGGAGGATGGAGCACTTGCTCCAAGAAAAGAAACTCTTGCACTCTTGCAAAGAGTTCCAAAAGGTCTCACACATAGAGCTCTTGTCATAACACATGAGAAGCATGTACCATCATTGTCAAATAATGAGATCTTGAGGATAGGAGGAAAAGAGGAGGAAGGGCATCACAAGATGAAGAGATCGTACCCTTCTCTGTTTCAAATCTTGAAAGAACAAAGAAGGCAAGAGGACCTATGCAATAAAGGTAGGGGAAAATCTGTCCACCTACATCCACATCCTACTCTATGCCTTGATGCCTCTTTGCAAGGAGGAATTTCACCAGGAGGACCTTCTGATTGGAGGAAAAATAAAGTGTTCTCTCAACTATATTCAGCAGCAACATATTTGTTATATAGAGAGGGAACCTTGGAAGGATCCACTACAGTGCTGAGAATCATTGATGGAAGGCTAAGAAAATTTCTGAAATTGACCTTGGTATCTTCCATTCATCTATTTGCATTGGAAAGGATAGTTTCAGAAATCTGTTTTGATATGAGAATAGTATCAAAAGGCTACTCCATAGCTTTGAAGCAGCAAAGGATTCTCCAATATATAATGAAAATTTCTGAACATAACAAAAATATATTTTCATTTTTGTATGCAGGAGCAAAAATTGTGGAAGTTTGGAGAAAGAGAACCTTTCAAAAGGAGGGTGACTCTCCTGAACTTCAATCTTGTCTTTAGCAAGATCAGCTACAAGAGAGGCAGAAAAGAAAGTTGGGAATACTCCAACATGTGACTTTGAAATCAAGCATTTCAAGGAGGAGAGCCATCATATGACAAATGCATCATTTCAGACTTCTACAGCACTGTCAATGTTGGGAAGCCTAGACCCTTATTGGGAGTCTCAACTCTTGATGGAATATTCCAAGGACCTATTCACATGTAAGGTTCTTGATGGGAAAGAAATGGATGGGAAGTATAAGGTATTTGGTGGGATCATTTATGTTCATGATCACATCTACTTAACTAAAGATTCCAAACTCAAGAATAAACTACTTAACACAACCTATGAGCTCTTGCTTTCAAACCCCACTGGTTTCATTAGAACATATCATACAATCTTAGATGGATTCATGTGGGAATATTTCAAAGAGGAGATGCAATCTCATATGAGTAAGTGCATGAATCATTTTCTGGTTAAGGAGGAACATAGCTCTTGGGAAGAGTTACTATTACCCCCTCCTTATTCATTAAGTGTGAGAAGGAGCTCATCTATGAGCTACCTTGCTGATTTGAAACAAGTGTATGATAAACATTGTATTTCTGAACCTCATGATGTATTTATTATATATTTTCATTTTCTTAACACTCATGTGCACGTCTTGGCTCCAAGAGGGGGCACTTTTTCTGATGGGCCTCATGAGCCACTTTGGGCCATGAACTATGGTGATGTTGGCCATTCCTTAGGAGATCTTGGAGAGATGATGTACTCTTCATGGTGTGATTCCTCAACACTAACCATCATACACCTTATCATTCCTTAGGAGATCTTGGAGAGATGATGTACTCTTCATGGTGTGATTCCTCAACACCAACCATCATACACATTCTCCAAGAATGCAAGAAATATGGGGCAGAGAACAAGTGTTGGGGAGAATGCTTGTCATATCATATTCTATGGCAGTTAGGAGGAAAACTGCACTGGTTGCACATGAGGGACCATTGTCCTTCTCCCTTATTGCATATGGCAGCTAGCATGATCTCACTTATGATCCCACATGCTAAAGATGTTCTTATCTTTGTTAGGGGCATGGTTGGAGGAGAGACACATTTTTTGGATGTGTCCTTAGGGGAAGAGAGTCCCTACATTTTCTGCACTACATGTTCTAAGGGGAGCATGGAAAACTATATGGCCACTACTGTATACCACTTGTTTCTTTTATGATGTGGACCATATTTTTGGTTGGAGCCCTTGGTGCATGCCTCTCATGAGCCATTGGGAGGAGATTTTCTATGAATTACCAAGCTGGGAGGTATTTCATTTCCTTTGGTTGATAGCATGGAGGCGGAAGGCCTTCATTGATGGTGAGATTCCCCATGATTTTTATCACTTCTATCTTGAGGAGGCCATAAGAAGGAGAGGGGAGATTTTGCAGCACCCTTGCAGTTGCTTGAGGAAAAGAAAAATTTGGGAGGGGGAGACTGTAATATTCCTAAATTAGCATGCAGCTAATAGGAATATTAATTTTTCCTTTTAAATCTAGTTGAATGAATAAATGGGCAAGGAGGCTCATAAGTTTCTTAAGTATGAATAAAAATACCTCATAGTGTGAAAAGGGATAATTAAATAACCAGATCAAGCATCCACATGTGTGAACAAGGTCTAAACTATGTGGACAAGGTCAAGTTTGACCAAGTCAACATGATTTATTCTCAAAGAGTGGATCCTAAATAAAGCCAGCTCAATGTGAACAGAGATAAATCCAATAGTCAAAAGGAAGGCACCTTGAGTGTGAAAAGGGACAGGGCATGAAGATTTAGTCAAGGTTGACTAAATCAAACAACACTATAAAAGGATGAGCAAGGCACATGGGGACAACATAAATATGGTGGAGGAGCCTTTGCATGGAAGCAACCTCATAGTGGGTGGGACCCTTGGTGAGGAAGCTCATCAATTATATAATGGAGGAGATGGCAAGCATATGTACATATTGGAGATTATATTTTTATGTGGTCTACTTATAATTCCTGCATACTTGGCTGTTTAGCTAAGTTGCTGCACTGCTTAGTGCAAGGGTTTTCCCGGGTGGGGATTCCCTACTCTTTCTTGGAGATCTTGTCTAAGAAATCTAAGAGGAGACTTCTGATCTGAATTTTCCACTACCTGGTGCTAGGACAAGCACTTACCTTTAGAAAAAAACATATTCCCTTCATAAAACTGCGTTATTTTTTAAGGTGTGCAATGGGAGGGGTCAAAACCCCAATTTGAGGAGCTAGTTTCCCAAGAGGAGGATCAAACTTTCTTTGGGAAATATAGAGGAAGCATATACAACCATTTCTTTTCATGTTTAGCCATTTTATGTAGAGCTTCAGCTATACAGTGTGATTCAGCCATACATCTGCAGCAACTCTTTCATGTATATCATTTCTGTCAAGAAACCCTTGCCGAGTTTTCTTAAATCTATATAAAAGAGATTAGATATCTGTTTTTATGCCTAATTGAGTAATCTAATAAGTAGATCTGATTCCTCTTCCTATTTTCTGAGTTTGACCTCCATTGGACTGCATAGTCTCTTATGCAGCAATTTCTATGTGTTGCAGCCTTGGGGTTTTGTCAATTTTTAGTTGTTTTGAGCATGGGAGGCCTGTTTAACTAAGCTAGAGGCATTTGTTTCTGAAACTCTTTTTCATGCACGTCCTATATTGTCTATTCTAAGGGACACAACTGTTATTATTTTCTTTTATAACTCAATATTCAGAAAATATCGTTTTTGGGGCCAAACTGCTGCTTTTCCCCACTTGGTGACATTGTATAAAGGCATAGTTTGTTGTTGTGATCGTTCTATTGAAGCTACATGTTTTAAGAAACTACATGGGTTGATTAATTTCTGTTCTCCAGCTTTGGAATAACTTAAGGTATTCTTATTGTTGTATAATTTCCCGGTTTTGGTATATTACATGGACATTAGAAGAAAGCTTTTTTGGGTTTTTCTGGGTTTTGGGCAAGGATCGCCTTCCCAAATTCCTAGAATTTTCTGAGCAATTTTAAGTGGGTAAATCAGAGGCCGAATTCAGGCAGTAGTGTAGTCTTGGAGCAGTAGTGAAATTTCTGGAGGAGCTTGCTATTGGAGCGGTTGGATTTCCTTGCAATCATCGCCTGGTGCTTGTAGCTTGCCTTGTGCTTGTATCTTACCTTGTGCAAGTCTAGATAAACCATTGTTACTTCCATATATGTCATTGAAACAATGAAGTTTTTAAAACAACTCCTAAATCAACATAGCAGTTCCTTTGTGGGTTGAGATCTAAACCAAAGACCAAAAATATTAAACAATGCAAAAGTTAGTTCCTTGAAACAAAACAATAGACCCTTCTCCAAGGAGGTACATAATTTTCTCCAACAAAGGCACCCGAGGAATTTAAAAAATGAGAGAGAAGTGGGAACTTGGCTTTATGCACTTGGGATGGACTTAAAGAGCGGAAGATCAGAAAATGACTTTCCCATGTTGGAGAAATTGGAATCCTGTCTTCCAAAGATAGAGCAATCTGATTGGAGTTTAAATTGGGCCTTGGAGCCATCTATGCTTGCATTGGTACAAGATATATTATTGGAACATCCAAGTGAAAGAATCAAGCTTATAGCTGCCTCTTGTTTCAATGATATTTTGAGGATAACAGCACCCTTCCCTCCCTACAATGATGATATTATGAAAATAATTTTCAGACTGATAGTAGGAACCTTTTGGGATTTGGAAAAATGTGCAGGCTCTACATTTATGAGGAAGCTTAAGGTTTTAGAAGTCATGGCCATGACCCGGACTCATGAGATCATGTTTGACTTTAAGTGTGATGGCTTGATTCTGCATATGTTCCAATGCTTCTTCAACATAAGGAGACATTATTCTGACACAATCATAGCACACATGCAGTCCATCCTGTCGTCATGTATGGGAGTCCGTGAGGACATTTTTCGGGAGTTGCAGACTAGGTTGCTGATAATTTGGAGGAGAGAGAAGTTGGTCTCACCTGCTTCTTACGAGTTAGCCCAAGGGATAGTTGAGCAGAACATTGAGCTTTTCAGGAGACAATTGACCAGGGAGGAGCTGCTCCAGTTTGGTGGATCAAGCAGTAAAAATGAGCTAAGGAGGAAGGGAATTTGCTTCATCTACAAATAACCTTGGGGGCTTGATCACTCATGCTTGAGTGATGCAGATGATGTGGCAGAGGTAGAACAGGAGGGAATTCCTTCTGTATGCCAAGGTGAGGAATCTTCTTCAGATGAGTCCATGGGATCAATTAAGGATGCTTCTGGGGAGAGAGAGAAGTCATGCAGAGATGATGATAGTAGACCGGAGCTGTGTTCTAGTGTGCAGGGTGAGCAGTCAGGGGACTCTACAGGAGATACTCTGGGTGATGAGTCACTTGTGACGATTCTGCCAGAGCAGCATATGATGGAGCCTAAGTTAGTAGAGGAGGATACTATGCACATCAAGCGTGATATTCCTTTGGGGGAGAGCCATTTTGGCACTCACATTGAGCCTATGATGGATATGCAGCTAACTTTGGGGTCATCCATTGAGGTGTAGCAGTCAGATGCACAGACATCGAGTGCAGTGACAATAGCTGTAGATCCATATCCTTTAGAGGTGTTGGAGGTTGATGGGATGGTTCTACAGGGGGCTAGTAGACAGTAGGATCATGACACTCCTGATCAGGAGTGGGAGGAGTTGTTGGAGATGGTGGAGCATCCATCAGTGGGCCGACACATTAATGAGGTGCAGATAGGTGCACTTGCAGTCAGAAAAGCTGCGGTACCCTCAGGGAGTAGCACTCTCCAGGAGTACATAGATGGGGCTTGCAGTATATCTTTCCCACATTGGCCCATTATAGAGAGAGGGGCTTTCTTCTACAGGCAGCTTTCGTTGGAAGATGGGACAGAGCAGCGTGAGTTGATTATGAGTTGGTGACAATTCTCTAGGAATATTCCGTATGCAATTGACACTACATTGGATTCTTATTCTAGGATAGATTGGCAGGAGATCATGAGCTAGTACCCTCTTGATGGTACGATTTTATTCATAGGGAGCACAACAGAGCAGGGGCCCTTAGCCATAACAGATGTTATAGATTCTAGCTGGCAGTGGGGTATAGGTCGTCGTTTATTCAACACTCCATCCCAATTTCAGGAGAGCAGGATCAGCATGGGATTGAGTCAGGACTTGGATTGGAGAGAGGTGATGAGTTGGTATGCAGTTGGTGGGACAACTTATACAGTTAGAGTTACAACACAACAGGAGCCAGGGAGCATTGATGCTTTTTGGCGGACTTCACTTCAAGGGGCATCACCTATAGCCAGAGGAAATGCATAGTCCAAGTCGTGGGACTTGGGAAATGATTAGCCATCATGGTGTGGGGATCTGGGAGGATTGTTTGCTGAATGGTACAGTGAGAGATCAGTTTGGGATCCCGGCATTGAGGGGTCTATTCCGGGTGGTTTGACACATGTGCATAGCAACACCTAGAGGTTTGTATGGGATTCGGGCATTGGGTCTCAGTTGCGGCAGGCCTACAGAGTGGCCCACATATTTCTATTTCTTGAGGGCAAGAAATCTTGGGGCGGAAGGTCTGTAATATTCCATTTTTTGGTGTCACCCATGACAGGGCTAGGCTGGACTTCTAGAGTTAGGAGCAGACCTGTCACAGGTACAGGTTGGTGTCATCACCGGGGCTAGGGGATTTTTGGAGGAGTTTTGAGGAGTTTCCATGGTGCCTGGTGGCATTTTCTTGACATATTCCATCATTCGAGCAGTTTGGATTTCGTTCTGGTGCATTCCGACAACTTTCGGAAATTTGAGTTATTTCTGGGCTTAAATCAACTAATTACGCTCAAGGTGGCATTCCGGGAGGAATTCATGATGTAACACCTTATTGTAATAGATCATTGGAAATGGGACAAGCATACCTATATGGTGGGATGGTTGGAAATGAGTTTCAGTGACCAGAGGAGGCGTGGTAGCTAATTTACCCTTTTCTACATTAAAAAGGAATATTTTAATAAGAGGGAAAAGTGCTCCATGAATAAAATAATAATACAATAATGCTCTATAAGGCCCTAAGAGTTATATAAAAGAAAGGGAGGAGGCCATTGAGAGATATATTTGGAGTAGATCATTTTTTTGTGTATGAGAGGTTTGAGAATGTGGTTCTCTACTTCAGCCGTAGACCTAGGACGGAAACCCTCGGGTGAGTTGTGAGTGTTGGACGAAAACCCAACTCTCTTTGAGGAGACTTCATTCAGAAGCTTCGCAGAGCTTCAGTGATATTGGAGTGAGGATCATTCAGATCTTCAATGGGTGCTTCACTAGATTCAGTGGTAGCTGTTGCTGGAGGGAGAGTGCTGCAGTTTAGTTTTGGAGGCCAGCGCAGTGCAACAGTTCATATTGATGGCTAGTTCTCCATCTAAGCACTTTTTGGTGGAGCTTCAGTGATATTGGAGTGAGGATCATTCAAATCTTAAATGGGTGCTTTAGTGGATTCAATGGTAGTTGTTGCCGGAGGGAGAGTGCAACAGTTCAGTTTTGGAGGCCACCGCAGTGCAACAGTTCATATTGATGGCCAGTTCTCCATCTCAGCACTTTTTGGGTCAGATGTATTTGTAACCCCAGTTATTATCTATAATAAAAATGCTGAGATTCTTCCTATTCAATGTGTTGATGGATTGTAGTGATTATGTGTTTATTTTACATGGAAATATTTTGTTTATTAATTCAATAGTTTTATGTTAAAATGCTGGGTTAGTGTGATTTCTGCAAATTTAGTAAAATATCCCATTTGGGGATATTACATTCATAGAATAGGTAGGGCTGAAACAAAACTCCTTGAAGGCGATTTTTAGCATCTCCTCCTTGAGCTTGGAGGCTGTAGGCAAGAAGATCCTATAAATATGATAGATGAATCCCTCATGGATTAGATAACCCTCTCCATGCACTTCGCCATCAAGCATCATATAAGTGTAGAGATCCTTGGAGTAATCCACCAACAGTTGGGATCTCCAATATAGATCTAAACTCCCCAACAAGGACAGAGCTGATGATGCATCGATAAGATTTCCTGCCTTGTTGCTGATCTCTCCTTTGACATCTCTTATGCCAAAGGTACAAGTAGGAAGGAAATACCTCCCCTTTTCCTCCTCCAACAACGCAGAATCATAAATGTAGGATGATGAGGATGATGAGAGAGGAAAATTCCCCTCTATCTGGTGCTTGCTTAAGCCTTCCAACGCTGTAGCTGTGTCCCCTAATGCTCCCTTCCCTCTTGGATCTGATTGTGGAGCATCAAGTAGTGAGATATATCCCACTAAAACTAAATCTGGTGGCCTCCTTGGTGGTTTTCCACTAGATGAGAATGTCCCTTGCAAGAATCTCATGAACATGAGAGTAGGGACAATGAGATCCTTGCTTCCATTGTGAAAATCCATCTCTGTTTTCTATGTGGAAATGTTAGGTGAGGGGTAAGAATGCATGCCTCTGATCATGTGAGGTGTACCACTCTTCTTGTACACCCATTCCATCTGCAAAGCCTCCCAATCAGTGGTGACTTTCCCCAATGTAATCAACCATTGAACACCCAAAATAACATTGGTGTTTGGTATGTCAACTACAAAGAAGTGATCCACCAAAGTGTAGGATCCCATGGTGACTGTAAGTGATGGAACATAATGCATGCATTGCATTGTTCTATCTCTTGGGACTAGAACAGAAAATCCCTCAAATGTATCAATGGGTATGGCCCTCCTTTGTACCAGATGAGCATCAATAAATTTTTGGGTGGCCCCACTGTCAATAAGATCATATACCCTCTGATTCATGATTGAACCATTCTCTTAGGGTCAAGTACTTAGGTACTCCCCTCAAACATGCAAGAGTTCCTCTAACAGGAGAAAAATATCCACTCCCATATCCTGATGGCGATGGATCTCCCTCAACATTGTCAGCGCTGTGACCTCTCCTCGATTCATCATATTCTTCTTCCTCCTCAACATATGAGAAGACTTCTATGTAGTGTTATTTCCCAGCAGCACATCTATGTCCCGGTGCCCATTATTCTTGGCAAGTGAAACATAACCTCTTCTTCCTTAGCTCCCTTCGGACTTCAATATCAAGAGGGTTCTTGACTGTGCTCTCCTTTGAAGGAGCAACTTTCTCTTCCTTCCCCTTAGAAAGGTAAGAGGGCTTATTTTGGAAAGTTGCCTTTGCTTTTGGCAAGGCATCTTGAAGGTCTCTAGCCCTCTCAATGGCATCATGCAATGTGATTGGCTTGGTATATTTAACCAACCCATGTAAAGTTTCATCCAAGCCATCGATGAACATGTACACCCTCCTTGCAACAGATAGATTAGGAACCATAACAGATAATCTCAGAAACTCAGAGATATAAGATTCTGCATTACTTGACTGCTTCAACTTTGCAAGGCTCATGAAAGGTGCTTCTAGATCCTTTTTGTCAAACGTCTCCACCAGTCTTCTAGTAAACTCAGAATAGGCAGTCACATTGGCATGGCCCAATGTAGACAACCCATGGAACCACCAGTTGTGTGCTTCACCTTCAAAGTGCAGCACTACAATCTTGATGGCTTCCATCTCAGGGAATTTGTTCAACTGGAAATAGATATCCAAATTTTCTACCCATGCCTTGGCAGAACTAGTGGATGACCCATCAAACTTGGGTAAAAATAATCTGCCCATAGAGTGATGTCGATCATGATTCTGAGTGATTCCACCATCTCTATACTGATATCTTGGTCTTCTTTTTTCCTTAAGATGAAAAAACTCTTGAAAACTCAGGTGGTCCTTGAATCTCTGATTCTAGGACTCATACTCTTCAAAATAGTCTTCAAGGGATGCTTGCTCATGAAGCCCTTCATTCTCCATAGCCAAAAAGGTAGGCATAGTAGAACATTGTGGAGCTTGTGGCTGGTTCACTGGTTGATCATTCCAGTGGTGAGACATGCCAGATATTTCCCCAGGATGAGTTATTTTAGGAGAATCCTTGAGCCTATCTAGCCTCATCTCTTTGATCTCTCTAGCAAGATCTTGCATGGCTACCAAAAAAGTTCTTGCAAATTCTTCTCTTTCTTTATCATTTCCAGTTTCAGGGACTTTACCCTTGTCTTGATCATCAGTGGTGTAATCAAATTTATTTTGAATTCTATTTTGATACCTCTTCTTCCTCTCAGTAAGAGGCTCATCTTCTTCTGAAAGCATGCTGGCTTTGGCTCTTCAATGAAAGCATAGGCTATGCCAAGAAAGGAGCTTTGATACCACTGTAATATCCCCAAATGCGAATACACAACAATGCCTACTAAAATAACACAATTCTTGGAAATATGTGCACTGAAATGAGTTTGTAGCTCCTGGATCTGTTGGATCAATGGATCTAGGGTCTCAATCCAAAAGGAGAGAAAAAAAAATCAAACTAGGTGTGGTAAACAGATCTCCCACCACCTATTATAGCTGAAAAACACCCTTAGAGAGGGGATGTAGCTATGTGCTGTTAGCCATCCATAATTTTGACATATTCAAAGATGGCTAAAATAGGTCTTTAGCCTTCAAGAAACAAATTTGAATCAAATCTGTGAGTTCTTTAAGTCTACTGTGTTTAATATCCTTCATAAGACCCATCTCATTGATGTCTTCACTCAAAATCCTCAAAGAAGCCCTGTTGTCTCAAAGAAAGACTGTTTCAGACTCATTATCCATTATTTTCCCTCTAGAAATCCATCATTTATCCCTCATTCTATCAAAAATCCCCTTTAAAACCATAAAATATCCCTTTGAATGGTTTAAAACCCCTTTTATTGCCTATCAGAACCCCTCAAAACCCTTAAAACACCTTCATTTCGGCCTAATTCCGCTCCTTTAGACATTCAAGCTCAAGCACCTTTCGGCTTAGCCCTAGCCCCTTTCGTCATATGACTCAACGCTGTGACCGAGTGCTAAGTCCATCGGCTTATCGACACTTCATACCTCGCGCTTCCCCGCTTCCATCTCCTGCATTCCTTTTTTCAGCCGATGGCTGATCCCCCGAGCAAATATCCACCATTGATCATGTTTAAGATCTAATGGCTCTCGCTCCATCTGCACATCGTAATCGCTCCCCCCACATCTCTTACTCCCGTCTGTTTGGATTCCCGATGTGCGCGACCCCAATTTAATCACAGCCGTCCATTTCCCCTCATCTAACGACCCACATTACTCCCGCATTTTCACCCCGCCATCCTTATATATCCTCCCGTTTGATCTCATCCATTCATTTCTCCCAGATCAACGGTCACCATTTAACCACACCATTTCACCATCCAACGAACAGTTCGCTACGCGCCGATTTAGCTGATGTTATCATCGGGTCCCACCTTTCTTCCTCTCGTGCATCTCTTTTACCTTCGCATTTGTTTTTAACCGTCGATCTGTCACCCCTAGATTGGATGGCCACCATTTCACTTCACATTCATTCCACAAAACCACTTGATCATGCTATTTCCACGTGAAATAGGTGGTTTTCCAGGGACACGTGTCGTGCCCAGACATCTATCGCATCCCCTCGGCCTAGTACTGCTTACCACCTTCACCCCGCACGAATACCACCTTTGGTATTCCTGAAACCTCTTATCTCCTTTCGCGCCATTATTCAAATGAAACCCTGGTTTCGCCTATCTTCCATGGTTACCTTCCATCGCGACATTCACACTTCCTCCAAAAACGCTCCTCCGCCTCCACCGAGCCTTCTGTAAGTAGTTTAAGCCCAATCCGCATGATTTATTTAACTGGTTTTTTGATTTTATGCAGGTTTAATGGCGGTTGTTCAATAAAATCCGTCCCACAAAAAACATAGTTGTAGAGGCCGAGGATGACGATCCTTAGAGGCCGAATTCAATGCAGAAAGGGACATAAACAACCGAATTGTTAAGTTTAATCAATATGTCATGAATTTTGATCAAATTGTCAAGTTGGAAAGTTATTGATTGTTTGAACTGTTATTAAGTGGAAGTAGCTGAGTAGTTGTAATATAGTAGGCTGGGAAGAGAAGTATTGGACTGTAGAAAGCCATTGGACTTAAAGTATGTGATTGGTCTTGCACATCAAATAAACAAGCAGATTCAAAGGATCCTGGTCTATATTATTGGTGATGTTTTTTTTACTGTAATTTTTATTCTCCTTATGTTTCCATACTATCCATTTTCTCTGATAAAGAACAGAAAATTTAGAGTAGGATTTACTGCAAAGTACCCTATTTCTACCTGATAAGATTTATCTCTATGTTTTCTTCTAATTGTTGCTTTGGGAATGATTTCAATAGAGTATAACCAGTCAAGGAATGTTGGTGAGCCCATGTCTTGCTGAGTAGAACATGAGATGTCATTCTCGAATGATATTTTAATTGCATGCTAAGTAGATTCATAATCAAGGAATTTTATGGTTAGCCCTGTCCCTTGTTTAGCCTTAAACAACTGTTTTGAAGATTTCCCTTAAGAGTATGTCGAAAGTAGGATAGGTTCAAAGTCCTTACTTGATATTAGGCTACTTTTTCTGTTTATCTTAAATTTTTTCTACTTTCTGAAGGTAGTCAAGAGGACTACTGGATTTTTGTCTTAGAAGTTGGCTTTAGTAGGAGTTTCCCCAGAGAATTCTATGGCTTTCCCTGTCCTTTGGATTTCTCCCAAATCAGTCACTTTGAAAGGCTTTTCTTGTGTAGTGAAGTTAATAGATTCTTAACTAGTTATTAGCTTTGCTTCTTTCACCACACTTCTTAATGTTTCATACCACAAAGTCAAATTAAAGAGATATTTTGATATAGATGACTTGCCCTATGGAAACCCTTGAATAGTTATTATGCAAGTAAACCCTTTTATGAATTCATAGCCCAATGGATTGGCACTATTTCTTGACCTATCTTCCCATCCTGAAACATCCTTCTACTTATTTCCTCCTTCACTCCATATGACCTTCTCAATCAATGATCCCTAACCAAAAAAAAAAAAATCCCTTGTGCTTCATAGATAGCCTAATATCATATCATGAGTCTATAAGCATATAATTATAAAACACATATAGAGATATCCCTCTCTGAATCCAGGAGGGCTAGATCTTAGGATTCCAAAGTGGTTCTGATGTTTCCTTGTCATTTGGTATGCCAATCTGCCAAATCATAGGAC
The DNA here is from genome assembly GCA_034641835.2 of Pinus albicaulis. Classification (NCBI taxonomy): domain Eukaryota; kingdom Viridiplantae; phylum Streptophyta; class Pinopsida; order Pinales; family Pinaceae; genus Pinus; species Pinus albicaulis. The sequence continues at coordinate 310,344,221 of CM076569.1, forward strand.
CCCAACATAATGGCGACTCCACTGGGGAATTCTGAGTGAATTACATATTATACATCCTTAAGACCTCAGAAGACCCACAAAACTCCTTAGATTGGTATTCAATTGCTGATGGTGGACAACAAATCATCTCAAAAGTTTTGAAATCCTCCACCTAGCGACTCCACAACTCCCAAAATACCAAATGAATCCACTGGTAGAAGACTCTGAACTGGTTGAATTGACACGATGACCTCTTTTATGATTTACAAACATGATTCCAAGGATACAACGAAGATATTCCCCAATGAGTAGAGATCATATCCCTAGGTTCCCACATAGGATGCCCTAGGTGTGTTGGGATGATAACCTTCCTGTTTTTCAAGGTGAAAAGTTTGATGACCCATTGTTACATCTCATCAAATTTTATATACATGTATGGAAGATAGAGACTAAATGGCATGAAAACTGCCTTATGAAAATTTTCATGTTAACATTAGAAGGAAAGGCAAGGAATTGATATGAATGGTTAGAGTCTAGGAGCTTGTTTTCTTTAAAAGACATGCACCAAGTATTTTATGAAAAATATAATGAAAACTCTCCATCCTTATCATGGGTTGAAAACTGTTGTGATCAATCCCAGAATATCATTCAATACCTTATAGACAATGATGAGGATTTGGTAAAAATTCATCCTGAATATCTGTTGAAAGCCATTCAAGACTTTCATACTCAACATAACTATCATAAAAACCTAGATGAATAATTTGAGGAAGAGATTGATCAAGAAATAAAAGAAATTCCTCAAGATAGCCTTGCAAGCACAAATAATGATTCATCATCCCTTTTAGCTAAGGCTCAAGAAATCCAGCCTCAAATTCAGTATTCACAAGAGAAAGAGAGTTGTTGTACTTCTGCTCCAAGAAAAAAAAAACATCTTCCCCTTTGACAGAAGAAGAAATTGATCAAATTATAAAAAAACAGCCAGCCTCTGAAATTTTTTATAAAACAAACACTCTTGCCCATTCACCTAATGAAATTTATTGTAAAAATTTAGAAAGTTCCCTTGTAGATCAGAATAAAGAAAGACCTGCTGATAATCCAATATGTTTGATTGGTGACATTACTTACATTAATGATTTTCCTTATTTTGATCTTTCTAATGATGATGTTCTCCAAACAGAAGTTGATCTTGTAAGACCGTCATTATTAGATTTGTGGGAGGAAGATCAGTTCCACCAACTCTGAGAAAGTAATGAGCCAAAGCAGGATATTTACGATACTGATGAAGAAATATTTAAAAATGTAGAAGAGGGCGAAGAATCTCTGAATCTTTGCTCTGCTTCATTACAACTCATCAGTAATAGTTTTCATGTGATTGGGAATCAGCAGTCTTTCAGCTCAAAGGTTGAGGAGGAAAACAATGAAGAACTTCTTGAGCCAGTTGAAATTAAATAACCTTCTCCTGAAAGGGTTGAGGTAATCAAAGAGACCCCTGCTCAAGAATACAATGACATCTTCATCAAGCTCAGTCCACTGAATAAAAATACCTCGGGACTACAAGAGGAAAACACTACCAAATATGATGAGTCCTCTAGTTCAGATCACAATGAAGATGAGGAAGATTTTCTTTCTCAAAAGAATGTTTTTCTTGATCCAGTGGAAGAAAAAATAACCCTGGTTGAAACTTACCTATCAAATACTCCCAACCAGGTATTATTTCAAGACCCCTTCGCTCATTTTTTGAAGACATTTGAATAAGGGATAGAGATTGTTAGGAGCAGTGTATCACCAAATGCAACAATTTTTTTTAGCACCGATGCTAAAGAACAAGTGAGATGGGAGTGGCCCTGCCTATCCGGCATGCTCAAAGAGATGAGCAAAGACCAGTCATGGAACCATCTGATTGACTGGATGTATTGGAAAAGAGATTTTGTCAGCTAAACATGTAGATATTTCAGAGTTAGATTAGGGTAGGTAGGAATGTAAATAAAGCTAAGCCTGTGAGCATTTAGTTAGTTTTTTGTTTTTTTCTTTGGAAGAAAAATTGAAAAAATACAAAAACAATAGAAAATAAAAAGAGGGCAGATTAGAAAAAGAAGAAAGGTACAGCCCCATACCAAAAAAATAAAGAGAGTCTAAAAGTGTGCAATCTTAAATGCCACTACCAAAAGAAGCGCTGCTATTTAGTCATACATCCTAATCATGACAAGATAGATTTAAATTTACTGCTGATAGGTTAGTGAACCAGATTAGCCAAATAATTTAATCTTTGCTTATCAGTAGACTAGATTAGGATAGAAAAACAAAGGTTCAAACAAGCTTAAATCCTAAACCTGTAAGTTTGATGAAGAATGGCTTAGATTAGATCAAAACCTGAGCCAAAGATACAAAGAATACTGGTTCTAACATGATGAAAACTTGAACCAGGTAAAGAAGAAGAAGCAACTCTAAAGGATCAAAACTAGAGCTGAAAGAAAGAAAGAAGGATGCTCGTAATTTTCAGATCTTAAGACTTCACAATTTTGTTTCAATTTTCTGTAAATTTCGGTCTGTGTGCAGCTTGTTTTTATGCCATAGTCATACATCAAATCAGATAGTTTAATCCTGATTTGTCTATATTTAAATTTATGTTTTAGAATATAGAGAATAAGATCTGTTAGACATGTTAGGTCTTCGTAGTTTGCAAGATTGGCAAATACAAACGTTGCAGAGCCTACATGAAAACCACTTTGGGATTCTAGGATCTAGTCCTCCTGAATCTAGAGAGGGATATCTCTATAAGTGTGTTTAAAGATGTGATATTTAAGGCTTTTAGTATGATATTAGGCTAGTTATTAATAACAAGGGTTTTTTTTTGTTTGGTTGGTCGGCTATGATCTTTAATTGGATGGAATATCACAAAATGAAAGAATTTCCAAGGGTGAAGATGCAAGTATATTGAGAAGTGTTCAACAGATAGGATTAGTGTGAAGCAGCTTTAATCCATTGGGGAATGGAGTCACAAAAGGGTTTAATTGTGCAACAATTTCAAGAATGGTCCAAGGGGCAAGTCATCTATATCAAAAGATCCTTTAGATTAAATGATGGAGTGGAACATTAAAAGTGTTGATAAAGTGGAAAAAGCCAACAATTTCAACAAGGATTTATCAACTTTCCATACAAGAAAAGCCTTTTTAAGAAAATGTTTGAAACCAGCCAAAGGACAGGGCTAACCATAAACTTATTTGGACAAACTTGTATTAAAGCTAACTTATCAGGCAAAAATCCAGTAATCTCACTAGACTACTTTCAGAATGGATTAAAATAGATATGAAAACAAAGTGCAGCTTAAGATCAGGTCAGATGTATTACAATCATGGTCTGCTTCAACATACTCTTAGGGAAACTGTTAGCTCCTCGTAATCAACAAGATTGGCAAAAGTCCGACCGCAGGGAGAAGCACCGTTTCAACCACTTTGGGATTCTAGGATATAGCCCTCCTGAATCCGGAGAGGGATCTCTCCAATTAAGTGCAAAGATGGATTTATCTTTAAAGATTTTGGGTAATGATATTAGGCTAGTTATGAAGGCTAAGGGTTTTGTTTTGTTTTGGATGGTTGAGCATGATTATTATTTGAGGGGAAATTTCTAAGTGCAAAGAGTTTCAAAGGTGTGAAGTTGCAAGAAAATAGAGCACTCTTCAGCCAAAAAGATAGATAATTGCAGGTTTTAGTCCATTGGGCTATGGAGTCATAATATGGTTTAATTGAAACAACAAGGGGCAAGAGTGGTCCATGGGGCAAGTCATCTATGTCTAAGGATCTCTTTAAAGCTTGATTTATGGAATGAAATGATACAATAAGAAGGGGAATTTAAACAAATGAAGAACAAAGAGTAGCCAAAGATCTGGTAAGTACTTTGAAACTAGCCAGATTTTGACATACACTTAAGAAAAACATAAAAGCAATCCAGGATTTGGTAAGTACTTCGAAACTAGCCAGCCTTTGATACACTTTCAATAGAAAACATAAAAAACAAAGGGAAACTTAAAGGCAACTATTGGAGAAGAAACTAGTAGGCCGGGCTCACCACAAAACCTCTCCTTGCTCTGATTTACTTGGTAAACTTTCAAGACAAACACAAAGATAACAAAGAATGGTCTAAGAACTGGTAAGTACTTTGAAACTAGCCAGCTTTCAACACATTCCAAGGGAAACTTTCAGATAGTCTTTGGGGATAAAACTAGGACCAGGGCTCACCATATCTTCCTTAGTTCATCTCTACTTAACATAAGATGAAAATAACATTTAGGAACAATATTTAGCTAAGACAGTAGGACAAGGGAACGCCAGCATTCCTAACTGCTTGAACTAAATTAAACCATTCCAAAATAACATAAATTGGAAGAAAACATTAAGATAAAGCTTATCACTCAGAGAAGGGTACTGATATACAGGAAGTCCTAACTCCTTTCTTGCTGTTATTTATAAGAGGAGACGAACAAAGTGAAAACATAAATAAAATAACAATTTACAATAAGAAATAACATCACCAACGACATATACTAGGATCCCATAAATTAGCTTGTATTGATGCTTCAAACCAGTTACAACTTTAAGTCTAGTGTTTCAGGTTAGCAATCATCTTCACTTCTCAACCTAACTATTCTATCACAAGTAAAGCTTCAAGATCCAGTGAACACTATTTACAGGTAGAAATTTCAAGCTCAAGTATATTTCAAAGTTTAGCAACGAACATTTTCTCATCTTCTACAAGAGTATTTATAGAAGAAATGAGGAGGTGGGATCTGATAAAAGATCTCCAGGGTTCAATTAATACAGATTAATGCTTCTTGGCTTTTGAGGGGCTTAAATGGAGAAGAGTACAGATATTTTCACTGTATTAATTGATTTACATTTAAGATTTAAGCTCGGTGGGAGATTTTGTTGACTTTTAAGGCTCTGTTTCATGATATAATAACCCTGCTGATATTTTACATTAAGTTCCCTTGGCAGAATTAATTGTTGGGTTGCGTTGAGGCAAATATCTGATTTTCTGATCATAATTCATCCCCTGTTTAATGCTCCGAGGCTACAGGTAACTTTGTGGTAGATGAGAGGAATCAATTGGCCTCTGTTGTGGCGGTGGAGGCCTCTCTGTCTGATAGATCTTTTGATTTTCTTTTAATTATGTTATAATTTAATGGATTATGTTTTTTGATAATCAATCTTAGCCGTAATCCACTAAACTATAGAATTCATCTTCAATATTCAATTCTACTATGTTTTGTCTTCGACACTGATACTCTTTTAATTTGATTAAAGCACACCATGTCTTGTTGATGTGCAGGGCCGCACATGGCTCATATGGCATCAATGCCCATGAAGCACTGATGAAACGTGGATTCGAACCCTGTGGATGGCTTCCCTTTGATGAATCAAAGGCATGGGAATCGTCATCCCCAGCCTTTGGCTTTTCTTTGATATAATGGAAAAACCATTAAACACTTGCAAAATACAAAACTACTTAAGAAATCCTGCGTTATTGGGTTTAACTGCTTCGGAGGCTGTGGGGAGGAGCATGACCATTAGATGGCAACATCCAACGATGGTGATCTATTAGAGGAGGTAAAAAAGGGAGTAGTGGGAGAAGATGGCGGAAGAATAAGTCAGATCCGTCGATCTGCAAAGATCGACGGCCGGGAGCGATCTGGGAGGAAATAAAGCGAAGGGGTCAATTTATATGGAAATGGCGAAAAAATGATGAGACAAGGTTAAAAACCTTTGTTCAGAGGAAAATATGGTTAAAAGTGAAGGTGGGGGTTCGAGATGATCGTGGGCTGTCGGATGAGATCGGCCCACAAGATCAATGGTGGAGATTTGCGTTAAAAACCCTTTGGTAGAGGCAGAAGGCGATATGTAAATGGAGGTTTAGATACAAGCCATTGATCTGCAGAGATCAACGGTGGAGGGCGCATGCGATAACACACAATGGAAAAGAGGGAAAGTGGTTTTGCTGGAAAAATAGTTGTTTTCACACAACGAAAGGGCGGGGAGGTGGTTTTGCCTTTTGGAACGCGATATGTGTCTCTGCCCAACATATGGCATCAGAAAACCACCTATATCGCGTAATTTTTAAGAATTAATCCCCGTGCTTAAATTTGCGCGACTTGGAATGTGGGCCGTTAGATCTGGGGCCTCAGATCCAACGGAGGAGAAAGAGTGCGATATGAGATAGATGCGTGGGCAGTAGGAAGATGGGTGGTTTCAATCTGGGCCATCGGATCTAATATTTGAATGGCAGAGATTAGTTCTGGAGGGAGGCAGGACCCACAGGGGTCAGGCTCGGTGGGGTTAGTATGAGCCGTTGGATAGAGAAAATCAATGGCGGAGATTGTATTTGAGGATAGAATGAAATAATACAAGGGCGGAAGAAGGGTTGATGAGGGCCGTTGATCTGCAGAGATCAAAGGCGGGATTGGTCGAAAAAACATTAGGAGCGGGGCTGCATGTTTTTAAACCAAAGTCGGAGAACGCGAACTGGACCATCCGATCTAGACACGTGGACGACCCAGATGCAATCGGGGGTATCATCATCGGCAAGGCAAAGAATATGGAGGTGCCGAAGCGATTGAGTGCTAGCCGTTGATCTGAGGATCATATCAACGTTGGGGAGTGAATCAGAGGATTTTGAAGGCGGAGGAAGGCTAATAATCGAAGCAAATTTGGGCCGTTGGATCTGGGAAAGCGGGGGAGGAGATCAACGGTTCACGATAGATCGGGGAATGAAAAATAGGAGGGGACACAAAGCGCTTGACAAAAAACTTGCGATGCGATCTTGCGCAGGCTGTTTTATCGGCTTTAGATCAACGACAGAGATTATCTTAAGACATGCACTGGCGGAACAAATCTTTAATACATATGCAAAACCCAAATTTAATAAAACACAAAGGTTTGGCTTTGGGGTCGGGTATATATATATATATATATATATATATATATATATATATATATATATATATATATATATATGAAATGGTCTGGCGCCCGACTGCGGGGCCATTGATTATATAGAAAGCGATAGGCCTAGGGCTTATATATGGAAAGGGCCAATCGCATTAGAAACATGGAGATGATCTTTCAATCTAACCATTTGGAATTTTGTGATGCGATTGGCGCTTGGGAATTTAACTCTTGGTCCCAGGTGAAGTTACATGGAGTAAAGTGGGGGGGCGGAGTTTATACAATGGTGCTTTAATCACATTGGAACTTTTGATGTGGATCTTTCAATCTACCCATTTATATATTAAAAACATAACTCCGACGGGTTTAGACCAAACCTTTAGAAAAAGCGGGTTTACGACTTTACAAAGGAAAACATCAATCGAAGATGGAAATATACAATGTTTTAGCGCTCGATTGCGGGCGCAGGGGTTATATGGAGCGATAATAAGATCGAGGGTTATAAAACAATGGGCTAATCGCATCAGAACTTTTAACTTAACCCAAAATACTTGTGCGCTCGGATTTTTGTGATGCGATAAGCGCCAAAAGGGCTTAACACTTGGTTCTAACACCTGGGCATATGTGGGGAAGTGGTTTAGGATTTAGCCCAAGGGGGCTTAAGTCTGTAATACAAAAACGTATTTTTTATGAAATTTTTTGAAGTTTTCAATGGATTTGGGGGTTTCGACAGAGTTTAAAAAGGAGTTTTAAACTCTGTGAAGGGAATTTTATGAAGGGGAAATGAAGGAAAATGGAAAATAGAGGAATTCCACATGAATGAAAAGGGTAAAAATGAAGGTTAGTTTTGAGGTGAGGGAAGGGGAAAATGGTGTTTGCAGCAGTCTTATCTCCATGGAAAACAACAGAATTTCTAATTTTTGAAATGGAAACAACAATGAAGATTTGGACAGAGGTCATGATGTCTTCATGAGTCTTCAAGAGATAACATTTTTTGTAATAAAACTTGTTCCTTGAAGGCTCCAAAAATGTTTTAGCCACCATTTTATATGAAATTTTTTATTGGTGGTTAACAGTGGCTCCACTTGGGGATGGTGCCTTCCTGAAGGCATCAAGAACTTCAGACTTGAATTCTCTGGGAGGCTGATCAGTGCCTAATCCATTGGGCTGCCTTTCTTCATTTGGATGGTCTTCTTTTGCTCTGAAAATATTAGCAGCCATGGAAAACAGAGGAACTTCATCAATACAAGCTTTCTACCTACCCAATCCTACTGATCTAACATTTTTTCTTCTTTAGAGTGCACTTGGATTGGAAAACTCTTTTCTCAACATTTTATTCTTTTGAAAGCAAAAAACTGATCTAATTTTACTCCTTATTTCTCCATGAACTTAGATTAAACACTTGAGTCCATACGCTTCTCTACCTAATCTACCAATCTGTTTGGATTAAACAGTCTAACAAATTATTTATTCTCTAATTTCTAAAACAAAAATTTAAAGGCATACAAGTCAGGATTAGACAATCTAACTTGATGCTGATCCATGGCATAAAAAACAAGCTGCACATAGATATTATTTTGCAGAAAATTAAAATCAAAATGGAAGGCTTAAGATCTGAAAGTTCAAAGCACTTCATCTTTTTACAGTTCTGTTTTTTCTTGTGTTTGACCTGTCTTTTTTAATCGTCTGGTTCAGATTTTAAGCTGATTAGAACCAGTTTTAACTCTGTTTTGACCCAGAAAATAAACAGATTTGATTCATCTCTCTTTGGACACTTAGGTTCAGATTTTGAGCTTGTTTGAACCTTTAATTTCTAGCCTAATCTAACTACTGATAAGCCAAGATTAAACAGTTTGGAAAATCGAATTTACTATCCTATCAGCAGTCAATTTAAAGCTAATTAGTCATGATTAGGCTGTATGACTAATTAGAAGTGTGTTTTTCAGGAGTGGCATTTAAGCTTGCACACTTTCAGACTTGTTTCTCTTTTTGTTGGTATGGGGCTGTACCTTTATTGTTTTTACAATCTGCCATCTTTTATTTCTTTCACTGTTTTTGTATTTTTGATTTTTCTAACTTTGAATGCAATGGTGGATGAAGTATTTATAATGGAAAAATATAAAAAGGCTTTCAGAACATAATAGACCAAGAGAAGTAATGTTTGAGCATCCTGCCATTGACAGGACCCCCAAACAATTATGCTCCATTCAACTCTTGTAAGAAAAAGGCATTATTACCAGCAACTGAATGAATGAAGTAAGGGCCAAGCCATAAGTTGTCAAATTTTCCATGCTTGCCCTTGTATTCTCTCCTTGAGTCCCACTTTAAAACTTTGTCCCCAACATTGAAATTGCTGGCCTTTGTTCTTCTGTCAAAAATATTTTTAATGCCGTCCTGCTTCTGCAATGCTTTGTTATAAACCTCCTCTCTGGTTTGCTGAAGGTGAATGGTCTGATTTATCCTTTTGATCATGTCATTATCTTCAGTTTGGAACTCTTGAATCAACTTCATAACTGGCACACCTAGGCTGGTAGGAAAAATTGCATCAGTACCATACACAAGTTGGAAAGGTGACATACTAATAGACTTCTTCAATGTTAATCTGTCAGCCCAAAGTGCATGAACAAGCTTTGTGTGCCAAGACTTTTTGTTGTCCTCCAACAACTTCTTGATTATGTTCACTAAACTCTTGTTTGAGGATTCTGCAAGTCCATTACCTTGAGGGTAATAGGCCGTGGAATGCCCCAATGTTATCTGATATTTGTGACAGAACTCAACCATTTTCTTTGATCCAAATGTTGCTGCATTATCAGTGATGATCTTAGTAGGATAGCCAAATCTAGAGAGAATATTGTTCTCCATGAATTTTATGATAACATAATCATTGGCTTGCCTACAAGGGATGGCTTCTATCCATTTAGTGAAGTAGTCTGGGGTAGTGAGAATCCATCTATGCTGAGAAGAAGACGGTGGATGGATTTCACCTATGAAGTCAAGTCCCCATTGTTGAAAAGGGGCTTCAACAGTGATTGGATGCAGAGGTAAGGGTAGCAGCTTCCTTTTGCCTTCAAAAAGTTGGCACTTATGACAGGCAATTATCATCTTATGAACATCAAGAAAAAGAGTAGGCCAATAGTAACCAGCCCTCAAGATATTGTTGGCTGTTGTCTTCCAGTATAAATGGCCTCCACACTCCCCTTCATGGAACTCGTGCTTAACCTTCTCTGCATCATACTCAGGCAAAAATTTAAGCAATATACCACTTGCATTTTTCAAATAAAGACACTTATCTATAATGCAATAGTTTACAACTTTCAATTTCAAGAACCTTGCCTTTGTTTTTGTCAAACCAGGAGGTGTATTCAAATTAAGCAAAACATAAAGAATATCATCATACCAAGAGGAATTCATAAAATGTTCTTCAACAATGGGTGTTGAGATTTCCTCTTGATCATCTAAAGAATTAATTATATTAATATCTAGAACTTCAAAATTGGATTCAACCATTAATCTAGCTAGACCTTGGCCTTTGATGCGTTTAGTGGGTTTAATCTCTAAATCATATTAAAGAATAACAGCAATCCACTTACCTCTCTTACCATCTGGGTCCTGTGTTAGAATGTTTTTCACAACTGAATTTGGGACAAAGGAAATGATGTGTGAGTGCAAGATGTATACTCTGAAGTCTTTCAAAGCTTTAACCAAAGAAAAATCTTGCTTTTCTCCATAATTTTATACTTCAGAGGGGCATCCCTCAAAGCCTTTCTAAAGAATGCAATAGGCTGCTCTTGTCCTTGTGGATTTTTCTGTAAAAGGACAACATCTATTGTATGTTCTAATGCAAATGAAAAAATATAAAAATATTTTGAAAAATCAGGACTTATTAGAACCAGTGTTTTGGTTAACGCTTGTTTTACCAGTTCAAAGGACTTCTTTGCTTCCAAGGTCCATTTTACCCCTTGCTCCTTCTTCAACATGTTTGTTATATTTCTAAGGAGCTCAACCAAGTTGGGGATGAACCTTCTCAAAAAGTTAATCTTTCCAATGAAAGATTGCAACTCTTTGATGTTTTGAGGATGAGAGATCTGCAATATGGCCTCAATCCTTTTTGGATCTATCTTAATACCCTCTTCTGAAATAATGTGCCCAAGAAGCTTACCTTCTTGGAGACCGAAAATTGTTTTCTTAGGGTTCAAAGATATCCCAAACTTTTTGCATTTCTCGAAAAATTTTCTTAAATGTTCTAAGTGCTCTTCATCTATTTTTGAAAACACAGTAACATCATCAAGATAAATAATGATGAAGTAGCCCAGTTCTTCCGAGAATGCTATGTCCATGGCTCTTTGGAATGTTGCACCAGCATTCATTAGACAAAAGGGAATTTTCACATACATGAAAGTGCCCCATGGTGTAGTAAAATCTCTCTTTAGTTGATCATCAGGGTGAACTAAAATCTGATTATACCCTGAGTAGCCATCAAGCAAAGAAATTATTTTAGACCCCACTACCCTTTGTAAAATATGATCCATCTTAGGCAAAGGGTAGTTGTCTTTCAATGAAACTTTGTTTAAGTCTCTAAAGTCTATACAAAGCCTAATCTCTCCTCTTTTCTTCCTAACAGACACCAGATTAGACACCCACTAAAAATATCTAATAGGGACAATAATACCAGCCTCATACATATTTTTGATTTCCTTCTCAACCAAAGGCAACTGTACAGGGTTTATTCTGCGTAGTTTTTGTTTGAATGGTTTTTGGTTTTCCTTGAGAGGGATTTTGTGCTGTATTATTTCAGTGTCATAGGATTTAAGATCTTCGTAACTCCATGCAAAAACATCAGAAAAATATTTAAACATCTCTATGTACTTGAGTTTAATGTGAGCTGGTAAAGTCTTACACAGTTTAATCATCATAGGTTTAAGTTCACTGCCTGTATTTCACTCTTCCACTTCAGTCTCTACGGGCTCCAGTTTTGGCTTCTTGGCCACATCTTTAAAATCAAACAAATCTTCTAAAGGGGCCGGACCCTTAGGCAAACTCTGATCTTTATACTGCAGGGTTTCTAACTCTGCAATCATCTCTGTTTTGTTATCAATTTTTCTAGACAAAGGATTATTATTAACAAGCTCAGGAGACAGTTCTTCTTCACCAAGAAAATTTTATTCACTATTGCATTTTGTATCATAATCTGAATCCAAAATGTGTAGTTCGAATTCATTTCTAAATTGCATGAAGTCTTCTATTTGTTTGTCTCCGTTGAACACTTGCCAATATTTTTCGTTATCAGGAAGGGCAGGTTTGAATTTTATCTGAGTTGTGCAGTCCTTGGTTTCATATGGCGTTAAGCATGGTCTAGCTGCAAAGGCTAAACTGTGGGCTGTAATATTTCTTTTCCTTGGGATAAAAATTATCTGGTACTCCTCAAATTTTTTTAAAAGGTCCACGACATCGTTTCGATAGGCCCTAAGTCTTCGGTGATTTGCATTGTATTCCCCGTTGACTTGCCTAATGATTAACTCAGAATCCCCATATGCTTTGATTCTTTTGGCTCCTAATTTTTTCAACAAATATAAGCCTAAAAGCAGGGATTCATATTCCGCTATGTTATTTGAACACTGAAATTTTAATTTACAGGAAATGCTCTCTCTGTGGTTGTTCTCAGCGTTGCATATCCAAACACCTGCACCAACATTAGTTCTGGTGCATGACCTGTCAAAGTACATACTCCATAGAGGAATAGATTCAGTTTCATCTGTTTGGTGGTTGTCCTCTTCAACTAAAGTGCTTTCGGATTGTTGTGGAATGTCAGCACTTAGTTGAATCTGTTTTAATTCCTCTGATTTTTCACGTAGTAGAGGGTTACTTTCTTGACTCTCAAGGTTTAAAATCAAAGGACGCATGACCTGTAGTTCAAGACCTGTGTTTGGTTTGCTAGAGTTTTCAAATGCAACAAACTGTTCTGACACTTCTGTGGTGTTCACCTCTTCCTATCTATCGGCCATTAGTTCTGTTAAAGTCACCTGTTCAGTAAGTGATTTATCGTTAAATAGGATAAACGAATCGAGGCCTGTATTTACAGAATACAGAGGAGAGTTTTGAGGCCTGTCTTGACTAGTCACCATATATTGCATATGGGACTCCTTGTAAAGTATTCTTAATTGATTAAACACAGGGATAGTCGCATAGGTTTTGTCCATCTGCATAGTTCCTTGTAACTTAGCCCCCCAGGACCTAGATGATAACATTCCATACTTTGGGTGAACATCAGCCACAACAATGTCCATTACTAAACATTTGGCTGGGATCTGTGCTAAGTTAATGCAGAGGTCTTTTATTAATCCTAAACATTTTACTTTGCTCGAGTCAAAGGAGTAAAGGTCTTTATAAGGTCTGGTGATTTCTAGACCAAGGCTCTCCATTACAGCTTTTGGCATTAAATTATGAGAAGCCCCAGAATCATGCATAGCATTGTGCAAAATTTTTTCATGAACGTTTAAGCTCACATAAAAGGGAGGAACATGTCCCTCTTGATACTTACCTTCAATCTTGGGCCCAAAAATAAGCTCTGGTTGGTCATCGTTAAGATTGAGTGTGTCATTATTCTCTTAAATGTTTAAAGCCTTCAAAATTTGGGTCCTATATACATTGTGGGCAGCTAACTCAGTCAAGGGAACAAATATTTTAATTTTGAAAATTTCTTGCTCCAGGCTGAAAGGTGTTTGATTCTTTGAAGAACTTGTCTCAGCCTTATTAGCTGCCACTCTATCAGTAACATCAGCTTGCTGATTTGTTCTATTTACATTTGAAAAAATGGTTTTAACAGGAGTTCTAGCTGAAGTGTTAGTACTGCTAAGGTCTTCACTCTGTTTTATGATGTTGTGAGTGCCTTTCTCTTTACCCTTATCATAATTTCCAGCCACTGTTTTGTCTTTCTGTTTTACAATTTTGGGTTTGTTTACAGTGCTGTTTTGAGAAGATTTGTGAGAGGTTTTGGTGTTGGGAGTTTGTTGATTGGTTTTACTACTAAGGCCACATTCTCTTTGTGATTCTATGATGAAATTTTCCATGTCTTGATAATAAATTTCATCATTATCTCTTTTTCCATCATAAGTTCTGTACAAACCTTGTTTTCTATCATAATGAACCTCAAATTCATCATTATCTACTCCCAGCATGTTGATATCATCTTCCTCTATTTTCTAATCTGTTTCCTCAACCTCATTCACATAGTTTTGATGAAAGGGAGGAGTGATCTGTTGATCATATTCCCTAGGTCTGTTTGGAGGTTGGTTCCTTCTAAAATTATGATTCTGGTTCTGGTTTCTGTTTTGAGGAGCAGTTTGGTTTATACTTTCTTGTGCTCTCTCAAATATGCTCATTCTCTTCATCATCTCCTCCATCATTTTCTCCATCTTTGAGATGGAAGTGGAAGGGGTATATTCCTCTCTAAAGGGTACTCTCTTCTCATTTTTCATTCTCGCTCTCTTCTTCATTAAATTAACTTCCACAAAAAGAGCCTCTTTTTGCATATCTTCAAGAGTTGCAGGATCTGTTTCTCTCAGCTGATAGGCCATCTCGGGGTCAAACCCTTCAGGAAACTTGTTTAATGCTGAGCCTTGTGGAGGTTTTAGATCTGGGTGAAGTGCATTATACACACTGTTAAATCTGGTGCAGTAAGCTTGTACACTTTCCCCAGTGTTTCTATGGAGGTTCTTGTAATCAGATAGGATTTGGAGAGGATTCTTCTTCACTTCCCATTTGTTTAGGAATGTCTGATGGAAGGCTTGGAGATCATTGATACTATGGGGGGTTAAGCCTTTAAACCATTTTCTTACTTCTCCCCCCAGACTCTGAGAAAATAATCTTAGTTTGACAGATTCATCATCGATTTCATTTCTGTCAAAGTAGTCATTCATTTTATCCACATGTTGTGATGTCGTTTTAGCATTACTAGCATCATATAATGGAATTTTGGACTGATAATCCTATGGAATATTGAATAATGGTACAGGGAGGACTAAGGGAGCATACCATGCTGCCATGATATGTGGTGGAGGTGGATTTACAAGAGGTGGATTAACAAAAGATAAAGTGGGCTGAAGTGGAGTGGTTTGAACAGTGGATGTAGGATGAACAAATGTGGATGGACCAGGAATAGATTGCTGAGCTGAAATTGGATGAGAAACACCTAAATTAGAAAGGAAATGTGATTCAGGTGGTGTTGTTTCTCTACTACCAGGATGTTCACTTATTTCAGGAGATGAAAGTGAAGACTCAGAATCTAGATGATCTAAATCATCAAGAGACCTAGTTCTAAATGGATTTATTAGATCTACTTGTGATTGTTGTAGAGCTGCAAGATTTTCAGGAACTGAATTAGCTCTTAAGGGTGATATGAAAACAATTGAAAAATTTATCTTAGGAGACTTCCTAAGGATACTTTCTGGGTTATCAACTATCTCAGGTGGGTTTGGGTCGGGGTAGGCTCTAGTATGAATCTTTCTAGTAGCCACTATGATGTATTTTTCAGACCCAAATAAGCAAGAAAATTTTAACCAGATATGACAATCTTTAAGAGGTTAACTAATATGTTTTACACAAATTTTAATCCTACAGTCCTCTAACTGAGCTTTAAACGATGTTATAATGACAAAGGTTCTTCCCAGTGGAGTCTTAAGGTCTATTAAGGATTGTGGAGTCGCCAAGTGGAATTTTTTAGCTCTTTTGGAGGTAAAAGGTTTTATGGTCCACCACCATGTTTATTGAATACCAATGTGAAATATTTTTGGGTTTTATGAGTTATTTTTCAGTCCTATTGGTTGTTTAAGAGTGTCCTAAATCTGTTTCAAAACTTAGCTACAGTTATGAGACAAAGACAATCTACTCTTATGGCTAAGCTAGCTGATTTTTCAAGGTTAGATAAACTCTTATGAGAATCTTAGGGTTTGCCTAGTTTGTCACTGATTCAAACAAGTTTCATCATGATTACCATTACTTGTTAGTGCTTGAAAAGGCTGCTTTCTACTCACAAGGTTTTATGAAGTGTTTAAGGGAACCTAAGATGAAAATTCGACTCAAGTCCCCAGCGGAGTCACCAGAAATGTTAGCTCCCTGTAATCAGCAAGATTGGAAAAAGTATGACCGCGGGGAGAAACACCGTTTCAACCACTTTGGGATTCTAGTATCTAGCCCTCCTGAATCCAGAGAGGGATCTCTCCAATTAAGTGCAAAGATGGATTTATCTTTAAAGCTTTTGGGTAATGATATTAGGCTAGTTATGAAGGTCGAGGGTTTTGTTTTGTTTTGCATGGTTGAGCATGATTATTATTTGAGGGGAAAGTTCTAAGTGCAAAGAGTTTCAAAGGTGTGAAGTTGCAAGAAAATTGAACAAGCTTCGGCGAAAAAGATAGATAATTGCAGGTTTTAGTCCATTGGGCTATGGAGTCATAATAGGGTTTAATTGAAACAACAAGGGGCAAGAGTGGTCCATGGGGCAAGTCATATATGTCTAAGGATCTCTTTAAAGTTTGATTTATGGAATGAAATGATACAATAAGAAGGGGAATTCAAACAAATGAAGAAAAAAGAGCAGCCCAAGATCTGGTAAGTACTTTGAAACTAGCTAGATTTTGACATACACTTAAGAAAAACATAAAAGCAATCTAGGATCTGGTAAGTACTTCGAAACTAGCCATCCTTTGATACACTTTCAATAGAAAACATATAAAAACAAAGTGAAACTTAAAGGCAACTGTTGGAGAAGAAACTAGCGGGCCGGGCTCACCACAAAACCTCTCCTAGCTCTGCTTTACTTGCTAAACTTTCAAGACAAACACAAAGATAACAAAGAATGGTCTAAGATCTGGTAAGTACTTTGAAACTAGCCAGCTTTCAACACATTCCAAGGGAAAATTTCAGATAGTATTTGCGGATAAAACTAGGACCAGGGCTCACCCTATCTTCTTTAGTTCATCCCTACTTAACATAAGATGAAAATAACATTTAAGAACAATATTTAGCTAAGACAGTAGGACGAGGGAACGCCAGCATTCCTAACTGCTTGAACTGAATTAAATCATTCCCAAATAGCACAAGTTGGAAGAAAACATTAGGATAAATCTTATCAGTAAGAGAAGGGTACTGATATACAGTAAGTCCTAACTCTATGCTTGCTGTTATTTATAAGAGAAGACGAAAAAAGTGAAAACAGAAATAAAATAACAATTTACAATAAGAAATAACATCACCGTCGACATAGACCAGGACCCCATAAATCAGCTTGTATTGATGCTTCAAACCAGTTACAGCTTTAAGTCCAGTGTTTCAGGTTAGCAATCATTTTCACTTCTCATCCTAACTATTCTATCACAAGTAGAGATTCAAGAGCCAGTGAACACTATTTACAGGTAGAAATTTCAAGCTCAAGTATATTTCAAAGTTTAGCAACGAACATTTTCTCATCTTCTACATGAGTATTTATAGAAGAAATGAGGAGGTAGGATCTGATAAAAGATATCCAGGGTTCAATTAATACAGATTAATGCTTCTCGGCCTTTGAGAGGCTTAAATGGAGAAGAGTACAAATATTTTCACTGTATTAATTGATTTACATTTAAGATTTAAGCTCGGTGGGAGCTTTTGTTGACTTTTAAGGCTCTGTTTCATGATATAATAACCCTGCTGATATTTTGCATTAAGTTCCTTTGGTAGAATTAACTGTTGGACTGCGTTGAGGCAAATATTTGATTTTCTGATCATAATTTGGCCCCTGCTGAATTCTCTGAGGCTACAGGTGGCTTTCTGGTAGCTGAGAGAAATCAACTGGCCTCTATTGTGGTGGTGGAAGCCTTTCTATCCGATAGATCTTTTGATTTGATTTTAATTATGTTATAATTTAATGGATTAGGAATATTGATAATCAATCTTAGTCATAATCCACTAAAATATAGAATTCATCTTCAATCTTCAATTCTGCTATGTTTTGTCTTCGACACTGATACTCTTTTAATTTGATTAAAGCACACTGTGTCTTGTTGATGTGCAGGGCCGCATAGGGATCATATGGCATCAATTCCCATGAAGCACTGATGAAACATGGATTTGAACCCTGTGGATGGCTTCCCTTTGATGAATCAAAGGCATGGGAATCGTCATCCCCAACCTTTGGCTTTTCTTTGATATAATGAAAAAACCATTAAAGACCTGCAAAATAAAAAAATAATTAAGAATTCTTGCGTTATTGGGTTTAATTGCTTCGAAGGATGTGGGGAGGAGCGTGACCGTTGGATGGAAACATCCAACGATGGAGATTTGTTAGAGGAGGTCAAAAAGGGAGCAGTGGGAGTAGATGGCGAAAGAATAATTCAGATAGATCCGAGAGGAAATAAAGAAAAGGGGTCACTTTATATGGAAATGGAAAAAAAATGATGAGACAAGGTTAAAAACCTTTGTTCGGAGGAAAATATGGTTAAAAGTGAAGGTGGGGGTTCGAGATGATCGTGGGCCGTCGGATGAGATTGGCTCACAAGATCAACGGTGGAGATCTGTGTTAAAAACCCTTTGGTAGAGGAGGAGGGCGATATGTAAATGGAGGTTTAGATCCAAGCCGTTGATCTGCAGAGATCAACAATGGAGGGCGCACGCGATAACACACAATGGAAAAGAGGGAAATTGGTTTTGGTGGAAAAATAGTTGTTTTCACGATGCGAAAGGGCAGGGAGGTGGTTTTTCCATTTGGAACGCGATATGCATCCCCGCCCAACACGTGGCATCAGAAAACCCCCTATATCGCGTAATTTTTAAGAATTAACCCCCGTGCTTAAAGTTGCACGACTTGGAATGTGGGCTGTTAGATCTGGGGCCTCAGATCCAACGGAGGAGAAAGAGTGAAATATGAGATAGATGCGTGGGTGGTAGGAATATGGGTGGTTTCAATCTGGGTTTTTGGATCTAAGATTTGAACAACGGAGATTAGTTCTGGAGGGAGGAAAGACCCACAGGGGTTGGGATCGGCGGAGTTAATATGAGCCGTTGGATAGAGAAAATCAATGGCGGAGATTGTATTTGAGGATCGAATGAAATAATACAAGGGGAGAAGAAGGGTTGATGAGGGCCGTTGATCTGCAAAGATCAACGGTCGAGATTGGTCCAAAAAACATTAGGAGCGGGGCTGCATGTTTTTAAACCAAAGTCGGAGAATGCGATCTGGACCGTCCGATCTGGACACGTGGACGGCCCAGATGCAATCATGGGTATCGACATCGACGGGGCAAAGAACATGGAGGCACCGAAGTGATTGAGCGCTGGCCGTTGATCTGAGGATCAGATCAATGGTGGGGAGTGAATCAGAGGGTTTTGAAGGCGGAGGAAGGCTAATAATTGGAGAAAATTTGGGCCGTTGGATCTGGGAAAGCGAGGGAGGAGATCAACGGTTCACGATAGATCGGGGAATGACCAATTAGACGGGACACAAAGCGCTTGACAAAAAAATTGCGATGCGATGCTGCGCAGGCTGTTTCATCGGATTTAGATCAACGGTGGAGATTATCTTAAGACATGCACTGGCGGAAAAAATATTTAATACATATGAAAAACCCAAATTTAATAAAACACAGAGGTTTGGCTTTGGGGGCAGGTTTATATATATATGAAATGGTCTGGCGCTTGATTGCGGGGCCATTGATTATATAGAAAGCGATAGGCCCAGGGCTTATATATGGAAAGGGCCAATCGCATCGGAAACACAGAGATGGTATTTCAATCTAACCATTTGGAATTTTGCGATGCGATTGGCACTTGGGACTTTAACTCTTGGTCCCGGGAGAAGTTACATGGAGTAAAGCGGGGGGGCGGAGTTTATACAATGGTGCTTCAATTACATCAGAACTTTTGATGCGGGTCTTTCAATCTACTGATTTATATATTAAAAACATAACTCCGACGAGTTTAGACCAAACCTTTAGAAAAATCGGGTTTACGAATTTACAAAGGAAAAAATCAATCGGAGATGGAAATATATAATGTTTTAGCACCTGATTGCGGGCACAGGGGTTATATGGAGCGATAATAAGATCGGGGGTTATAAAACAATGGGCTAATCGCATCAGAACTTTTAACTTAACCCAAAAGACTTGTGCGCTCGGATTTTTGCAATGCGATAAAAAGTGCTTAGCGCTTGGTTCTAACGCCTGGGCATATGTGGGGAAGTGGTTTAGGATTTAGCCCAAGGGGGCTTAAGTCTGTAATACAAAAATGTATTTTTTATGAAAATTTTCCAATTTTTCAATGGATTTGGGGGTTTCAGCAGAGTTTAAAAAGGAGTTTTAAACTGTGTGAAGGGAATTTTATGAAGGGGAAATGAAGGAAAATGGAAAATAGAGGAATTCCACATGAATGAAAAGGGTAAAAAGGAAGGTTAGTTTTGAGGTGAAGGAAGGGGAAAAATGGTGTTTGCAGCAGTCTTATCTTCATGGAAAACAACAGAATTTCTGAGTTTTGAAATGGAAACAATAGTGAAGATTTGGACAGAGGGCATGATGTCTTCATGAGTCTTCAAGATATATCATTTTTTGAAATAAAACTTGTTCCTTGAAGGCTCCAAAAATGTTTTAGCCACCATTTGATATGAAAATTTTTATTGGTGGCTAACATAAAATTTCAAACAACCTTTGGAGAAAGAACTAGAAGACAGGGCAAACCATAAACTTTTATAGTTTAATGCTACTTAGCATGTAATGAAAATATCATTCAAGAACTTCCTTTCAAGTTTTTCACATCAAGACATGAACTAACCAACATTCCTTGATAATGTTTGGACTGTATTAAATCATTCTTAAATACACAATTGGAGGAAAACTTAAAGATAAAGCTTATTAGTGAGAGTAGGGTACTTTAACAGTAAATCCTAGCTCTATGCTTGCTTCTCTTTATCAGAGAAAAGTGAACAAAATGGCATACATGAAAGGAAAACAATAACAGTAAGAGGTACTTGACCAATGATATAGACCAGGATACCAAGAATCAACTTGTATATTGATTGTCAATCCAGTTACAAACTGTATGTCCAATGTTTCATCACAGCTTCAAATTTCTCTTCTCAACCTATCTTCTTCAATAACTTAACAGAGCTTCAGAGCTTCAGAACTTATTTACATTCAACAATGATTCGATACAACAACTATTACATAAAAATTCCAACAACCAACAACTTCTCATCTTCTTCAGAAGTATTTATAGAAGAAATGAGGAGCTGGAAGAGTTTTAGGGTTGAGTATCATTAATTCTATACTAAATGCAACTCCTAGCCTTGAAAACCATGCAAGGCATAAGGCAGGTGTTGGGGTTCCCATGTTTTGGCCAGGTTGGCAAGACAAAAAGATGAGACAACATAGAACCACTTTCAGAACTTAGGATCTAGCCCTCCCAGGTCCATAGAGGGATCTCTCTATATGAGTCAAAGGATATGTCTTTGAGGCTCAAGTTGAAGATATTAGGCTAGTTATAGGCACAGGGTTTGTTTGTTTGATTGTTTATGTTTGGATGTTGAGGATCAGGAAAGAAGGGTCCAATATAAGACAAGGATGAGCAAAATGGAAATTAGACAAAGATAGATAACTTAGAGAACATCAAGGCCATTGGGAAATGGAGTCAAGAAAGGATTTACTTGTGTTCAATGTGCAAGCTTTCAGTTGGGC
Organism: Pinus albicaulis; assembly: GCA_034641835.2. Classification (NCBI taxonomy): domain Eukaryota; kingdom Viridiplantae; phylum Streptophyta; class Pinopsida; order Pinales; family Pinaceae; genus Pinus; species Pinus albicaulis. The sequence goes on from CM076569.1 coordinate 310,365,834, forward strand.
TAGTCATCTAGGGCATTTGGATCTTAAAGATGATAGATTGAATGGGACATCAAGGAATGAAAATGAAAGGAGGAGAACCATCCAATTCTATCTATAGATTAGGTCAGAGGTCATTTAACTCCAGACCTGCTTGGACAAAATCAGAGGCGGCACAAGGGATCTTAGAAGGCTTAATTGAGATGGAAAGATCCTAGTGAGGCAGAGACAGGGTTTCAGACCTCCCAGTGTTCTCAACTCATCCAACTAAACCCTAACAAGAACATCTAAACATAGATTTCATTAATTCATACATCAGAGAGTAGGCAATAACATCCACTACACTGGTTAAATCAATTGAAATCAATATTCAGATACACATATAAGCAGAAAACATAAAAGGCTGGGAGAGCAGCAACATAAGGTACCTATCAAGGGTAAATCTTATGCCAAACTTCTGATGCGAGCCAGTAGAAATGGAATGAAATGAAATCAAACACAGAGATAAGAAAACATCACCAGTTGCTTTATATTAGGATCCAAAGAAATGTGCTTGTCATATTAAAAACAACACCAATCAGGTACATCATTGCCCACAGCTTGAACATTCAGTCTGAATACATCAAATCTCAACCTATCTTACAATATTACACAGAGAACTTGTCTCAAGAGGAAATTCTTGCATTTCTCTGATGTATCATCAACAACCACTACAATACTTTCCTTCTGTGTTTTATAGCAGAGGATGAACAGAAGATCGACTGAGGAGGTAGGTGAACACTAAATGTAACATTAAACACAGAAATGAATGGAGGGCCGAAACCCATCCTGTTTTAAATCTCTGCATTTATCTCTGGTATGGCTTAGGTGTTCTGACTGCGGTACTGTGTGGTACTTACTGGTAGAATGAACAAAAATACAATAAGAAACAGTGAGGTCTGCCTTGCTGCGAATCAAATGCTCTGGTAGTTTCGGTCTGCTGTCTGGTGGAAATTTCTTCAGGGGCACGGTGAATAATAAAAAATGTATGGGCGCCCTGTCCTTAATGAAGAAAAACATACTGTTGACGAATAAACTGATGTTACCTTTAACTTGTGCTCAGGACCTTTGATCAGTCCTCGGGGTCTTCAAACTAGTGCTTTGCCTCTTTAAACTGCAGATTTAAGGTTCAAGATTTTCTTTGGCATGCCTTAATCTCTTTGCTTTGTATTGAAACACTTTGCCGCTCCATTCTTGCTTCTGTCAGGTTAGCTCGAGCTTTAATGGCTCTGGAAGGTTTTCCACAGAGTTTTAAACCCTGTTCCTTTAAATGATCGTCCTGTCTTCACCTTCCTGGGTATTTTCTCATAAATTCAGCCACCGAAGATGATCCTCCTTGATTTCTCTGTCACTGTAACAGAGGCTGCACATTATGGTGGTCTTTTATCATTTACAACCCTGCAAAACACGAAAACTGTGAAGAAAACACTGGATGGGGTGGCGGATGATGTGGATAATGAGCATGACTGTGCAGATGATAAGATGGAGGGAAAAACTCGTAGAGAAAGGGTGAAAAAATGCTACGGTGGAGGTTAGCGGTCTGCGGGGCGAAATATGGATGAAAAAACTTAAAAGCATGGAAAAATCCAATTTTATGTAATGAAATGGCGATTGTACGATGAATGCACGTGGAGGTGACGTGGAAAAGACTGGGCGGTAGTGGAATATTCAGCATTGGAGAGGGTGAATCCGGGCCGTCGATCTCAAAGGAAATCAACGGTTAACAATGCGGTGGAGGGCGATGACGGTGGGCCAGGGTTATGGTGATCGGGGCTAAACAGTGTGCAGCTCTGACGAATGATGACCGTTAGTTGAGGCGCTCAGGATCAGACGGCTTGCGTAAATTTCTTTGCGAGACTTGGGCCGAAAGATAATGCGCGGGGGATGGGCGGTTTTGTCGTCATACAGGGGACAGGTGGCGAGCGCTGAATGGGATCGCTGGGTGCTCGGGGAAAACCACCCACCGCGCATAAGCGGTGCGGGATAAATCAGGTTGTTTTATGTCTATTGCGCAGCGGGGACCACAAGGACAGGCACATTCCGGACCGTTGATCTGGCTGATGAGCGGACGACGATGGCGCGTTCAAAGGGACGAACCGTGGGCATGGGAGATTAGCGCCTTTCGGGCCAGCGAGTGGTTCGGCGCCGGGTCACGTGGAGGAATCAAGGTGAGGGGCTCATGCAGAGGGGCTAGCCCTGAATTTGAGATTCAAAGCGGGTTTTTAAGCCATTTTAATGCATTTTGAAGCCTTATAAGGGTAACGATAGGGTGACGGAGGGGAAATCTGAGGAGACAAAGGGTGATGGGGAAATCAGCATAGGAGATTTGTAAGAGGAAAAGCATGGAGGGACTTAAAGGATGATGATTTTTCAGGAAAATGAATTCCTTGAAGGCTCCAAGACTATCTAGCCCCCTACTTGCTTGCCAAGAATTTCATAGGGGGGCTAACAGCAGGAAAGAATTCGATTTACACCTCTGTTTCATTAACTCTGTTTCTGCTTTTTAGGCTTAGTGGATGAAAAGATTGACTTTAAGGCTCTTTTTATCTTTTATAATAACTTTACCGATAGTTTAAAATATGTTCTTTTGTTTGTAATAACTATCAGCTGCCTTTGGCCTTAATGTTACTGATTGAGATTTGATCCGGGTATTCCTTTGAGGCAGAAGGCTGCAAGGTGGCATTTATGGTAGCTGGGGGATTCAATTAGCCCCTTCGATGTGGCTTTCGAGGCTTCCTCTGGATTGGTCTTAATTTTTGGATTAGACCATTGATTCCTTTAAACTCTATTTAGAGCCTTTAATCTTCGGATTATGCTTTGATCCTTCAATTGATTGATGCTCACTGTGTTCTGTTGCTTGCAAGTGCGCAAAGGGTTTGTTAAAGAATTTGTTCAAATAGCCGATGATCATGACTTATCGACCTTTTCAAACTGTGAAATTTAAATCCCTGATCCTTTTAATTTGTATTCAGGGCTATGAGGATTGTCATCCTCAGCCCATAAAACTGAAATGGCTGTGGGAGGGTTTATCCCTGTAACCCATTAAATCTGCATAAAACAAACAAAAGTTAATTTAAATCCTGCAAAGATTTGGTTTAAAACTACTTTGGAGGTTTTATGGAGGTGGTTTGGAGCTGTGTGAATGGGAAAATGTAGTGGTAGGAGGAAGAAACCCTTGGTAGAGGCGAAACGGGTTTCGAATTTTGAATTTGGCGCGAATTGGGGAAGAAGCGGTTTCAGGAAAACCATCTGTGGTTTTCGCGCAACATTTTGGGGGTAGGTGGTATTAACTTTTGGAACACGATTCCATTGATCAACTGACACGTGGATTTCCAATACTGCCTATTTCACAAATTTTTTTAGCGTTAACCTTTAGGCACAAAAATTTTGCGATACGCATCGTCAACTGTTGGATCAGAGGCTCCAGATCCAACGGCGTGGAATGAGAACGATGGGAAATTTGTGCGAAGAGTTGTTGGAGTGGAGGCCAAGTGTTGTAATTAGATTGGGCGGGCCTTTGTATATGGTGGGTGGTAGGCCTCGACGAAACTAGGTCATCGGGTTAAGTTCCGATCGTTGGATCATCAGATCTGATGGTCGAGATTTAAAAACGAGGGAGGATATGTTCGAAAGGGAAGAAATAAAGGGAAAAAGAATAGGCGGAAGGATAAGGCCTGATGGCCGTTGATCTGCAGAGATCAACGATCTAGATTTGTTTAGACCATAACGTCAGGAATGAAGAAAATAGAAGGAAAGTTGGGTTTGGAAAAGGTTTTTAAGCCCTTTAGCGCCGAATTGTGGGGCTTTAGGACACATGGAGGAAGGGGCTAAAGGAAATAAGCCCTCAGGGGCCTAATACATATATAGTGCAGAAGAGTGATTTTTAGGCCAAAAACAAAGGTTTTTTACGCCAAGTAAGGGTTCCGATAGGTGAGAGGAGGGATTTTTTAAACCAAATAGAGGGACATATAAGGTTTAAAAGGGGTTTAGGATAATTCAGAGGTGTAAAATGAAGATATTTTGAGGGATTTTATGAAAATGAAGAATGGGTGAAAATGGAATTGTTTATGAGTGAAAGGAGGAGTGAAATGATGGAAAATGGAGTTTTATAAGTAGTTTTCTCTTGATGAATGGCAGGTACTTTAGGACTAACAGTGAAAAAGTAGTGAAGATTAACTCAAAGGGTAGTTATCATCATAAGACTTCAGGAACTCACAATTTGAACATGAAATTGTTTGTTGAAGGCCTAAAAATATTTAGCCACCATTTGGTATGAACTTTTTTTTTATAGGTGGATAACAGTGGCTCCACATGGGGAGGACAACTGGTTATTTAGGTGTCCAGAACCTTAGCTATTGATCTTTGGCTTTTCAGTAAACCAGTGCCTTATCCATTGGGAAACAACTTTTCTTTTCTTTTGGCTGATCTGTCTTTGATCTGCTAACCTCTGCAGCAATTTTGAAAAATGAAAACTCTTCAAAACAACATCTCTACCTACCCATTCCTAATGATCCTAACATTTTTTCTTCTTTCAAAGTGCATTTGGACTATCAAACTCTCTTCATCAACATTTTATTCTTTTGAAAACAGGAAATTAATCTATTTCTACTCTTATTTCTCCACTAACTCAGTTTAAACAGTTGAGTTCATAAATTCTCTACCTAACTACTATCTGTCAGGATTAGACTTTTTGACAGACCTTTATTCTCTAAATTCTAAAATAGGAAATTTAAAAGCAGCCAAGCCAGGATTAAGCAATTTGACTTGCTGCAGATCTATGGCATAAGAACAAGCTGCACATAGACTTTTATTTTGCAATTTTTTTTAAAAACGAACAGTGAAGGCTTAAGATCTGAAAATAAAAAACATCCTTCATTATTCTTTAGCTCTGGTTTTGATATTGTTTGAGTTGCTTCCTCTTTCTTTCTTGGTTCAGGTTTTGAGTTTTTAAGAACCAGTCCTTTTTCTATCCTAATCTACCTTACTGATAAGCCAAGATTAAGGTGTTTGGCTGATCTAATTCACTAACCTATCAACAGTAAATTGAAAAGCTAATTAGTCATGATTAGGCTGTATGAATAACTAGAAGTGTGTTTTTAGGAGTGGCATTTGAGCTTGCACACTTTCATATTTTATCTCTCTTTTTTGGTATGGGGCTATACCTTTCTTTTTTTCATTCTGACCTCTTTTCTCTTTTCTATTGTTTTTGTATTTTTATCATTTTATTCTTTAAAGCAGAAATCAACAACTAACTAAATGCTCAAAACTGAACTTTATTGACATTCCTATCTAACCTACTCTAACTTGGAATATTTATATTTTTAACTTACAAACTCTCTTTTCCAATACATCCAGTCAATCAGATGGTTCCATGACTGGTATTTGTTCATCTCTTTGAGCATGTAGGACAGACAGGGGCATTACCATGCTTTCTATTTCTTGGCAACAGCTCTGAAAATTTTTGTTGCACTTGGTGATATACTGCTGTTTGCAACCTTTATCCCTTCTTCAGATGTCTTCAGGAAATCAACATAGGGATCTTGAAATAATGCCTGGTTAAGATTATTTGGAAGAAATGGTTCCACCAGGATCATCTCTTATTTTTCCAATGGATCAAGGTAAAGATTCTCTTGAGAAAGAAAAACTTCCTCATTTTCATTATTATCTAAACTGGAGGAATCATCATATTTGGCAGTGCTGTCCTCTTGAAGTCCCGAGATATTCTGATTTAGTCGGCTGAACTCTGTGAAGAGGTTATTATATTCTTGAGCAGGGGTATGTTCAATTACTTCCTCTTTTTCAAGAGAAGGCTCCTTGGTTTCAACCTGCTCAAAAATTTCTTCATTGCTTTCCTCCTCAACCTTTGAGCTGAAAGGTGCTAATTCCCACTCACATGGAAACTATTATTGATGGTCTGAGATGAAGTAGAGAAAATATCCAATGAATCTTTACTTACTTCCAAGATTTTATAACTTTCTTCATCAGTATCATAAATAGTTTTCACTGGCTCATTACTTCTTTGAAGGAACTGATCTTCCTCCCATAAATCTGCTAATGATGGTCCTGCAAGATTAACTTCTGTTTGGGGAGCATTATCACTAGATAGATCAAAGTTAGGAAAATCATAAATATAAGTAATACTATCAATCAGGCATACTGGGTTATCAGCAGGTCCTTCTTTTTTCTGATCTACAAAAGAACTTTCTAAATCTATACAACAAAGTTATGTATGTGAATGGGCAAGAGTATTTGTTTTGAAAAAAGTTTCAAAGACTGGCTGTTTATTAATAATCTGATCTATCTCTTTTTTTGTTGAAGGGGAAGGTGTTTCTATGTTCCTTTGAACAAGAGTACAACAGTTCTCTATCTCTTGTGAAGACTGATTTTGAGGCTGTATGTGTTCTTGAGCCTCAGCTATAAGGGATGATGAATCATTATTTGGGTTTTCAGGGATATCTTGAGGAATGTCCTTTATTTCTTGGTTGATTTATTCCTCAACTGATTCATCTATATTCTTATAATTTTTCAATAAGATATTAAACTCATGAATGGCTGTTCTTGCAAATCCTCATCATTGTCTATAATGTGTTGCATGATGTTTTGTGATGGATCATCATGTATTTCACCCCATGATAATGATGTAGTGTTTCCTTTATAGTTCTCATAAAACTCATATTCAAGGTCCTTTAAAGAAAACAAACTACCAGATTTCAACCATTCATACCAATCCCTAGCTTCTCCTTCTAATGTTAGCATAAAATTTTTCATAAGGCAATCTTCATGCCATTCCACTCCATACATGTATATGAAATTTGATGAGATGCAATAAAGGGTCATCAAACTTTTCACCTTGAAAAACAGGCAGGTTGTCATCCCAATTCACCTAGGGCATCTTATGTGGAAACCCAGGGATATGATCTCTACTCATTGGGGAATATATTTGTTGTATCCTTGGAATCATTTAGCAAATTGGATAAGAGGTCACTGTATCTGTTCAATTAGTTCAGGGTCTTCTACCAGTGGAGTCATTTGGTATTTTGGGAGTTGTAGAGTGTGGAGTCGCCAGGTGGAATTTTTTTAGCTTTTATAGAGGTAAAATGTTTTATGGTTCCACCACCATTTATTGATTTGAATACCAATCTGAAATACTTTTGGGTTTTCTAATTTTTTTTAGTCCTATGGGTTGTGAGAGTGTCCTAAATCTGTTTCAACACTTAGCTACGGTGATGAGACAAACATAGTTTAATCTTATGGCTTAGCTAGCTGATTCCTTCAAGGTTTGATAAGGCCCTATGAGAATCCTAAGGGTTACTTAGTTTGTCACTGATTCAAATAAGTCCTATCATGATCACCATTTGCTTTGGTGGTGCTTGAAGAAAGCTACTTATACTGCACTGAATACTGAGTGTTGTGTTTTAAGGATTTTACTCAGAATTTTCCCCAGTATGGTCGCTAGAATGTTAGGTCTCTGTATTTTGCAAGATTGGCAAATACAAACGCTGCAGAGCCTACATGAAAACCACTTTGGGATTCTAGGATCTAGCCCTCCTGAATCCAGAGAGGGATCTCTCTATAAGTGTGTTTAAAGATGTGATCTTTAAGGCTTTTAGTATTATATTAGGCTAGTTATTAAGAACAAGGGTTTTTGTTTTTTTGGTTGGTCGGGTATGATCTTTAATTGGATGGAATATCACAAAATGAAATAATTTACAAGCGTGAAGATGCAAGTATATTGAGAAGTGTTCAACAGATAGGATTAGTGTGAAGCAGCTTTAATCCATTGGGCAATGGAGTCACAAAAGGGTTTAATTGTGCGAAAATTTCAAGAGTGGTCCAAGGGGCAAGTCATCTATATCAAAAGATCCTTTAGATTAAATGATGTAGTGGAACATTGTTGAGAAAGTGGAAAAAGCCAATAATTTCAACAAGGATTTATCAACTTTCCATACAAGAAAAGCCTTTTTAAGCAACTGTTTGAAACCAGCCAAAGGACAGGGCTAACCATAAACTTCTTTGGAAAAGCTTGTATTAAAGCTAACTTATCAAACAATAATCCAGTAATCTCACTAGACTACTTTCAGAAGGGATGAAAACAGATAAGAAAACAAAGTGCAACTTAAGATTAGGTCAGATGTATTACAATCATGGTCTACTTCAACATACTCTTAGGGAAACTTTCAAACAACCTTTGGAGAAAGAACTAGAAGACAGGGAAAACCATAAACTTTTATAGTTTAACTCTACTTAGCATGTAATGAAAATATCATTCAAGAACTTCCTTTCAAGTTTTTCACATCAATACATGGACTAACCAACATTCCTTGATAATGTTTGGACTATATTAAATCATTATTAAATACACAATTGGAGGAAAACATAAAGATAAATCTTATCAGTGAGAGTAGGGTACTTTAACAGTAAATCCTAGCTCTATGCTTGTGGCTATTTATCAGAGAAAAGTGAACAAAATGGCATACATGAAAGGAAAACAATAACAGTAAGAGGTAATTCACCAATGATATAGACCAGGATCCCAAGAATCAACTTGTATATTGATTTTCAATCCAGCTACAAACTATATGTCCAATGTTTCATCACAGCTTCAAATTTCTCTTCTCAGCCTATCTTCTTCAATAACTTAAAATAGCTTCAGAGCTTCAGAACTTATTTACATTCAACAATGATTCGATACAACAACTATTACATCAAAATTCCAACAACCAACAACTTCTCATCTTCTTCAGAAGTATTTATAGAAGAAATGAGGAGGTGGAAGAGTTCTAGGGTTGAGTATCATTAATTATATACTAAATGCAACTCCTAGCCTTGAAAACCATGCAAGGCATAAGGCAGGAAAGCATTCGATTTACAACTCTATTTCATTAACTCTGTTTCTGCTTTTTAGGCTTAGTGGATGAAAAGATTGACTTTAAGGCTCTTTTTATCTTTTATAATAACTTTATTGACAGTTTAAAACATGTTCTTTTGTTTGTAATAACTGTCAGCTGCCTTTGGCCTTAATGTTACTGACTGAGATTTGATCCGGGTATTCCTTTGATGCAGAAGGCTGCAAGGTGGCATTTTTGGTAGCTGGTTCAATTAGCCCCTTCGATGTGGCTTTCGAGGCTTCCTCTGGATTGGTATTCATTTGTGGATTAGATCGTTGATTCATTTAAACTCTATTTAGAGCCTTTAATCTTCAGATTATGCTTTGATCCTTCAATTGATTGATGCTCACTGTGTTCTATTGCTTGCATGTGCGCAGAGGGTTTGTTAAATAATTTGTTCAAAAAGCCGATGATAATGACTTATCAACCTTTTAAAATCGTGAAATTTAAATCCCTAATCCCTTTAATTTGTATTCAGGGCTATGAGGATCATCATCCTTGGCCCATAACACAGAAATGGTTGTGGGAGGGTTTATCCCTGTAACCCATTAAATCTGCATAAAACAAACAAAAGTTAATTTAAATCCTACGAAGATTTGGTTTAAAACTTCTTTGGAGGTTTTATGGAGGCGGTTTGGAGCTGTGCGAATGGGCAAATGCAGCGGTAGGAGGAAGAAACCCTTGGTAGAGGTGATACGGGTTTCGAATTTTGAATTTGGCATGAATTGGGGAATAAGTGATTTCGGGAAAACCATCTATGGTTTTCGCACAACATTTAGGGGGTAGGTGGTATTAACTTTTGGAACGTGATTCCATTCATCAACTGACACGTGGATTTCCAATACTGCCTATTTTGCAAAATATTTCAGCGTTAACCTTTAGGCGCAAAAATTTTGCAATACGCATCGTCAACTGTTGGATCAGAGGCTCCAGATCCAACGACGTAGAATGAGCGCAATGGGAAAGTTGCGCGATGATTCGTTGGAGTGGAGGCCAGGTGTCGTAATTAGATTGGGCGGGCCTTTGTATATGGTGGGTGGTAGGCCCTGGCGAAACTGGGTCATCGGGTTAAGTTCCAATTGTTGGATCATTATATCGGATGGTCGAGATTTAAAAACGAGGGCGGATATGTTCGAAAGGGAAGAAATAAAGGGAAGATGAACAGGTGGAAGGATAAGGCCCGATGGCCGTTGATCTACAAAGATCAATGGTCTATATTTTTTTAGACCATAACGTCGGGAATGAAGAAAATAGAAGGAAAGTTGGGTTCAGAAAAGGTTTTTAAGCCCTTTAGCACCCGATTGCGGGGCTTTAGGATGGATGGAGGAAGGGGCTAAAGGAAATAAGCCCTTAGAGGCCTAAGACCTATATAGTGCAGAAGGGTGATTTTTAGGCCAAAAACAAAGGTTTTTTAGGCTAAGTAAGGGTTACGATAGGTGAGAGGAGGGATTTTTTAAACCAAATAGAGGGACATATAAGGTTTCAAAGGGGTTTAGGATAATTCAGAGGTGTAAAATGAAGATATTTTGAGGGATTTTATGAAAAGGAAGAATGGATGAAAATGGAATTGTTTATGAGTGAAAGGATGGAAAATGCAGTTTTATAAGCAATTTTCTCTTGGTGAATGGTAGGTACTTTAGGACTAACAATGAAACAGCAGTGAAGATTAACTCAAAGGGTAATTATCATCATAAGACTTAAAGAACTCACAATTTGGACATGAAATTGTTTCTTGAAGGCCTAAAAATATTTAGCCACCATTTGGTATGATTTTTTTTTTTTTATAGGTGGCTAAGAAGACAGATTAATCCTGATAGATAGTAGTTAGGTAGAGAAGCTAATGAGTTCAACTGTTTAAATTGAACTCATGGAAGTTATAAGGGTAGATTTATATTAGTTTCCTGGTTTCAATAAAAGAATAAAATGTTGATGTTAAGAGGTTTGCAAGTCCAAGTGCACCTTATGAAGAAAAAATGTTAGGAAAGTAGGTTGTGTATGTAGTTGTTTGGGAAGAAATTGATTTGTTATGATGTAATGCTGATCATATTTTCAAGCAGCATGATCAAAGAAGAAAGGGTTGTCAAAATGCAAAGCACAGGTCTACATTCCAGAGATAAATCTATGAGGTTCTTGACACCTCCAAGGAGCTGCCATCCCCAAGTGGAGCCACTGTTAGCCTTCCATAATTTTGACATATTCAAAGATGGCTAAAATAGGTCTTTAGCCTTCAAGAAAAAAATTTGAAGCAAATCTGTGAGTTCTTGAAGTCTACTGTGTTCAATATCCTTCATAAGACCCATCTCATTGATGTCTTCACTCAAAATCCTCAAATAAGCCCTGCTGTCTCAAAGAAAGACTATTTTAGACTCATTCTCCATTATTTTCCCTCTATAAATCCATCATTTATCCCTCATTCTATCAAAAATCCCCTTTAAAACCATAAAAAATCCCTTTGAATGGTTTAAAACCCCTTCTATTGCCTATCGGAACCCCTAAAAACGCTTAAAGCACCTTCATTTCGGCCTAATTATGCTCCTTTAGACATTCAGGCTCAAGCTCCTTTCAGCTTAGCCCTAGCCCCTTTCTTCATATGACCCAACACTGTGACCGAGTGCTAAGCCCATCGGATTATCGACACTTTGCACCTCGCGCTTCCCCGCTTCCATCTCCCACATTCCTTTTTTCAGCTGATGGCCGATCCCCCAAGCAAATCTCCACCATTGATCCTATTTAAGATCTAACGACTCTTGCTCCATCGACACATCTCAATGGCTCCCCCCACATCTCTTCCTCCCACCTGTTTGGATTCCCGATGTGCACGGCCCTGATTTAATCACAACCGTCCATTTCCCCTCATCTAACGACCCACATTATTCTCGCATTTTCACCCCACCATCCTTATATATCCTCCTGTTTGATCTCAGCTGTTAATTTCTCCTAGATCAATGGTCACCATTTAACCACACCATTTCACCATCCAACGATCAGTCGGATATGTGCCGATTTAGCTGATGTCATCACCGGGTCCCACCTTTCTTCCTCCCGTGCATCTCTTTTCCCTTCGCATTTGTTTTTAACCGTCGATCTGTCACCCCCAGATTGGATAGCCACCATTTCACTTCACGTTCATTCCACAGAACCACTTGATTGCGCTATTTCCACGCAAAATAGGTGATTTTCCTGGGACACGTGTCGCGCCCAGACATCTATCGCGTCCCCTCGGCCTAATACTGCTTACCACCTTCACCCCGCGCGAATACCACTTCCGGTATTCTTGAAACCGCTTATCTCCTTTCGCGCCCTTATTCAAATGAAACCCTGGTTTCTCCAATCCGCCATGGTTACCTTCCATCGCTACATTCGCACTTCCTCCACAAATGCTCCTCCGCCTTCGCGGAGCCTTCTGTAAGCAGTTTAAGCCCAATTTGCAGGTTTTATTTAACTGGTTTGTTGATTTTATGCAGGTTTAATGGCAGTTGTTCAATAAAATCCATCCCACAGCAAATATAGTTGTAGAGGTCGAGGATGACGATCCTCAGAGGCCAAATTCAATGCAGAAAGGGACATAAAGGGTTGAATTGTCAAGTTTAGTCAATATGTCATGAATGTTGATTACACAAGAAAAGCCCTCCAGCGCAAGCCACCTGTACATCAAATCGAAAAAAGCAGTGAAAATATCAGAAGAGATCCAATATTAAAGTTAAAAAGGATTAAAGCGCAAAGCTTGAGGATCGAGAGCCTTAATCCACAGTTCAATGGATAAAGAATCATGAAGACCAGAGGTGATCCGAAAAGGTTCAATAAATCCTAAAGCACAAATCAAAGCCTAAATCAGTGGTTAAAGTGTTTAAGAGAGACAAATCAGCCAAAGAAAGCCTCCAAAGGACACATCAATGAGGCTAATTACTTCTCAGCAACCCATAATGCCACCTGCTGCCTATGGTACACTCAAAGGGACAACTTGATAGTTACACTGCTAACAAACCCTATTAAACTGTCAGGGAAGTTATTATAAAGGCATGGTTGGCCTTAAAACTAAATGTTTCACCTAACTTGTCTCAGAAGCCCAGACAGAGTTAATGTAGTCAGAGGATATCTCCAAAATCACACACTTCGGAGTTATTACCAGCCTACCAGATATGCCTCAAAGTAAAAAAAAACTACTGAACGGTCTAAACAATTAATGCAATGTTTATTGAGAAGAGTGAAGCATTCGATGCACTTATTATCTGTCTTAATTGATCATTAGGATCATCTCTTCCACCACTCCTCCTCATTCACCTATAAATACTCTTTGAAGTTTCATTGTAAAAGGGTTGGAAAGTTATTGATTGTTTGAACTGTTATTAAGTGGAATTAGCTGAGTAGTTGTAATATAGTAGGTTGAGAAGAGAAGTATTGGACTGTAGAAAGCCATTGGACTTAAAGTATGTGACTGGTCTTGCACATCAAATAAACATGCAGATTCACAGGATCCTGGTCTATATTATTGGTGATGTTTTTCTTACTGTAATTGTTATTCTCCTTATGTTTCCATACTATCCATTTTCTCTGATAAAGAACAACAAATTTAGAGTAGGATTTACTACAAAGTACCCTATTTCTACTTGATAAGATTTATCTCTATGTTTTCTTCTAATTTTTGCTTTGGGAATGATTTAAATAGAGTATAACTAGTCAAGGAATTTTGGTGAGCCCATGTCTTGCTGAGTATAACTTGATATGTCGTTATCGAATGATATTTTCACTGCATGCTAAGTAGAGTCCTAATCAAGAAATTTTATGGTTAGCTCCGTCCCTTGTTTAGTCTTAAACAACTGTTTTGAAGATTTCCCTTAAGAGTATGCTGAAAGCATGATAGGTTCAAAGTCCTTACTTGATCTTAGGCTACTTTTTATGTTTATCTTAAATGTTTTCTACTTTCCGAGGATAGTCAAGAGGACTACTGGATTGTTGTCTTAGAAGTTGGCTTTAGTAGGAGTTTTCCCAGAGAAGTCTATGGTTTGCCCTGTCCTTTGGATTGCTCCCAAATCAGTCACTTTGAAAGGCGTTTCTTGTGTAGTGAAGTTAATATATTCTTAACTGGTTATTAGCTTTTCTTCTTTCACCACACTTATTAATGTTTCATACCACAAACTCAAATTAAAGAGATATTTTGATATAGATGACTTGCCCTATGGAAACCCTTGAATAGTTATTGTGAAAGTAAACCATTTTATGACTCCATAGCCCAATGGATTGGCACTGTTTCTTGACCTATCTTCCCATGCTGAAACATAATTCTAATTATTTCCTCCTTCACTCCATATGACCTTCTCAATCAATGATCCCCAACCAAAAACAAAAAAATCCCTTGTGCTTCATAGCTAGCCTAATATCATATCATGATCCTATATGCATATCATTCTAAAACACATATAGAGAGATCCCTCTCTGAATCTAGGAGGGCTAGATCCTAGGATTCCAAAGTGGTTCTGATGTTGCCTTGTCATTTGGTATGCCAATCTGCCAAATCACAGGACCCCAACATGTGCAACAAGATGCTTCAGAAATAACGCAGTTTTGATGAGCATGAGCAGGAGGTCAATAACAACGATGAAATTTTAAATATACAGCAGCAAATCAGATCCATAATTATGCTCTTACATTATACAGCAGAATATAGAAGACAATAGAGGAGAAACTCTTCAGAAAAGAGGGCCACAACACATGTATTTACTACAAAATGGATTAAAAACGTTATTTTATGGAGCTGGAGTAGCTGAATATTAAATTTCAGATCTAGAGTAGATTTGTGTACAAAATATCAGATCCATTTTAGATCTTTACACTAGAAAGGTTTTATTACAAGATCCCCTTGGTGTTTTGATAAAAACATGCAATACAAAGAGTAGATCTGAGTTTGAAGTAACAGATTTTCAATATTATTTAGAAATTCTGAAGATGCTTTACATTAGAAACATATTAGATCCATAGAGTACATGGATCATAAAGCTAATCCATGGATCACCAAAGTGAAAGGCAAAGCCCAGCACCAGAGATATCTTCTCAAAAAGGGGATCAAAACACCCTGCAATTATTCCTCTGAAAATAACGTAGTCTTGGAAGGGAAACTGCGCTGTAGCTTGAAGCACTGAGTTGGCCTGATGCTAAGATGTGGAATATTAGCTCCAAAGATTCAGAACTCTCTTGCCCTTGGGATAGAAGACTTTCCCAGTGAAAAGAGGGCCTGAAAAGGCCTAGATCTGAGCAGATCTGATCTCCACTTGCTGCAACTTGCAAGGACAACCTAATCCTGCATAGGATTAGCGCTGTAGTAGAAAGGTGAGCTTAGCCAAATGCCTGATAGTGGATGAAATCAGAAATAATCCTCCAATAAATCCTCAATGTAAGAGATGGGATCCCTGCATAGGAACTCCCAAGTGCTAAGTGACACTATTCTTAGCTAAACAACAGAGAATGGTATATGTCTAAACAGAAACTATACTCATAAATATGCACAATCAACAACCTTCTCTTGTTTCTCTCCTCTTCCTTTTATTAGATGAAAGCCTTGTCAAACCCTAAACCACTTCAATGAATTAGCTCCTTTCACATGAGGGGCCTCCATCTAGAACTGCACTGTCCATCCATGAGGTACATTGCATCTAGACAACACCGTAGATTTGGTGAAGGTTGATCCATTCTCATAGCTCAAACCCCTTTCACACCTGCAAGTGATTTGTTTACATGGCCTAGATTTATCCCTGTTCATATGGGCATTGATTTATTCATTCTTTTCAGGAGTTTTACATGTCCTTTTTTCATTTATTCATGCAATAGAAAATGAGGCAAAAATTTATATTCCTCTTAGCTTAGGCTAAGTAGGAATATTAGGTGACTACTTTCATAATGACATCATCAAAATAGAATATGGGGAGACTGGTGGAAGAAATACCACATGACGTGGAAAAGCTACCTGACTCATCATCATGAGAAGAATGGTTCACATGTGCATCATCATGGGGTTGACGGAAAAACAAGAAGATAAGGGATCCACTGATATTGAGCCAAAGGTGATCACTGAAGGGAGGTTAAGCGAAATAAAAGGGGAAGTCTCAGAGGGAGCTTCCATCATGGATCTCATGAATGATGATAGGTAAAGGATGGTGGACGAAGACTTCGTCATATCGAAATTAGGAGGGGGAATTACAATGGGAGTAGAGGTATCCTCAGGTTGGCCCAAAGCATACTGCGCGAGGACGAGAGAGGCAGACTGGTTCTGTTCAGTTTCCTACTCCCAAAATACCTCCAAAGAGGCGTGGCAATGCATGAGGTAGGGAAAATGGTGGGTATAATGGCCATGTAGATCACACAAATCACAGGGCTGGTTGGTGTGGATAGTCTTGGGGTTCTTGGCTGCAGTCAAGGAAGGAACAAAGATTTCTAGGACTATAGACTCAAGGAATGCGACATTGACCATGGGTTTGATACTAGGAAATTCACGACAATGATGAGTGGCATGATTGACAACATCACACAAAGCACACGGGGGGTGAGATTTGGAGTCTGAGGAGGAGCGAGGTTTTTCAGGGCGACCTTGTCTTTAGGTAGTCTCTCCCGAAGCTGTCACAACAGGAGTGGGTTCTTGTTGAGGTGGCTGAGGCACGAAAGCAAGGGGAGGGGTTATGGGACTGGTTGAACTAGGGTCAAAGCAAGGTAAGGTTTGGTCTAACCAGGTGGGATAGCGGCTGGGGGATCAATGTACCAGACTGAGATCCCCAGGGTCATGTTAGGAAGGGATAAGGTAGCCATAATAGGTACCGAAAATACTCCAGGAGGGGGAACTAGGAACGATATCTGACCGGAGGGGTAATGGCCAAGCAGGACAACTTCGAGATGGTTAAGGCTAGGAGGAACCTTATCGAGAGGGTAGAGAGGCTCATGGATACCAGCTGCAGATGAGGGGCCTTGAGGAGGGGGTCTTGAAGACTGAGTCGAGGTGTTAGGAGCAGGTTGCAGAGGGCGGGGCTGTTGACTAGTCGAAGTGGGCCGCTTGAGGTCAGATTGGGAAAATTGCATCATAAATTTTTTTGATGAGCTGGGATTAGAGAAAAGAGGAGAAATACCAGGGAAAGAACCAATAAAATAGGAGTCTTTGTAGACTCTAGGTGAGAAAATGGTCAAAGGTTTGACTATTTTTTTATTGGCCACCGAAGAGTTGATGGAATCAGGGGAGGTCTGAGATTTCGGTTCATAATATGTCAACTAGTCGATGGTGACTATATGTCCGTTATGAGGAAATCACATCTTATAGTGAACCGCATATGGGATAGCATACATCGCATAAGTGTAGCTATGATCCAATAGAATGTTGTAATCTAAGGGGGCATCAATGACTTCTATTCAACACAAATATTCTTGCTCGCAAGAGTAATAGGAAAATTGAGGAACAAGCCTATGGGCTGGGAAGAGTGGCCATCCCATGCTCAGAGGGTGATAGTGGAAGGGACCAACTCAAGAGATCAGAGTTTCTTCCAAACCAAAGCAGACATCATACAAGTGGATGTCCCCTCATCAATGATACAATGGGAGACATTGGCATTTCAGATCTTGATGGGGATTTGGAAGGCGACAGAAGCAAGAAGGGGAGGATGTTCTGACCGGTCTACATCGAAGATGATCAAAATATCATCTGAAGGATCCACAATGTCCATGGTATTTAGTATATATTTTCATTGAGAAGGTCATTACTGGAGGAGTTCCAATGTTGAGATGGCAACAAGAGATTGCACCAAATCATCTACTATACTATACGAATGGGAAACTTAGCCATAAGCATCATTTCGGTGTAATGGTCCCTTGGGGATCTTGGAATGAACCTCTGCCTTAGGTTGAGATATTTGTAAAGGACCATTGGTTGTTGAAAGATCTCTATAGAACCTGAAGAACGGGGCTTGGGGGCAGACATAGCGGGAGGCTTGTTGTACTGACGGGACCGAGTCTGAAGGTTGAGGTCAGCAGTAATGGGTTGGTTAGAGTTCATTATGAGAATATGGTAATCATAGGTACCATATGGAGGAGGTTGAGCGGCCACCTGACCTTCAAGGGGTTGGTTAGCAACGAATCCTTGATGGCGGAAAGGATTGGTAAAAAAAATGGGCTGGATAGGTGAAACATTGGGAGGAACCGAAGGGGAGACTTTTTGTCCTGGAGATGCTACTTGAGTCTCCCACATCTAAAAAATCTGAGGTAAAATAGGACAATTGTGGGTGTAGTTACCATAGACACCGCAAAAAGAATAAGGCTTATTCGTGTGAACAAGCTTGTCCTGCTTGGGCTGAGTGCCCTGTTGCTGGTTAGTAGTGTTAGGTGAATTCCCTTGAGGATTAGGTCTTGGATTAATTGGGGAAGATTGATTTTGGGTGCATTTACTTTTATTTTTGGAATTAGGAGCATTATTAGTGCCCTGCTGTGCATACACCTGCCCCTAGGGTGGTGGTGGTCATTGTTGTGGGGGTTTAGAAGGCAAGGGAGGTGGGGGTTCTAATGCTGGAGGAGATGGAGCACAAGGCTGTGGATACAGATAATAAGGAGGTTGGGTAAAATTGTGGTAAATAGGTTTGGAAAAAGGAGGAGGCATGTCATATCTTGGATACATGCTACTGGGAGGGGAAAAAGTGCTGGAGGAGCTGGACCCTCCTTGAGGGAAACCATAACCCATGGGAGGATAAGTGTATGGATGAGAAAGGGCTCCAATGATAATGTTAGTGGCATGGGATGCCTCTGGTGCATTGGCATCACCGGGTCTAGGGAGATCAGGTAAGAAAGTATAAACATAACCATACTGTGTGTAGATCAGGTCATATTTCAACGCAATCTGGAGGGAAAATTCTTTAGTCTGAGGGAATGAGATGCGACATCTTTGCCGATAGCAGGAAAAATGGATATTAGAAACCAGTCCCTGTAGATGCATTCTTTGAAGGTAGGGGCTTGACATAGGCTCTTTCTTCTCCTCCATTCCTGGACATTGTAATATCCCCAAAATGGGACTACTAGCAAGGCATGCCTGAAAAACGCATTTTTCAGGAATGGATGCTACAAATCTTGAAATCAGCCCTTGGTTTCCTTAGATATGAGTATCTAAGAACTAAATCCAAGAGGATATTAGAAAAAAATCTCTCTAGGTGGGTTAAACAGATCTCCCACACCTAGGTAGGCTTGAAAACTGCCCAAAGAAGGGACTGCAGCAATACAAAAGAACATTGCCCAGAAAATAACACAGTTCTTGATAGCAGTAGTAGTAGGCCAATATGATAACTTAAAAATAACTGATACAATGATAAATCATATTTACAGTATAACCCAATCAATGTATAGGAGAAAGAAAGAGACTTTTATGGAGAAAAACCCTCTAAAAGGGGTGTTGCAACAATGTATTTCACTGCAAAGCCTTGACAGCGTTATTTTTATGAGTAAACAGAAGCTGTAGGTTACAACTCAGATCTAGGAAAGATATGTGTACAAAATATTAGATCTATATCAGATCTGTACACTAGACTGTCTCTATTTTACATCCCCTTTGGGGTTTTCAACAATACATGAAGCACAAAGAGTAGATCTGAGATCTACTATAGCAGATATGCAGAATGATTTAGAATTTATGAAGCATATGGATCAATGAATATATTATATCTAAAACATACATGGATTAGGTGGCTAATCCATGGATCACCATAGTGCAAGGAAGGATCCTTTACACCAGATATCTCTCCTCCAAATAGTTTCCAAACACCCTGCAACTTCTCACTTACGAAATAACATAGTACAGGGAGATAAAATGCACTGTAGGCATGATGTAGACTTTGGCCTAATGCCAAGTTGTAGATCTGAAGCTCAATATTTCTAATACACTTGCCAATGGGATAGAAGGCTTTCCCACTGAAAAGAGGCACTAGTATGATCTATATCTGAATAGATCTAGCCTCCACTTACTGATGCTCACAAGGACAACCAAACCCTCAACAGGATCTGAATTGTAGTTGGAAGAATAAGCTTGGCCAAATTCCTGACAGTGGACCAAGAAATTCAAGACTCTTCGAAGAGGCCTTTCAAGGAAAGAGGTGGGATTCCCGACTAGGAACACCCAAGTGCTAAACAACACTATTCTCAGCTAAACAACCAGAGAATGAGAAGTGTCTAAACAGTCAAATCCTTTCAATACAATATGTTCAACAACCCCTCTCATGCTACTCTCCTCTTTCATTTATAGGATGAGAGCCTTGCAAAACCCTAAACCATCTCAAAGGCTTAGCTCCTTTCACATTTGGAACCTCCAACTAGATCTGCGTTGTTCATCTTGGTACATTGCATTTGGACAACACTATAGATTTGGTCCTATTGACCCAGTCAATTGTCACAATCCCTTTTCACACATGAGGGAGTTTTATTAAGGAAACCTAGATTTAGCCTTGTTCACATGGGCATTGATTTATTTTTACTGTTTAAGGAGTTTAGTTTGTCCTCCCTTACAGTTTTATTCTTGTAACAAGAAAATGAAAAAAAAAGGAATATTCCTATTAGCTTGGGCTAATTAGGAATATTACAATCCTCCCCTCCAAAATTTTTCTTGTCCTCAAGCAACTAATAAGGTGAGTGCTGCAACTCATCTCCTCCTCCATTGGTGTCACAAACAAAGGATAAGCTTCTCTCATAAGCTAAGTGATCACCAAACCATCCATCCATGAATTGTCCCAACAATGTCCTCATGAGATGAAAACAACTCCTCCCATAAGGAAACAATGAATCAAATGAAACAACCATGGTTTTCCCAAAGCCCTCCCTGAAATATAAGACATAAAGTACAGGGAATGTAGTCATCCCATAGGGCACATGCATGCCTTCCTTCCTTCCTGCATTCATCCCCATGAAAATTAAAATTACATCATCAATATAGGGGATCAATACAATGTACAAACAAACATTAATATGGGTACATGGAGGTAGATTGTAATATCCCAAAATCGGGATAGCTCAGCAAGCCTACTAAAATAACGCACTTCTGAGAATTATGTGCATAAAATTGAGTTTGTAGCTCTTGGATCCCTTAGATCAGCTCATCTAAGATCTAAATCCAAAAGGAGAGAAAAAACAAATCAGACTAGGTGGGTTAGACAGATCTCCCACAAACTAGTCTAGCTGAAAATCACCCAAAGAGAGGGGCTGCAGCTATATGCAAAGGACTGCTTCAGAAATAACGAAGATCCATTGAAGCATAGTAGGAGGCTGATATGGAGGTTCATAAATCAGATTTATAACAGCAAATAAGATGTAAATTACAGCCCATACATTGTACAAGAGAAAGAATGATACAATACAGGAAAAATCCTCAGAAATGAGGTGCTACAACCATAAGAAAAGACTGCATAACCATGATAGCATTATTTTCAGGGGCTGAAGCAAAAGTTTATTAATATTCAGATCTAGAGCATATCTGTACATAAAAATTTAGATCTAATACAGATCTGTGTACAAGAAATGCTCATATATACATTACCCTTGGGGTTTTGTGCAAAACATGAAGCAAAGAGAGTAGATCTGAGATCTAAAGTAGCAGATCTGCATAAATATTTAGAAATTTATGAAGCATACAATAGGATAGTAGATTATATCTGAAAATAACATGGATTGGATAGCCAATCCATGGATCACCACAGTGAGAGGAAGAATCCTAACACTAGAGATCTCTCCTCCAAAATGCAGACAAAACACCCTGCAACTTCTCCTTTGCAAATAACGCAGTCTAGGGAGAGAAAATATGCTGTAGGCTCTGAGAATGAGTTGGCCTGTTGCCAAGATTTGAATCTAGAGCTCAAAAAATAGATGCACCCTTCCAGGAGGTTAAATGACACACTTAATGAGAAGAGCCATCAACAAAATCTAGATCTGAGAAAATCTAGTGTCTTCCACTTGCTGCAGCTTACAAAGGCAAGCAAACCCTCACTGGATTTGTGTTGCAGTTGGAAGTAGAAGCTTGGTCTCCAACCTGATAGATGGAACAATTCTCCTCCAAGAACTGCTCAAGGAAGGAGGTGGGGTTCCTAAACAGGAAAGCCCAACAAGGGATGTCTCAGCAGACAATACCTTCAGAAAATAATAATCTTCAACAACCTCTTCATGTTGCCCTCCTCTTCCTTTTATAATATTGGAGTCTTGTAAAACCCTAAATCACTTCATTAGTTTAGCCTCTTTCACATGTAGAATCCCCTTCTAGAACTGCGCTGTCCCTCCAAGAGGTTCAATGCATCTAGACAACGCTGTAGATATAGTCATGGTTGAATTGGTCAAGTGATCAATCACTTTCACACTCAAGGTGTCTTCCTTTTGTCTAGTTAGCTTGATTTCCATTCACATTGAGTTGTCTTTATTTAGGATCCACTCTTTGAGAATTAAATGTTGTTGACTTGGTCAAACTTGACCTTGTCCACATAGTTTAGACATTGTTCACACATGTGGATGCTTGATCTGGTTATTTCATGGTCCCTTTTCACACTATGAGGGATTTTTATTCATATTTGAGCAATTCATGAGCCTCCTTTCCCATTTATTCATTCATCTAGATTTCAAAAGAAAAATTAATATTCCAATTAGCAGTGAGATACTTTAGGAATATTACAGTGTCCCCCTCCCAAATGTTGCTTGTTCTCAAGAAACTGCAAGGGTGCTGCAAAATCTCCCCTTCTTCTCTTGTGGCCTCCTCATCCAATAGTCTCCACCATTGCTCTGAATTTTCTGCAATAGTTCTGTCTTCCCATTGTCCCTCCTCAATGTGAAAGTTGTCCTTTGGTGAATAAACCCAATGGCTCTCATCATGAAGAAGTGGAAGGTATATGCGGAAACCCTCTTGCTGATCCATGGCCTCCTCAAGATAAAGTGATGAAAATCATGGAAAATTCCATTATTAATGAAAGACTCCCATCTCCATGCTATCATCCAAATGAAGTGGATTACCACCCAGCTTGGAAATCCATAGAAAAACTCCTCCCCAATACATATGAGAGGCATGTTCCCAACAAACATATGCTCACCCTACAAAGAGACAAGTGATCTATCATAGTGGCCATATAATATCTTATGCTCCTATAGAAGCATGCAGTGAAAAAAGAGTGGGGAACTCCTTCCCCCAAGGACACATCCCACCAATGTGCCTCTCCTCCAACCATGTTCCTAAGAACAAGAACATTTCCAACACATGGAATCATGATTAGAAGCATGCTATCTTCCATGTACGATAAAGGAGAAGGAATATGTTCCCTCATGTGCAACCAGCGCAGTTTTACCCTAAACCGCCATAGAATAGGAGATGAAAAGTGCCTCCTCCAACACTTTCTACCCCATCCCTTCTGAATGCTTGGAAAAGGTGCATCATAGTTGGTGTAAAAGAATCACACTAGAAGAATATAGTAGCTTTCCAAGATTCTCCAAGGAATGACCTGCATCAACATAGTTCATGGCCTTGAGTGGTCCATGAAACCCATCATAATTAGTGTCCCCTTTTGGAAAAATACCCTGCAAATGAGTGTTAGCAAAATATAAGCATATAGGAGATACATCATAATATTTGGGAAGACAAGTCTCTCTATATACTTGTTTTACATTAGTGGGGTAACTCATGGATGAGTTCCCTTTCACACCCAATGAGTAAGGAGATGTGAATGATGGCTCTTTCCAAGAGCTATGTTCCTCCTCATTTAGTAGGTAGTCCATGCACATTTTCATATGAGAGTGCACCTCTTCCTTGAAACCTTCCCATATGAACCCCTCTAAGATATCATGGTATTCTCTAATGAACCTAGTGGGTTTGGAAAACAAGATCTCATAGGTTGCGTCTAGTAGTCTCTCCTTGAGCTTGGAGTATTTAACCAAAAGGATAAGATTATAGAAATAAATGACTCCATAAACTACCTTAAACCTTTCATCCCTTACTTCCCCATCAAGAACCACACATGTGAAAAGGTCCTTGGAGTATTCCATCATGATTTGGGAATCCCAATAAGGATCCATGCTTCCCAAGAATGACAGCGCTGTAGAGGTTTGAAATGTAGCCCCTGTCATGTCATAACTCTCCTGTTTGACATGCTTGATGTCAAAACCACATGTTGGAGCCTCATAATCTTCCCTTTGCTGCCTCATTTGCAGTTGATCTTGCTCAAGACAAGATTGAAGCAGATGGAAATCAAATTCCCCTCGGAAAGTCCTTGTCTTCCAATACTTGCTCATTTTGGCCCATGCATGCAAGAGGGTTAGCATCCCCTTGCCATGTTCAGAAATATTCACTGTGAATGAAGATATCATGGGTTTCCCCAAAGTTATGAATTTTCCATGTATTCCCACGCCCATGCCATCATAGAATTCTGATTCCTCCTCTCTCAACGCAGATAACTGAGTGGGAGATAGCAATGCCCCTTTAAGGAAATTGCTCACCTCTCTTCTAAATTCATGAGAGATTCTCTGCACTGTGCTGGCTTCTCCCAAGGCTCCCTCCTTACCCAAGTATGAAAAAGCTACCCATAGTTGAGAGAAAACTTTAGTTTCCTTCCAATCGATATGTCCTCCTAGTGAAAAGCCTTCTTGCAAAGAGGCATCAAAGCATAGAGTAGAATGTGGATGTAGGTGGATAGAATTGCCCCTACCTTTATTGCATCGGTCCTCTCGCCTTCTAGGTTATTCTAAACTTTGAAATAGAGAAGGGTTCATGCTCTCCATCCAGTGATTCCCTTCCTCCTCTTTTCCTCCTTCTATCCTCCAGATCTCATCATTGGACAATGATGGTACATGCTGCTCATGTGTTATGCCAAGAGCTCTATGTGTGAGACCTTTTGGAACTCCTTGCAAGAGTGCGAGAGTTTCTTTCCTTGGAGCAAGTGCACCATCCTCCTCTCCATGAAGTGCTTGAGGTGCCTTTGTTGTGACTGTTGTTGGGTCATGAATACGACCACTTTTTAACACTTATTTCATCCATTTTTACTCTTCTTTATCATATCATTTATTATAATTTATTATATAAATCCATTTTATAATGATTTATGCTCTTATGGATGAATATTATTTCTTCTCCTTTACTTTTAATAAATTGATAATTATTATGCATAATTTTATCAATGATGGTTTATTAATATATTTTGTAATATCACTCACCATTTTAGCCTCCAAGATATTTTCCAGACTGCAGATTTGATTTCCAAATCATCATCAAATATTCCAACTCAGAAATTCGCTGGAATAAGAAGTGATAGTTTTGTGGTTGAGATTCTGAGCAAATGAAGAAGAATCTGGAAAATCCGGAACATGGGTTTTGTCTAGAACGGGCCCAATTAAATTTTTTAAAGAATGTTTTGCCCAAATTCGGCCTGTATTGAGAGAAACACAGGGTTCTTTGAGCACGATTTTCTCAGATTTGTTGTTGCGACCGTCCTCCAAATCTTAGCTGCAAAGCCAAATTCGCCTTGCTCTTGTTGAAAGATTGTTGGAAATATATTTTCTGGATGATCAAGTTGTTGGGAAAAATCCAATATTTTTATGGGAGATCATATTTGCTATTTAATTTCTCTTCCTTCTGATTATAAAAGGAGAGCATGTATTATGTATTGGGAGACAATAGAACAATGGATGATTATTGAATTCCCTTTGTAACATTGTAATTCCTTGAATATTGTGATAAAATAGAAACTGATGTAGAAGCTATTCATGTTTTATTAATACAAAGAGGCGTTCTCGTTCCATTTCTCAAGTTTTGCAGTAGCCCAGCGACGCTTTCACCGGCGGTTGAGGGCCCGACCCTGGTGGAGCGATCCGCTGTTTGTATTTCTATTCTTTTATTTCTGTTGTGAGATAATTGCATTTAGATTCATTATGATTATAGAATTATTTGATTGTTGTTGGATTGAATTCAGATTTGATGTATACGTTAATGAATTGCACTGCTATTCTATTTTAGCAGGGATCGTATTTAATATCTTATTCATCCTGCTATCTTTTATAAAGCGTTGCTGTTCCATTGATTTATGATTCATTCCAATGAACTGTTTCATAGTCTTGGCTGTCAATAGGATTAGAGTATTGAGATTAGTTGCCTAATTGCGTTAGAATTAGAATTGATGCTCATATTGCTGTTCCTTTCTAGATTTTGTTCCTTTTAGTTATTTTCATCAGCACGAAGATTGAGTTTTCTTTCATTTCGATTGCTTTAAGATCACCAACTGTAGAGGATACTGGTTATTGCTTCCAAGTCCCCAGATTGGTTATATTGCATCGATTTCTAAGGGAAGGAGTTATTGCTACTGTATCCTTGATCGATGTTTTGCAGATTGGTTTAATTAAGGTTTCAGAGCATTTCCATTTATGTTGTTGTAGTTAGATTTCTTTTTCAAGCATCCATTTACTTTTGCATTTGAAACGCTATACTACATCTTGCAAAGAATTACTCTTAGATTGAATTGCTGCCTCAGACTGAGTACACTCTTGAAATAAAAAGTCGCTCCTAGATTGATAATTAATGTGAGATAAATAGGTGTTAAAAAGACACCTTTTATGCCTCGACATTTTGGCGCCGTTGCCGGGGAGAGTGTATGCCATTTAGAAAGAGTGATGCATATTTAATTTTTTCTGCTTGGGAAGAATTGGGTATTAAAGACGGAAGGTAAGAACCTGTGCACCGAGCAAGAAACAAACTTGTTCACTGGCCCGCTTCACAACATAATTGAGTGAAAGCTTAAGGTATAAATGAATGCTTGCGTTTTTTTGAATTTTAGAGGTAGAAATTAAAAAAAAAATCTTGTAATTCCACTCGAGTGGTGATGTAAGCACCACCCATTTCACTAACCAATTGTCAGGAACATTGGAAGGAGGATCCTTAAAGAAACACCTGAAGAACATCTTCTATTATGGTAAGAAATGGCTCACATTGCAACTTTTGAATTCCCTATCAAAGATCTAGGAGTAGTGACACAAATGCACATAATTCCCCCATTGTCTCTACCAAATTTTCATGGTTTGACAAATGAAGATCCAGATACATTCTTATTTGAGTTAAAAATACTTTGTAGAGGATATGATTATTGTACTAACGACCAAAGATTGAAAGTGTTTCCTCTTACTCTAAAAGGAGCAGCTCTCCGATGGTTCATGAGCCTAGGTGGGAACTGCATCAAAACATGGGAGGACATGAAGAACATATTCTTGAAGAAGTACCAAGACTATTGCAAATCCAATGAAGATATTTTCGGTATGATACAAGGGGAAGATGAAATATTGGAGGACTATGTAGAGCGATTTCGATACAACCTTCAAAAATCAAAGCATAAGCATTTGGAAAAAGAGATCTTGAAAACACTCCTTCTTAAAGGAATCAAAGATAAATTTTTAGAACCCTTAAATCTGATAGGAAAAGGTGATGTTTTTTAGTTATCATATGATGATGTTTGTGATTTGTGCATAAGGTATTCAAGAGGAATTTCTAAGGCTGGTAAGAATTCTAGAGAAGTTTCTTCTTTCTTTTCCAAATTTACTACAAGAATAAGAGACATAAGCACTGAAATCAAGGTTTTATTTGAAAATTTTAAATATGATTTTATTAGCTCTCTAAATTCACAATTGAATTTTTTGCAGGTTTAGAGAAATCAAGAATTTGATGAAGTGTTTTTCCCTCATTACCAAAAGGAGCATCCCATAGATACTCATTCTTACTTATCTAATTTGGAAGTAGCATATCAAAGAGATGGGGAAGCTGCAACAATGTCAAAACCATGGAAATCATGGCCTACAGGTATGGTTCAAAACACTTCCTCTCCATTCTCTTACTTGCATAATTCGTTATGGAATACTCACATGTTAGGGCAGCCATGCCAATCTCAATATAACCACCACCAATCTTGTCTACAAGCTTGGCATGGTTCACCTTATGATTGCATGACTACTCTCCCTCATCTTGTAGCACAAACACATATTCCAGCTCTTCAACAACACCTTATTTGCCTATTAAAATCATCCAATCAACCCAATCAACTACATCATCAAAAGGCTCCATTCCCTACACAATATCCTACTCAATTCATTCCACACCCTCACCATAATAAACCAGTACAACATGCTTATAGTGTTGAACTGCAAAATTCACGCACCCTTCCCACCCATTCTATCTCACATGTACCATTGGAAAAAACTTACACTGAGACTCAGAATGTATCAAATCCAAAAATTGTAGAAGTTATAAAAGAAAATGAGGTTTCTTCTAGTTTGCACCAACAAACCATTTTAAAAGCTCAAGAACTTCATGATATGATGGCTATGGGAAATCAAGGAAGTAAAGAATATATTGAATATTGGTTTCACTCCATCATTTGTTTGCAACATCACTCCATACTTCAACAAATTTTGGCACCATCTTTTCAAGGGAAGTTGGCTTCTCATACCGTAATTTTTATTATTAACAAACATTTTTCAAATTTGGGTATGTACATAATTGAAGCCTTATTTCGGAAATGGCTCCACTAGAAATACTCTTATACGTAATCATATTCATTTTCCAATTCAGAGTAGGATAGTGGAGAAATAAATAAAAGAGGAAATAAAACAAACACATTTTTTTATTTATTTTTGTAAAAATAGTTGTTTCTTTGTTGCAACACGCTGTGAAATCAACGTTGATGATAAATATTTTAATTTATTTGTGTATGTAGATGAATTATATTGAAAATAACCATTCTAAAAACACTTATATTCATTTTTATCATCAATATGGAAAAATTGCTTGAATATCATTTTTTTGGCTTGCGGGCCTGATGAAATTCCTGAAAACAAAGTTGGGACAGTAATGTTTTGGTGGACCAAAAATGAATATTTTTAAAACATATTTCTATCCTAAGTAGCCCTTTATGTATAATTTCTAATTCAATTTGAATAACTCTATTTGGATTTGAAACGAAAAAGTTAGAACCAAAACATTGACAGGGTGTCTAGTAGGCAGCTCAACAACAGAGTTGGGACAGTCAGTTTTTGGAAGCCTAAATGAATATATTTTTAAAACATGTTCCTATGGTAGATTTATATATGAATATAGTTTACAACTAAATTTTAATAACTCAATTTCTATATTGTATGAGGAATTTATGACCCAAATACTGGCTGCCTATCATAAATCAGCACCCTTGAAACTCTGTTCTCTCGACCGTTCCTTAACGTATTTGACCCATCAATTCTTCTTGTATTCAATTTTTTTTTCTATTGGAGATCAATAAATTAATCTGATTTAATCTCAAATTTTAATAGCTTCAATCCGCTATCAAACAAAAAATTTATGCTTGAAATATCAACTGTTGTTCTGAGCTGGAAAATCGAAAATGACTATATTATGTAGGTTCTTCTAAGAAAATTTAACATATCATTACATGGAATTTTTAAAACTTGTTTCTACTAGAGATAAACCTTTTAATTAGCTCTCATTTGGCTTTGGAATCACTCAAATCGAACGAGAAACAAAGAAGGTATGATTAAAACACTGTTGGTTAGTATAGTCGACCACTGCTCTCCCGCAGATGACAAATAAAATTTGTTTTATTTTTCCGTGGATTTGTTCTACAGAGTAACTACTTGCTATTTTTTTGCATAATTCTTGGATTAAGGGAGCCCATACACCTCTCTTACTCCATGATTTAATGTTTATTGCAGGTAGACACTCGTTTTTTTGCAGGTCTTAGAAGAATAAAGAAGGTCAATTTATGGACGAGTGATTCTAGAAAGAAATTTTAGTAAAACAAGGGCATTTCATCCAGTTCATTACCTAACAGATTCATAACAAGAAGAAATAAAGAATTGGTTTCCATTTGAAGATTTATGTCACTGCTGCAAAACATTTTTCAAAAGATCATTTTTTTTCCATTAATAGATTTGATATTCTCTTAGAAATAACATCATAGCTGTTGTAACTTAATAAAGTGTTGCTTCTTTTCTGATTTCTTTTATGTTTTTGTGTTTCAGGTGTTAATCTCTTCAAATTATAATTTCCGTTCTAGTGGAAATTGAATAATAAATACCCCACCATGCAAGTTTCAATTGCAGAAGACAATTCTTCAGTAGCACCAATTTTGTAAAAAAATTACTTTTTCTTGAAACCTGTACATAAACTTTCCTTTCTATTTGATTGGATTTGCTTGACAATGGATTGCATATTAGCTTTGTTCTTTCCTCTATTTTTTTTCCTTTTTGCGTGTTTATATCTGTTTGTTTCTCCTCTTAAGGAACAACAACCGTTCCTCTTAAGAAGCAGGGCATTTATGTGTTTATTTTTGTTGTTCATTCCAAAAGGAACAACTTTTTCGATGATTAGTTTTGTTGTTATTTTAAAAAAGAACAACATTTTTTTTGCATGTTTTTGCTGTTCCTTTCAAAAGGAACAACAGTTTTGCTGTTCCCTTCAAAAGGAACAACACCGACTGTTCGTGCTGTTCTTTTTCAAAGGAACAACATTTTCGTAGATTATTCTTGCTGTTCCTGCATTTTCGCAGATTGTTTTTGCTGTTCCTTTCCAAATGAACAACACTTTTTGAGTGCATTTTTTTTGTTTTTTAAAACAACATTTCTCAATTTTTTTTTGAATTTTTCATGACTTTTTGAAAGGAAAACGTACAATTTATGGAAGGATACACAAATTAGAGCTTACTGTAATTAGAAAATCAAAAGAAATCGTCATTTTTAAGAAAGTTGTTTAGTAATGATAAGAAAAAGGAAAAAGGGACATAATCAATAACATGATTTTGTTGTCTTACTACCACTAAATTCATATGATCGATTATATTTATCATGTTGGTTCTTTCCCATATTTTATAACTTTCTTTGATTTTTACTTATGGAGTAGGAACAAGGGCATATTATTTTCTATTGAGCTGTTCAGACTTCTTC
The DNA here is from genome assembly GCA_034641835.2 of Pinus albicaulis. Lineage (NCBI taxonomy): Eukaryota > Viridiplantae > Streptophyta > Pinopsida > Pinales > Pinaceae > Pinus > Pinus albicaulis. The sequence continues at coordinate 310,396,670 of CM076569.1, forward strand.
CACCATCCCTACTCTTAAAGAGTGCTGAGCCATCCTTTATGAGTAAATAGGAAAGTGCTATATGAAAAGAAAAATATTTACATATTTCATTAATAATTTTATAATTTGACATATGAAGGATAGGGGGTCTCATCAAGAGCCGGCTTACCATGTTCATAAGGAAGCAAGTGAAGTGGCATTCCCATCATGGCCACCAAACCAGGGATATGGTCCAATGGACAATTGAAAAAATTACGAAGTCCTTGGAACAAGAGGTCTCATCACGAGCCGGCCTGCCCACTTTTCACTTCTTCCCAGTGAATGGCATTGTGATTTATCTGGTCACCAAGCCAGCACAATGGCCTCCGTTATGACAATTAACAAGCACTTCCTCAACATAAATAAAGGTCAATGGTTCCAAGGGTGAGAGAGCAACTCTGTCAAGGTTATGGACACCTGTGGGCAACAGAGCTCTGCTGATGGTATTGGAGTCACATTTATACACATCAATAGTAATATTAAACCCTTTTTCCTATATCTCTATTTAAATATCAGATGAAAGTATGAATCCTTAACCTTTGATTTTGAACCTATTATACATGAAAATCATCATAAATCGATCACATTAGTTTAAGTGGGTAATAAACGCATTTGTACTTATGTTTATCTTAAGCTGTCCCTTCTCCTTATCCTTGAATCATTACAAAATGCTTCTATATCTGTTTATGATTTATCACATGCATAGATTTCAGTAAATGCTATAATTTCATTGATTGTATCATAAGTATGTATGCCTTTCCATGCTGTACAATTGTTGTGCAATATGCTGCTTTTCTATTTTGCTGATTTGCCACAATATTGATACTGCATTTTTACAGATTTTTTTTTCTGCTTGAACTTTTTTGCATGCATCTTATTTGTTGCCATTCCAAACTGAAACTGTGGATTCAAGAAAATTGCATACAAAATTGTGATTTGTTTACAGGAGAACAACGAGTATGGGGGAAAATTATATTCGCAGCACGACCACACTATTTCAATTAACAACGAAGACTCGTGAACGCGCACAATTTTTCAGACATGATGTGCTTGCATGGCTTCCACCTTTTGCATCACTTTCAGTATCCGCTCAGCCTACATCAGCTTCAACAAAGGCCAATCCCTACATGTCATTCCACATTTTTCGGAGGTAACACTTGAGGTAAAATAGCATAATTTTCCGATTTATTATGAATTTAGGAGAATTTCATAAAAATCCATTGAGCATTATTTATCATCATTCATTCCACATCTTTACCACTTCCCAATTTTTTAGACATGTCTCATCTTTCAGTTTGGGGGAGTGTTGATCTCCTTCATTTATTTCTTTTGACCATGTCAGTAATATTCTTTATCATCCATGGATATTCTTATTCATTCTCAACACCTCCCTTATTCCATGTTGTTTTACACCAAGCATATATTTCAACAGATTGTAGCAACCACCTCTCTTTGTTTTCTAGCATCGCATGAAGACATGCTAATTATTCAGTTTGGGGGGGGGGGGATTGCTACACATGATGGATGTTTTCCACTTTCTTTCTCATTTAAGGCATACAATTTCATTTGTATATAGTGCAGAATTTTTTTTGCATATATCTTTAAAACTATGAACTGAATTCTTGTGTTTTCTGGATAACAAAGAGGTATAATTAAAATACACAAATCCAGATAATTTCATGCTAAATTAGTTCATAAAATTTTGAAAATTATGCACTATCACCTACAACCTTTCTTTTTATACCTCATGATCCGTGCATCAAAATGATCTGATTTTTGAGAAAATGGTTAATGAAGTTTGCTGTTACTTATGTCACATTTTTCTGCAATTTCATATACATATAGTTGAATGTCAACTGTAAAATTGTTATGCCTTTATCAAGATTGCTAAAATTGAATTTTAATTATTTGAGGAAAAATTCATTTGTTCCATCCATTTCATGAGTTGGGATGAACAATTTTATTTGCTTGGTTAACACATAGGTTTTGTCTTTGAGTTGCATGAGAACATGCAATATATTCAGTTCTGGGTTGCATGAGGACATGCAATATATTCAGTTTGGGGGTATGTTGGGCCATGAATACGACCACTTTTTAACACTTAATTCATCCATTTTTACTCTTCTTTATCATATCATTTATTATAATTTATTATATAAATCCATTTTATAATGATTTATGCTCTTATGGATGAATATTATTTCTTCTCCTTTATTTTTAATAAATTGATGATTATTATGCATAATTTTATCAATTATGGTTTATTAATATATTTTGTAATATCATTCACCATTTTAGCCTCCAAGATATTTGCCAGACTGCAGATTTGATTTCCAAATCATCATCAAATATTCCAACTCAGAAATTCACTAGAATAAGAAGTGACAGTTTTGCGGTTGAGATTATGAGCAAATGAAGAAGAATCTAGAAAACCCGGAACATGGGTTTTGTCCAGAACGGGCCCAATTATCTTTTTAAAGAGCAGTTTGCCCAAATTAGGCCCGTATTGAGAGAACCACATGGTTATTTGAGCACGATTTTCTCAGATTTGTTGTTGCGGCTGTCCTCCAAATCTCAGCTGCAAAGCCAAATTCGCCTTGCTCTTGTTGAAAGATTGTTGGAAATATATTTTCTAGTTGATCAAGTTGTTGGGAACAATCCAATATTTTTATGGGAGATCATATTTTCTATTTAATTTCTCTTCCTTCTGATTATAAAAGGAGAGCATGTATTATGTATTGGGAGACAATAGAACAATGGATGATTATTGAATTCCCTTTGTAACATTGTAATTCCTTGACTCTTGTGATCAAAGAGCAACTGATGTAGAAGATATTCATGTTTTATTAATACAAAGAGGCATTCTCGTTCCATTTCTCAAGTTCTGCAGTAGCCCAGTGGCGCTTTCACCGGCGGTTGAGGGCCCGGCCCTGGTGGAGCGATCCGCTGTTTGTATTTCTATTCTTTTATTTCTGTTGTGAGATAATTGCATTTAGATTCATTACGATTATAGAGTTATTTGATTGTTGTTGGATTGAATTCAGATTTGATGTATATGTTAATGAATTGCACTACTATTCTATTTTAGCAGGGATCGTATTTACTATCTTATTCATCCTACTATCTTTTATAAAGCGTTGCTGTTCCATTGATTTATGATTCATTCCAATGAACTGTTTCATAGTCTTGGCTGTCAACAGGATTGGAGTATTGAGATTAGTTTCCTAATTGGATTCGAATTAGAATTGATTCTCATATTGCTGTTCCTTTCTAGATTTTGTTCCTTTCAGTTATTTTCATCAGCACGAAGATTGAGTTTTCTTTCATTTCGATTACTTTAAGATCACCAACTGTAGAGGACATTTGTTATTGCTTCCAAGTCCCCAGATTGGTTATCTTGCATCGATTTTTAAGGGAGGGAGTTATTGCTACTGTATCCCTGATCGATGTTTTGCAGATTGGTTTAATTAAGGTTTCAGAGCATTTCCATTTATGTTGTTGTAGTTAGATTTATTTTTCAAGCATCCGTTTACTTTTGCATTTGAAATGCTATACTACATCTTGCAAAGCATTACTCTTAGATTGAATTTCTGCCTCAGACTGAGTACACTCTTGAAATAAAAAGTCGCTCCTGGATTGATAATTAATGTGAGATAAATAGGCGTTAAAAAGACACCTTTTATGCCTCGACAACTGCGTTATCATCTCCTACCTTCCGTCTCTCCTCTTCAATAACTGAAATTTTCTCATCATCAACAAGAGACTTTAGATCTTGGTCACCTATTGAAGGAGGAATCTTCACGTTTTCTTCTTGAGAAGAGAGCCCTTCATCCAATGGAGATCTTGCCCTTGGAAATGAATCAAACAAACTTATGTCTTCTTCCATGGTTTTCAGAAATGGAGTTGGATTCATAGACCCTTCCAACTCATGCAAAATATTTTTTTGATATGGTTTGATAGTGTTAACAGAAGATGTTACACATGGAGCTCCATCAAAACCTTTCCACTAGCCTTTCAATAAACCTTGCATAAGTAGGTGTATTTGAATTTCTTAAGGAAAAGGACTCAAACAACCACCAAGCATATGATTTACCTTCAAAATGAAATGCTGCTACTTTGATGGCTTCGATTTCTGAAACTTGGTGTTGTTGCAAAAAGTTGTCTAGCTCCTCCACCCAAATCCTGACTGGACATTTAGGTGATCCATCAAAATTAGATAGAAAGAATCTACCCACATCATGCTGCTTCTCCTTTGTGATTTTTTCCTCCTTGATCTTGCAGAATCCTTGGAAGTTCAAGTTATCTTTTAACTCCTTAGATTGACCTTCATACTCTTACAAATACTCTCTAAGAGTCTCCTTCTCGGGTACACCTCCTTTCTTCCTCTTCATGAAGAAATAAATGAAGGAACATTAAAGATTTGGTGATATGGCTGAGTTCACATATTAATGAGATGAAGATTCAGAATTTTCCTCATGTATAGATTTTATAGATCTGATCGGAAGATCTTCCTGCTCTTGAAACTATCTAGGAGTTTCATTGCTCCTTCTCTCTTCTTCTTGTGCAACCTCCTTAGAGAGGTCCTTACTGGATCTGAAAAGTGATGAGAGTAAACTCATATTATTCATCATTCTGACCTTTCTCTTTGCTTTAATCTTCTAATAGATAGATCTCACAGGTTGAGCCAAATATCTTACTCTGATACCACTGTAATATCCCAAAATTGGGGCAGCTCAGTAAGCCTGCTAAAATAACGTACTTCTGAGAATTATGTCCATAGAATTGATTTTGAAGCTCCTGGATCCCTTAGATCAGCTCATATAAGATCTAAATCCAAAAGGAGAGCAAAAAAAAATCAGACTAGGTGGGTTAAACATATCTCCCACAAACTAGTCGAGCTAAAAATCACCCAAAGAGAGGGGCTGCAGCTATATGCAAAGGACTGCTTCAGAAATAACGCAGATCCATTGAAGCACATTAGGAGGCTAATATGGAGTTTTATAAATCATATGTATAATAGAAAATCAGATGTACATTACAACCCATACACTGTACAAGAGAAAGAATGATACAATACAGGAAAAATCTTTAGAAATGAGGTGCTACAACCATAAGAAAAGACTGCATAACCATGACAGTGTTATTTTTAGGGGATGAAGCAGAAATTTATTAATATTTAGATCTAGAGAATATCTGTACATAAAAATTTAGATCTAATACGTATCTGTGTACAAGAAATTCTCATCTATATATTCCCCTTGGGGTTTTGTGCAAAACATGAAGCACAAAGAGTAGATCTGAGATCTAAAGTAGCAGCTCTACAGAAATATTAAGAAATTTATGAAGCATACAATAGGACAGAATATCATATCTGAAACTAACATGGATTGTATGGCCAATCCATGGATCACCACAGTGAGAGGAAGAATCCTAACACTGGAGATCTCTCCTCCAAAATGCAGACAAAACACCCTGCAACTTCTCCTTTGCAAATAACACAGTCTAGGGAGAGAAAATACACTGTGGGATCTGAGAATGAGTTGGCCTGCTACCAAGATTTGAATATGGAGGTCAAACAATGGATGCACCCTTCCAGGAGGTTAAATGACACACTCACTCAGAAGAGCCATCAAAAAAATCTAAATCTAAGAAAATATAGTGTCTTCCACTTGCTGTAGCTTACAAAGGAAAGAAAACCCTCATTGGATATGCATTGTAATTGGAAGTAGAAGCTTGGTCTCCAACCTGATAGTGGACAAGATGGAACAATTCTCCTCCAAGAGTTGCTCAAGGAAGGAGATGGGGTTCCTAAATAGGAAAGCCCAACAAGGGATGTCTCAGAAGAAAATACCTTCAGAAAATAATAATCTTCAACAACCTCTTCATGCTTCCCTCCTCTTCCTTTTATAAGATTGGAGTCTTCTAAAACCTTAAACCACTTCATTAGTTTAGCCTATTTCACATGTAGAATCCCCTTCTAGAACTGCGCTGTCCCTCCAAGAGGTTCAATGCATCTAGACAACGCTGTAGATATGGTCATGGTTGACTTGGTCAAGTGATCAACCACTTTCACACTCAAAGTGTCTTTATTTTGTCTAGTTAGCTTGATTTCCATTCATATTGAGCTGTCTTTATTTAGGATCCACTCTTTGAGAATTAAATGTTGTTGACTTGGTCAAACTTGACCTTGTCCACATAGTTTGGACATTGTTCACACATGTGGATGCTTGATCTGGTTATTTCATGGTCCCTTTTCACACTATGAGGGAGTTTTATTCATATTTGAGCAATTCATGAGCCTCTTTGCCCATTTATTCATTCATTTAGATTTCAAAAGAAAAATTAATATTCCAATTAGAAGTGAGCTATTTTAGGAATATTACATGGATCATAGTCCCACATGTGGAACTAGCGCAGAGCATCCCCTGCCTGCATCAAGCCAAGATGTGGTAAGTGGTTTTCCCACCACTTACTTGCTTCCCAAGTCATATCACTATTTCAGAAAAGGTGAGATATATTTGGTGCCTTTGGGAAGCACCCATCATGAAAATAAATCTCTCTTTGCACATCAAGGGAGTGGCCAAATTTAGAATTCTTAGTGGCCCAACAGTTTCCATGACATTTACATGATGCATTGCTCCTTCTAGGAGTCATGACCTATATACAAATGGTAAAAGAACATGTACAAACAGAAAAATAAACTTGCTTTACATGAACAGGTTCTTTACCATCAAGATTACTTATACACATGGAGTTGTGCATGGACATTTATCCTCTCTCAAAAGAAGGAAGAGATGGCTGAAATGAATCTTGCATAGAGTCCCTTAGCTGCCCCAACTCCACATAGCTCATGCACTCTTGAAAGTGCTGATGTAGTTCCTCTCCCAAGCCTTCCCAATCAAAGCTCCTCATGATTAGACTGTAGATCTTCATTGACTGCATATGGCTGGAAAAGAACTCTCTGTGTGCTCCTTGTAGTATCTTCTGCTTGAGCTTGGAAGCTCTAGACAAGAATACTCTACCATGTTGATAGATGACCCCTCCTTGGACTAAGTAGCCCTCTTCTTGCAGCATGTCATCAAATATCATACATGTGTGAAGATATTTGCAATAATCTACAAGCAGTTGAGATTCCCAATATAGATCTACACTTCTCAATAATGACAGTGTTGATGATACATTCACAGGAATGTATGTCATATTGCTGATCTTCTCCTTGGCATTCCTCATGCCACAGGTGTGTGTTGGAAGGCTGATCCTTCTATTCTTCTCCTCCCACAACGCAGATCCAGATAGGAGAGTAGGTGGTGATGATAGGGGGAATAAGATCTCCCTTATCCTTGATCTTACCCAAGTCTCCCAACGCTGTAGCTTTGTCTTCAAGTTCTCCAAACCCTCCTGGATCTAATCTTGGAGCAACAACTTGTGAGGTCTTCCCCACAAAATCTTTATTAGGTGGCCTCCTAGGTGGTTTACCACTAGATAATGAGATTTTAGGGATATTTCTCATGTGCATGCTGGATGAGATCCTCATGTCCCTGCTTCCACTACGCCATTTCAACTCTGTTTTATGTGTGGAAGTCTCATGAAAGTTGGAGACCCCTCTTAGTGGTGTAAGAGTGCCCTTGATTGGAGGTATTTCCCATCTCCTGATAGTGGATCAGCCATGTGATCCCTCCTTGGTTCTGTCTCATTTTATTTTAGTAAAGACACATGCTTCTCATGTCCTGCATATGGAAGATCCTTAGGAAATCCTTGAAAAGGTGCAAGAAATCCTCTAGTGAAAGCCATTGTTTCATCTCCATCTCCAACTGAAAATAGATCTCCTCCTGCTGTCACAGCGCTGGAGGATATTCTCTGCTCTTCCTCTCCCTCCTCATCATGGTTGGAGAATGCTTCACCATCAAGATATCCTTTTTCTTGATCTCTTAGTGAGGAAGAATCCCTCATGTCTTCTCTTTGAGAGAAGAAATCTTGCTGTAGTGGGGCTTTTGCCTCTGGAAAATTGTGCAACAACTCTTCAAACCCTTCAACAATGTTTAGGACTGGAGTTGGCTCCATGGAATCTTCCAACTTATGCTGAAATCTAGATCTCTTGGGCTTGATTGGCTCTTCCCAAGAAGTCTATGAATGTTTCACATCAAATCTCTTCACTAGTCTCCTAGTGAACTTTGCATAAGAAGATATTTTTATCCCCTTTAAGGAAGAGGATTCAAATAGCCACCAAGCATAAGATTTCCCTTGAAGATGCAGCGCTGCTACTTTCAAGGCTTCTTCTTCTGTCACTGGATGCAGCTGCAAGTATGTGTCAAGCTTATTTACCCAAGACTTGGCTAAGTCTTTAGGTGATCCATCAAAAGTAGGTAGAGAGAATCTACCCAAAGTGTGCTGAAGACACCCTTTCCTCCTACTGTAGATGTTGGATCTTGCTTCTTTGAGTTAACAGAACTCTGGGAAACTGAGATTCCCTTTGAACCTCTCTGATTGAGATTCATATTCTTGGAGATAATCACCAAGAGATTCCTCTTTTGGTGTTCCTCCTCTTCCTCCTTCATTTGACAAGAAAATAGGCATGCTACAACATTGTGGAACAGATTGTGTGGGTGAATTATCACACAAATCATGTGCAAACCTTTTCAGAAGATTTGAATGTTTTTCATTCCTCACTCCCTTGATTTCATTCTTCAGCTCATGCATAGTTTGGAACAGAGTTTTATAAAAATATTTCTCAATCAATCTTCCCGATGAAGGGTTTGGACCCCTCACTTCTGTGTCTTCAGTGTAACCAAATTTCTTCATCAGTATTTTCCTCCCATGAAAAGATATTGGCTCTTCAAAAGCAAAGCACAGGATGTGCCAAGAAAGAGGCTTTGATACCACTGTAATATCCCAAAAATGGGACTACTAGCAAGGCATGCCTGAAAAATGCATTTTTCAGGAATGGCTGCTACAGCTCTTGAAATCAGCCCTTGGATTACTTAGGTATGAGTATCTAAGACCTAAATCCAAGAGGATATCAGAAAAAAATCTCTCTAGGTGGGTTAAACATATCTCCCACACCTAGGTAGGCTTGAAAACTCCCCAAAGAAGGGACTACAACAATACAAAAGAACATTGCCCAAAAAATAACGCAGTTCTTGATAGAAGTAGAAGTAGGCCAATATGATAGCTTAAAAATAACTGATACAATGATAAATCAGATTTACAGTATAGCCCAATCAATTTACAGGAGAAAGAAAGAGATTTTTATGGAGAAAAACCCTCTAAAAGAGGTGCTGCAACAATGAATTTCACTGCAAAGCCTTGACATCATTATTTTTATGAGTAAAAAATAGGTGTAGGTTACAACTAAGATATAGGACAGATATGTGTACAAAATATTAGAGCTATATCATATCTTTACACTAGACTGCCTCTGTTGTACATCCCCCTTGGGGTTTTCAACAGTACATGAAGCACAAAGAGTAGATCTGAGATCTACTGCAGCTGATCTGCAGAATGATTTAGAATTTCTCAAGCAGATGGATAAATGAATAGATAATATATGAAACATACATGGATTAGGTGGCTAATCCTTGGATCACCACAATGCAAGGAAGGCTCCTTTACACCAGAGATCTCTCCTCCAAATAGTTTCCAAACACCCTGCAACTTATCACTTGCAAAATAATGCAGTACAGGGAGATAAACTGCATTGTAGGCTTGATGTAGACTTTGTCCTGATGCCAAGTTGTAGATCTGAAGCTCAATATAGCTAATACACTCTTGCCAATGGGATAGAAGGCTTTCCCACTGAAAAGAGGCACTAGTATGATCTAGATCTAAATAGATCTACCCTCCACTTGCTGTTGCTCACAAGGAAAACCAAACCCTCAACAGGATATAAGTTGTAGTTGGAAGAAGAAGCTTGGTCAAATGCCTAATAGTGGACCAGGAAATGCAATACTCTTCTAAGAGGCCTCTCAAGGAAAGTGGTGGGATTCCCGACCAGGAACACCCAAGTGCTAAACAACACTATTCTTAGCTAAACAACCAGAGAATGAGAAGTGTCTAAATAGAAAAATCCTTTCAATACAATATGTTCAACGACCCCTCTCATGCTCCTCTCCTCTTTCATTTATAGGATGAGAGCCTTGCAAAAACCTAAACCATCTCAAAGGTTTAGCTCCTTTCACATTTGGAACCTCCAACTAGATTTGCGCTGTTCATCTTGGTACATTTCATCTGGACAATGCTATAGATTTGGTCCTGTTGACCCAGTCAATTGTCATAATCCATTTTCACACATGAGGAAGTTTTGTTAAGGCAGCCCATATTTAGCCTTGTTCACATGGGCATTGATTTATTTTACTGTTTAAGGAGTTTAGTTTGTCCTCCCTTACAATTTTATTCTTGTAACAAGAAAATGAAAACAAAAAGGAATATTCCTATTAGCTTGGGCTAATTAGGAATATTACAGACATGATCTAATAGGCGGGTCGTAGACAATTGACGGAAAGGAGTAAAAAGTTTGGTACTAGTGTCATAATGAAGGGGAAGCAAGAAGTAAGACAGAAAAGCCTAGGCAAGAGTCACAAAAGTAGTATGAGAGGAGGAGGCCTAGTCAACATACCACTTAGAAGCTTCTCCAGTAAGCGTACGTTGGAAAAATCGAAGACGGACATAGTCATTAGTGATGGAGTTAGATGAACACCACATGTGGAAAGATCTACATGGTTTGTAGGATCTTCTCCAGCAAGACCTTCGAACTTGGGGATGTCGGAAGGGAGCTTGTTTGGAATACAAGGCCAACTAAGATCATGGTGTATGGGGTCATTGATCAACTGGTTAAAATTGGGAAGACTGAGACTTGCTATATAAGGAAGCAAGGGAGCAACCGTGATAGTTCCTGTTGCGGTCCCACTAGTAGTATTCCCAGCATTAGGGCTGGGAATACCACCAGTGTTAGGTCCTGAACCATACATGGCGAAGGTGACAAGAGGAGAACCAGGGATAGAACCAGAAGGGGAACCCGATGAACCAGAAGCGGAGTCAGAATGGGGACTCGGTGGAGGACTAACTCGAATCCTACACGGGGGAGTAAGTCTTCCTAACACAAACTGAGGATGAAGGCCAATAAGTATCTAGGATAAACGCCTTGGGGGTGCAATGATGGAAGAAAAAACATGGATTAAAAAAGGAAGGGATAACAAAAAGGGTAAGGAAGTGCATGATCAAATGATTACAGTTTTGAAACAAAGGCAGAGAGGTACGGGATCAAATGATTACAATGTTATAGTCTTTGTTGGGCCATAATTGTAATATACAGATAAATTACGCTTCCCTAGATAGGTTCTATATAGAACAACAGGTGAAAGACTATACTACTATTTCTCCTAACTCAGAATAGATATACAGAGAGGATTGGAGGCCTACTTGTTCAGTTTCTTCCAAATGTCTCCTTCTGTCGCTTCTATTGCAGCTTCAAGTTCAAGCAGTTTGTGAGCTGAATTCTTCCTGCAAGAAAGAACACTGAAACATCAGAAGATGCAATAATATAGATATCGATTCAAGCTAGTTAGCTAAATCAGTAAAGCATAAAATACATTCATCAACCAAGATCTTACAATATGGAACATCTAAGTTAGCACAGATGCATGTAGGGAAAAATAAGAAGTACTCTTTATTGATGATAGAAGGAGAGGTTAAAACCTAGTGACTAATTTGAAATGACCTTCCAACAAATTTCCCAAGCCTCATCACAACATAAATTTCTCCAGCAGTAGCTTCACAAATCAAACTCAATTGAAAATCCTCCAACATTTCTCTACTCAAATTCTTCCTTTTCAAACATTTAGATCTGTGTTCAATTTATAGATGAACTATAGGTTGTTTTGCAATCAATAACTTTCCAAAAATAGGCAAGACATGTTTCCAGTCACGTAGATGTCAAATGGACACTTGGATCCAAAGATTGACAAATGTGACTCTTATAGAAGGCACTGGCCAAGTGGAGATTCTGGAACAATGAGAATTTCGCTCCCAATGTGACCAACACACCTGTGAATGTCAGGAAGTTCTTTGCAGAGCAGCCTTGCATGGGGCTACCTGCATATGCAGCGCACTTAGGCCCCTTAGAGCCTGCGTTGGTGAGCTCTCATATGCTATATAATAAGCTTCAAGCCATGGAAACCTTTGCTTTATGGAAGTCTTGCTTGATTTGTCTTGTTTCTTGTCTTAGGGCATGTAGCAAACTGAAATGATAAGGAATGATAAACCCTTGATCATTGGTCCTAGAGATGATGCCCAGTTAACCAGGTCATTGGGAATGGTGCCCAAATTGACCTATAACAATTTCCCCCTAAAGCATGAGATCCAAATAATAAGAACATTTGATTGAGATGATTTACACTGTGATGAGTCTAGAAACGAAGCAGAATGGTCACTGCATAAATCTTACAATACATTTCATTATGATATATCTTCTATTGATCGTAATTGTTGAGGGTAGGCATTCCCATGTTCAACACATAAAACAATCTAATAACATGTACATAATTCAGAACATCATCTACATTGGAATGTTGCCCAGATGCAGACACACCTACAAATATAGGCCCATGTTTGGATGAAAATCTGTATGTAAGGTCACCGTACAGATGATGTGTACAACAATCCTGAAATCGAAGCCTGGATGGATGAAACTAGATCCGGGGTCTTCTTATCTCTTTCACTTGATCATTTGGGTACAAGTCTAGCCATGCGAATATATGATTTGTTGTCGAACATTGAAAGACATCGTTTAATTACCAGCCAATGATGTGAGCTATTAACAAACGCGAGAGAACCACCATTAATGTTAATGGCCCTCAAGGTACTACATTACATTTCGTAAGGCGTGAATAGATGATTTGATGTCGAATGCCAAACAAAATATTTCAGTCAAAGGTCCAGAAGTGAGGATCTTGTCGATGCTGTAACAAGCCTCATGGTACTGGAATCTGATGCTTCTAAGTGAACTTCCTGGATATTGATTTGTTGTCGACAGGAAGACACCTTATTGCAAAACAGGAGTTTGTAATGTTCCCAAATTTTAGCTTCCAAGCTAAATGGAACATTAGAGTTAACAGCAGCTGTAGCCGGTAAATAAATGGGTAGAAAAACCCATAAGTCTCTTAAGGAAGATAAAAACACTCCAAGTGTGAAAGGAGACACCCTTTATAGCTTAATAAACACCTCCATGTGTGAACAAAAATGAAATGAAGCTGCTTTGACCAAGTCAACAACACAATTTTAGTGGAGGAGGAATCCTAGGATGGATAACGAAATTTTGGAGGGAAATGTAACTTGGGTTAGAAGTAACCTAAGTGAGTGGGGCCAAGGGCAAGAAAAATCAAATATTATATAAGGAAGAGGATGGCAGAATTAGGGATCATGTTGTAGAATTATTATTCTTGGACGCCAAGAATTGTTGCTGCTTTGCTGCTTAGAAAAGTTGCAGTGCTGTTTAGAACTAGGTGTTCCCGGGAGGGAATCCCACCTCTTTCCTTTGAGTAGCTCATTGGGAGAGTTTGTATTCATCATTCCACATCAGGTTTTCAGGCCAAGCTTCAGCCATCTTCATCAGCACAACTTTTCCAGAGATTGTGTTGTGTTGCTGGGTGCAATAGTGGAAGGGATTGGAATCCCGACTTCTGAGCTAGTTTCTCATTGGAGGAAGGTTTCCTTCACTTGAGAGATCTGTTTGGAGAGCTCCAGAGCTTATTTCAGATATGTGGTATCAAAACACACATTTCTCATACCCTCCCAGTGCTTTTTCTGCTAGGGATTGCGTTATTTTAGAGGCAGTGTTCATTGCATGGTTTGGTGGCTCCATTGCAGTGTTTCCTTGTGATTGAGAGGTCAATACTTTCATGGGAGGAAGCCCTTGAGGGTTCTACATAAGATCAGACATATTTTAGTATATTTAACTCATTTACTTCAGTGTTTCAGTGATTATTCAGTCATTTTATGAATATCACATTTTATACATAGAGTGTTTGACAAGAAACCCTTGCTGGGTTATCTTGTATTTTGGTATAGGAGATTAGATATTTGTACTTCAAAATTATTTATCAATATATGAGTAGATATATTATTCTACTATCATTTTATGTGTAAAATCTCTCTTATACTGCGCAGTCGCTTGAGCAGCTGCTCCAGCATTTTGTAGTCTTGGGGTTTTTCACTAGTTTTAGCTACACTAGTGTGGGAGGTCTGTTTAGCCCACCTAGTTTGATTTGTTTCAGCTCTGTTCTTGGATTTAAGTTTCATATTCTCTAATTTATGGGATCCAAGAGTAAATTTCACTTTTTTATTGCATTTTTTGCTGGAAATGCATTTTTGATACTTGATTTATGAGCAATCCTGAAAAAGGAATATTACAGTGGTATCAGAGCATGATTTTTGGCTCAGCCTGTGGCTTCAAGACAAAGTTATGAATCCCTAAAGGAGGAATATTTCAAGCTCTATAGAAAGAGTCTGCAGATGTCTAGGTAGCCTCTGGATCTCATCCTTTTTTCAAAGGTGACATATTCAGTAAATTCCCCTGCAGTCAATCTCTGGAATAAAATTTTGATATTCCTGAAAAGGGAACTTTATAGCTGTGAGATACAGCTATCATAAGAAGGAGAGATGGACATAATCTAGAAATCTTTAGTGTGCGCAGGAAGAAATGAAGACAAGCTTACAAAGCTTCTTCCAAAATCTATGAAGAGCTTTCAAGGAGAGCTGAAGAAAATAAGATTGGAGATGAAATCTACAGAGGAAGTTGATTCTAGAGCTGAATCTAGATTTTCACATGGTGAGTGTGAGCATGCAGCTGCACTCCATGATGCATAGCACAGTCACATGCCTAGAGCTATCCTGAGATGGATAGGAGGAGGAAGAATGTCTAAGAGAATGACTCTTAGTGATTTGTTGTGGGGGTATGAATCTCAAACTGAGAGGTTTAGAGATCATACTGATTTCCAAGAGTTTTGCAAGATCCAGATGGAGAAGAGCCAGCAGTAAGATGCAGATAGATTTCTTCTATCTACTTTTGCCGAATCACCTACATGTTCAGTTGGAGCTTGGGTGAAGGAGCTAAACTCCTATTTGCAGCTACAAAATATTTCCGAAGATGAAGCTATCAGAGTTGTAGTGCTGCATTTCAGAGGTAAGGTTCATGCATGTGGATTTTTGAATTTTGTTCCTTGAAGAATGCCAATACTTTCTCTTTTGCAAGATTCATAAAAACATTGATGGAGAGGTTTGGTGAAAAACTTCCCAAGACACATGAGCAAGGAAAAATTGAGAAAACAAAACCCTTGCATGTGATGGAGGAAAATCCATTTCAGAAAACCATGAGAGGAGATGATGTCTTGCATTACACATTTCCAGAAGCAAAACTTCCAGCTCATATTCTTGAACAAGAGGGCATGGGGATCACTTTTTCACAAAGGGATCCAATGGTTGAGATGTTGCCTACACACATTGATAGAGAAGAGGGCAACAACGCTGTCACATCTAGAGCACATCCAGTGCCTCATGCAGAGGAGGGAGGAGGACATGCTCCCACAAGAGGGATTCTTGTATATTTGCAAGTAGTTCCCTAGGATCTCATACATAAAGGTCCAAGCACAATCAATGAGCAGCATGATTGTGCAAAATTGCAGCTGGAAGGAGGAGGAAAGGAGGAAGAGCAGCATCAATTGATGAGAGGCATACACCCTTCTCTATTTCAGAGAGCCAATGCAAGGAAGAGGCAGACTAATTTGCGCTATAGAAGCAGGGGCAATATTGCCCAATCACCTATGCTGTCTACTCTTGAAATTGATGTCTCACTTCATGGAGGCATTCCACCTAGGAGGCCACCTGATCTTCAGTTGATAAGAGATGTCTTGTCTTTGGGTTCACCACTCTTGGGTTTTGGAGAGGTGAAGATTTTGGAGGAGAAATTTGGCATGGGGGATGTCAAAGTAGCAGGTAGCAACATGAGTGGAACTTCACATGCCAGATCACCAGCGCTGTCACTGAGGAGGATTGATCCTTATTGGAGATCTCAGCTTTTGGTAGAGTACTCCAAGGATCTTGGTGCATGCATGATTCTTGGTGACTCAGATAGAGATGACAGATACATGGTGGATGGTGTGGTCATCTATTCCTATGGCAGGATCTTCATGACTAGATCTTCTAGTATCAAGGAGAAGCTGCTACATGCAGCACATGGGGACTTCTATTCTATGCAATTTGATGCATATTTCCAGTTGATGGAGGAGTTCACTTGGGAGGGCATCCGACACATATATACGCATATGGAGAGATGCATAGCCCAGGTGGTGATAGAGAGGATGTCACAACTACCTTCCTACTCATTGGGAGTGAGGGAAAATTTCCAGTTGAGCCATTTAAGCTCAAGATATCAAGTACATAATGGAGGAGGTATCATTTCATATTTTGCATTTTACTTCTTCCCTCTATTTGAGAAGCATGATGTAACAATAAGAAATATTTCTTCTTGCATATTATATGATGATGTACTTGCAGCTACTTGTAGCATTGATCTTGGCTATCTTTTTGATGAGTTGTGGGGGAAGACATATGTCTCTTGGTGTGCACCAATGACACCATATTGTGACTTCATGTTTTCATCTTATGAGATGACTATGGAAGCAAACAAGTGGCTGGTAAAGCACTTGTTAATTCTTGTTTTGATGCAGGCCAAGGATGCACTGCGGTGGTTCCATGAGAGGAACCAAGATTCACTCTCTGGTTGTCATTTGGAAACTATATTTTATTGTATCATGCTTCCATGTATTGCTGATGTGTTTTTTTTCAAAGGAAGATTGTATGAGGGAGAGATGAGGAAACAAAAAAAGTTTTTGTTGCTATGGTTGCACTTGGGAGAGTATGGGAAAAATTCTTCCCATACTTTTCATGATATTTCTGAAGAGAAGAAAGCCACATTCATGGTGCAAGGAGGCTACCCTTCAGTATTGGAGGATAATGAGAGACTTCCATGTCGGAAGATGATATTCTCACATAGAAGCATTATGGTGGATGGTTTTTGGCATATGGAATGTCAAGGGGAGAAGTCATGGAGCCTTATTACAAAGGCCAATAGCGCTGTCACATAGGAGCATGTTCTTATGGATGAGATATTCCAGGGGGGGGAGGTATCCCTTCTTCTTGCAGCTTTTTATGAGTAGATTCTCATGGGAGAACTTATTGGAGGATATCACTTTCATCCCACTCACTATGTATGGTAGAGAATACATTTTTGTACTTTTTATTTACTCTATTGAGTATTTGTACTTTCTCACCATGTTTTCACAGTGCATTGCTCCTCAAAAGAGCAAGAGTATTTTTGGGTTTCATGGTCACTTTAGGGCCAATGTTTATGATGATAGTAGCCCATATATACATGACATTGGGCAAGTGTATTGCTATTTTGTATATGTACAGCTGATATACATTTATGCTTACTTCCCCATTTTGGGAGAACATACATATCCAGCTTGTAACTTTTTGCAGGAACACTTGCCATATGAAATTCTCAAGCAACAGTTGGGATAACTATGATGTATCCACCAGAGAGACCATATGTATCATCCAAAATTGCACATAACATTCAGAAATTTTCTGATTTGGATGCCATGTGGTGATGATGTGCCATTCATCTTGAATGGAATGGTTTGGGTTGGCATGACTCATGATTTTGGAGGAAGAGTCTTTGGAGACTCAATCTTCTTCTTGCCATTGGAGGGAAATCATGTTTCAGCCCAAGATCATCATGCCCTCTACACTTATCATGATTGGAGAGGAGGATAGCATGGGATAGGCCCTCTTGCCTATCATGTACATACATTCAGCCCACCTTCATTTCAGGAGCACAAGGTGGAGGAGACTTTTCATGAGTTACCATGTTGGAGGGTGACTCACATCATTTGGATGATAGCATGGGTGAGGGAGGCACTCATTCACCATGTTTATCATCACCCCTAATTTTTGGAGGCCATGAGATAGATAACATGTTTCTATTCACACTTTACACCTTTGATTGATGCAGACACTTTGGTTTTGCACACTTGGGAGGAAGCATTGGATGACAATTTATTTGCAGATTCTCTTGATGCAGTGATGGAGGCTATTTATGGAGGCCACATGAGGAAGAGGGGAGAAATTTTTTTCTCCTTATGCATTTTCTTGAGGACAAGAAAATATTTTGGAGGGGAGGACTGTAATGTTCCAAAATTTTAGCTTTCAAGCTAAATGGAACATTAGAGTTAGCAGCAGCTGTAGCCGGTAAATAAATGGGTAGAAAAACCCATAAGTATCCTAAGGAGGATAAAAAAACTCCAAGTGTGAAAGGAGACACCCTTTATAGCTTAATAAACACCTCCATATGTGAAAAAATATGAAATGAATTTGCTTTGACCAAGTCAACAACACAGCTTTAGTGGAGGAGGAATCCTAGGATGGATAACACAATTTTGGAGGGAAATTTAACTTGGGTTAGAAGTAACCTAAGTGAGTGGGGCCAAGGGTAAATAAAATCACATATTATATAAGGAAGAGGATGGTAGCATTAGGGATCATGTTGTAGAATTATTATTCTTGGCTTCCAAGAATTGTTTCTGCTTTGCTGCTTAGCAAAGTTGCAGTGCTGTTTAGCACTAGGTGTTCACGGGTGGGAATCCCACCTATTTCCTTTGAGTAGCTCATTGGGATAGTTTTTATACATCATTACACATAAATTTTTCAGGCCAAGCTTCAGCCATATTCATCAGCACAACTTTTTCGGAGATTGTACAGTGTTGCTGGGTGCAGTAGTGGAAGGGATTGGAATCCTGGCTTCTGAGCTAGTTTCTCATTGGAGGAAGGTTTCCTTCACTTGAGAGATCTGTTTGGAGAGATAAAAATATTATTTCAGATATTTTTTATCATACCACACATTTATCATACCCTCCCAGTGCTTTTTCTTCTAGGGAGTGCGTTATTTTAGAGGCAGTGTTCATTGCATGGTTTGGTGGCTCCATTGTAGTGTTTCCTTGTGATTGAGAGGTCCATCCTTTCATGGGAGGAAGCCCTTGAGGGTTATACATCAGATCAGACATATTTCCACCTATTTAACTCATGTAATTCAGTGTTGCAGTGATTATTCAGTCATTTTCTAAATATCACATTTTATACATAGAGTGTTTGACAAGAAACCCTTGCCGGGTTATCTTGTATTTTGGTATGGGAGATTAGATCTTTGTACTTCAGAATTATTTCTCAATATATGAGTAGATCTATGATTATCCTATAATTGTATGTGTAAACCCTCTCTTATACTGCGCATTCCCTTGAGTAGCAGCTCCGGCATTTTGCAGTCCTGGGGTTTTTCACTAGTTTTAGCTACACTAGTGTGGGAGGTCTGTTTAGCCCACTTAATTTGATTTTTTTCAGCTCTGTTCTTGGATTTAAGTTTTATATTGTCTAATTTATGGGATCCAAGAGTTAATTTCACTGTTTTAATGCATTTTTTTTCTTCTGGAAATGTGTTTTTGATACTTGATTTATGAGAAATCTTGAAAAAGGAATATTACAGAGTTACTGATTTCAGAGACAAGGGTATGAATTGATATAGAAATTTTCAGGGAGGACAGTCATGAAAATTAAGGTTTACGAGTATTGCAGATGGATGAGTTTTTAATCACTGGATGACTTTTCTTGAACATATTGGCGACACTGTGATGAGTTGGCAACATTGATCCAAAATTGAAGTGAAGGTATGATGAACCATAGGTGTGAATGAACCATCAAGATGATTACCCAACCCAAACAGTCACAGACATGGAGTGAAAGAAGTGTCATCTTCAAGAGAGACTTGCTACCAAAAAGAAACTTTACTTACTTTTCCCAAATTTTCCCCGGTCATTTGTCGACCAGTACCTCTTTATTTTTTAACAAGCTTGAGGAGGATAACATTTTATTGATCTATAATTCAACCCTTCAGGTGAATAAAGTATCACTATTTAATAATTTAACGATTCTAGTGATGAATGAAACTCAATTCTTGCCATGATTGACAAGCCCATCGCTATTTTATGTTTTAATGAGCTTAACGATAGTGATAGCTCGGTCCTTTTTCATATTTAGAGAGTCTGAAAAAGAGGACAAAAGAGAACTCCAAAAGTACTTTTTCGTAAATTTGTCTCTCAGATCCTAAAAAGTGTAAAATAATATCTGAGAGAACTTCTTTGGTCATGTTTAACCAAGGTATTCCTTATTCGTAAATAATCTATCTCAGTCCGGAAAAGGGTTAAACTTATACTGAGTAGATATCAATTCATTTACTTTAACGAGCTCGAAAAGACAAGTGCTCGGAAATATTTTCACATTGTCGGAGTCTGAAAAGAGTTGAAAGAAGACTCTAGGGGTTCCTTTTTCGTTGTTATCAAAGCTCAAAAAAGATATAAAAGTGCACTTCAAATCCTTTTTCATTTTTAACAAAGATCGAAAAATAAGGAGAAAAAGTATGCTTTGTGGTCAAGTCATTCTTTGAATAAATCTGCACGACTAATTTGTTCATCAGTTGTATTTCCTGTTCAGAAAAACATCAAATGGATTAAAAATACTTGTTTCATGATAAAATCATAATAAAAATATAGTCATAGAAATAAATTTAACTTGAAAACAATTAAATGACTATAAAAAGTAGTTCCATTATTCATTTTTACCATTCCATAGTTACCATTTTCATTTTGGAGCTCTGAACCTGATTTTGCCCACGAATTTCAGCTGTGGATTGCTTGCAATTAGTAAGAATTTTTTGAATGCCCCCGCAAGAGCACATTTCGAATTCCCCCTGCAAGAGAAGATGCCCCCCAACCTTCATTTCATTCACCTAGGTAGAATATTAGTTACTAATAGCTGGATGGAATGAAGTTTCATTACAGGGAAGGATTTGTTTCATTTTTTAACAAGATTGACATAGGAAAATAACTATGCTCATGACCTGTTTCATTTTTTAACGAGGTTGAAACAGTAAAAGAACTTTCCTCAAAGTCACTTGTTTCATTTTTTAACGAGGTTGAAATAAGAAAAAAGAACTATCCTCATAACTCTGTTTCATTTTTTAATGACGTTGACACATAAAAAGAACCATTCTCATAGTTCTGTTTCATTTTTTAATGAGGTTGACACAGAGAAAGAACCATCCTCATAACTATGTTTCATTTTTTAACGAGGTTGACACAGAAAAAGAACGATCCTCATGGGAACTTGTTTCATTTATCGAGTTTGACAAAGGAAAAGAACTATCCTAAAAAAATTGTTTCATTTTTTAACAAGGTTGACACAGAAAAAGAACCATCCTCATTGTGCAGTTGGACTAGTGAGTGTGTGCTGGAAAATACGTAGTCTAACGGAGTCATCATTTAAGGATTTTGATGAATACCACAAATGATAATTTATAACATGCGTTGATGGGTCTTCTCCAGGGTTTTCATTAAATTTAGGAATGTCTGAGGGTAAAATATGTGGTATCACGTGCCACCAAAGAGAGGAACCAAATAGGATTCCAGATGATGACATGGGTGAAGTAAATGGACAAAACATCGAAGATGAAGCAACAATAGATGTTGTCGCAGCTGAAATAGATGGTTCAATCTGGGATGTTATCTTAGCCATGGTCAAATGACCTAGTGTATACCCTATATAATCTACGGGAATTCGAAGTGAAATAAGATAAACAAAAGCAATAGAAAGTGATTGAGGAAAATACTCGTACAGGTAAAGCTCCTACCAAAAATGAGTTGGAGTAGAAGGTGTCTCGTCTTGTGATATTTATTCAATTGAAATCAAACCAGGTGGAAGAAATTCTCCGTCTCGCCCAAAGTATGTTTCAGGTGGTTGACTACGCAATATGGGAGACTCAATGGCTAGAATAGATTGTGGAGTGAGCAATACAGAAACAAATTTCGGTTGTTCAACTTCAGGATCAAGATTTTCTCCACTTGTGGAATATAGCAATAGAAATATAAGGGGATGATAGACCCTATTTCATTAGTCCTGGGGATGATGTTCAGTTTGACCAATAACAGTTGCCCCCTAAATCACAATGGGATCCTGATCAACTTCTAGTTGAACAACGTTGGGTTCCGGATGTATGGTCTCACAGATTGGTTGGATCATGACCACAGGTAGCTATGAGGCCTCTGTCTCGACAGCAGTAGACAAACCAATATTTGTAGAAACAACTTGTGCCAACTCTGGTATATGGGAAGATGATGCTTCACCAAAGGTACTGATGGTACTGGTTTCGGTAGAGTGATGTCTACGCGAACGATGGGGGAAACGAGTTTTTTCTTCCACGATTACTAATTTATTTTAACCAAAAAACAAATAAACAAAAATAGGGTAATTCTAGGCGAAAGGGTTTACCAAGAAACTGTGAACTGCATAATACCTCCTTGCGAACCAAGAAGTATGGGCAGGTAATCTCCCCGAATGCTGTGTTCGGTGTATCATAATTTCAAGGCAGCCGAATCGGTTCACTATGGATGGATAGCACCTAAACATTGTCCTCCCAAATATACCCAAAGGTATGTGGAGGCCCAAGTCCGTATTAGCGTTGTCTGATGCGAAACCGCACAGTGAGAGCACCCATTTATACTTATCGTACTGTAACACTTCCCGATATACCCGAAAGTACGTGGATGAGCTACGATATACTTACGTACGTGGAGTGAGGTATCACACTCGGAATGTATCACAAACAAGTTAACGACAACTGCTATGTTACGACGTCGGAACACGTCTCTAGTCTAGACCTTCTAAATGTTATTGTTATGGTTCCAATGCGTTGTTAAGTAACTTGAGATTAATTTTATGTTGATCTTTATTAACAATTTTCCTTTTAGGTTCACCGCGATGATGGATATGAAATTCCTAAAATGCAAGCTAAGAATGAGAAACAAACTTTCACTTTCAGCTTTTTCAATGAAGAACCTAGCTACTAAGGGAAGAGAGAAAATAGTTTGTGAGCAAACAAATCAATGAACAAAAACAAAATCAATGAATCAAAAACTAAATCCTGATTTCCTAATGTTCCTTTTTGTAAAACACACACAATCCTACATGCAAATGCAGGTTTTTATTTTCAGTTTCCTTAATTTTATGAATGCAGAAAAGAAACTAGGTGCACTAGATCAATAATCATATGCTTTTTACTTTCAAGAAACGAAGAATACAAACAACAATTTCTATTTTGAAGGAAAAACAAGGATTTCAACAACAATTTCTCCTATCAAGGAAATGAAGATTTTACGACAATTTCCTATTTCGAAAGAAAATGATTCTTAATGTGACCATAAAAAAAACTTTGAAATCAACTTGTCAATGATAAAGAAAATTTTTTCTAAACAAACATTAAACAAATTTTCAGCCAAAGGAGGAAGATATGTATAGTCACTGGTCAATTGAGCATCAAACTTTTCAGAACACAGCAACAAACAAAACTGAAGCAAATTGCAAAGTCAAATTCAAGGGAATTTGGTCACTTTCAGGAGTCAACACAGTCTCCAAGGGGAGACAGTGCTTTGCAACGCAGGCTTGGAATGGAGATGGTGCTCTGCAAAGCACTGTGTCCAGTCTAAGGGTGCGTTGGGCGCAGTAGACAAGGAAAAATGCTACTGTTTAACTCACTGTATTTGAAAATTAAGCTCTGAAAAAGTCTAATATTTATGTGTAACAGCTACTAGGTGGATTTACAAAGAAAATTAGAGACTATAACACCTAGAACTAAGAGAAATTCTCCCCAGCGGGGTCGCCAGTTTGTTGGGCCAGAATTGTAATCTACGGATAAATTACGCTTCCCTGGACAGGTGCTAGTCTAGAACAACGGGTGAAAGACTACACTACTATTTATCCTAACTCAGAACATATATACAGAGAGGATTGGAGGCTTACTTGTTTAGTCACTTCCAAATGGATCCTTTTGTCGCTTCTGTTGCAGCTTCAAGTTCAAGTAGTTTGTGAGCTGAATGCTTCCTGCAAGAAAGAACACTAAAAAAATAGAAGATGCAATAACATAGATATCTATTCAAGCTATTTAGCTAAATTAGTAAAGCATAAACTACATTCATCAACCAAGATCTTACAATATGGAACATCTAAGTTAATACAGATGCATGTAGGGAAAAATAAGAAGTACTCTTTATTGATGATAGAAGGAGAGGTTACAACCTAGTGACTGATTTGAAGTGACCTTCCAGCAAAGTTCCCAAGCCTCATCACAACATAAATATCTCCAGCAGCAGCTTCACAAATAACACTCTCAATTGAAAAATCCTCCAGCACTTCTCTACTCAAATTATTCCTTTTCAAACACTTAGATCTGTGTTCAATTTATAGATGAATTGTAGGTTGTTTCACAATCAATAAATTTCCAAAAATAGGCAATACATGTTTCCAGTCATGTAGATGTCAAATGGACACTTGGATCCAAAGCTTGACACATGTGAGCTCTTCTAGAAGGCACTGGCCAAGTGGATATTCCGAAACAATGAGAATTTCGCTCCCAATGTGACCAACGCACATGTGAATGTCGGGAAGTGCTTTGCAGAGTAGCCTTGCATGGGGCTACCTGCATATGAAACGCACTTAGGCCCCTTAGAGCTTGCGTTGGTGAGCTCTCATATGCTATATAATAAGCTTCAAACCATGGAAACCTTTTCTTGATGAAAGTATTGCTTGATTTGTATTGTTTCTTGTCTTAGGGCATGTAGCAAATTGAAATGATAGGGAATGATAGACCCTTGATCATTGGTCCTGGAGATGATGCCTAGTTAAACATGTCATTGGGAATGGTGCCCAAATTGACCTATAACAGTCTTGGCCTGGTGGTGTAAACCAGACGCTCTTCACTTAGGGTGAGTGTTAATTTTAATTTTTAAACCCAAACATGTGTAGAGAAAAAAGAAAAAGTGTGTTGTATAACTTTAAATAAATCTACAAATAACAATAAAGTAAATTGAATATAATAGAAAATAAACAGCTAAATATGCATCAATCTAAACCCAAGGAGGTAGGCTTCCCAAGAAATAGTCTATGGGTGGGAAAAAATCTAGTCAAAACACACAAAAATAGCCAATGGATCTAAATTCAGGAGGGACAATGATCTAAAGGTCAGATCTATTGGAAATACGTGCAGAAAATAATAAAAAACTAGAGGGAAAAGTGTTGCAAATGA
Organism: Pinus albicaulis; assembly: GCA_034641835.2. Classification (NCBI taxonomy): domain Eukaryota; kingdom Viridiplantae; phylum Streptophyta; class Pinopsida; order Pinales; family Pinaceae; genus Pinus; species Pinus albicaulis. The sequence goes on from CM076569.1 coordinate 310,421,925, forward strand.
GGTGGCGAAAGGATACAACCTGAAGGGAAACATAGGGGACCCTAGAGAAGGACCAAAAAAAACTAAAAAGAGGTGTTTTGGAAGGATGAATAACCAATCTGAAATGGATCTGAAGGTACATGATCAGATCTAAAAAATGGCTGAACACACTGAAATCTCAAACGACCCGCTTCAGATAAACTCCTCCTAGAAAGGTGGAAGCATACTGAAGCCCTAGTGGGCTTGGTTCCTACTTCGACGAATAAAACAGAGCAAGTACATGTCAAAAATGGGTGCAGACGGAGGTCAGAAAACCCTAAACAGTAGCCCAGACAAACCCAGAAAAATCACAGAAAAATTCCCGCAAAATGTGCAGGTCGCAGTTTGTGACCTTTTTTCAGCAGAGGTCGTAGGTTTTAGGCATTTTTCTGTGTCCTGAAGGTTGAGGTCACAGGTTTTGGCCCAAAAGTGTGATCTGCACTTCCGGTACTCTCGAGAGCAAGTTTAAGAAAAAAGTGTCGTCTCAACTGCAGATGATACCTGTCACCTGCGCAATAGGCCCAGAAACACATGGAAGTTAGAATTTTACTGTTTTAGGGTTTTAAAGGTTAAAAAAACATCAAGAAAATAAAAACAAGAATCTGAAGAAAAACCCTAGGGTTTGAACCATTTGGTCATGCAGGGATCTGAAAAATGACAGTGGTCGTAATTATAAACCCTTGTGGAGTCACCAGTTGTTAGTGTGAATTCTAATCATAAGCGCATGAAAAAAGCTCACTTTAGCTGTGCATAACAAACAACCCTAACGTCAAATATGGTTGCCAATTTCTTTAGATCTGCAGTTAGTTGACGAAGATAAATTCTACAAAATCAAGATCTATGCAGTTAAAGACATTAAGCAGTAAATAAAAGAAAGAGTTGCTCCATGCATCCAATAGACAAGAAAAGAATATTTTTAAAGAATTTTTGTATTTATGACACTTGAGAAGGGAACATAGAAAGATGTTACTAGTCCTCCTCAATGGGATGGGTTCTTGTATGTCCTCAGCACTTCAGATCTAAGATCCTTGTCTCTTGATGGTGTATAAAACCTAGACAAAAATGGAACTCAAAGGGAGCTCACAAGAAAAAAGATTGAAAAATATGACAATGATGGAGGATCAAAGTCCGACCAAAAGTATAGATCCATAGTGATCTTTAGGCAACAAAAGGTAGTGAGTTAATGGAAAAACCCATCTATTTATAACAAAATATTGAGTTATTCTAGATATTGGTGCATAATTAAAATATTATTAACCAAATCTAGATCCAACTTTTATGGAATATTTTATTATATTTGTTGGAGGGAAAAATAATTTGAATTTGGTCAAATCCCTTTATTTTTAAATAATAAATAAATAAATATTTTATTTATTATTTTAAGAATGTGGTTGAGTAATAATTAAATAAATCTCAATTATTTATAAATGATTTAGTCAAATTTAACAAGGAATATTATTTAAATAATGTTTTAAATAATTATTCCTAGAAAATAATAAGATAAATAATGATTTATCTAGTTAATTTTTCTGTTTGGGTTAAATATGACCAGGAATATATTAAGCTATTGTTTAACTAGTTATCCCTTGAGTAAAATCAAACAAATAAGGATTTATTCAATTATTCCTCACGAGGTTTCCTGTTTAGACCATAAACAACTAAATAAATTAAGGATTACTAAGTTATTTTTCATAGTGAAAGAAATTCTACTAGGGTAGAATTGGTCTTACATGGCGTACTTTAGTCCATCTAATAGTAATAGGTTAGATGACCAAAAAATGGTGTAACAATGACAGTAGAGGAAACTGAATAAAATTGAAAATAAACAGCTAAAGATGCATCAATTTAAACCCAAGGAGGAGGGCTTACCAACAACTAGTCTATGGGTGGGTGAAATCTAGTCAAAACAAAAAAAATGGCTAATGGATCTAAATTCGAGAGGGACAGGGATCTAAAGGTTAGATATACTGGAAAAAGGTGCTGAAAACATAAAAAAACTAGAGGGAAAAAATGCTTCAAAAAAGGTGGCGAAAGGCTACAACCTGAAGGGAAACAGAGGGGACCCTAAAGGAGCACAAAAAAAAACTGAAAAGAGGTTTTTTGGATGGATGAATAACAAATATGAAATGGATCTAAAAGTACAGGTTCAGATCTGAAAAATGGCTGAACACACTGAAATCTCAGAAGACCTTCTTCAATTAAACTCCTCCTAAAAATGTGGAAGCGTACTGGAGCCCTAAGGGGCTTGGTTCCTACTTCGATGAGTAAAACTAAGCAAGTGTAGGTCCAAGACGGGTGGAGAGGGAGGTCATACAAAATTTAATAGTAGCCTAGACAAACCCCAAAAATATCACAGAAAAATTCCCGCAAAATTATAGGTCACAGATTCTGACTCGTTTTCAGCTAAGGTCACGGGTTTGAGGCTGTTTTCTGTGTCCTAAAGGTTGAGGTCACAGGTTTTGGCCCAAAAAGTGTGACTTGCACTTCTGACTGTATTGGGAGAAGGTTTCAGAAAAAAGTGTTGTCTCAGTTGCGGCTGATACCTATCACCTGTGCAATAGGCCCAGAAACACACGAAAGTGAGAATTTTTACTGTTTTAGGGTTTTAAAGGTTAAAAACAACATCAATAAATGAAAAATAACAACTTAAGAAAAAACCTAGGGGTTGAAGCAATTGGTCATGCATGGATATGAAAAACGACAACGGTCGTAATTATAAACCCTTGTGGAGTCGCCAGTTGTTAGTGTGAATTATAATCATAAATATACATGAAAAGAGCTGTGCATAAAAAACAACCCTAACATCAAATATGGCTGTTAATTTCCTTAGATCTGCAGTTAATGATCAGAACAAATTCTACAAAAATCTAGATCTATGCAGTTAAAGACATTAAATAGCAAATAAAAGCAAGATTTTCTTCATGCATCCAATGAACAAGACAATAATGTTCTTAAAGAATTTTTGTATTTATGACACCTAGGAAGGGAACATAGAAAGATGTTACCAATCCCCCTCAATGGGATTGGTTCTTGTATGTCCTCAGTGCTTCATATCTAAGATCTCTCGCTCTTGATGGCGTAGAAAACCTAGACAAAAATGGAACTCAAGGGGAGCTCACAAGCCAAAAGGTAGAGAAATATGACAATGATGGAGGATCAAAGTCAGACCAAAAGTATAGATCCAAAGCGATCTTTAGGCAACAAAAGGTAGTGAATGAATGGAAAAACCCTTTTATATATAACAAAAAATTGAGCTAGTCTAGATATTGGTGCATAATTAAAATATTATTAACCAAATCTAGATCCAACTTTTATGGAATATTTAACTATTTTTGTTGGAGGGAAAAGGAATTTGAATTTGGTCAAATCCCTTTATTTGTAAATAATAAATAAATAAATGATTTATTTATTATTTTAAGAGTATGGTTGAGTAATAATTAAATAAATAATGATTTATTCAATTATTTATAAATGATTTAGTTAATTTTAACAAGGAATATTATTTAAATAATGTTTTGAATAATTATTCCTAGAAAATAATAAGATAAATAATGATTTATCTAATTAATTTTCTTGTTTTGGGTTAAATATGACTAGGGATATTAATTAAACTGTGATTTAATTAATTATCCCTTGAGAAAAATCAAACAAATAAGGATTTATTCAATTAGTCCTCATGGGGTTCCCTGTTTAGAACATAAACAACTTAATAAATTATGGATTACTAAGTTATTTTTCATAGTGAAAGCAATTTTACTAGGGTAAAATTGGTCTGACATGGTGTACTTTGGTCCATCTAATAATAATAGGTTAGATGACCAAAAATTGGTGTAACAACGAGGCAACTGAAGTATTGCCTGAACCTTGAAGGGATCTACCCGAATCCCTTACGTAGGCACAATGAATCCCAACAATCGACCGGATGTGACAGCAAAAAAACACTTATTAGGATTCCACTGAATTTTATAATAACGACACTGTTCAAAAGCTTGATAAAGGTGTGAAGGATGATCAATTATCTTGCGAGAATGAGCAGCTAAATCATCCAAATATGCCTTGATAATATGTTTGATGTCGTGGAAGGCATAGGACATAGCCCACTGAATGGTAGCTCCAACATTTTTAAGGCTGAAAGGAAACTTTTTGTAAGCAAAGGTACCCTAGGGGAAAATAAAAGTAGTCTTATGCTGATCTTTAGGGCAAATAGTGATCTGATTATATCTCGAGAAACCGTCCATGAAGGAGAAAATTTCATTCCCCACACACTCATCAATAATATGATCTATAAATGGTGTGGGGTAGTTATCTTTAGGACATGCCTTATTCAAATCCCTAAAATCGATGCAAACTTGGATCGTTCCTTATTTCTTGTCCACAGGAACTGGATTCGAAACCTACTCAGTTAAAAGAATGGGGTATATGAAACCCATGTTTAGGAGCTTCTCAACCTCGACTTTGATAGTTGCAACCTTCCTAGAGTTGACTGGACGAAGCTTCTGCCGAATAGGCTTAGCATTTTCGTATGTATTGATCTCATGTTGGACAATAGATGGATCTATACCAAGAATTTCCTCATAAGACCAAGAAAACACATCCCGAAATTCTTGAAAGAGATCGGTGTAAGTTTGGATCGCTTAAAGGGAACATTAAGCTCCAATGAAGACATTCACAATAATTTTGGGATCTCTGGAGATTTTCATTGGGGTAGTAGCAGAAATAAAAACCATGTTCCCTTCAGCATATACCTGTGTTGGTGCTAAAGTGTTCAAGACTGGGTGAACAGGACCAGAAGACTAAAAGCTAGACAAACTTATTTCAGCTTTTTGCAAGTCTGGTAGAAAATAGGACTGATGATGAAAATCATCCCACGGTCTCTCTACACTAGTCATTGCTTCAAGGATGGCCTCTTCAGATGGAAGAGTGGTATCAATGCAATCCTGCGAAGAAGATGAACTAATATTCAAAGTCGAAGCCACATCTCCATCCGATTTCTCTGGTGAAAGAGAAACTGGCATGGATTTTGTATAGTCAACAATAGATCGATAATAAATCTCAGCTGTAGATATAGGAAATGCCATTCCACCCACTTGGCCTTCCTCTAATGTGGAGGTAGGAGAAGGCAAGGTCCAAGGGTCCAAAAAATAATGAGTTCGAAAGAAATATCTTCGAGCAGGAATCCTTGAGGATGAAATAGCATGGATATGAACCGAAGGAGGTGGAAAATAAAAAGTTCCCATCAAAGATGTATACATTCCAACCCGAAAATTATCAACAGGTTTCTCGGTATCATTGACCAAGGGAACAATTGAGTCAGCGAATGTATTCAGATCTACAAGAGAATAGTCCATCTGATCAACAGTGACAATCCTCCCTTCGTGAGGGAAACATAAAATGCTAAATAATGAGGAAGCAATAACATCCATCTCATAAATCCAGTTTTGCCCCAACATAAGGTTGTAGTCTAGATTTTCATCTACTATCTCAACCTTGATATTGAAAGTTTTACCCCCAACACAGATGGGTAAAGCTGGAACAATACCACGTGGCCTATGATAATGACCATCAAACACAGTCAGAAGAGTAAAAGAAGGGACAACTAAAGGAGATCTAATAGCCTTCCAGCATGAGACAAACATCACACACGTGGAAGCACCCTCATCAATTACTATTCGAAAGACATTAAAATTTTGATATGTAGATTTAATATGGAAAGCCATATGATGAGGAAGTATCTTTTTGAAATTCAACATGTCAAATGTGATCATAAGAGTTTTTTTGGATCAACAACCCCAATGGCAGTGAGAAATGCACTCCTTTGTTCAGGACATGATTGGAGTACCTCTAACACAGACATGGCGCAAGGACTTTGAGCCAGATATTATACAATCGAGTAGTTTTGGGCAACCTTGGCATTAGGATTGATCATCGTATGCTTTGTAGACCCTTTCGACATTCGAGGGATAGTCTCAACTACATGCCTCTCTATATGGAGTGGCTTAACATTATTAAGATCACCTTTAGCTTTTGTAGACTCAACTTCTCCATAATCATGAGATCTGTAAGGAATATCTGTGTGAGCACTCATCATGTATATGTTTGATGTATTTTCCCCTTCCTGGTTGCCTCCAAAGGGAGCTCCATTATTCGAATTCGCGCCATCAAGCAATTGCTGCCCTTGGGGAAAAGGTTTTGTCAGTACAACCTAGGAGCTAGAAGAACCCTGCTAAGCTAACAAGCATTGAGCATCCTGAATTTTCCGGCAGAGGTGAATAATATGATCTCTAGTGCACAAATTGCATGGAAACTTAACTTTATTTTTATTATCCCTCTTACCCTCTCCAACATGATCATTGGAGTTGTTCGCATTCCCCTTCCCATCCTTATATTTCTTCTTATTATTCTGTCCCTTCTTCTTCTCATCAAATTTTTGATTTCCTTTGGGGTTAGAGGCTTGAACGACATTAATAGTCAAGGGCTGAAAAGGGGTTGATACTGAAGGCGTAGCCTGACCAAAAGGAGAAGATTGTATAGAAAACTGTTGCAATTGATTTAACAGGTTAGAAGTACCACTATCGACCGTACCGATAAGTATGTCACCATGAGGACCAGGTTTAGTTTTGGCTAAATCTAGCTTGGAGTGAGGAGCATCTGGAATTTTTTTATAAAATACCCCAGACTAAGAATAGATCAGTTCTAGCTCTTGAGCCTTAAAAATAGCCTGCTCTTCATAAAATATTGCTGAAAGGGATACATCCTTTGTTATTTATGGGAGTAGAGATTTCAGAAACCATTCAAGAAGGAACTCATTCAGAATTTAGGCTATGATTAGTGTTGTGAAGGTAAATCTCCTCTGTGGACAGAGGCGATCCCTCTAGCCCTAGGGTGGGTCTAGGAACAAGGGTGTTAGCCATCAGTAAATTTTGTTTCAGCAAATGATGGATAAAACAAGTCCGCAGTCTTCAAGAAACAAATTTTCTGCAAAAAATTTGTGACTTCTTGCAGCCTTTTTGTGTCCCTTATCTAAAGAGTCCATTTCCCTAAATATTTCCACTTCAAAATCTTTAATACCCTGCTATTCCTGAAAAAAGAATTTATTTTTAGGCTTTTTTTCCCATCATTTTTCTAAACCTATTTTCACTCATTTTTTCCCTCATTCATCCTCCATTTTCCTCTAAAATCTCCCTTTTGTCCTTCTCATTTTACCCTCTCGTTCCTCAAAAAACCTTCAAAATCCCTTTTTAAACTCATAAAAATTTCTTTTTTTTTTTAATGGTTTAAAAACCCTTTTTCTACCTATCAAAACACTAAAAAACACCTAAAAAGGCTTCGTTTTAAGCCTTTTTTCTCATATGAAACTTTGGGTTTTTTTAGCCCCTTCCAGCTTAGCATCAACTCATTTTCTGTCATGAGACCGAGCCCTGCAACCGGGTGCTTAAACTCTTTCGCCCTTAGCTCCTTTCCCTCTGCCCTCGGTCACCTTATCCCTCCACAGGACCATGCCCCTACCTAATCCCTAGCCCCTTCCCTTTTGTCTTTACTTACCCTCCAAACGACAGATCTCCACAGTCGATCCAAGAGATCTAACGATGGTAGTTCACCTCACCATCCTTTCTTTCCTTCCCCTTCTTTCTCCTTCCCCCCACCTTATCACTCCATCATGCGATCTCCGCCGTCAATTTATCAAAATCTGATGGCCCTCGCCCATGCCATCACCCAAATTCCCTCTGGGCCTACCATCCACTACATAAGCCGCTCATCCAATCCTACGCTGACACTTGTCCCCACTACAGCGCCCGCCATGCAACTTTATATCGCGCCCCGGTCTGCATTGTCAGATCTATTCCTCCTCATCTGATGGTTGACATTGCATATCGTGCGATTTTGCTGTCCGGATTTTAACAAACAAAAATCATGCGATACCGGCAGTATTGCAAAGGGCCACACGGCGCGATACAATTGGATCGTGTTTGATTCGTCAAAAACCACTTACCACTTGAATTGAACGCGAAAACCATTCGCGGTATTTCCAAACCTGCTTTGCCCGAATTCATGCCAAATACCATTTTAAACTGGATTTTCGCCTATTGTCTTCATGAAACATCTTCTGCCTGCATATTCCCCCCTCTGCACCACTCCTCTGCTCTGTCAGCCTCCTAAGAAATCAAACCCATCCATCGCAGGTTTTTATAACATTTTTGTTGTTTGTTGCAGGTTTTTATCATGGATTTTGAAGCAAAAACCCCTTGTCCACAGTGATAAAGGAAAAGACAGTAAAAAGGCTAAATATTAAAAGATTGAAGAAGTTCTGGCGCGAAATATCGAAGGAGGAAAGGTTCAAATCCTATGGTTTTAAGGTTAAAACAGGTTTAAAAGATAAGCAGTTCAGGCAGATCAAATAAAGAAAAAGCCAGCGAAAAGTCAAAGTTAAAAGGGTTAATGCACAAGTTTGAAAAATCAAAAGCTTAATCCTACTATTTTCATGTTAAAGCATAGTTAAAAGGCAGATGACAAAGCCAAATCAGTGAACACAGTCAAAATATAAGGTTTCAATATTCCGAAGTGATTTTAAAGGCCATGAAGCAAGAATTAGGGTCTAAACAGTGTTTAAAGCCACCAGGATAGATAAATCAACGAAGAAGGCCTCAAAATGCCACCTATAGTTTTTATTTCCCTCAAAAAACTAAAAATTAATTGCACAGTCAGAGATATTTCTAAAGACAGCTCAGAATTTATTTCCAGCCTACCAAGGGCCCCCAAAGTCAACAAAAATGACTGAAGTTGATGAAATTTAATGTAATAATCAATTGCCAGAGTTAAAACATCAGATAACTTCTCCATTTGGCCCTTCAAAGGCCGAGAAGCACTTACTCTGCATTAATTGAATAAATAAACCCTTCTTTCACTCCACCTTCTCATTCTTCTATAAATACTTCTGTAGAAGACAGTATAGAGGTTGGTCTTTGAATACTCTTTAATTGTAAATAGATTTTGAGGCTGCTGAAGATCTGTATTGTAATAGAAGAAAGATAGGCTGAGATGAGAAGTTTGAAGCTGTAAAGACTCACTGGACTTGAATATTGTAACTGGTTTGAACATCAAATACACAATATGATTAATGGGATCCTGGTTTATGTCAATGGTGATGTTTTTCTTACTGTAATTGTTATTTTTCTCATGTTTTCCATGTTGTACACCTTCTCTGATAAAGAACAACAAATATAGATTAGGATTTACTGTTAAGTACCATAAATCTCACTGAATAATCTTTATCTTTATGTTTTCTACTGAATTGTGTATTTAAGGATAAATCAATAGAGTGTAATCAGTCAAAGAATGTTGGTAAGCCCATGTTTTGCTGAGTGTAGCTTGAAATATTGTCTTTAAAAGTTCTTGAAGAGTTTGCTAAGTAAAGTTGAATTAGGGAAGTCTATGGTTAGCCCTGTCCTCTGATTTCTTCTCCAAAAGTTACTCTGAAAAGTTCCATTAAGAGTATGTTGAAAGCAGGCTAGTTTAAAAGTACTTACCTGATCTTAGAATAATTTTTATGTTCATCATAAATTTTTTCCTTTGAGAATATGTGGAAAGTAGGCTAAGTTAAAAGTCTTTACTTGATCTTAATCTATTCTTTGTTTTTAATGTTTTCTCTTGAAAGTATATCAAAAGCAGGCTAGTTTAAAAGTACTTACTTGATCTTAGGTTACTTTGTGTATTTCTATTAAGTGCATGCCAAAAGCAGGCTAGTTTAGAAGTACTTACCTAATATTAGGTTGTCCTTTGTTTTTCTTGTGTGTTTGCTTCTCTCACAACACTTTTTATGTTTCCATATCATCAAATCAATCTAAAGAATCCTTTGAAATAGATGACTTGCCCCATGGACCACTTTTGAAAATTGTTGTGCAATTAAATCCCTTATGAATCCATAGCCCAATGGATTGAAGCTGTTTCTTGCTCATTTTATTAGCCAAACCATTTTCATATAGAGAGATCCCTCTCTAAATCTAGGATGGCTATATCCTCAGATTACAAAGTGGTTTTGATGTAGGCTCTGCAGCGTTTGTACTTGCCAATATTGCAAACTACAGAGACCTAACAAAGTGGCGACCATACTGGGGACTTCTGAGTAAAATCCTTAAAACAAAATACTCAACATTCACTTTAGTAAAATCAGCTTTATTCAAGCACTACCAAGAAAATTGGTGATTATGATAGGACTTGTATGAATCAGTGGCAATATAAGTACTTCTTAGGATTCTAACAGACCCTTATCAAACCTTGGAGAAATCAGCTAAGTAAGCCACATAGTAAACTCTGTTTGTCTCATCACCGTAGCTAAGTGTTGAAACAAATATAGGACACTCTCATAACCTATAGGACTATAAAAAACTCAGAAAACCCAAAAAAATTTCAGATTGGTATTCAGACAAATTAGTGGTGGTGGACCATAAAATTTTTTTACCTTCCAAAGCTAAAAAAATTCCAGCTGGTGACTCCACATTTCTGAATTGACCTAAAGAATCCACTGGGAAACCCATTCCTATCATAACATCATACAAACTCAGTTAAGGAAACCTTGAGGATACAGTTTTCTTGTTAAAGATCAGTTAGCCTATTAAAGATTGTTATACTTGGTTGAACTTTTCTTATCATTGGGCCTGAAAACATAACATTGTGGCTTCTAGAAGAATTCATACTAGAGCTTATCCTGATCCAAATCCTCCTGAGACCGTTGATAATACAAAAAGTATACTTAGGAAATTTCCTAAGTCTAAGACTTCAACTGCTGTCAGACCAATTCATAGAGCTGATTCTGCCCCTGAAAACCTTACAACTCTACAAGATACACAAGTTGAATTACCATTCACAAGAGAACCATCTAGGACTAAGTCACTTAGTAATATTGATCAGATAGACTTTGAGCCTTCACACTCACCCCAACCTAGTGGTGAACACACTATTAGTAGAGAAACTACCCCACCTGATCTGCATTTTCTTCATAATTTCGGTTTCTCTCATCCTAGATTTTCTCAACAGTTTCTTGCTAGTACATCCATTGCTGTCATCCATACTCCCACAGTTCAAACTACTCCATTCCATCAACCCCCTCCTATCTTACATCCTCCACCTGTAAACCCCCCATTTTTTCCACAACCTCCTATCATGGCAACATGGTATGCTCCCCTAGTCCTTCCTTTGCCTTTATTCAATCTACCACAGGACTATCAGTCCAAGATTCCATTATATGATGCCAGTGGTGCTACTACTGCTTCACAACATGTGGACAAGATGAATGACTATTTTGATAGAAATGAGATAGATGATGAAACTGTCAAACTCAGATTGTTTGCTCAAAGTTTAGGGGGAGAAGAAAGAAAATGGTTCAAAATATTAACCCCTAACAATATTAATGACCTCCAAGCTCTCCATCAGTCATTCCTAAAAAAATGGGAAGTCAGAAAAAACCCTCTCCAAATACTGTCAGATTACAACAACCTCAAAAGAAATACTCAGGAAAGTGTTCAAAATTATTGCACCAGATTCAATAGTGTTTATAATGCACTACCCCCAGATTTGAAACCTCCACAAGGCTCAACTTTGGCAAAATTATCTGAAGGATTTGATCCTGAAATGGCCTATCAGCTAAGAGAAAGAGATCCCTTGACCTGGAAGACATGCAGAAGGGAGCTCTTGCTGTGGAAGTAAATCTGATAGAAAAAAGAGCTAGGATGAGGAATGCAAAGAAAGTATCATTTAGGGAGGAAACTGCACCTTCCACATCTAGATAAAAAATGGAGAGAATGATGGAGGAAATGATGAAGAAAATGAGCATACTTGAGAGAGCACAATCTAGGGAAAATTTATCAATTCCCCAAAAAAGAAATCAATCTCAAAATTAGAATCAGAACTTTAGGAGAAATCAACCTCAAAACATAAAAAGAGAGGATGATCAACAGATCAGACCTACTTTCCAAGAAAACTATGCGAATGAGGATGAAGAAACCAATGAACAAACATAGGATGACAACATAAACATGCTGGGAGTAAGCAATAAGGATTCTGATTTCCTCCATGAAAGAAAACAAGGTCTATATACACCTTATGATGACAGAAGACCACAAACTGATTATTATGAACAACACTTTGAAAATGCCATCGTAGGATCACCTAAACAATATGACCTGAGAAGTAAAAAGAACCAAGAAACTCCCAGGAACAAAACCTCTGATAAATTTGCCAAAAACAGCCCTGAAAATGTTCCCAAAAAGATAACAGAAATTCATAAAACAATGGTTGTAGATTCTGATTCAAATAAAGGGAAAAACACCCAAGCCAATGAAAAGCAGAGTGTGATCCCCAGCAGCACTAGGATCTCAGCTAATGCTCCTGAAAAAACTATTTTAACTGTTGTAAATACTAGAAATAAACAAGTTGATTTTGCTGAACAAGGAGTGACTAATAAGGTTGAATCAAATTTTTTGAAAAACCAGATTCCTTTTAGCCTAGAGAATGAAATATCCAAAATCAAAATCTCTGTCCCACTTACTGAGTTAGTCACTCAAAATGTATATAGAGGTTAGATTTTGAAGGCTTTGAACATAGAAGATGTTCATGATACTGTCAACTTAAATGATGATACCCCAAAGCTCATATTTGGACCAAAAATTGAAGGAAATTTTCAAGAAGGAACTACCCCTCCATTCTACATCAGTTTGAACATCCATGATAATATTTTACACAATGCCATGCTTGATTCAGGAGCATCACACAACCTCATTCCCAACGTAATAATGGAAAGATTAGGCTTAGAGGTAACTAGACCCTACAAAGATTTATATTCCTTTGATTCAAGTAGGGTAAGATGCCTAGGCCTAATAAATGATCTTTGTGTTAACTTAGCCCAAATACCAGCCAAGAGCTTAGTGGACATTGTAGTGGCTGATATACCCCCCAAATATGACATGCTCCTTTCAAGGTCATGGGGTGCTAAGCTACAAGGTACTATGCAGATGGATATGACTTATGCCACCATCCCTATCTTCAGTCAATCTAGAAGTCTTTATAGGGAAACACACATGAAATACATGGTGAGTAGCCAAGAAAGACCGGAAAATTCCCCTCTTTATTCCATACACACTGACCTTGACTCTTTCATCCTTTACAATGATGATATTCCTAAAGAGCAAGAGTTAGTCAATAAAAAATCAGTAAATGCAGTGGTCACTACACACCCAAACATAGCGGCAGCAAATGATGAAGAGGAAATTAAGGAGAAAACTAAAAATAAGTTTGCTGATTTAGAAATTTACAGCAAACAGATTAAGGGTTTTGATGTCCAAAACAATCATAAAAATAGGACCAATCAAGAAAATCAAAAGATGAATCTTCAAAAAATTAAAAATATTGAAGAAAAAATAAAAAAATGACATGATACAGACCCTTGTAAAGAACAGAATGATGAAAAAGACAGAAAGTACAACAATGAAATTAATGAAAAATCTGAAAACAGTCCTCTTTGGAACATGAATTTTGATGGGTCTTGCACTAAAAACAATGCAGGAGCAGGCATATGGTTACACAACATTGAAAAAAATCATGCTGAGGGGCATTCCTATAGGTTAATTTTTCACTGTACAAACAACATAGCTGAGTATGAGGCTCTCCTTTTAGGCCTGCAATTATTAAAAAAACTAGGAGCCAAAAGAATAAAAGTCCATGGGGATTCAGAGTTGATTATTAGGCAAGTAAATGGGGAGTACAGTGCTAAACATCCCAGACTTAGGGCCTATAGAGATGATGCCATGGAATTGTTAAAAGCATTTAATGAATTCCAACTTATCTTTATCCCAAGAAACCAAAAATTCATTGCCAATGGTTTAGCCTTTGCTGCTAGAACTTGTCTGACACCTTATGAAACCAAGAAATGCACCACCCAAGTCAAATTGAGACCAGCTGTCCCAGATAATAAAAGATATTGGCAAGTTTTTGATGGAGATAAACAAATAGAAGACTTCCTACAGTCCAAAAATGAATTTGAAACACTAAACTCAGATTCAGAGTATGATGAAGACTATCCTACTGAAGAAAACCCACTTACTGAAGAAGAAAGTTCTCCAGAGATTGCTGAAATAAATCTGTTAACAAATAAACCCAAATAGATAACAGAAATTAGCACAAATTTAGAATATGAAGACTTAGAAGTGCTACAATCTAAAGACCAAAGCTTGCCTAAAGGACTGGTCCCTTTAGAGGAGCTGTTTGACTTGAATGATGTGGCCAAGAAGCCAAATTTGGAACCCATAGAATCTAAAGTGGAAGAATGCAACATAGGTAGTAAGGAAAAGCCCGAAATAATCAAACTGTCTAAAACACTGCCAGCTCATATAAAACTGAAATACATTGAGCTGTTTTAAAGAATTTTCTGATGTTTTTACATGGAGCTATGAAGATCTGAAATCATATGATACAGAAATAATTCAGCATAAGATACCCCTCAGAGAAAACCAGAAACCTTTTAAACAAAAATTGCGCAGCATTAACCCTGTTCAATTACCTCTGGTAGAGAAAGAAATTAGGAAAATGTATGATGCTGGAATTATAGTCCTTGTTAGATACTTAGAGTGGGTGTCTAATATTGTATCAGTTAGAGAGAAAACAAGAGAAATAAGGCTTTGCATTGATTTTAGAAACTTAAACAAAGTCTCATTAAACGACAATTATCCCTTACCCAAAATGGATCATATTTTACAAAAGGTAGTTGGTTCCAAAAGAATTTCTTTGCTAGATGGCTTCTAAGGTTACAATCAAATTTTGGTACATCCTGATGATCAACTTAAAACAACCTTCATGTATTTTAAAATGCCCTTTGGTTTAATGAATGCTGGTGCCACATTTCAGAGAGCCATGGATATTTCATTTTCAGAAGAAATAAGTTACTTCATTGTGATTTACTTTGATGATATAACTGTTTATTCTAAAACAAATGGAGAACATCTAATACACTTGAGAAAGGTCTTTTAAAATTGTAGAAAATTTGGACTGTCCTTGAATCCAAAGAAAACTTTGTTTGGTCTCCAAGAAGGAAAAATTCTTGGGCATATCATATCATAAGAAATAATAAGGATAGACCCAAAGAGGATTGATGGCATATTGAAAATCAGCCATCCTAGAAACATCAAGGAACTTCAATCTTTCATTGAAAAGATTAATTTCTTGAGAAGGTTCATACCTAATTTAGATGAACTCCTTAGAAACATAAAAAAACATTCTTAAGAAAGAAGAAGGAGTTAAATGGACCTTAGAAGCAAAGAAATCATTCGAACTGGTAAAACAAACACTCACCAAAACACCGGTTCTCATTAGTCCTGATTTTTCAAAATATTTCTTCATTTTTTCATTTGCATTAGAACACACAGTAGCTGTTGTCCTATTACAAAAAAAACTTGAATGGACAAGAACAACCCATTGCATTTTTTAGCAAGGCATTAAGAGATGCAACTCTAAGTATAAAATAATGGAAAAACAAGCCTTTGCCTTGGTCAAAGCCTTAAAATACTTCAGAGTCTATATTTTACATTCCCACATCATAACATTTGTGCCTCATTCAGTTGTAAAAGACATATTGACCCAAGATCCAGATGGCAAAAGAGGGAAGTGGATTGTTGTAATTTTAGAGTATGAATTAGAAATCAAGCCCTCTAAACTCATAAAGGGTCAAGGACTAGCAAAAATTATGGCTGAATCCAACTTTCAAGCTCTTGATATAAACATGTTTAATGCATTAGATGAACAAGAGGAGTTTTCAACTCCAATTATTGAAGATCATTTTCTGAATTCATCTTGGTATGCTGAAATTTTGTATGTTTTTCTCAATCTTAATGTCCCTTCTGGTTTGTCTAAAACAAAGGAAAGATTTTTAAAATTGAAAGCTGTAAATTACTGCATTTTGAATAAATTTTTATATTGGAAAAATGCTAGTGGATTATTTCTTAAATGTTTGCCTGAGAATGATGCAGATAAGATCAAGCATGAGTTTCATGAAGGAGAATGTGGGGGCCATCTCTACTGGAAGTCAAATACTAAAAAAATCCTTTGAGCTGGATATTACTGGCCCACCCTATTCCTAGATGTTCATAAGATGATTATTGCCTATCACAAGTGCCAAATTTTTGAAGTTAAAAGAAATTTGCTTCCCTTACCTCTGCAACCAATCACTGTTGAAGCTCTTTTTCAGCAGTGGGGTCTAGACTTCATTGGGGAAATCCATCCTCCCTCATCTGCCCAACATAGATGGATCCTCACAGCAACAGACTATTTTAGCAAGTGGATAGAAGTCATCCCCTCTAGGAATGACACAGAATCTATTATCATTTCATTCCTTGAAAATCATATATTGTCCAGATTTGGTTGTCCTAGAAAGATCATAACTGATAATGTTGCTGCATTTGGGTCTAAAAATATGGTAGAATTCTGTCATAGATATCAGATCATATTGGGTCATTCCACAGCTTATTACCCTCAAGGTAATGGGTTGGAAGAAGCCTCAAATAAAAGCTTGGTAAATATTATCAAGAAGTTGCTGGAAGACAACAAGAAATCATGACACAATAAGCTAGTACATGCTTTATGGGCAGACAGACTAACCATTACAAAATTTATTGGAATGTCTCCTTACCAGCTAGTTTATGGAACTGATGTAATATTTCCAACCAGTTTAGGAGTGCCAGTCATGAGGCTGATCCAAGAAGTACAGTCTAAAGATGATGATGTGACAAGGAGAATAAATCAGACAATACATATACAAAAAACCAGGGAGGAAGTATACATCAGAGCACAGCAACTACAAGAAAACATCAAGAAGTTGTTTGACAAAAGAACCAAGGCAAGTGATTTCAAGATTGGTGATAAAGTTTTGAAATGGGATTCAAGAAGAGAAGATAAGGGGAAACATGGAAAATTTGACAATTTATGGCAAGGCCCTTATCTCATTCAATCTACCATTGGAAATAACACATTCTTTCTAGAATAATTGGATGGAAATGAATACTTTGGAGGTCCTGTCAATGGTAGGATCCTCAAACATTATTTCTGTTGACTGATATTTTGTAGTTTCAAAGCTTTTGTTTATTGTACATATCACTTATTTTCAATTTAGAAAAAGGAAAAAGGAAAAAACAATAGAAAAATAAAAAGAGGGCAGAAATAAAGCAAGAAATGTACAGCCCCATACCAAAAAAGAAGAAAGGAAAAATATGAAAGTGTGCAAGCTTAAATGCCACTACCATAAAGAACACTTCTAGTTAGTCATACAGCCTAATCATGACTACAATAGATTTCAATTTTCTGCTGATAGGTTAGTGAAGAAGATTTTCCAAACTGTTTAATCTTGGCTTATCAGTAGAATAGATTAGGATAGAAAACAGTGGTTCTAACAAGCTTAAATCTTGAACCTGTAAGTTTGATGAAGAACTGGTTCTAATATGCTCAAAATCTGAATGAAGAGATAAGAGAACAACTCTAAAAATATCAGAATCAGAGCTAAAGAAAGAGTGAAGGATGTTTTTTATTTTTCAGATCTTAAGCCTTCACATTTTTGTTTTTATTTTTCTGAAAATTTCGGTCTATGTGCAACTTGTTTTTTATGCCACAGTCCCACAACAAATCAGACTGCTTAATCCTGGTTTGTCTGTCTTTCAATTTATGTTTTAGAAAATAGAGAATAAAATCTGCCAGACAGTCTAATCCTAGTAGATAGTAGCTTAGGTAGAGAATTAATGAGTTCAAATGCTTAATCTGAACTCATGGAAGAAATAAGGGTAGATTTAGAATAGTTTCCTGTTTTCAACAAAAGAATAAAATATTGATGGAAAAGGTTTGCAAGTCCAAGTGCACCTTATGAAGAAAAAATGTTAGGAAAAGTAGGCTACGTAGGTAGAATGTTTGGGAGAAATTTGTTTGTTGATATGAAATATTGATCATTTTTAAAACAACATGATCAAGAAAGAAAAATTTGTCAATGGATAAAGGCATAGGTCTACATCCCAGAGATCAATTTCTGAAGTTCTTGACACCTCCAAGGAGCTGCCATCCCCAAGTGGAGCCACTATTAACCATCAGTAAATTTTGTTTCAGCAAATGATGGCTAAAACAAGTGTGCAGTCTCTAAGAAACAAATTTCCTGCAAAACAATTTGTGACTTCTTGCAGCCTTTTTGTGTCCCTTATCCAAAGAGTCCATTTCCCTGAATATTTCCACTTCAAAATCTTCAAAACCCTGTTGTTTTTGAAAAAAGAACTATTTTTTTAGGCTTTTTTTCCCATCATTTTTCTAAACCTATTTTCATTCATTTTTTCCCTCATTCATCCTCCATTTTCCTCTAAAAACCCCCTTTTTTCATTCTCATTTTACCCTCTCGTTCCTCAAAAACCTTCAAAATCCCTTTTTAAACTCATATTAAATTCTTTTTAATGGTTTAAAAACTCTTTTTCTACTTATCCGAACACTAAAAAACACCTAAAAAGGCTTCATTTTAAGCCTTTTTGATCATATTAAAATTTGGATTTTTTTTAGCCCCATCCGGCTTAGCCCCAGCTCATTTTCCGTCATGAGACCAAGCCCCAAAATCGGGCTCTTAAATCCTTTCGCCCTTAGCTCCTTTCCCTCTACCCCCGGTCACCTTATCCCTCCACAGGACCGTGCCCCTACCTAATCCCCAGCCCCTTCCATTTTGTCTTTACTTACCCTCGCAACGACAAATCTCCACCGTCGATCTGGGAGATCTAACGACAATAGTTCACCCCACCATCCTTTATTTCCTTCCCCTTATTTCTCCTTCCCCTCGCCTTATCAATCCATCATGCGATCTCCGCCGTCGATTTATCAAAATCCGATGGCCCTCGCCCATCCCGTCACCTAACTTCCCTCCGGGCCTACCATCCACTACATAAGCTGCTCATCCAATCCTACACTGACACCTGTCCCCACTACAGTGCCCGCCGTGCAACTTTCTATCGCACCCCGGTCCGCACCGTCAGATCTATTCCTCCTCATCTGACGGTTGACATCGCATATTGTGCGATTTTGCTGTCCAGAGTTTAAAAAACAAAAATCACACGATACCAGTGGTATTGCAAAGGGCCACACGGCACGATACAATTGGATCGCGTTTGATTCGTTCGAAAACCACTTACCACTTGAATTGAACGCAAAAACCATTCGAGGTATTTCCAAACCCGCTTTGCCCGAATTCGTGCCAAATACCATTTTAAACCGGATTTTCGCCTATTTTCTTCATGAAACCTCTTCCGCCTACATATTCCCTCCTCTGCAGAGCTCCTCCACTCCGTCAGCCTCCTAAGCAATCAAACCCCTCCATCGCAGGTTTTTATAATGTTTTTGTTGTTTGTTGCAGGCTTTTATCATGGTTTTTGAAGCAAAAACCCCTTTTCCATAGTGATAAAGGAAAAGATAGTAAAAAGGCTAAAGATTAAAAGATTGAAGAAGTTCCGGTGCGAAAGATCGAAGGAGGAAAGGTTCAAATCCTATGGTTTTAATGTTAAAACAGGTTTAAAAGATAAACAGTTCAGGCAGATCAAATAAAGAAAAAGCCAAGAAACAGTCATAGTTAAAAGGGTTAATGCACAAGTTTGAAAAATTAAAAGCTTAATCCTACTATTTTTAGTGTTAAAGCACAATTAAAAGGCAGATGACAAAGCCAAATCAGTGAACACAGTCAACATATAAGATTTCAATATTCCGAAGTGATTTTAAAGGCCTTGAAGCAAGAATTAGGGTATAAACAATGTTTAAAGCCACCAGGACAAATAAATCAACGAAGAAGGCCTCAGAATGCCACCTACAGTTTTTATTTCCCTCGAAAGACTACAAATTAATTGCACAGTCAGATATATTTCTAAAGACAGCTCAGAATTTATTTCCAGCCTACCAAGGGCCCCCAAAGTCAACAAAAATGACTGAAGTTGATGAAATTTAATGTAATAATAAATTGGCAGAGTTAAAACATCAGATAACTTCTCCATTTGGCCCTTCAAAGGCCAAGAAGCACTTACTCTATATTAATTGAATAAACAAACCCTTCTTTCACTCCACCTCCTCATTCTTCTATAAATACTTCTGTAGAAGACAATATAGAGGTTGGTCTTTGAATACTCTTTAATTGTAAATAGATTTTGAGGTTGTTGAAGCTCTGTATTGTAATAGAAGAAAGATAGGTTGAGATGAGAAGTTTGAAGCTGTAAAGACCCACTGGACTTGAAGATTGTAACTGGTTTGAACATCAAATACACAAGCTGATTCATGGGATCCTGATTTATGTCAATGGTGATGTTTTTCTTACTGTAATTGTCATTTTTCTCATGTTTTCCATGTTGTACACCTTCTCTGATAAAGAACAGCAAATATAGATTAGGATTTACTGTTAAGTACCCTAAATCTCACTGAATATTCTTTATGTTTATGTTTTCTGCTGAATTGTGTATTTAAGGATAAATCAATAGAGTGTAATCAGTCAAAGAATGTTGGTAAGCCCATGTTTTGCTGAGTGTAGCTTGAAATATTGTATTTAAAGGTTCTTGAAGAGTTTTCTAAGTAAAGTTGAATTAGGGAAGTCTATGGTTAGCCCTATCCTTTGATTTTTTCTCCAAAATTTACTCTGAAAATTTCCCTTAAGAGTATGTTGAAAGCAGGCTATTTTAAAAGTACTTACCTAATCTTAGACTACTTTTTATGTTCATCATAAATGTTTTCCTTTGAAAATATGCGGAAAGCAGGCTAAGTTAAAAGTATTTACTTGATCTTAAGATATTCTTTGTTTTTAATGTTTTCTCTTGAAAGTATATCAAAAGAAGGCTAGTTTAAAAGTACTTACCTGATCTTAGGTTACTTTGTGTCTTTCTATTAATTGCATACCAAATGTAGGCTAGTTTAGAAGTACTAACCTGATCTTAGGTTGTCATTTGTTTTTCTTGTGTGTTTGCTTCTCTCACAACACTTTTTATGTTTCCATATCATCAAATCAATCTAAATAATCCTTTGACATAGATGACTTGCCCCATGGACCACTTTTGAAACTTGTTGTGCAATTAAATCCTTTATGACTCCATAGCCCAATGGATTGAAGCTGTTTCTTGCTCATCTTAGCAGCCGAACCATTTTCAACCTAATCACACCTTTACCCCTACTAAGACTTCCTTTATTTTGATGAGGTTCATCCCAACCAAAACAAACAAAACCATTGTGCCTTATAACTAGCCTAATATCATGTCAATAAGCCTTAAAGATCATATCTTGGAAAACATTCATATAGAGAGATCCCTCTCTGAATCTAGGATGGCTAGATCCTCAGATTTCAAAGTGGTTTTGATGTAGGCTCTGCAGCGTTTGTACTTTCCAATCTTGCAAACTACGAAGACCTAACAAAGGGAACATGCTAATCCTTCAAACTCCTAGTTTATGAATGAAACTGATTTGGGATAGATGACCTACCTTTTTTCCAACGCTCTTTTCATAGCTTATGGTAGAGATCTCCTGATCTTCATCTTCACACGTCACATTCCTTCAAAGATAATATCTGTGTACCTTCACAAGGATTAGAGAACAACGACAACATATGAAAACACACTTACATTCATAACTATTTGATTGGTGAAGGAGAATCAAACATATTTCAAAATATTAAACACATCAAATGCAAAACGGGAACCAAAAAAACAGTCATGTATTAATAAGTAGAGAGAAGAAGTTTACAACCAAAAGAGCCTCGACGTTGCAGCCTCCTTCGACGGGTCTAGTCAAATGCGTCTCAAGAATTCGTTGGGGATTAGACTTGGCGAAGCAATGGGTCTAGACTCTCTCTCGATAATGGATTCCTCTCTGCTTTACTCTCACACTATCTATAGTAAGGACTGTTCAACTAGCTGCAACTATGTGAGAAGGATGTATTTATAGGAGAGGAAGAGGTGGTTTGGGATCCCTCATAAGGTGGAAGGGAGGCCTTATCCTTTGGGGAGTTTCTCAAATTTAGGAAACAAGAAGCCAAAGGAAGGAGTTCGACATTATTCAGTCGAACAAACCATGATGACTCCACTCACAAAGTGGTTGGGAATGGAAAATTCACTTCTATTTTAAAAAATTTTCTGAAAACAACTCGGCACAGACAGTCCACTGAGACAAAGTGCCAATGGGTGCGAGGCCCAATTTTAATTTCTCTATGGGCGCGAGGCCATAACTTCCTACCAGCACCGACCCAAAATCATATGTTTTTGAGAGCCTGCTTCAGAAATAATCAACAGAGGAAATGTTCTTCACATGCCAAGGGATGCAATGACACTTTTTGCAAGGTATGAAAATACACAAAATTCACTGAAATGGTCCTCCAATGTTTAGGATGGAAATTGCAGGGGCGGTGAAATAATACTGTGTAACAGATGCCCCCTAAAGCATGAGTTTCGAGAGAGAGGGAGGAGTGAAATGCTTTACAAGAACGTGTTCAAACCAAATACCATTGTTGGAAGACCTGCAAGTACAAGTAAAACTAATATCTCTAATACATGAATATGTGGCATGGGCGCAGCCATCGATAAAAGAGTACATATAAAAATGAGATTCGAGGTATGGACACAGCCATCTAGCAAGAAGGATCAATAAATAGACTTAGGTATGGTCGTAGCCATCCAATCAAAACAATCATGCATGTAGTCATGATAAAACAAAATATCTCGCAGCTTGGATGTTATCAGAAAAAACCCACGGTCTTGTGCTCCATCTCGACCCGAAAAAGTACAAATTCAAACATTCGAAGGAGCGAGCCAAAGTCGAACATGAGATAAAGTCACCTGATTACTAGCCAATGATGAAAGTTGTTAATAGGAACGAGAGAAACCACCAATAATGAAAATGGATCTCAAGGTACAACTAGTAATTTCCATGAAATGTGAATAGTGAGTTGGCATCTAACACCCACAAAATCACTCGATCGAAGGCCAACGATGAGGACCTGTGGTTGAATACGAATAGCTTGCCATTGAGGCATGCAAGCTCTAAGGTATCAGAAGGGAGTCTCTATAAAATCTTCCTAGATAATGAGCTAAAGTCGACAGGAAGTGACCTGGTAGAAGGAGGGCCATAATGTTTCCCAAATCATTGACACGAGACAGAGGAATAAGATGATAGTGAATCAGGACCAAAAAAGAGGATGAGAGGTTGAAAACTGCAAAAGGAAATTTCTCTGGAACATATCAATGACACGACTCTGGAATCTGGTAGTATTTGACATCAAGGGATCTGAGGTCATGATGATGTGGCAAAGAGAAGGTGAGAGGCAAAAACAGATTACCCAAACCCATGGAGGAAAAAATGGCGAAATAAGATGTACCCAACCCAACACGAATGCAGATGAGTGTCATGTTCAAGAGCAAAATTCTGCCGACACGATTGAGAACTGATTCCATTTTCCCGCACCATTGCTGGCGAGCACCCCTATTATTTTCGAAAACAAGCTTGAAGGGGATAATATATGCTTGTCATATAAGTTTATCCTTCGAAAAAATCCATCCTAATACATTTTACGAGCCCTGGGAAGGAGGAACTTGGTTACGTCATGGTGACGATCTCCGATGTCATTTAGGTTTTAACGAGTTTGAAAAAGGAGGAAATCATTGTATTTTCATGTTTAGAGAGTTTGAAAAGAATCAAAAATCAAAAATCTAGAAAGTCCCTTTTCGTAGGTAGTCTCACAGATTCGAAAAGGTACAAAAAGATGTCTGAGAGAACCTCTTAGTCGCAATAGGCTAAGGTATTCCTTTTTCATAAATAATCTATCCCAGCCTGAAAAAGGGGTAAACTTATATTGGGTAGATATCATTTCGTAGCCTTTAACGAGTTCAAAATGAGAAGAGTCTCGAAAATATTTTTAGTTTTCAAGAGTCAGAAAAGATTTGAAATATGACTATAGGGGGTGAATTTTTCGTGTTTTTACCGAATCTGAAAAAGTATAAAATACAACTCGGTACTTCATCGTCGTCACGTTGAGGACTTGTTGCTACACAAGAGATGCATGTAAAACCCATTTTTCGAGATAAAATAGCAAAATAATCAAAAAATATGCTCAAAAACCTAATTAGGGTTCTGAAAAGTTTATAGAATAACAAAAATAGTAAAAATAAATTACTTTTCATTTTTACCTCTTGTGAGCACTTTTTACCCTTTTTCATTGTTATTTTGCAGAGCTGACAGCAGACAATGTAGAAGGTCAATTCCGAATTCATCTTTTCCAGGTAAGAGCTCATATCCTTGCCTACATTTTGATATAATTTTCATTGCTTGCAACTCATTTTTTAGATCTATGGAGGGGTTTTTGTTCAAATTAGAGCGCGGCGGTCAGTGTGGGTTTCAGGCACGGACTCGCGCCAACCTACCTTGAATCTCAACAGGGGCGCGCCAACTGCGACCACAAATTTTGCGTGTAAATTCAAAAAATTAGCCCATTTTAAACATTCTAATAGCAAATAATTTGACTAATGACAACCACATTGATGTTTATGCAGGCGTGAAAGAGAAAAATGGTGATCGAATGGTAGGAAAGAGAACATAGTGAAGAAGATGAGCTAGCCTTGTGCAATGTAAGATGCATGGAAATTCTCAGGGACTGCGGGCTCAAAAAATTCATCATGGCACCATGTCTCCTAGCTCAACCGAAGCTATTACAGTACTTGATTAGTGTATGGGAAATTTATCGGGAAAGATTTATAATTCATGATCAAGAGCTAGAGATTGAGGTCTCGGATGTTTACTTCATAACTATATTTTGATGGAGGGGGGCAGTACCAATCCTGACAGGTACCCGGCCCACAATGGAAAATATGAGCATGGCCATTGATAGAGTATGTCGAGGGGTAAGGCAAGGATCCATATCCATGTGCATCATCAGTTCAGACATGTGACCACCATAGGCGCTAGAGTGGTAGTCATTGGGGACATTTTCAACCTCCTCGAGAGTCAAACATCGGTGGAGAATGGAATCAACTTCGATGCAGTAGAGAGTATCTCTGACTATGCAATAAGGTTGAGAATGATGGTGATGCGCCAATGAGAATCCTTCGTCAACACAGATCAGAAGGTGGAAGTCTGAAGATATATGATGATATCACTGTACCAAGGATTGAGGGTGCTAATAAGAAAAACTGTGTCATTCGAAATGTGTTCCTCGGAACCAGATGGAGTAGAATCAGAAGGGAGAGAGTCAATCAAATCGGTGAAAACCAATTATTTCTTTGATTTGGCGGTAGTAAACTCCAAATCGAACTCTTGGAGTATAACAATCCACTTTGAGTATTTCCCCCCTAGCAATTGACGAGTCAATTTGTAAGTCATGGGGTTGCAATCGGAGATCACAGTCACTGTGCGCAATAGAATATAGTGATGAAAACATTGAATAGCTTGAACATTAGCCAACGACAAATTCTTGACATGTGCATAACGTGTTTTGGTATCGAGAAGATTGTGACTCAGATAATAATTGACTTGCTCATCACCATCATCATCGTCTTGCACCAGAACCATGGCAATAGTGTTGAACGCGGCAGCCAAATAGAGGGAGTAATCATGATGATAATTGGGAAGACGCAACAGAGGAGCACATATAAGCAACGTCTTCAGTGCATCGAAGGATTTTTGGGCGATCGCATCCCAGAGGAACGAGATGCCTTGCTTAAGTAATCGCGTAAATCCTTTGGTCACTTCAGCATAGTTCGATATAAAATGGCGTAGGAAATTAGCTTTACCTTGTAGAGTTTGTAGCTGATGTAAGGAGGAAGGAGAGGGGATATTAACAATAGCTTCAACTTTGAGGGGATCGAGACAAATTCTGTATTTAGAGATGATAAACCATAAGATTCTATTGGAGTAAACGCAGAAGACACACTTATGCAGATTGAGCCGAATTTTATAGCATCGACAACGAATAAATATTTGACGGAGATGATCTGGGTGGTCTTTACGCTTAATCGAATGAGCTGGAAGGTCATCCAGGTAAGGCTGAACAATGCGCTTGATATCATGGAAAGAATATGACATTTCTCTTTGAAATGTAGCCCCAACATTTTTAAGACCAAAAGGGAGCTTCTTATAGGCGAAGGTACCCCAAGGACAGATAAAGGTAGTCTTGTGTTTATCGGTTGGAAGAATATTAATCTGGTTGTACCTAGAAAACCCATCCACAAGGGAAAATATCTCACTCCTATCATAGTCATCAATGATCTAATCAATAAAAGGAGTGGGATAATTATCCTTAGGTCAAGCACGGTTGATATCACGGTAATATACACAGACCAAAATAATACCCTGTTTCTTATCCATAGGAACAATATTAGAAACCCATTCTTTCAAGGGAATCAGCTAAATAAAACCAGCTCTAAGAAGTTTTTCAACTTCTCCTTTAATAGTGGCCGCCTTTCTAGGGTGCAGAGGACAAAGACGTTGATGAACAGGCTTCACACTAGGATAAGTAGGAATCTCATGCACAACTATACTTGGATCGACACTGGGCATTTCTTCATAAGACCAAGTGAAAAATTCATGAAACTCACGGAAGATACTAGTATAGACCATGATCTCATCAGGAGAATAGGTCACCCCAATGTGGATGTTATAAACAACCCCTAGTTTTACGGAGATGTCGATAAGCATCGTTTGTTTGATGTTTCCCAAGTTACCTTCTGTAAATACTTCATGTGTCAAGATGGGCGTTTGAAGCGGATGAGAAGGAACTTGAGAAGCGAACTTCTCGAGACAAGTAGACATGGCCCCAAGGCCAGGCATGAATGAGGAACGATGATGAATATCATCCCAAGAAGGATCCTCAAGAGACATAGTCTCCATGATGGCTTCATCAGTGGGAAATATCTCTTTTAAGGGATCGGGAAAACCTAAATCCCTGAGCCAAGGGGATTGAGAATAAGTGTCAAGAGACATACTCAAAGGAGCATGATCAGAGGGCGGATGAGTTGAAGCCGAAATAAGTTCATAATAATCAATCTCTATTGGGCTTAATGACATCGAGTCACCAAACGAATCAATCTGCTCAGGGGAAGGGATGATCCATGAATCAGAAGATCTTCAGATCATGTTAACCTGAGCAGTGTTGGGCGGAGGAAGAGGAAAAAGACCCATGAGGGTAGGATCTTTGAAAATACCTAGATCTATTCTCTCATAAGGAGTAGGAATACGATCTACATATGGGATGTTGCTCTCAGAAGATGAAGAAGTGAAAAAGGTCAATTGATCGACAGTGATGATCCTTCCTTCGTGCGGAAATATAATAACACGAAAGAGAGTGGACGGAACAGACAACATGGTGTGAGGCCAACTGCAGCCAAGGAGTATATTGTAATTGAGCTTGGCATCAACGATTTCAAACTCAATGTTAACTGTTTTCCCTTCTAACGTAATAGGTAAACTAGCGAGAACTCCAAGAGGGAAAGATTCCCTTCCATCAAAAGCTTCTAGAGAATTTGGAGATGAATTGAGAGCTGGAGAACCGATGGCTTTCCAGCAGGAAGATGACATGATGCATGTAGATGCACCCTCGTCCACGAATACTCGATGGATATTCTTCCCATTAATCCCAATTTGAATGATCAGTGTAAGATGGTGAGGGAGACATGGGACGAAATTTTCCAAATCGAAAGTGATAAGGCTTGAATCGGTGGGATTAATCCCTCCAATAGTAGATAACAAATCCTTCCATTGAGATGGACAACTCTGAAGTACTTCCAATGCAGACATAACAGATGGAAACTGAGCCAAATCATCAACAATACTGTAATAATGAGAAGCATGTGTGTTAGGATTGTAAGAAGACTTATGGAGTACACCTTTGGAAGGTGACCGTACAACGAGATCAGTACTGGGCCTTTCAATTTGAAGAGGGCCAGAAGCAGGTGGGGGAGGAGGACCATTAGCGATTTCCTTCTCTGCTTCCTGACGTGGTTTAGTATAATATTTCGATCGGGTAGCAATAGAGATGGATGCAGTATCGTTCATCATGAAAACCTAAGAGCCAAATGGGGCACAGGACTGAGGTTTCTCTACCAACTGAGTCTATTATGATGGAAACAGTTCTTTAAGAATAGTCGAAGTGCCTTGGGTGCCTTTGAGAAATCGAATCACCTCAGCACTGTTAGCCACCTATAAAATTTGTTATAGAAAAAAGTTGCTAAGACTTTTTTGAGCCTTCAAGGAACAAATTTTATTACTAAAAAGTGTTGGCTCTTGAAGACTCTTGGAGGCCTCCTGCCTCTGTCCCATCTTCACTACTGTGCCTATTCTACATTTAGAAATCCTGCAGGTTTCCAAGACAGATTACTGCTGCAAACACCATTTTCCCCTTTTCCACTTCTTCCAAAACTAACCTCATCTTTGCTTGTCCTTCCCCCCATGAATTCCCTCTTTTTCATGCCTTTCCCCTTCCCCATCCATCAAAACCCTTTGATAAGGTTCAAAGACTCCTTCTTTGCCTTATCGGAACCCCTTTAAACCTTTGAAAAACATTGAAAATCCATGAAAATCATATTTTTCATATATCATAAACCTAAGCCCTCTTGGGCTAAGTTTTAACCCCCTCCATGCGCCCAAAGGCCCCGCAGCCGGGCGCTTGATCATATTTTATATATACCCCGCCCCCCGATAATATTAGAACCTTATGATTTTTTCAAACTTTGGGTTTTTAATTATTTTCTAAGTTTTTCCACCGGTTCAAAATTTTAGTCAATCCCCACCGTTGATCTGATCTACAGATCGACGGCGCGGAGTCCATCACCCTGGTGGTCCCTGCCATCCACTCGTCGTTGCCAAAACTGGCGGTATCCATCACACTGCCTTCGAGAAGAGGGCGGTTTTCTTCCGATCGATAGCGATTCCACTAACCGATTGACGCGTGGCCTGGACACTGTTTACCAAACCACCGTCCATCGCACGTTAAACATCGGACGTGGACCCCGCGCGATATTGGCGCCCACCATCCGATCTGAGGCCGCCCATCGGATGGCTATCGCTCACCAAAGTTTCCCACGCGATAACCAGGCTCCGGCGCAGTGATAAAAACATCTCTGTCGTCGATATTATTTGCAGATCGACGTCCCAAAATTCATTTTCTGTTCTCTGTTTTGACTTTCCACTTGCCCTCCTGACCGTTGATCTCTGCGCGATCGACGACTCTAATTTAAATTATTCTTCCGCCTTCCTTTTGTTTCCTCCTGATCAATCTCGACCGTTGGATGATGCCATCCAACGACCCCGCTCTCTCCACATGCCTTCTGAAGCAGTAAACCTATATATGCATGGATTTTATAATTTTTGTTTGTATTTTGCAGGGTTTTCAATGGTTTTTTCGCCATGTTCGAAGAAAATTCAGAAGCAGAGGGTGACGATCCTCTCACCTTCGATCCACCAGAGAAATCATTCACAGGTTTCAAATTTCACGTTTTATCAATGATTCATAAGGTATTGATGCCACATAACCCGGCGCTGACCTGTATACCGGAAAAAACCATAAACCGAGCACAGTCAGAGAGCATCAGTGACAAATATCAAAATGAACTAGAAACAGAGGATGGTATATATATTTGCAGGGATCACGGCTAAGAATGTTTATCAAAAGCCCAATCCCCGATTTAAAACACAGTTTAAATAAAATCTTAAGTGTTTTATCAACAGGACCGCCTCCACCGCCACATCTGAGGCAAATTGATTCCTCCCAGCTACTAAAATGCCACCTGTGCCTCAAAGTATTCAATCAGAGGCCGAAGTTATTGATTAAATGAAGATATTCATCTCAGCACAGCCAGAAAGTTACTTCTGCAAGAAAAATTAATGCAAAGGATATCTGCAGAGTAACCCCGACATCACACAGAGCCTCAAATGTCAAAAAGAGCTCCCTTCGAGCTTGAAACTTTATGTAAATCATTTAATACAAGACGGACACCTATGCAATTTTCTTCATTGAGCCCCCAAAAGGCCCAGAAACCATTAAGTCTGTATTAATTGTAATCGAGATCTTTTATCAGATCTCACCTCCTCATCCTTCTATATATACTATTGTAGAAGATGAGAGAGGGGTTGGTTGTAGAACTTTGATATACACTTGAGCTTAAATTTCTGATTGTAAATAGTGTTCATAGGCTCTTGGAGCTCTGCTGGTGATAGATAGGTTAGGCCAAGATGTGTAGATGGTTGCTAAACTAAAGCACTGGACTTAAAGCTGTAACTGGTTTGGAGCATCAATACAAGCTGATTTATGGGATCCTGGTCTATGTTGACGGTGATGTTTTTCTCATTGTGACTTGTCATTTTGTTTCTGTTTTCACTGTGTTCCAATTTCTCTTATAAAGAAAAAAATGCATAGAGTTAGGATCTACTGTACATCAGTAACCTTCTCTGACTGAAAATCTTTATCTGAATGTTTTCTTCTAAATTGTGTTATTTAGGGATGATTTGTTTCAGTTCAAGCATAGGAATGTTGGTTTTCCCTCGTCTTATTGTCTTAGCTGAATGATTATTCTTAAATTTTATTTTCAGTATATGTTTAGTGAAGATGAACTGAGGAAGATATGGTGAGCCCTGGTCCCGATTTTATCCCCACAACTGTCTGAATGTTTCCCTTGGAATGTGTTAAAAGCTGGCTAGTTTAAAAGTACTTACCAGATCTTAGAATTTTCTGTGTTATCTCTGTGTTAGTCTTGAAAGTAACCAAGTAAAGCAGAGCTAGGAGAGGATTTGTGGTGAGCTCGGCCCGCTGGTTTCTACTCCAAAATTTTCCTTCAAGTTTCCCTTAGTTTTAAAATGTTTTCTATTGAAAGTGTATCAAAGGCTGGCTAGTTTAAAAGTGCTTACCATATCCTAGTTTACTTTTATGTTTTTCCTGAGTCTATGTCAGAGGCTGGCTAGTTTAGAAGTACTTACCAGATCCTAGGCTGCTCTTTGTTCTGCATCTGTTTATTTCTCCTACTTATTGTATCATTTCATTCCATAAATCAAATTTCAAAGAGATCCTTAGACATAGATCACTTGCCCCATGGACCACTCTTGCCTCTTGCTGTTCCAATTAAACCCTATTATGACTCCATAGCCCAATGGACTAAAACCTGCAATTATCTATCTTTTTGGCCGAAGCTTATTCTCATTACTTGCAACTTCTCACCTTTGAAACTCTTTGCAGTTAGGACTTTCCACCTCAAACAGTAATCATTCTCAACCATCCAAAAACAAAACAAACCCTTGGCCTTCATAACTAGCCTAATATTATTACCCCAAACTTCAAAGACAAATCCATCTTTGCACTTATTGGAGAGATCCCTCTCCGGATTCAGGAGGGCTAGATCCTATAATCCCAAAGTGGTTGAAATGATGTTGTTTCTGTGATCGGAATTTTCCAATCTTGATGATTACAGATTCCTAACATTTATGGCGACTCCGCTGGGGAATGAACCCATAATCATTTTCATTTTTATAAAATTTAAGAGTAAAAAGCAGCCTTTTCAAGCACTACCAAGAACTGGTAATCATGGTAAAACTTGTTTGAATCAGTGACAAACTAGGTAGACCCTAGGATTCCCTTAAGTCTTTAGCTAAACCTTGAAAGATCAGCTAGCTTAGCCATAAGAGTAAACTGTCTTTGTCTCATAACCATAGCTAAGTTTTGAAACAGAGTTAGGATATTCTTAAAAACCATACAACTGAAAAATAACTCGGAAAAACCTAAAAATATTTCAGATTGGTATCCAATAAACATGGTGGTGGACCATAAAACCTTTTATCTCCTTAGGGGCTAAAAAATTCCACTTGGCGACTCCAAAATCCTAAACAGACCTTAAGACTCCACTGGGAAGAACCCTTATCATTATAATATCTTTCAAACTCAGTCAAAATACTATAGGATTAAATTGTAAAACAGACTAGTCAACCTCTTAAAGATTGTCATATCTGGTTGCACTTTTCCTGTTTTATTTGGGTCTGAAAAACACAACATAGTGGCTCCTAGATAGATTCACACTAGAGCCCATCTTGACCCTGACCCACCTAAGATAGTTGATAACCCAATAAGTATCCTAAGATAGATCATCCTTGAAGAGCTAATTCAGTTCCTAAAAACCTAGCATCTCTACAAGAGTCATATGGTGGTGGACCATAAAAACTTTTACCTCTGAAAAGAGCTAAAAATTTTCACTTGGCGACTCCACACTCTGAAACTTCCAAAGGACCAAATGACTCCCCTGGTAGAAGACCCTGAATTTATTGACTAGACACAGTGACCTCTTTCTTGATTTACAAACATGATTCCAAGAATACAACGAAGATATGCCCCAATGAGTAGAAATCATATCCCTGGGTTTCCACATAAGATGCCCCAGGTGAATTGGGATGACAACCTGCCTATTTTTCGAGGTGAAAAGTTTGATGACCCTTTATTACATCTTATCAAATTTCACATACATGTATGGAGGGTGAAAGCTGAAAGGCATGAAGATTGCCTAATGAAAATGTTCATGTTAACATTAGAAGGAAAATCTAGGGATTGGTATGAATGCTTAAGATCTAGTAGTTTGTTTTCTTTAAGAGACCTTGAATATGTGTTCTATGAGAACTATAAAGAAAACACTATATCATTATCATTGGGTGCAATATATTATGATCCATCGCAAAACATCACCCACATATTATAGACAATGATGAAGATTTGGAAGAAATACATCCTGAAGATCTTTTAATGGCCATTCACGAGTTTAATATCTTGTTTAAAAGTTTTAAAAACATAGATGAATTAGTTGAGGAAGGAATGAACCAACAAATAAAGAACCTTCCTCAAGATATCCTCGAAAACTCAAATATTGATTCATCATCCCTTATAACTGAGGTTCAAGAAGACATCCAGCCTCAAAATCAGTCTTCACAAGAGACAGAGAACTGCTGTACTCCTGTTCAAAGGAACATAGAAACATCTTCCCCTTTGACAGAAAAAGAGATAGATCAGACTATTTATAAACAGTCGCTCTCTGAAACTTTCTGCAAAACAAACACTCTTGCCCATTCACATAGAGAACTTTGTTGTATAGAAAGTTCTTTTGTGAATCATAATGAAGAAGGACCTACTGATATCCCAATATGTTTGACTGATGAAAATGTTTATTCTAATAAATTTTCAAACTTCAATCAGTCTTATGATGATGATGATTTCCAAGAAGAAACTAATCATGCAGGGCAACCAGCATTTGATTGGTGTTATGAGTTTCACCATCATCAGCTTGAAAGCCGCAATCATCCTTTTCGATCCATCATAAAAAGCTTTCACTTTATTGGGAATCAGCAGCCTTTCAACTCAGGAGGTGAAGAGAAGAGTAATGAAGAAATTTTTGAGCAAGAGGAAACCATTGAATACACCCCCACTCAAGAATATAATAACCTCCTCACAAAGTTCAGCCCACTGAATCCAAGCATACCAGGGCTACAAGAGGACAACACTGCCAAATATGATGAGTCCTCTAGTTCAGATGATGATGAAGAAAAGGGAGAGAAACAGATAGAAGACTATCCTACTGTGGATATACCCTCTTTTCAAGAAGAAAATTCTCCTATCATTGATATCAATCTGCCATTTAAAGAACCTGAATTTATATCAGAAGCAAACATAAATTTAGAGAAAGAAGATATTTCACTGTTTTCTATTATGCAGGTTAAGGATGATGATGCTTCCAAACAACTTGATGAAGATATGCTCCTGAAAGCTGAAGTCTTGGAAGAAGACAATCTACCAAACATGGAGGGCCAAAAAGAAGAGAATCTTCATCTTTTCTTTGTTGATCCTATGGAAGAGTGTGTGGAAATCCCAACTGGCTCAAATTATCAAGCAGTGATCCTTTGTAAGAGCTAGAGACATGAAAAGTTGTCACCTTCTGTGATAGCCTTGATATTGAAGGTTAATCTTCAATATGTTCTATGGATACCTCTGACAAGCAGCCAGAGTTTCTACTTCTTCTTGACATTACTTAGATGGGTGCATTGGAATTTTTGTATCATATGATAAATGTAAATATTCCATGTTTATAATAGGTTAGATAGGAATGTCAATAAAGCTCAGTTCTGAGCATGTAGTTAGTTGTTGTTTTCTACTTTGAAGAAAAATCAAAGAATAAAAAATACAAAAACAAAGAAAGAAATAAAATAGGGAAAATTGTGAAAACAAGAAAGGTATAGCCCCATAACAAAAAGAGAAACAAATTCTGAAAGTGTGCAAGCTTAAATGCCACTCCTGAATAACACACTTCTAGTTAGTCAAACAACCTAAACTTGAATAATTAGCTTTAAATTTTCTGTTGATAGGATAATGAATTTGATTTGCCAAACTGTTTAATCTTGGCTTATCAGTAGATAGTTTAGGATAGAAATTAAAGGTTCAAACATGATCAAAATATGAACCTAAGGTTTCAAAAAAGAAAATGACTCAAATCTGCTTCAAATCCTGAGTCAAGAGATGTAAAAATATGGTTCCAATCAGCTCAAAACCCGAACGAGTTGATAAAGACAAAACAACTCAAACAAATTCAAAATAGAGCTGTAAAGAAAAGAGAAGGCCATGGTGAGAAGCTTTCATATCTTAAGCCTTCCATTTTTTATTTAATTTTCTGCAGAATAATGTCTATGTGCAGCTTGTTTTTATGCCATAGACCACAACAGGTCAAACAACTTAATCTTGACTTGAATTTTTTTAAATTTATGTTTTAGAATTTAGAGAATAAAAATCTGTTGGACAGTTTAATCCCAATAGATGGTAGAATAGGTAGAGAAGCATCTGAACTCAACTGTGTAATATAAGTTTAGGGAGAAATAAGGAGTAGAATCAGATTAGATTTCCTGCTTTCAAAAGAATAAAATGTTGTAAAAAGAGTTTTCCAATCCAAGTGCACTCTAAATGAAGAAAAAATGCTAGATCAATAGGATTGGGTATGTATAAAGCTTGTTGATGAGAGATCCATTGTTTTTATGGTTTCTAATATGTTTTCAGAGAAACTCATCCATAGAAAGAAAGGCAACCCAATGGATGAGGCACAGGTCAGCCTCTCATAGAATGCAAGTCTGAAGTTCTTGATGCCTTCAAGAAGGCACCATCCCCAAGTGGAGCCACTGTTAGCCACCTATAAAATTTGTTATAGCAAAAGGTGGCTAAGAATTTTTTGAGCCTTCAAGGAACAAATTTTATTACTAAAAAGTGTTGGCTCTTGAAGACTCTTGGAGGGCTCTTGCCTCTGTCCTATCTTCACTACTGTGCCTATTCTACATTCAGAAATCCTGTAGGTTTCCAAGACAGATTACTGCTGCAAACACCATTTTTCCCCTTTTCCCCTTCTTCCAAAACTAACCTCATCTTTGCTTGTCCTTCCCCCCATGAAATCCCTCTTTTTCATACCTTTCCCCTTCCCCATCCATCAAAACCCTTTGATAAGGTTCAAAGACTCCTTCTTTGCCTTATCGGAACCCCTCTAAACCTTTGAAAAACAATGAAAATCCATGAAAATCATATTTTTCATATATCATAAACCTAAGCCCTCTTGGGCTAAGTTTTAACCCCCTCCATTCGCCCAAAGGCCCCGCAGTCGGGAGCTTGATCATATTTTATATATACCCCGCCCCCCGATAATATTAAAACCTTATGATTTTTTCAAACTTTGGGTTTTTAATTATTTTCTAAGTTTTTCCGCCGGTTCAAAATTTCAGTCAATCCCCACCGTTGATCTGATCTGAAGATCGACGGCGCGGAGTCCATCACCTCGGTGGTCCCCACCATCCACTCGTCATTGCCAAAATTGGCGGTATCCATCACACTGCCTTCGATCAGAGGGCGTTTTTCTTCCGATCGACATCGATTCCACTCACCGATTGACGCGTGGCCTGGACACTGTTTACCAAACCGCCATCCATCGCACGTTAAACATCGGACGTGGACCCCGCGCGATATTGGCGCCCACCGTCTGATCTGAGGCCGCCCATCGAACGGATATCGCTCACCAAAGTTGCCCACGCGATAACTAGGCTCCGGCGCAGTGATAATAGCGTCTCCGTTGTCGATCTGATCTGCAGATCGACGACCCAAAATTCATTGTCCGTTTTCTCCGTTTTTATTTTCCACTTGCCCTCCCGACCGTCGATCTCTGCGCGATCGACAACTCTGATTTAAATTATTCTTCCACCTTCCTTTTGTTTCCTCCTGATCAATCTCGACCGTTGGATTATGCCATCCAACGGCCCCGCTCTATCCACGTGCTTTCTGAAGCAGTAAACCTATATATGCATGGATTTTATAATTTTTGTTTGTATTTTGCAGGGTTTTCAATGGTTTTTCTGCCATGTCCGAAGAAAATTCAGAAGCAGAGGGTGACGATCCTCTCGCCTTTGGTCCACCAGAGAAGTCATTCGCAGGTTTCAAATTTCACATTTTATCAATGATTCATAAGGCATTGATGCCACATAACCCTGCGCAACCCTGTATACCGACAAAAACCATAAACCAAGCACAGTCAGAGAGTATCAGTGACAAAGATCAAAATGAACCAGAAACAAAGGATGGAAGATATATTTGCGGGGATCACGGCTAAGAATTTTTATCAAAAGCCTAATCCCCGATTTAAAACACAGTTTAAATAAAATCTTAAGTGTTTTATCAACAGGACCGCCTCCACCGCCACATCTGAGGCAAATTGATTCCTCCCAGCTACTAAAATGCCACCTGCGCCTCAAAGTATTCAATCAGAGGCCGAAGTTATTGATTAAATGAAGATATTCGTCTCAGCGCAGCCATAAAGTTACTTCTGCAATGAAACTTAATGCAAAACATATTTTCAGAGTAACCCCGACATCACACAGAGCCTCAAAGGTCAAAAAGAGCTCCCTTCAAGCTTGAAACTTTATGTAAATTATTTAATACAAGATGGAAACCTATGCAAGTTTCTCCATTGAGCCCCCAAAAGGCCCAGAAACCATTAAGTCTGTATTAATTGTAATTGAGATCTTTTATCAGATCTCACCTCCTCATCCTTCTATATATACTACTGTAGAAGATGAGAGAGGGGTTGGTTGTAGAACTTTGATATACACTTGAGCTTAAATTTGTGATTGTAAATAGTGTTCATAGGCTTTTGGAGATCTGCTGGTGATAGATAGGTTAGGCCGAGATGTGTAGATGGTTGCTAAACTAAAGCACTGGACTTAAAGATGTAACTGGTTTGGAGCATCAATACAAGCTGATTTATGTGATCCTGGTCTATGTTGACGGTGATGTTTTTCTCATTGTGACTTGTCATTTTGTTTCTGTTTTCACTGTGTTCCAATTTCTCTTATAAAGAACAACATGCATAGATTTAGGATCTACTGTACATCAGTAACCTTCTCTGACTGAAAATCTTTATCTGAATGTTTTCTTCTAAATTGTGTTATTTAGGTATGATTTGTTTCAGTTCAAGCATAGGAATGTTGGCATTCCCTCGTCTTATTGTCTTAGCTGAATGATTATTCTTAAATGTTATTTTCAGTATATGTTTAGTGAAGATGAACTGAGGAAGATATGGTGAGCCCTGGTCCCGGTTTAATCCCCACAACTGTCTGAATGTTTCCCTTGGAATGTGTTACAAGATGGCTAGTTTAAAAGTACTTACCAGATCTTAGACTTTTCTATGTTATCTCCGTGTTAGTCTTGAAAGTAACCAAGTAAAGCAGAGCTAGGAGAGGATTTGTGGTGAGCCCGGCCCGCTGGTTTCTACTCCAAAAGTTTCCTTCATGTTTCCCTTAGTTTTAAAATGTTTTCTATTGAAAGTGTATCAAAGGCTGGCTAGTTTAAAAGTACTTACCAGATCCTAGTTTACTTTTATGTTTTTCCTGAGTCTATGTCAGATGCTGGCTAGTTTAGAAGTACTTACCAGATCCTAGGCTACTCTTTGTTCTGCATCTGTTTATTTCTCCTACTTATTGTATCATTTCATTCCATAAATCAAATTTCAAAGAGATCCTTAGACATAGATCACTTGCCCCATGGACCACTCTTGCCTCTTGCTGTTCCAATTAAACCCTATTATGACTCCATAGCCCAATGGACTAAAACCTGCAATTATCTATCTTTTTGGCCGAAGCTTATTCTCATTAATTGCAACTTCTCACCTTTGAAACTCTTTTTAGTTAGGACTTTCCACCTCAAACAGTAATCATGCTCAACCATCCAAAAACAAAACAAACCCTTGGCCTTCATAACTAGCCTAATATTATTACCCCAAACTTCAAAGACAAATCCATCTTTGCACTTATTGGAGAGATCCCTCTCCGGATTCAGGAGGGCTAGATCCTATAATCACAAAGTGGTTGAAACGATGTTGTTTCTGTGATCTAACTTTCCCAATCTTGCTGATTACAGATTCCAAACAGGCCCGTCGGGAACAGTCCTTGGTGTAATGCTCTTCGTCACAAATCAAACAAGGGTACTTCGGTTTGCATTGTGAACCATCATCAGCACGATATTCCTGAGAATCCTATTTCGGGGTATTGAATTTGGCCTTACCTTTACCCTTCTTTTTACCCTTGGAAGTTTTATCCACCGGATTGGACTTGACAACATTCACTTCCGTGGTTTTACCGAAATTTAGGGATGGTTGAGAAGAAGTATCATTGGAAGGAGTAATTTTTTGCTTTGTAGGATTTGGAGAATACTTCCGAGAAGTCTGAGACAAAAAAGCTATGATATCGTCAACATATGGCGTCGTCGGTGCTTTGGAAGTTCCACATCGAGGGGCATCAAGCAAGAGTTCATACAATGTGGTAGATTGACAGTACACGAGATCAAGGTATTGGGCACAAGCGATGTCTTGTTCCTTAGTAACACATTCCCCCATAACAATGTCCTTAGCAATTGGCGCAACCAAGGAGGTAGTGAACCAATCAGTTAGAAGTTGATCAGGAATCTCAAACTTGATCAAATGATGACGACGTCTCGATTAATGAATATGATTAGAGATATGATTAGCTCGATCTTGCTTCAAGGATGTGAGGAGGTGCGTCCTAGTCTCATACCGAACTGGTAACTTAAAGTGTGTGAGAAATTCAATGGCTAAAGAGTTGAAATCTTGGGAGACGTTGCAGGAGAGTTAAATGTACCACTTGGCAGTGGCATCAGTGAGAGTAAATTGGAAAAGATGAAGTCGAATGGAATCATCAACCCAAGAGTTAGAGGAACACCAAAGATGGTAAGTCATAACATGTTCTTGGGGGTCTTCTCTGGATTTTCCCTCAAACTTGGGACAATCGCCAGGAATTTTGGTTAGAACTAGAGGCCAATATGGATTATGAAGGATAGAATCATTCGTTAACTTCGACACATTGGGAATTTCCAACGTAGAAAGGACAAATAATTTAGGATTAAAAGGCATTGCAAGTCATTGATAAAGACCAATATTAGGATTCCACCCATGTTGAGAGAAATTATGCCCCCATATGTTTTGTCTTGAAGGATTCTATCCATATGGGTTATAAGACTGATAAGTCTACCCATACGTGGGTTGAGGACCAGGATATTGATTCTGAGCATACCACTGAGGTCTTGTCTGAGAAAAATATGGATTTTTTTACAGATTGTAAGTAGTGCCTTGAGGTGCATTATACAATACTTTAGTTTGACCTTGAGGAACGTATGCAGTGCCCTAAGGCACACTGTATACTATTTGGGACTGACCTTGAGGAATGTAAGTAACACCTTGGGGCGCACTATATACCACCTAAGATTGACCTTGGGGCATGTAAGTGGTGCCTTGAGGCTGAACGGGTTGCCCCTGGGGTGCAAGTTGATCCGGATACTGTGGTTGGACAGGCTATCCCTACGAAGCAGGTTGGCCTGGATGCTGAGAGCCACTAGGTTTCCCTTGTGGAAAAGGCTGGCCTGATGGTTGGGACGGGCTAGGTTTCCCCTAAAGAATAGGTTGACCCTGTTATCACTCAGATTTTCCTTGAATTTGTTGAAAAGGAAAGTGAATCCGAGGTAACTACAAACCAACCTTCAGATACAGAATCTAGCCAATCTGTATCTAGAGAGGGCTCTCTCTTTAAAATTTAACTTTGTTCTTAGGAAATATTAGGCTAGTTATAAGTCCAGGGGTTTTGATTTTGTTTGAATGGTGGAATCCGCCAACTAAGGGAAAGATTGAGTATTTTCAGGCCATTGGGCTATGGAGTCGAAAGGATGGCTTTACTGGATTAAGTTTTTACACAAAAGATGGCTTTGTAGGGCAAGATAGCCAAACAGAGAGCAATTTTGGATATTAAAGTGAATGGAATAGATTTTTAAAGAGATGAAAGGAAATTAAGAATCTTTCAACATGTTTAAAGAAAGAAATCGAATGATTACAAATAAAGAGCAATTAAGAGTTCTTTACTATAGTAATCAAAATGTTTAAACCAACGAAACAAGAGCAATTAAGAATTCATTGTTTATAACCAGTTTAGAAGAAAACATTTAGAATAATCACAATTGAAATCAGAGTACACTTAAGAAATTTCTGATTTATTCTTTTTTGTCAATTATTCAGAAATGGAACACAGTGATGTAGTAAACATATATAAAACTTAAAACACAGGATAGAAATGACTTATTGAACTGTAGTCTGACACATGAATCCTGCAAAAAGTCTTGAGCTTCAATTCGTCATCCAGTAAGCCACAAAGAAATTTCTCCAAAAGCACTTTATTCAAAAATTAAATGTTACAAAAAAGTAGAAGAATCCACCCAAAATACTTCCAAGAGTGAAGTATTTATACAAATTCTAAACTAAAATATCTTGAAAAAATATCAAGATTAGTTCACAAATCTCTCCAACTATTTTACATAAATAGAACTTAAGTAAAGGACACTAAAAATAATGCATATATTTGGCACTATTTCTTATGGATAGGTGATGACAAAGAGGATAATTCGAATTTTATCCAACTCTTAGTTGATGATGAGGCATCCAAGTCACTAACTACTTCCTTTCTTTGTGCATTCTGCTCCAACAATTATGCAAACTTGGGGTCCAATGATATATTTTTATTTCTCAATCCGTAATATATATTTCAAAAGTGAAAGAGGATATTGTGGATTGATATGTTGGTACGATAAACCTCTTTCAGTTTCCTAAAATTCCTCTCCAGCTGTGCACAATAGTCTCTGTAAAAATATGTGTAAAACAGAGTTTTAC
This sequence comes from Pinus albicaulis, assembly GCA_034641835.2. Lineage (NCBI taxonomy): Eukaryota > Viridiplantae > Streptophyta > Pinopsida > Pinales > Pinaceae > Pinus > Pinus albicaulis. The sequence continues at coordinate 310,463,210 of CM076569.1, forward strand.
AAAGTCTGAAAAATAGCCTGTAAAGATGTACATGTATCTCTCTTTATGAAATCACTGTGAAAAAAGTGAGATAGGTGTTTGTATATGCATCTCTTAGGAACAAAAACCTCCTTCAGTTTTGTATTATGTATTTTTTATTGGCCACAATCCTCTCTGCAAAATGATGACTTAACTGGAATTTCTGCAAAAAGTGTTTTCTAACATTGTTTAGTATTTCCAAAACCATAATAGCTGTTAGAAAAGTGAGAGAGGTTTTTGTAGATGGTCCTCTTACGAACATAAAAATCCTTCAGTTTTGCAAAATTCATCTTGTATTGATCACAATAGTTTCTGCAAAACAACGACTAAAACATGCAATTTCTGCAAAAATGTTCCTTCTTGTTGTATTTTTCATCTTTTCACTTTTTTGTTCTTTTGACTGTTTTATTTTCACTTTAGATAAATTTCAATGTTGGTGAAAGTATTTTCATCTCTTTTTACCATTTTACTGCCTCTGTAATTACTTTTACTATTTTACCTTTGACTGCTCTGTAACTTCATTTTAACTTTCACTCTGACTTTTACCTGATACACTTTAACCACTGATACTCTTTAACTGTTCTTTACTGTGTCCTTTTACCTTCAATGTGTAGTTTAGGTTTTTACTGTCTTTTTCAACAATAAATTGTTTAATAGCCTATTTCCTTTTCTTGTCTTTCAACTGTATGTTTTATCTTCCATCTCTGTTTGAATAGATTTGATAACACTCTTAGAGTAAACAAGTCTTATGACTAGTATTAAGACAGTTTATCCAAGGATGTGGTCTTCTGATCACCTGTAAAACGAAACAAATTGTTAAGAAAGCATTGGTTTGCAGTGGAGGTCGAAAATATTTCATTTGATTTTGAGAGATCTGTGGAGTGAATCTAGAATGATTTTTGGGAGGTAAACCATGCTCGAATTGGTTAACAGAGGCTTCAGGTAGCGCAGCTGGGTTACAAAGGGTTTTATTGCATGGGAGTCTGGTCGTTCACTGTGAATGAAAAATTTAAAAACGCGGGCTTATTTCATTTTATTCACAAAGTCAATGGGTGGCAAATTTTTTTATTATTTTATTGGATGACGTCAGCATTGTACAGTGGATATCTCACGAGCGGAAAGGTGGTAAGCGGTTTCTATCGCACCGCTTATGAGGGAAGGCGGTTTTAGGCGGAAGGGCGGCGATGCGATACAACGACTGACACGTAGCACGACACTGTTTGAAAACCGTTTGGTCATCGCGTGTTATCTTTCGTACGCGAATGGCCTGCGAAATGGATGAGGGCCGTAGATATTTGACGGGGCGATCGGACGGTCGACGGGACTGGGAGATGGCAGAGTTTTAATGACGCGGGCCCAATGTAATTATTCGTTAAATAAACTCATCGGGCGGGATCTGATTGGCAGGTTGAATTCATTAATTAATCGTGATGATTAATTAATCTCATTTGTATGGTCGGAGATGAAAAATGCGCGGGGATGGATTATTTTCAATGTTTGGTTTTAATTAAACTTTGGGTTTATTTTTTGTTTTAAACATATATAGATATGTTTAAACGTTTTTCATATATTTTATTATATTATAATTAAATCAATGTGATTTTCTTACCATAGGGGGCGAGAATAGAATAAATGTTATATTTTAGCCAAAAGGAGGTATATTGTGGGTTTTTGATTTGAATAAATAGGAGTTAAATACTTTTGGCTAAAAAGTCATAATATAAGGGTTTTGGGGATATTACTATAAAAGGATTTATATATAATAGGAAAAGGTGATTTTCATAGGGAGTTAATATATAAATTAGAGTTAATATGACAAAGGGACAATGTAAACTCAAAATACTTAAATATAACTAAGAAAGTGAAGATTCAAAAGTAAATGGAATTATTATACTTTCATCACTTAGACTTAGAATAAAAGTGATTTTGAGGGCTTTTCATGAAATATTGAAGGATTTTCCTAAGTAAAATGGGATTTTACTTAGGAAAAGATTTTTGAAAGATGAATGAATGTGATAATGGATGATTTCAAGTACTTAGGTTTTTTCAATTATTGGGTCGAGGGTCCGGTCCCTCCAAAAGTCAAGGAAATGCCTTGAGCCCCTTTAATCTTCAAATACCTTAGTACTTAAGGAAATTAGTGAAATGTTTAGGGAAAATGAGAGGGGAAGTTAATAATTTGACTTTTCTCTGTTGTGAACTTTTTCCAATGAAGTATCTGCCTTTGCACTTTGTGATGAAAGTAAAATTGAAAACATTTAGAACCATCATTCATCACATGTAATTCTGCAACAACAGCTACTTACCCTACTTACTTTACCCTACCATTTTCTCTTCTTTATTAGGGTGCACTTAGACTGGCAAACCCTTATCAATCTTATTTTTTCTTTTACATGGAAAACCTATCTAAATCTCCACTTATTACATCCAAGGGCTCAGATTAAACTGTTGAGCACCTTTTATTAACTCTACCTATCTAGTTATCTGCCAAGATTAAACTGTTTGGCAAGATATTTATTCTCTATTATACAACATGAAATTGAAAAATGAACTAGCCAAGCTTAAACAGTTTGACTATTCATGAATTGTGGCATAAAATACAAGTTGCACACGATTTTGTTTATTACATCAGAGCAAAAATTAGTGGCATTTAGACTTGCACACTTTCCTTGGCCTTTCTTTTGGTGGGGTTCATTTTCTTTTACTGTTTTGGCCATTTTTATTATTTTTACCCTTTGATTTTTCTTTTAGGGTATACCCTCTTTACACTTTTTTTTTTTATTTATTTTTTGATAATATGGAAACCTTTGCAACAAGAAAATGTATGAACATATTACATAACTCATCAAGTCAATCATGAAATATGACACCTATTGGTATAGGAGTCTAACACTGGCTTCACTTGGGGATGGCTTTTCCTGGTGAAAAGTCAAGAACAACAGGTCAGTTGTCCTCAGTGATTGGGCTTTGATGATCTTAGTAAATGTATTCTGTCTTCTGCAAACTAAAATCTGATCTGAAACTAAAACAACACACAAAAATTTTCAAACTAACTTAATGAAAAACTAGCTGAAAATTGAAAACTAAAAAATAAAAAATGCTCAAAATCCTGAGCTTATTAGCACTCATCTACCTACTCAATCTATTGTTCAACTGCTAGTTAGGTAAAATGAAATAGCCAATGCAACCATTCAAGCATTATGTACTTTGATATATTTTTTTGCATTTTCTTGTTAATTATCAAAACTGTACTTCTGCAACCTATTAGAAACTTGTCAACAAATGAGAGGATAAGGAAACACTTGATTTCCTTTGTTGACTCTAGAAACTGTACAAAAGGATCTTCCAAAATATATACACTGATGTTTAACTGATCTGCACAATTGTACATCTGTTCTGGATGGCCTCCATGCCATGAATCTGAAATGTTATTTTCATCTTTATCTCCCTGCAAACTTTCAGATAAGATTTGTGATGATATTCCTACTGATTGTAATGTTTGACTGTTGAATCCTTTATCATCTTGATTCTGAAAATCATAGTTAGTTAATAGAGGAATGTTTTGAATGCCTTCAATATTCAACATATCTACTATTGGATCCTGAAAAACTTGGGAAAATTGTTGGAACCTATGACATATAAAATTCCATGGGACTTCATAAACTTCAACAAGTTTCCCATCCTTTTCTTTAAATATGTTATACCATATTTCCTTTAAACACTGAAATGATTCAAAAAATAGTGGTATGGAACTTTCTTGTGTCATTTGATCATTTATTTCAATGGGAACTGATAACTGCAATTGTGAAACTAAAAAATCTTGATCAATAGTTTCATTATCTTCTTTGTTGTCAATCACAATTCCTAAAGATTGCTGATTATTGATGGCATGATAGTTGTCTCTAATGAATTGAAATGAAGCAAAACAAAGAGGTAAATAATCTTCACTTATTTCCACATTTTCTGCTCTTTCTTCCTCATTCTCATGGTTGATCTGTACTGGCTGATCACTGTCTTCAATCTGCTGAAACTGAGTTTCTTCATCCCACAAACTAGCTTCTGATTGCTCTGTAAAGTTAGCTTGAGTTTGGAGAACATAACTATCATCATAATGATCATATTTAGGCAAATCATCAAAAAAAGGAATGTCATCAAACATACACATTAGATCACCAGATTCCTCTTCCTCATATTGATTTGTAAATTCATTTTCTGATCTATGATAATTTGAATTAAGAGGAATTTGTTCATGGCTATCAACCTCTTCTATTTCTTCATGGTGATTTTGAATAAAAAATTCATCTTTCATAGTGATCTCTTGTGTTCTTTCATCTAGTTTTCTTACCAAAAGGTTGAGTTTTACTTCTGCAATGTTTTTCTTTTCCTCTTCTTCTGCTTTCAACTTTTCCTGTTTGATGTGGAGATTAACTTCCACATCAACTGCAATGTTCTGCATATGTACAAGTGTTTTTGGATCTCTTTCTCTTAATCAAAATTCTATTTCTGGATCAAAGGCATTTGGATAATGCAAGAGAGCTGAATCATGAGGAGGTCTAATATTTTCTGGCATTGAATAATAAACTTGATTAAATCTATCAGAAAATTTTTGTATTGTTTCATTTGAATGTCTTTTTAATTGATTATATTCTTCCATGATCACAAAATGATTAACTTTCATTATCCATCTATCAAGGAAAAATTTGATAAACTGTTGGAAATTTGAGATGCTAGCATTAGGCAGATTTTTGAACCAATTCTTTATTCTATTTTGCAAAGAAAGAGCAAAAAGTCTGATTTTAACATCATCTTCATCAATCTCAAATAAATCCAAATAATTCTCAAAACCTTGAATATGTTTTTGGGCGGTGATACCATTCTCTCCATCAAATCTAGGAAGATACTTGTAGTATTTTTTAGGAAAATCATGGAGTATAGGAGGTAAAATAAGGGGCTTATATCTATCTGGAACTTTATATGGCACAGGGATATGTACAGGGATTGTAAGATCAATCTTGATTATTTGAGGCTTCTTAATTGGAAAATGATCATCATTAGATTCATAAGAAAGCTGCTCAAAGAGATTAGGAGAATTATTACTTACAATCTTCAAAGGAAAATAATTAAAAAATAATCTAAGATTTTCTATAAAATAAAATATACATTAAAAAAATTTCTTAATGAGAAATAACATAATGTCTTGGATTAAGATCCAAGTTGAAAGCCTGATCTTTCCATATTGTTCTTTGAGGTTCATTCCTATAGTGGAGTCTTGATTGTGAAATTGATTTGGAGTCGCCAGGTGGATGATTTTAACCTTTGTGTGTCTGATCACTGTCCACCATCATAGATCAGATATAAACCTGTAAAACAATTTTGAAGAAAAAGTTAGTTCTTCAGGAAACCAAACTTTGAGTATTTTATGATTATTTTGTTTTTTAATGAATTTTGAAAACAACTTCTATAATTTCTTTAAGAGGTTTCAGATATTGGATTTAAATTTTCTTAAATATTTATTGAACTAGAGAAACTGATTGAATATTTGAAACCAAAGTTCAATTTATAAGCTAGACCAGAGATAGACTGAAGCATCATTTATTTACTATGCAATTGCAGAGCAAAAGCAGTTCAAATGCTACCTGGCTGATCTTCAGGCTCTCTCTGTAGCTTATAAGCAAACAATAGTAACAATTAAAATGATTCGTTTCCCCAGTATGGTCGCCACTATGTTATCACTCAAATTTTCCTTGAAGTTGTTGAAAAGAAAAGTGAATCCGAGGTAACCAGAAACCAACCTTCAGATACAGAATCTAGCCAATCTGTATCCAGAGAGGGCTCTCTCTTTAAAATTTAGCTTTGTTCTTAGGAAATATTAGGCTAGTTATAAGTCCAGGGGTTTTGATTTTGTTTGAATGGTGGAATCCGCCAACTAAGGGCAAGATTGAGTATTTTCAGGCCATTGGGCTATGGAGTCGAAAGGATGGCTTTACTGGATTAAGTTTTTACACAAAAGATGGCTTTGTAGGGCAAGATAGCCAAACAGAGAGCAATTTTGGATATTAAAGTGAATGGAATGGATTTTTAAAGAGATGAAAGGAAATTAAGAATCTTTCAACATGTTTAAAGAAAGAAAGCGAATGATTACAAATAAAGAGAAATTAAGATTTCTTTACTATAGTAATCAAAATGTTTAAACCAGCGAAACAAGAGCAATTAAGAATTCATTGTTTATAACCAGTTTAGAAGAAAACGTTTAGAATAATCACAATTGAAATCAGAGTACACTTAAGCAATTTATGATTTATTATTTTTTGTCAATTATTCAGAAATGGAACACAGTGATGTAGTAAACATATATAAAACTTAAAACACAGGATAGAAATGACTTATTGAACTGTAGTCTGACACACGAATCTTGCAAAAAGTCTTGAGCTTCAATTCGTCATCCAGTAAGCCACAAAGAAATTCCTCCAAAAGAACTTTATTCCAAAATTCAATGTTACAGCAAAGTAGAAGAATCCACCCAAAATACTTCCAAGAGTGAAGTATTTATACAAATTCTAAACTAAAATATCTTGAAAAAATATCAAGATTAGTTCACAAATCTCTCCAACTATTTTACATAAATAGAACTTAAGTAAAGGACACTAAAACTAATGCATCTATTTGGCACTATTTCTTATGGATAGGTGATGAAAAAGAAGAGAATTCTAATTTTATCCAGCTCTTAGTTTATGATGAGGCATCCAAGTCACTAACTGCTTCTTTTCTTTGTGCATTCTGCTCCAACAATTCTGCAAACTTGGGGTCCAATGATATCTTTGTATTTCTCAATCCGTAATATATATTTCAAAAGTGAAAGAGGTTATTGTGGATTAATATGTTGGTGAGATAAAACTATTTCGGTTTCCTAACATTCCTCTCCAGTTGTGCACAATAGGCTCTGTAAAAATATGTGTAAAACAGAGTTTTATAGAGTCTGAAAAATAACCTGTAAAGATGTACATGTATCTCTCTTTCTGAAATCACTGTACAAAAAGTGAGATAGGTGTTTGTATATGAGTCTCTTAGGAACAAAAAACTCCTTCATTTTTTTATTATGTATTTTGGATTGGCCACAATCCTCTCTGCAAAATGATGACTTAACTGGAATTTTCTGCAAAAAGTGCTTTCTAACATTGTTTAGTATTTCCAAAACCATAATAGCTGTTAGAAAAGTGAGAGAGGTTTTTGTAGATGGTCCTCTTAAGAACATAAACCTCCTTCAGTTGTTCAAAATTCATCTTTTATTGATCACAATAGTTTCTGCAAAACAACGACTAAAACATGCAATTTCTGCAAAAATGTTCCTTCTTGTTGTATTTTTCATCTTTTCACTTTTTTGTTCTTTTGACTGTTTTATTTTCACTTTAGATAAATTTAAATGTTGGTGAAAGTATTTTAATCTCTTTTTACCATTTTACTGCCTCTGTAATTACTTTTACTGTTTTACCTTTGACTGCTCTGTAACTTCATTTTAACTTTCACTCTGACTTTTACCTGATACACTTTAACAACTGATACTCTTTAACTGTTCTTTACTGTGTCCTTTTACATTCAATGTGTAGTTTAGGTTTTTACTGTCTGTTTCAACAGTAAATTGTTTAATATCCTATTTCCTTTGCTTGTGTTTCAACTGTATGTTTTATCTTCCACCTCTGTTTGAATAGATTTGATAACACTCTTAGAGTAAACAAGTCTTATGACTAGTATTAAGACAGTTTATCCAAGGATGTGGTCTTCTGATCACCTGTAAAACAAAAAAAATTGTTAAGAAAGCATTGGTTTGCAGCGGAGGTTGAAAAGGTTTCATTTGATTTTGAGAGATCTGTGGAGTGAATCTAGAATGATTTTTGGGAGGTAAACCATGCTCGAATTGGTTAACAGAGGCTTCAGGTAGCGCAGCTGGGTTACAAAGGGTTTTACTGCATGGGAGTCTGGTCGTTCACTATGAATGAAAAAATGAAAAATGCGGGCTTATTTCGTTTTATTCACAAAGTCAATGGGTGGCGAAATTTTTTATTATTTTATTGGATGACATCAGCATGGTACAGTGGATATGTTACGAGTGGAAAGGTGGTAAGCGGTTTCTATTGCACCGCTTATGAGGGAAGGAGGTTTTAGGTGGAAGGGCAGCGATGCGATACAACGACTGACACGTAGCACGACACTGTTTGAAAACCATTTGGCCATCGCGCGTTATCTTTCGTACGCGGATGGCCAGCGAAATGGATGAGGGCCGTAGATCTTTGACGAGGCGATCGGATGGTCGACGGGACAGGGAGATGGCGGAGTTTTAATGATGCGGTCCCAATGTAATTATTCGTTAAATAAACTCATCGGGCGGGATCTGATTGGCGGGTTGAATTCATTAATTAATCATGAGGATTAATTAATCTCTTTTGTATGGTCGGAGATGAAAAATGCGCAGGGATGGATTATTTTCAAAGTTTGGTTTTAATTAAACTTTGGGTTTATTTTTTGTTTTAAACATATATACATATGTTTAAACGTTTTTCATATATTTTATTATATGATAATTAAATCAATGTGATTTTCTTACCATAGGGGGCGGGAATAGAATTAATGTTATATTTTATCCAAAAGGAGGTATATTGTGGGTTTTTGATTTGAATAAATAGGAGTTAAATACTTTTGGCTAAAAAGTCATAATATAAAGGTTTTTGGGATATTACTATAAAAGGATTTATATATAATAGGAAAGGTGATTTTCATAGGGAGTTAATATATAAATTAGAGTTAAAATGACAAAGGGACAATGTAAACTCAAAATACTTAAATATCACCAAGAAAGTGAAGATTCAAAAGTAAATGGCATTATTATACTTTCATCACTTAGACTTATAATAAAAGTGATTTTGAGGGCTTTTCATGAAATATTGAAGGATTTTCCTAAGTAAAATGGGATTTTACTTAGGAAAAGATTTTTGAAAGATGAATGAATGTGATAATGGATGATTTCAAGTACTTAGGTCTTTTCAATTATTGGGCCGAGGGTCCGGTCCCTCCAAAAGTCAAGGAAATGCCTTGAGCCCCTTTAATCTTCAAATACCTTAGTACTTAAGGAAATTAGTGAAATGTTTAGGGAAAATGAGAGGGGAAGTTAATAATTTGACTTTGCTCTGCTGCGAAATTTTTCCAATGAAATATCTGCCTTTGCACTTTGTGATGAAAGTAAAATTGAAAAAATTTAGAACCATCATTCATCACATGTAATTCTGCAACAACATCTACTTACCCTATTTACTTTACCCTACCATTTTCTCTTCTTTATTAGGGTGCACTTAGACTGGCAAACCCTTATCAATCTTCTTTTTTCTTTTACATGGCAAACCTATCTAAGTCTCCACTTATTACATCCGAGGGCTTAGATTAAACTGTTGAGCACCTTTTATTAACTCTACCTATCTACATATCTGCCAAGATTAAACTGTTTGGCCAGATATTTATTCTCTATTCTACAACATGAAATTGAAAAATGAACTAGCCAAGCTTAAACAGTTTGACTATTCATGAATTGTGGCATAAAATACAAGTTGCACACAATTTTTTTTATTACATCAGAGCAAAAAGTAGTGGCATTTAGACTTGCACACTTTCCTTGGCCTTTCTTTTGGTGGGGTTCATTTTCTTTTACTATTTTGGCCATTTTTATTCTTTTTACCCTTTGATTTTTCTTTTAGGGTATACCCTCTTTACACTTTTTAAATTTTTTGATTTTTTGATAATATGGAAACCTTTGCAACAAGAAAAGGTATGAACATATTACATAACTCATCAAGTCAATCATGAAATATGACACCTATTGGTATAGGAGTCTAACAGACCCGATGCAGGACCATAGGTTTCTCCTTGTTGCAAAAAATTTTGGCCTTGCCTTGCTGAACGTAAGGTTGGTGCTGTTGCACAAAAGGTTGTCCCTGTTGCAGATAGATCTCCCTCTTGGGAACATAAGATGCACCCTATTGAACATGAGCTTGACCAGTAGGACCGTAGGATTTTCCTTGTTGGACCGAAGGTTGTCCATGTAAGGGTTGTCCTTATGGACCATAAGGTTGTCCATCTAGACCAGAGGGATGTCCCTGTTGGACCGAAGGTTTTCCCTATAAGGGTTGTCCTTGTGGGCCAGAGGGTTGTCCCAATTGGTATATGGTCTGATTGGGATCAATCAGAGGCAAATAGACGGGATTACTATACATGTCAAAATGATGCAGAGGATTACCAAAAGTTTGTAGATTAGAACCCTGAGGAGCAGAATTCTGTCGTTGAATGGCCAAGAGATACTCATCGAATGTCAAACCTCCAGGAATGGAAGTAGAAACCATAGGTGCACTACTAGCAGGTTGGGTTCCTAAAACGTGAGGCTGTTATCCACTCACAGCGGGTCTAAAAAGTATCATGGGATTGATAAAAATGGACCTACGAATAGTAGAAGATGCTGTCGATGACTGATTCATACTAACAGCTGGTTCGGATGAAGCCACACAGAAAATGGGTTGGACAGGAACAAAGGTTACAATCGTCGACATCATGGGAGTCGAGGGTGGTGCCCTCAATAATGAGATGGATGAGCCCCCTGAGAGATTTGATGTATCAGACCATATTGGGTTCTGATACAACGATGCAACACTAGAAATGATCTGACCCAAAGTACGATAACCGTGCGCGAGAGATACTAGTTGTGAGGAAGGTTGAATTGAGACGTAAGGAAAATTCTCAGGAGGGAGCTGATGATCTCCTGTAGAAACGTAAAGCTCTTCAATACTGACAAGACTCAAAGAATCCATGTCGGATGAAGCCATTTGATCATTGAAAAGGTGACGAACAGTGGCAAGTAAAGCAGTGGAAAGTAAATATGGTTCCGAAGTAAGAGGAGGAAACTCTTACTTGTTCCCAAAACCATACCAAGTGTCTCGAGGTTGCCAATTGATATCAAATGGCTCTTCAAGAGGAGATCAGGTAGAGAGAGGTAAGATACTTGGAAGGATAGACTGTGTTATCATAAAATTGTACTTTATTGCTTGCTTATCAAACAAATCAGTGTAATTGTTTCAAACCACTTCTAACTGAAGCTTAGCCTCTTCATTTTGAGAGGGCTCTCTCAAGGGGGATTTATGATATTGAATAATGATAGTATTAGATGGCTAAGTCTATGGGAAATTGTTGTGTAGGTAAATACCCTCTGCGAATAGAGGCGATCCCTCTAGCCCTAAGGTGGGTCTAGAAGCAAGAGTACATGCTAATGTGTTCATTCCTAGTTAATGAATGAAACTGAGTCGGGATAGATGTCCTACCTTGATTCCAACGCAATTGTCGTAGCTGTGGTAGCAGTCTCTTGATCTTCGTCCCGACACATCGTGATCCTTTAGCAATGGTACTCAGGTGCCTGCACAAGGATCAGAGAATGAAAGAAGCATACGAAACAATATTTACGTTCATAACTATCTAATTGGTCAAGGAGAATTAAACATGTTGCGCAAGATTAATCATATCAACACAAGATAGGAACCAAAACATCAGTCATGTATTAAGTAAGAGAAAGAAAGAGATTACAACCAAATGAGCCTTGACGTTACAACCTCCTTCAATAGGTCCAGTCAAAACGTGTCTCGAGCATTCGTCAGGGAATTTGGACTTGATGAGGAAATCATCCTAGACTCTCTCTCGACAAGGGTTCTCTCTCCGCTCTATCTCACACCAGCTATATTAGACTATTTCAACTATTCTCCAAAAGTTTAGCTATCCAAACCATTTAGCGAGCTGCATCTATGTGAGAGAGATGTATTTATAGAAGGGGAGGAGGAGGTTGGGATCCCTCATATGGTGGAAGGGAGGCCTTATCCTTTGGGAGGTTACCCAAAATGTAGGAAACAAGAAGCCAAAGGAAGGTGCTTGATATTATTTAGTCAAAAAACCCATTCTGACTTTCTCACAAAGTGGTTGGAAATGGAAAATTCGATTCTATATTTAAAAAAATTTCCAAAAAAAGCTCAGCGCGGGTAGCCCACTTAGACAGAGTGCCAATGGGCATGGGGACCAATGCTAATTTACCTTATTGGCGCGAGGCCATAACTTCCTGCCAGCGCCAACCCAAAATTATATGTTTTTGATGGTCTATTATAGGAATAGTCAACGGATGAAGTGTTCTTCTCATGGCAAGGGATGCAATGACACTTTTTTCAAGGCATGAAACTACATATAAGTCATAGAAATGGTCCTCCAATGTGTGGGATGGGGATTGCAAGGACAATGAAAAAATGCTGTGTAACATAAATGTAACTTGTTTTTAATGTTTGCAGGTTGAAAAGAATGCAGACTTGCTACCATTGGGCTTATGGAGTCAACAATTAGTAGTTTCAGTGGCAAGGTTTCTTGACATGGAAGCTGAGGCAGATAGAGGTATTTAATAGAGGCAATTCACACATAAATCATAGGATAACACAATCATTTCATCACTAAAGGAAGTCAGAGCATAAACTTATGAATTCTAAGTAATAGAGATGAAATCTACTGCAAGTATTAAAAAATAAAGATATAGATCAATAATACATTAAAAAACTCATGAGAATCTCAGGTTTGTCAAGAAGAAAGTCACTCTATATTACTGATATAAGTCAAATACATAAAAGCAGCAGTTTAGTGCAAAAAATCTCCAACCCTTGACTACTTCGATGCTTTGTATTTAAATAGACCTTCTTTATAATAAGGATGATCTGCCTGGTGGCTAGACCATCAAACTCTCCTATGACACATCACCTAACTGAAATACATGACTTCTAACAGAAAGCTGACAGCTATACCTTAAAGAAAACATCTCCTAATAGGACTCTAACTCCTATTTATTATGTAACTCTACCTTATCTTGTGAAACTGTTACATGATAGTTACAAAATAAGCATCACATGCTCGAAAATCACATGCTTGAAATACACATGATAGAGTTCATTACCACTTTACATATTTAAGACCCTCCTAGACTTGTGGAGCATAACCCTACCTTTTAGGAATGCATGACCCTTATATTCAAATCTACTTTGGCTGATGATCTGTCTTCATAGCATGCCCTTCGAGTCATAAGTATTTTATGATAAGCTCCCTTGACATGTTGGAGTCCAGCTGTCCAAAACTGCCATTAAGATGCTCCAAAACCTTTAACAATTGCTCGCTACGAAGACATAACAGTTTCATAGTGAGTTTTGGTAGCGTTGAAAAAGTGGACTTTTTCACCCAATAACTTCGCTCCTTTTCTATTACATGATGTCAATCAAGTCATGACACATCACCACCATCAATCTCCCTCCTTGAAAACTAAAAAAAGTGACTTTAGAATAAAAAAGGTTGCTACAAGTTTTTTCAGCGCGTTTTCTTGGCTTTAAGCCTAGGGAACACTATGAAACTGTGTAAAAACACAGAATTTTCATATTTCAAAACTGTCTTCACAAAATGACCTCTAGGTGAAAAATCTTGTTTTTTGCATGTAATGAACCATCTAAAGCAATTTCAATCTCATCTTATGGCTCCTGTGGTGTTTCCTCTTCATTTATGATCAATTGAGCTATGGGCTCCTCAGCCACAGTCATCTTTAAACCTTTCTTTTCAAGCTCTTCATGAATTAGTTCCAATTATTCTTGAAGGTCCTTGACTTGGTCTTTCAATGTCCTATCTTGGATTGTAAGTGCAGGTTTACCTTTTTAATGTGCTTTACCTCTCTTCTTAGTGGTTGAGTCTGCTTTATCAGTTTTTCTGTGTTGTCTAAGGTCTTTGAGACACTTGTGACTTGATCCTTCCAAATCTTCCTCATTTGTTCAAACTGCACCCTTTCAACCCTATGCTTCTTTGCCTCTTTCCTCAAGACTGATATCTCTTCACTTGCATCTTTCAACTGCCCATTAAGGACTTCAACTTTTGACTTTTTAGTGATTTTATCTTTGCCCTTCTTTTGTTTGATGACTAATTCTTCTTTTGCAGGTGAGGAGAGGTCTATGATGCTTGGTGGTGGCTGAGTAGTTTCACTGACATTTCGAGCCTCTTTTCTTCTTTCTAAGACCTTTCTTTCATGTCTTGTCATTGGTTATCTAGCTTGGAACATGAAACCAACATCATCACCTAAAAATTCTAACTTCTTAGCTATTTTTCCTTTCTCCCTCATCTATGTCTTCAGCTTGGACAATGGGAGTTTCTTCAATATCAATCGCATGCAATATTTCCTCTAAGTTACCCTTAGCCATTTTTTGGCTCCTTGTAATTCTCTTGCTGCCATGTTTGCTAACTGTTGGCTTCTGTTTTACAGGAGTAGCTTTGGGTGTGCCAATATTCTGCAAAGGCTCTATCCCTATTGTTATCACTCAGAAAAAATGAAACATCATTTGACATAGTCTTAGAGGTTCATGTGTCAAAGGTATGGTCATAGAATTCATTTTTCATTACTTGGTTAAGGAAAATTTTAAAATTTTCTTATTAGCCTATCCTAAGGTCCAAACCCACCCCCATTTAAATATTTTCATGTCACATTAGTCATTATTTCCTGACATATTTCATTTTCCAAGCTTACAACTCCGAAAAGGTCATTTTAGCCAATAATCCCTACTTTCGTAGTGAATTACACAGAAAAATGCAGTTTTCGCTACGAAACTACTAATAATTTCGTAGCAAAACTACCCAGAAATACACTAAGTATGCTACGAAAAGAGGTATTCCTGTCTATCTTTTCAAAACAGGTGCTAGGTGTCAGTCAATGATTGAAAGGGTTAGGATAGATGCCATTCGAGTCAGTTAGGGTTAAATCAAGGTACAATGGGCATGGCTAAAGTCATTATTACCATTTTAAGCATGTGAGAGTCATGACTATGCCATGAGTTATTATCGAAATTTAAAATATTTCCCAATTGAGTCATTTGTCATTCTCTGCTCCCTCTTTTCATGTTATTGAGATATGGAGAGATATTTCACTAAGGCCAAGCTGTGGCTAGCATTTTCAAAGGTTTGCAGGTATCACTGATCAAGCGAGGTAGAGAAGACATAAAAATACCATGGCTGCAAAAAGGAAGACTAACAAAGGTGGCCACTATCTCAGATATGAGCCATCAGACATGAACTTGAAAAATGAAGACCCAATAGCTTCAAAAGTTTTCAGAAGAACATGGTGTTTGCAGTTTTGCCAAAGATTTCAAGGATGCCATGTACAGGTTTATAAACAGTTTTCCCTAAATTTCAATGGGACAACTGCAAAAGTAGGAATGTTGAACCTCAATATAACACCAGAGACTATTGCAATAGTAACAAGAATTCCAAGAGGGGAAGAAAAATGGTTCAAAGGTTTCAAATTTAATATGAAATACTATAAGGAATTCATCAACCTAGAACATAGTGAGGTTGAGCTTACAAATGCCATTCCAAGGAGCTACATGAAAGACAATTTCTCAAAGCTACTGCTTATCATTCAGAAGTACTTCACTTGTGAAGGGATGTATCATAAGGTGTATTCTTACCACTTCAAGCTTTTTCTACATTTTGTTGGTAGGAAATCTCTTGATCTACCTTTTTACTTATATAGAAGCTTAGAAAAAATGTCAGATAAAGTTAAAGCTAAATCTAAAGGAAGTGAAACCTCACTCTTTCATCATGATTTAATAAAGTTGCTACTTTTAGAGGAGTTAAAAAGACTAGGCAGAGACTGGTCTTCTTTTCTGTTTGATAGTGGTTTTGAAGTCGATTCCATTACCACTAAAAGAACTCCTAAAACTAAGGGTATAACACCACCTTCAGTGGCAGAACAAAGTGAAACTTTAGGAGAAAACCAAAGTGAACCAGTAATCATGGAAATAGAGCAATTGCAGAAAGTTGATACACCTGTTATTACACCTGCAAAACAAAATCCTACTATGAGAAAACCTGTAAAACAAGAGAAAAATGTGAGCAAAAATGGCAGAAAAAGGATTACAAGAAGCCAAATAGTATCTAAAGGAAATTTAGAAGACATTCTACATGCTATTGATATTGAAGAGACTCCCATAGTCCAAGCTGAGGGTATAGATGAGGGAGGAAATAAGCTCAAGAAAGCCAAATAAACAAAGAAGTTAGAGTTTGAAGGTGAGGATGTAGGTTTCATGTTTCAGGCTAGGAAACCCATGAGAAGACATGCTAGAAAACTCTTGGAAAGCATTAAAAAATTTCAGAGGGTCACTGACACTGTTCAGCCACCACCAAGTATCATTGACTTATCATCACCTGCAAAAGAAGATTCAGTCATCAAGAAAAAGAAAGGAAAGGAGAAAATAATTGAAAAAAGAGAGATTGAGGTCCTTGAGGAACAGTTGAAGTTAGAAAATCATGAAATAGTAGTCTTGAAGAAAGAGGCAAGGAAACATAATGTCCAAAATGTGTAGTTTGAGAAAATGAAAGAGATTTGGGAATTTTGGGGTCCTGTGATTTGGCTGATTGGCAAACCAAATGACAAGGCAACATTCAAACCAAGATTTAGAGCTCTAGGATCTAGCCCTCCTAGTCTCAGAGAGGGATCTCTCAATATATTTGTAAGGATATAGCTTTATGCTTTTAAGAGGTTGATTTTAGGCTAGCTATTAAGTGCAAGTTTGTTTGTTTGGGTTTGGTTGATTGGACATGAATGATATAGGAAACATAGATAGAAAGGGGAAATATCAGAACCATTGGGAAAAAGAGTCAAGAAGAAGTTATACCAAGCTCAATTAATGGATATGGGATATCAAAGGGAAAATCTAACTTGGCCAGTGGATCTTGGGTTTGGTGGATGAAATGAAATGGACATTAAGGATTTAGAAGGAGAAGTAGAACTAAGGGAAATTAAGAATCCTTAATTATATGTACTTCTCAACAAAGGGACTTAAAACATTATCAGAACTTGAAGAGGCATTCCATAGACAGGGCTAACCATAAATTCTAGAAACCACACTTCATCAAATAACAATTTCAAGATAAAATTTTCAAATGAAATCTAGGAGTCGAGGAACACTCTATTTCATCCAAATATTTCACCTTAAAGGATAATAAAACATTCAAGAGTTACAATAACTGCATTCATAGAAGAGGGAACTCCTAGACATCTTAGATTATAGCTATAAAGACCTTCAAAACAATTATCTCAGCAAGGACAAAGGGTATGATAAAAAAAACCTCTTTGGCAGACTGTAAACAATGGTACTTTAAAGGGAGACTTCATAAACAGTTTTCAAGTGGCAGCAAGTAAGCAGGGAAAACCATAAATCATTCTTGAAACCAACTGTTTGAACTGTTTCTGAAATAAATAGGCTTAAGGGTTGAAAAGCAATCAAACTACTCAATAAAACCTTCAGCATATGAAAACATAAAGACAATGAAGAGCAAACAGGTCTAAGGTGCTTCTAGGAGACATTTCTTAGCTTAAACGTTTTACTCTACTATGAGTATAGAATGATGGAACAAAATGGAAAACATGAAAAACATTAACAGATTAGAATACATCACCAACAACCATGCTCAGGGATCCAATGATAGAGCCTTCTCATTAATAAAACATTTCAAAACATCATCAGTCTTCCAAAACTTCAATTTCTTCTTAATCTTTAGCCAGACTATGTACAACTGCAAAGAGTTCGAATGCCAACAACCAACACGACAAATGAGTTCCTCATAGAGTATTTATATAAGAATGAGGAGGTGGAACTCTTTTTAGGGTTTGAGAATCATTAACAATAGAGTAAATGCATTCCTAACCTTGAAAACCATGCAAGGCACAAGGTAGGAAGATGTTCAACTACTTCTCTGTGCCAATAACTCTGTCTTAACTTCTAAGGAAAGATAGGTGAAAGGTTTGAATTTGCAGCCTATTTCTGTCTTTTACAATAACTGCCTGACAGCTTAAAATATCTTTTATCTATGTAATAACTTCCAATTTTCCCTTTGGGACAGAAAGTAGGCCATAGGTGGCAGTTAGATCTTTTGGGTAAATAACTGCATCTGTTCGATTCATTCAAGGTTGCCACTGGATGAATTTATCTTTGTTTAATCCATTAAATTTAGTAATTAGGCCTTTAACTCTTATTTTTCCTTAATATTTTGTCTTAGTTCTTTATGACTGTTTTTATTAACTTTATCCTTTATCCTTTTTAAACAACTATTCATTCGTTATTTCTTTGACTTTAGAGCTTCTGTCTTTAATCACTGCTTCTTGAGAGGCTAATTTCTACTTTAACAACCTTAACCTTTAATTAACCTGCCTCACTGTCCTTTCTCTATTTCTATTAAAAATTTTTTTTATCTGTCTTTACACTGTGCTTTATCCATAAACTGTGGAATAAGCCTTTAGCCTTCGAATTTTATACTTAACAATTTAACTTTATCTCTAATATCCTTCACTGTTTTTTGACATGGAGCTTCTTCGCACTGGAGGGTTTTGATATATAAACAATGCTCATGAAACAAATGGTTAAAAAGTTACAATTCGACCCTTTTTTGTCTCTTTTTGCATTTGATTAAGCTTCGAGGAGTGTCACCCTCGACCCTGTGTATCTGGCCTCCAAAAAACCTACAAACAAATAATCAAACCCTTATATAATCCTACGCATTGGATAAACTGCATTTCAGAGTTTGGGAGGTGTCAAAGGAGCATTACAGAGGGAGGGAGAAGCAAGGGAGAGGTTCCTATGGCGAGAACCGCGAAAACAGGGTTTAAAAAGCCTTTGGCGCGAAAATGGGCGACAGTGGTTTTGGAAAACCACTAGTGGTTTTCGCGCTGCTGATGGGTGGTTTGTGGTTTTTCCCCAGGGGAATGCGATTACATTCATCGCTTGCCACGTGCCCCGTGAAAAAACACTTTTTTTCACGTGAAAATGGGGTGTTAAACCTCAGCTACAAAATCCATGCCATAATGAATCTGCGCCGTCAGATCTCAAGGAGTGAGATCGATGACGTGAGATCGATGACCCGTGTGGAGCCTAAAAGCTGGGGTGAAACTTTGGTGGACAGGGGGTAGACAGGGATTGGGGTGTTGGCTTTTAGTGGAAGGTGGGACCAATGGTGATGTGAGTGCTATTTCGTTGTGTATCGAAAAGGTCGGGGAGTGGAATTGGATGATGGGCGTTGGATCTCGAAAATCCACGGTGGAGATTACCCCGTGGAGCAGTCAGATGGGGGGAATGGTTGATGGGTCAGGAGGTCACAGGAGTACCATAGTTGTTAGATCGATAAGATCAATGGTGATGATCAATCGAGAGATGAATGGATGGGAGGATGGTGGAGGGGGTCGATGAGTTTGACAACTGTTAGATCTGTCTGATCAACGGTGGGGATTGTTTTGGGACATAGGTGTCGGAGCAGGGAGTTTATGAAGGAAAGGGGCTAGAAAAAAAGGAGAGGGAAAGGGTCCTGTGGGTGGAGCGAAGGACCGGGAGAAAAATAAGAAGTGGCTAAGAGCTTTTAGCTGATGGCCAAAGGCTTTGGTCTTATGAGGAGAAGAGGTGGAGGGTTTAAGCGCGCAGGGGCTTAAAGCCTGCTTTGATAAAAGGTCGGAAATAAGGCAAAAAGGAGGGTTTTAAAGCTTATTTAGGGGTTTCGATAGGTTTATCAAGAGGAATTTAAACCAAATAAAGGAGTTCTTATAAGGTTTAAAGGGTTTTATTTTTATGAAATGAAGGGTAAAGAAGGGAAAATGGGGGGTTTTTAAACCAAACAAAAGGTGTTCTTATAAGGTTTAGAGGCTTTTATGGAAAATGAAGGGTAAATAAAAAAGGAAGAAAACCTTTTTTGTAGGGGAAAAATGACTGTTTAGGTAAGTGAAAATGAGTGAAAATGGGCAGATATGACTGTTATAGCATCATTTCTCACCTTCATATGATTCATGATTGCTTTTATGGCTTTGGGCACCCATTCCTACAGACTTGGACAAAATTCACTAAAAAACAGTGTAAAAATCCCCATACGCGGTTATGCCCAGACTTTTCCGCGTGTATACGCGAGTCCACATGTACTTTTCCGCGTATGCCATTAAAATCATTAAAAAATATATAAAAAATCCCTATTTTCGAGCTGGGTTGATGGTTACTCTGGTAGTTCAACCACCCTAGCACGTGGCCAACTGTTTCCAACTGTTGAAACTACTTTGAGGGAGTATAAAAGCCCCTCATGTGCATGGCCTAAGGGAGAGAGAAATTATTGATATTATACTCTGTTGGTATTCCCTATCCAAGTCTAAATTCCCGTGCCTCCTGCACTTCCCAGTTCATTACAGGAAACCCTTGTTTCCTGGAGATGCTCATCTTCCTATATGTCATCTCGTATGCACCAGTTCAGAAGGAATCTTAGCGAGGCAAGGGTGGGACGGATCCGGACGACGGTCTGCTCGAAGATCATGGAAGGATTCAGGTGATCTCTCCACTTGTTATTTCTGTACATGCTATTTATAATACAGAAGAACCATCTTGTTCCCGAAATATACGTGTTAGTGTCCGCTTGCATATATGAGAATATTGTTATTTAAGCATTTATTATGGTTTATCTAATGTTTCACATGGATTTCACTAACATTTAGAGTAGATATATGCTGTACAACCAGTTCTTCGTGCTTGTTTCTTCTTGTCTTTTAGGTTAAGAAGGAAGAAGGGTTGCTGGGGGTTTGGACCCCGCGGGATCTGCTTCAACTGTAGGACCTACGGGTAAGTTCCTCGATCTGCTCTATTTAGTTTTTCATGAACATGTATGGTTGTGTGAGTCCTTCTTGAGTAGCATGCCCTGCTCTGTGGAGGTTGTAACCCAACAAACCTCTAGGGTGATTTTCCCCGAAACAGAACTGGCGACTCCACTGGGGATCGCATACTTGTGATTCCCCTGTTGGGTGGTTTCAGCTGTTTGATAGGTTTCCAACAGTTTTAACTTTTATTTCCAGTCCAGTTTACTCTTTCTCAGTCAGACTGAAGTCCTGGTTTCTTATCCAGGCTTGATCCTTTTTGTTTTTCATTATCTACCTTTATATACATGGGTTTGTCTGCACACAGTCGCGTATACACACATTTTTTGTTAAAGGGAGTCACGTATACGCGGGTTTCCTTTAGCATAGTCGCGTATGCACGCTTGTTGCTAAACTGTGAAGTTGCGTATACCTAGGCAGATTTTGAAATTTTGGATTTCTTGACTTTTTAGTCCTTTCTGTTTGTGGAGACCTGTTCCTGTAGTGTCTTTGTACCCTTTGGATTGTGAAGAAAGTGGTATTTGGTCTTTTCTCTCTCTTGTTTGATCGAAAACTAGTCTTTTTGGCAAAGTGTTGTTTCTGGTGCTGGCACTTCTGGTTCGAGTACCAAGATCTCATTCTGGGGATTCTTGGCTGTTCTGCTTCAGCAGAACAGAGAGCTCCTGCTCATTTTCTCATTCCTACCTTTGTGTCTTGCTTTGCACTACAATTTTTTCCTGTTTCTTGGTTGGTTTTCTTGAGTTCAGTCGGCTAGGTCTTGTTGCAACTTTTGAAGAGTCTTTCTTGGTTCTTTGAAGTTTTTGTTTGTGGCAAGCTTATACTATTCTTCTAAGCTGAGTGGCTGAGTTTTCTTGTCTTCTTTTGCTCATATTGATCTTGCTACGAGTTAGCCTTATAATATTTGGAGCATTTTTGAAGTTTTTTCTTGAAATTCAATGTTGTTTGGCTTGGGGTTTTATAGTTTTGCTTGGTCTTTTCGAACTCTTCCCTTATAAAATTCAAAAGCTCAAAAAACATTTTGTTTTGTTGTTTGCTTTTGTTTTTGCATTTTTGTTTTCGTTTCTTTGTATCTTTTGAAGCTTTGTTGAGGTTTCTTGCCTTTGGATTTTGGCTTGATTTTGGAAAGGAGTTGTCATTGATTTCTTCCTCTTGTTTTTTAAGCGTTTTTGGTGTCTTCATACTAAGAGTTCTTGATTTTGGGAACTAGCTTTCTGGACAACCAAAAAGAGATAAAACTGAAGGATCTTTGGGAAATTTCACTCTGCTTTAGGAGATTTTGCATCTTAGAATTTGCATGCTTGTAGTGATTTGCGTCAGGTGCACTTAAGCATTTAGTCATTTTCATAGTTTTTGTGTGTGAGTTTGTTATCTGAAAAGAAAAATACAATTTTTAATCTCGTAGAACCTGTGTAGAAGTTTCTTTTCATCGAAAGACAATAACTGCATTTGCATGTAGTTTGGTTTTTATTAATTTCTTTCTACGTCAAAACACCATAAGTTTCATTTCCACATCCCTTTGACTTAACATAACAGCCAATTAAAATAAGCGATTTAATTTAAAATCAACTAGCAAGTTTTCTAAGTGTCATACACCAACTAGCTAGGTTGTAGGGCCTTGGATTAGGTGAGTGGAGAGTTAAATCTCCAAGGCCGCTCAAACAAAACATAGAAGTTGATTAATTGAGTGAAATCCAACTCCGTTAGGTGGACCGGGAAAGCTCTCCTCCAGAGAGTCAAGCGCGAGGGGAAGTGAAGGCTGAGAAGAGAGATACCCCCTCTCTGATTAGTTGAATCTGACCTCAAGACTGTTCCGCCCGGATTCTGACACGGATTGGTGCCCATAGTTGCCACTCCTAGGTTCCACATAGGTGACTGCGGGGGGGAATACCCGTGGTACCTGAGGCAGACGTCGCATCACTTTCAGCAGTACTTCTGGGGGGTGCCCTTGCGAAGCTTGGGTGCTTGAGCCAGCAAAGGCTGTCGTTAGGAGGTCGGCGTAACTATTTCTGATACCTTCGCTAGTAGGCCTGGGCCGTAATTATCCCAGACTGCTTTCGGGAGGTCCTATATTTCGCTTTCCTGTATTTTGGTGTCCGGTCCTCATCACCCGGAGCGGAAATACTTGAAGGTTGTTTGCTTGATTGTATCTCAGGGATTTTTCTTATAGTGAGTGCTCTTTTCTCCTAGCTTGCTTAGCTTTATATTTTTTGAGTCTAATTAAAATTTGTTAAAGTGGCTGATCAAGCGCCTCGTCGATCGAGGAGAATCCGGGGGTTATCTCCCGAGAGTCCAGAGCCTTCTTTGAGAAGGCGTAGGAGTTATTTAGCAGGTGGTTACCACCCTGTGACGTCTGACGCAGTGGAGAGAGATCCTCCACAAGGTTCTGAAGGTTTCATAGCTGATTCTGGTGTCGGTTCCGAGAGGAGCGTTCCGCTCACCTCGCGAGTTTTATTTCCTCAGGAATAATATTTTCAAATTGAAGAAGTACCTGAACCTCCTGTGTCAGGTCCATCTCCTCTTCCTCCTGATTATCCGTTCGTTGTTCAATACATCGGACCTGAGTCAGAGAGACCGGAAGATCTTCCGTATCATTCATACCTTTCGATGGCCACGACTGGGAACGCGACTTCTGCTGTGAGTGCTGCAGGCATTCAGACTCCTGCTTCTGTTGAAGGAGGGGGCACTATTGCTTTATCTTCGATTGCTTCTAGTGCTGCTGTGTTTGGCTCTGGTTTCACCCAAGCACATGCTTCTCATTCTAGTCCCTTCTGTTTCGGAATGCCCACTAGTGGGATTCCTTCTTTTTCCTTTTCCGCTGCTGCAGCTGGATCTACACCCATGTCTTCCATGGCTAGTGGATCAGCTTCTTTTCAGGGGTTCCCCTTTGGAACTGGGCACATTCCTAGTTCCAATCCTTCTTTAGGGTCCTTTCCATTTACTTCTTAGACCCAGAGTTTCAATCCTTGGTCTGGAGGTCAGAATTCGACCACTTTTATAGGATGGAACCCTGTATTTACTACAGTGGGGGCAGGGAATCAGTTTTACGCTGGTCACCAAGGGAATAATTCTTTCCCTTCATCGAGTGCTTATCAGACCTTTTCTCCTCTTTCTAATTCCTGGAACCCCTATCAGGGGCTTTCCTCTTCATTTCATACTTCAGCAGGGGGAACTGGTCTGGGCTTTGGTAACTCTGCGTTGGGGGGAGGTTCTTCTCCTTTTTCTACAAGTCCTTTTTGGCAACCTAGTGCCTCATCAAATCGAAGGTATTCTTTTCAGAATGTTGGGAATCCATCCCATCAAGGATGGAATCCTCAGGCTCCGCCTCGCTTACCTTTTCTGGCAACGTTAAACTTGCCAGATCTATCGAAGTTGACTAATGATCCGATTCGTTATGGTCCGGGGTGGCCTCCGTTTCCCACCAAACTTCCTTCAGAAATTCCAAAGTTTGAAGGCAAGAATGGAGAAGATCCGGCTGACCAAATCACTACCTTCCATTTATGGTGTTCTTCGAACTCCCTGATCGATGATTCGATTAGGTTGAGATTATTTCAACGCACCCTAACTGGAAACGCTGCCAAATGGTATATTGAGCTAACTGGGGGCAGTTTTGCTACATTTGGAGAACTGGCTGTTACATTTCTGAACCATTTTCAGTTTCCTGTCTGATATGACGCTGGGACTGAACTCCTAGCTAATTTTAAGTAGGACGACGCAACCCACATTTCTGATCACATTCAGGAATGGAGGAGAAGGAAGAGGCTTATTAAAGCTCATATTCCAGGAGAATTCCTTTTGGAATGGTTTCTAAAATCCCTGCAGTTAGATATTTCGAAAGATGTATCCCTTTCTGGGGTATTTTCTGAGGAGCAGGCCATTTTTAGGGCCCAGCAGCTGGAACTGATCTATTCTCAGTCTGGGGTCCTCCATAAATATCTTCCCAATGCTCCTCGCTCCAAATTAGATTTATCTAAAACTAAGCCCGGTCCTCATGGTGACAGACTGATTGGATCGATCAATAGTGGTGCAGCCAGCCTGCTTACTCAATTGCAGTAGTTGTCTTTACAATCTGCTTCTTCTGGTCAGGCTGTGCCTGCTGAGTCATCACCTTCCCAGTCTTTGTCCATAAATGCTGTCCAAGCTTCTGATCCCAAAGGAAATCAACAATCCGAAGGGAAGAAGAAGGGATGAAATAATAAGAAAAAGGGCAAGAACGGGAAGGGTAATGCGAATAAAACCAACGAGCATGTTGGTGAGGGTCCAAAGGAGAAAAGGAAAGTGAAGTTTCCATGCAAGCTGTGTGCTGGAGACCATCTTACGCACCTTTGCCCTAAAATTCAGGATGCGCAGTGCTTGTTAGCTCAGCAGGGTTCTTCTAGTTCCCAGGCTGTGTTAACAAACCCTTTTCCCCAAGGGCAACAATTAGTTGTTGGCGCGAATCAAAATCCCAGGGCTTCCTCTGGGGGCACCCAGGAGGGGGAAATTCCAATCGAACATTTTCATGATGAGTGCTCACGCGGATATCGCTACGAGATCCCGTGATTATGGCGGAGAAGAGTCTTCGAAAGCTAAGGATATTCCTGATGCTACTGAGCCGCTTCACATTAACAAGTCTACTGTTGAGTCTATGCCTCGGATGCCCAAAGCATCTTCTAAGCGATCGATGATTAATCCAAATGCTAGGGCTGCCCAGAACTACTCGATTGTGGAAGATCTGGCGCAGAGTCCTTGTGCTATGTCGGCTTTAGAGG
Source organism: Pinus albicaulis (assembly GCA_034641835.2). NCBI lineage: Eukaryota > Viridiplantae > Streptophyta > Pinopsida > Pinales > Pinaceae > Pinus > Pinus albicaulis. The sequence goes on from CM076569.1 coordinate 310,488,731, forward strand.
TACTCCATTCTTGTCCGGCTCAGCGCAGTGCTTTGCTCACTTCCATTGGGGCTATTGATCCGAAAAATTCTCTTCTGATTACTTTTGATATGACTAATTTTAAGAAGAGACTCCCCCATCACATGGATTTTCATATTAAATCATCGTACTGGAAGTGTAATATCTTTCGAACGGTTGTTGATGAGGGTGCTTCCACATGCGTGATGTCTCTCACATGTTGGAAGATAATTGGATCTCCCAAAGCTGTTCCATCTACCACTCTTTTGACTGCGTTCGATGGTCATTCTCACAGACCCCATGGTATTGTCCCAGCTTTGCCCATCTGTGTTGGGGGCAAAACTGTCAATATAGAGGTTGAGGTAGTTGACGCAAGCTTGGACTACAACCTTCTGTTGGGGAGAAACTGGATTTATGAGATGGATGCCATTGCATCCTCATTATTTCGGATTATATGTTTCCCCCACGAAGGGAGGATTGTTACAGTGGATCAACTGGACTGTCCTCCTGTAGACCCGAATGCGTCTACTAACTCATCTATTCCAAATTTGGATAATACTAAGGTGCCTGTTGAGAATTTAGGAGTTGGAATGTATTCTTCCTTGATGGGTACTTTCGATATTCCTCCTCCTATGGTTCATATTAATGCAATTTCATCCTCCAAGGCTCCTCTTCGAAGAGAGTTCTTCAGAACTCATTATTTTTCGGACCCTTGGACCTTACCTTCCCCTATAGCCACATTAGCGGAAGGTCAAGTGGGTGGAATGGAATTTACGATGTCTGCAGCTAAGATTGCTTATCAGTCTATTGTTGACTCTGCAGAATCCAGTCCAGCTCCTCTTTCGCCGGAAGAGTTGGATGGAGATGTGGCTCCGGCTTGGACACTTAGTTCTTCTTCGGCCTAGGATTGCCTTGATACCACTCTTCCATCTGAAGAGGCCATCCTGGAAGCCATGACTGGTATAGATAGACCGTGGGATGATTTGCATCATCGGTCTTATTTTTTACCTGACTTGAGTGAAGTTGAAACGAGTTTTCCAAGTCCTCCGTCTCCTGGTCCTGTTCACCCAGTCTTGAACCCTTTAGCACCAACACAGGTTTATGGTGAAGGGAACATGGCTGTGATTTCTCCTACTATCCCAGTGAACATTTCCAGGGATCCCAATATTATTGAGAATGTCTTCATCGGAGCTGAATGTTCCCGTGAAGAGATTCAAATTTACACCGAGCTCTTTAAAGAGTATAGGGATGTATTCGCTTGGTCTTATGAGGAAATGCCTGGTATAGATCCATCTATTATCCAGCATGAGATCAAGACTTATGAAAACGCTAAGACGGTGAGGCAAAAACTTCGTCCGGTCAATCCTAGGAAGGTAGCAGCTATCAAAGCTGAGGTTGAGAAGCTGCTTAAGGCGGGATTCATTTTCCCTGTTCCTTTGACTGAATGGGTTTCAAATCCCGTTCCCGTAGATAAAAAGCAAGGAACGATTCGAGTTTGCATCGATTTCAGAGACCTAAATAAAGCATGTTCTAAAGATAATTACCCCACACCATTTATCGATCAGATCATTAACGAGTGTGCCGGTAATGAGATTTTCTCCTTCATGGACGGTTTCTCCGGATATAATCAGATTACTATCCGTCCTGAAGATCAGCATAAGACAACCTTTATTTTTCCCTAGGGTACATTTGCATACAAGAAGATGCCTTTTGGTCTTAAAAATGCTGGGGCTACCTTTCAGCGAGCCATGTCACATGCCTTCCACGACATCAAAAAGATTATCGAGGCGTACTTGGATGATTAAGCTGCTCATTCTCGAAAGAGGATGGATCATCCTGCTCACCTCCGGCAAATATTTGAAAGATGTCGTTTCTATAAGATTAGATTGAATCCGAACAAGTGCGTTTTCGCAGTTACATCCGGCCGGTTATTGGGATTCATTGTGTCTAGGGAAGGGATTAGGGTAGATCCCTTCAAGGTTGAGGCAATACTTCGGTTGCCTCCCCCATCTTCTATCCGTCAGCTTCAAAGTCTACAAGGAAAGTCTAATTTTCTTCGGAGATTTATCGTAAATTATGCTGAAGTTACAAAGGGGTTTATGAGATTGTTGAAGAAGGGAGTTCCTTTTCTTTGGGATGACTATGCTCAACGCTCATTCGATGCTTTGAAGAAAGAATTGACCTCTTCTCCTTTATTGAGTCCACCTGATTATAGCAGGGATTTCCTTTTGTATCTGGCAGCAGCAGAATCTACTATTGGTATGGTTTTGGTTCAGGAGGATGATGCTCTTGCAGAGCATGTTATATACTACCTTAGTCGAGGCTTGGTAGGACCTGAACTCCGGTACACTCTGATAGAAAAGCTAGCTTTAGCAGCAGTTCATGCTGTGCAGCGACTCCGGCATTACATTATTCTGCGAAAAAATTATGTTTTGGCAGCAGCCAATCCATTTCAGTTTGTCCTCAGTAGGCGAGTGATTGGGGGCAAATACAATAGATGGATTGTGATTTTACAGGAATTTGATCTTGAGTTTATGTCTGCCAAGTCCAAGAAATCATTAGTTTTCGCGGAATTGATCTCCGAGTTGCCCTGTGGGGAAGAGATGATCTATGATGAATCCTTCCCGGATGAACATTTGTTTCTTATCTCTTCACAGGATCCTTGGTATGGAGATATAATTGTGTATCTTTAGACTGCGAAGTTTCCCTCTACTTTTTCGAAAGATGAGCGTCGTAAGCTGCGTCACTTGGCCAAGAATTATTTGATTATTGGTGATGCTTTATACCGTCGAGGGGTTGATTCAATCCTGAGACACTGCTTAACTCTCGAAGAAGCTGAGGCTGTGCTGAACGATTCTCACAGTGGAGCTTGTGGGGGTCATTTATCTGGGCTTGCTACAGCCCAAAAAATCTTGTGTGCAGGGTAGTTTTGGCCCCCGATTTTCAAAGATTGTATCGAATCGGTCAAAAAGTGTCATCCGTGTCAAGTCTATACTCGAAAAATGCGCGCTCATCCAGCTCCGCTTTTTCCAGTCATTACTGTCGGTCCCTTTACGAAGTGGGGTATTGATTATACTACTTGTAACCCACCTTCACCTAAAGGTCACAAGTACATTATTGTAGTAGTAGACTACTTTACGAAGTGGGTCGAGGCTATGCCTACTTTTGGGAACGATGGTGAGACTGCAACTCTTTTTCTTTTCAACCAGGTTATTGCTCATTTTGGTATTCCTAGAGAGATTGTCACTGATCATGGCAGTCATTTTCAGAATAGTATGATGGCTGAGTTGGCTCTCAAATTGGGTTTCCGGCAGGAGCATTCATCTCCATATTATCCTCAGGCCAATGGGCAAGTGGAAGCCGTGAATAAATCCTTGAAGATAATTCTTCAAAGGACAATTGATAAACATAGATCCAACTGGCATATTATGCTATATCCTACACTTCGGGCATACAGGACATCATTTAAAACTGCAACTGGCTTTACTCCGTTTCAGTTAGTCCACGGGGTGGAATCCGTATTTCCCATTGAATGCGAGATTCCTTCCCTTAAATTAGCTGTTGAGCTTCTTCCTGACACTTCTAGTCTGGCAGAACGGCTTCTTCATCTGGAACATCTCGATGAGCAGCGTCGGGATGCCGCCACGATGAATGAAGTGCATAAAAACCGAGTAAAAGTTCAGTACGATAAGGCGGTCAAGCCTAGGGTCTTTTCGGAAGGTGACCTTGTTTTGGTCTATGCCCAAGAAAAGGATGCCCTGGGGGCAGGAAAGTTTAAGTCTATGTGGTATGGCCCCTATATCGTTAAAAAGTCCTTAAGAAAGGAGCGTATACCTTGGTTGATTTCGAAGGGAACGAGTTGCCGGAGCCCCGAAATGGGCTCTATTTGAAGAAGTATTATGCCTAGGCTTTGGCCTGGCATGTTGCTTTTGTATATAGTAGTTTTTGCTTTGTACATATCTGGTTGATTTTTGATCTTTGATGAGTTGGTGATGTTTTTGATCTGCTTTGGCAGGTTGTGTCGGATGTCATGAGTCATTTTGGTTTCGCCGATGGTGCTAGTAGACACACCCGGAACTTAGCTTCCGCGGCTTGGGTGCTTCATTATCCATCCAGTCAGCTGTTAGTATCAAGAGGGGTTTGCATTGGTCCTGCTTGCAATAATATAGCAAAATACACTGCAGTTGTTTATCTACTCTCGGAGGAAATATCTTTGGGTGTTGATTCGTTGGTAGTTTTCTTGGACTCTCAGCTGGTGGTGTCGCAGTTGAACAATACTTATCGGGTTCGAGATCCATTTTTACTACGGTTGTTCTTGAGGGTACGTTTGTTACAAAGATCATTTCAATTTTTAACTTTCATTCATATTCCTCGAGCTGACAATTGGTTGGCTGACTCATTAGCTAATCAGGCACTGGATTGGCATATTAATCATTTCATACAATAAAATTCAATCATCGAAAACATCATATATTTTGATACATTTATCACATCACATCAAACATCGCTGTATATATATCATCAGAGTGTTCACAAACTTTACAAAATTTGGATCCATAAGGTCATACAAAATTTGGGCTTATGCCCGATCATGTTCAGTCTCAAAAAAAAAATATACAGTCATCTGATACATAATATCTATCTACTCCTGAGGTCCGTGCCCAGAAGTCGTGTTCCTATAGAACATGATCGCGGTGGCAACTCGGCAGAATAACCGTACCCAGTCTCGGGGCACTCCTACCACCCATCTCTGGATGGCATCCGGCAGATCTTCCACGGTAGCCATAGGTATTTGGCGGGTTAACCCCTCCAAGTTCCTCTGTACAGCCTGGAGGGTCCTGTCTGAATCCACTGTATCTGCTTCACCCCTCCGACGCTTGTGGCGCGGGAAACCCTCAGGTCGAACTGGTCCAATATCTGTATCATGATCATGTTTACATTGTAAGTGATTATGAATCCAATCAAAAACATTTTTGTTTTTCATTTTTTCATACATATTTGAAAAAATCCAAAAAATTATATAAGTCAAAATTTTTTGCAAACTTACCGACTGTGCCCCATGCTGTGCCTGGTGGAAGAACAAGATCTGGATCTCCACGAAAGTCCATCCCGGCATAGGGATAGTCGTCCACAGCGATGATTTGTTCTCCCCACCAAAGGAAGAACTCATCATCCCAAGTGGTCCGGGGAACTTCACTTCCCCATAATCTCTTCATCATGTCTGCCCAACGGGCAATTCTTGGATCTCTAGGGCTGTTGATGGTAGAGATGACTCTGGGTCTCAATGATGGTATCTTCTCAAAGAAGAATGTCATCAAAATTGTATCGTATCCAAAGTGTTTTGTCTTTGCTTGACGAATTGAGGTCAATTGTTGCTTCATGTTCAGTAATAGGGCTGTGCACCAATCATATACATGAGTTAAGCATTCCACTGCTATGCTCATTTGCGTCCTGGACGCCTGGTGTAGGGAGGCAGATCTTGCCACTCTGCCAATGGTGAAAAGGAGGATTTTCATGTGCAAATCCCTTAAATCTTTAATTGCAATTTGAGTTCCAACTTTCTTGGAACCCTCTACGCAATACACGTGGACGTAATCTTCCACGGTTAGCCCTCCCAGGGGCTTCCCGTGCAAGTCTACTGGTTCTCCCCTCCGGGAGAGTCCAGTGATAAAATATATGTCTTCCACTTCAATGCGTACTGGCATCTGATCTATCATAAAGTAGTCCTCTTCCGGTTCCCAATAATTCACGAGCATTTCTAGCAACCGGACATTGCTTTTCATATTTGGCATTTTGAAAAACTTGAGCAATCCGCAATTCCGAAGAATATTTAGCGATGCTCGATCTCGCATGACTTCTTGATCAATTGCACTGTGTTCACGCTCTCTCCATGAGATAGTCATCCTGTCAAAATTCAATAAATCCTTCATTAGCTACGCATTTTTGATTCGGGCCTGTGCATACGCGACTTTGTCTATGCACAGTCGTGTATATACGTGACTTCATCATTACCAACCCGCGTATGCGCAAACCCGTGTTTTTTTAGCAAGGGTTTATATGGTGAAAATCACTAAATTTTAATTTATGAACGGACAAAATGATTTGCAAGGATGATTGATGAGCTTACCTGACAAATTCGGTGCGATTTGACGGTCGGTTGCTCTTGATTTGACGAAAGAATTTTTTTGCTCCAGAGCACTTTTTTCCAAATCAGCAATGTAATAATGAACCAAATATGAGGTAATTTGTCTATTTATGGCTAAAAAGTTGAAAATTTTCGCAAAAATTTGTTATGCTTATTTTTTCGATCTATCTTAAGCTGCATAACCCGGATGCTTGGAAGTGCCCAGTTTGGTATGTTTTCAGGTACATTTTGACGAATTTGAGATATTTCTCGGTTTTTTTATCCATGATTACTGACTCGTCACGACAGGTATATGATCTTCACTGGCATATAGGTTAGGGAAATCACTTTCCACTGCATCTTGCATACTAGCCTCCATACTGATCACTTGCCATAGGGTCGATCCCATCAGGTCATGACTATTACACCCATTTCACTCGCCGATTATTTAATCATGACTTGGTGGTAGAGCCTTCCTTTACATGGGCTTCCTAGTTAGTTCCTCACTATCACTTGTTTCCCATGTTGCGTTTTATGTAGGCTCGGGAGTCCTCTTTAGTCCCGCCATGACTTATGTGTTGAAACTTCATTCTTCTTCTTCCTCACTATCATTTTTCTGGCTATTACCCTAGAGGCTCCCTGGTGTCGTTAAGTTGTATTACTGCATTGCATATTGGCTACTTGTTTATCCTGGCCTTTAGCCGGCTTCATTTGGACTCGATGTTTAAGCCAACTTTTGACCTTGTCTATCTGTATAAGTTAACCATTGCATGCACTTAGCTATCGCGACTTGACACCCTTCTACCCATGGATGGAACATTCCTTTGAGTATCGCTTACCAGTTTCCGCCACCTTGCATTGAGCATAGGATTGTTCCAATCCCAGGAACTAGTGCATCTGATTTTTGATACTCGTTCTATCCATTGTACCATAACATTCTTTTATTTTTTTTCAGGCTTATTATATGAAAAAGACAAAAAAATAAAATATAACAAAAAGAGTGGGAACGGGATGTATCTTCGTTGTTTTGATGGCAGTACAGAGTCAGTTTGTCGCCCTTGAACAAAGCACATATACTTATATATTTCCTTCATTTGGGATGGTTTTAGTTTTGACCTAGGTTCAGCCTTTACCATGTTTCACTTGTCAGTTCTCCCCCGGTTGGTTATCTCTTCCAATCATATGGAGAGTTTGTTATGCCTCTTGCATAACAGACTTATACAGTATCACTTTTTACTGCCATGGTCATCACGATTCGTGCTTTTGTTCAAGGGAAGTTTAGCCTGAGTCGGCCATTCTACGGTGTCTCTTGACTCATTATTCAGTCGGCCTTCCCGGTCTTGTCAGTATCATGTTCTATCACATCAGATGTTTTGGTCTGCAACAAATCTTGGGTTGAGAAGGTCCCATTGACTTCTTCTTTAAAGGGGGTTTGTCTCTTATCGACTACGACACATTGCTCGAGAGAAAACCTGAGAGCCGCACCACAGCCTATTTCCATCATTGATAGGTGACCTCGTGCTCAGCATTTGATCATCATCATGGGTCTTTGACTGAGTGGTTTCCCCTGTGTTCGACGTCAGCACACATTATCACACTTGGGATTCGTGCGGTACCTTGATTTCCATTTGACCCTATCGGTGGATTTCTCGCCTCTGTGTCAGCTTTCATTATTGGTTGGTTCAGAGGGTTTCTTCCATGCGCTAGCTTCATCTTGTGCATGTCGGAAACGTACTTCGGTTTTGGTTCCATCACTCTACTTCGTCTGATTCCTTCCAAATCTTGGCTTGCGGGTTACACTCGCGCTGGACTGATGTGGGATGCCTTAATGCCTTCCTTCCAGCAGATATTTTCCCATCGACTCCGACTCATTGCTCTGGGAATAAGATCTAGAGTCTTTTGTCAGTACCTTAGGGTTTGCAGTCATCAGTGGCAGACTCTTCGCTATCGACAGTGGGGATTCATCATTGCCTCCTGATTGGTAGATTCTCTCAAGTGTTCGACTTCAACTCATTCATTCGCACTTGTTAGATTGTACTGGGGCACCTTGACGCTCATTTTCATTATTGGTGGGTTGTCTCGCGTTGGTTGATGGTATACATCATTGACCGGTAATCCAACGATTTCTCACATGGTCGACTTCAGCTCATTTATTCCCATTGTGTAGAATTGTGCCATAGTGATCGGTGAAGACCTCGGGTTGCATCAGCATTTCTCGGTTCACTTTTGACAGTCCATTCAGTTTCTGCCAGTGATGTCGTACACCCTTATATGTTGCAGTTCAGTACAACAGCATCCTATATGTTGGCTCCCGAGTTGCGTGATTGTACCGTTTGTTCCACCTCTTATGATTCGGTACTTGGAGATTCAGTTACTTATATACCATGCATCCAGTTGCAGCATCCTTGATCAGCTTTCTATATGTGATACTTGGACATTGATTCAGACTTATATTTCCGGGCCATGCTCAGATGATTCATTGTGTCCTTTCAGTTCAGCTATACTTGTATACATTTTGGATCTATTATATACTTTCTATATGATTTATTTTTGACTGAGCATGGGTATGCCCGCCTCAACATGAGTTGACTCGCTGTTTTCTTTCATTGGTTTTTTGGCAGGTTGAAATCTGGTGAAGTCCTCTCTTGTCCTTGCGAAGTTCTTTCTATGTGCATAATACATTTCGGCCATCATGTACCCCTTCTGACCTCATATATTAGAGGGCATCTGTTATAGCATCATTTCTCACCTTCATATGATTCATGATTTCTTTTATGGCTTTGGGCACCCATTCCTACAGACTTGGACAAAATTCACTAAAAAACAGTGTAAAAATCCCCATACGCGGTTATGCCCAGACTTTTCTGCGTGTATACGCGATTCCACATATACTTTCCCACGTATGCCATTAAAATCATTAAAAAATATATAAAAAATCCCTATTTTCGAGTTGGGTTGATGGTTACTCTGGTAGTTCAACCACCCTAGCACGTGGCCAACTGTTTCCAACTGATGAAACTACTTTGAGGGAGTATAAAATCCCCTCATGTGTATGGCCTAAGGGAGAGAGAAATTATTAATATTATACTCTGTTGGAATCCTCTATCCAAGTCTGAATTCCCGTGCCTCCTGCACTTCCCAGTTCATTACAGGAAACCCTTGTTTCCTGGAGATGCTCATCTCCCTATATGTCATCTCGTATGCACCAGTTCGGAAGGAATCTTAGTGAGGCAAGGGCGGGAAGGATCCGGACGACGGTCTGATCGAAGATCGTGGAAGGATTCAGGTGATCTCTCCAATTGTTATTTCTGTACATGCTATTTATAATACAGAAGAACCATCTTGTTCCCGAAATATACGTGTTAGTGTCCGCATGCATATATGAGAATATTGTTATTTGAGAATTTATTATGGTTTATCTAATGTTTCATATGGATTTCACTAACATTTAGAGTAGATATATCCTGTACAACCAGTTCTTCGTGCTTGTTTCTTCTTGTCTTTCAGGTTAAGAAGGAAGAAGGGTTGTTGGGGGTTTGGACCCCGCGGGATCTGCTTCAACCGTAGGACCTACGGGTAAGTTCCTCGATCTGCTCTATTTAGTTTTTCATGAACATGTATGGTTGTGTGAGTCCTTCTTGAGTAGCATGCCCTGCTCTGTGGAGGTTGTAACCCAAAAAACCTCTAGGGTGATTTTCCCCGAAACAATGATGGAGGTGAAAAATGGGAAATATAGCCTGAAAACAATTTATTTTTGAGATGACAGGATAACTTGGAGGATTTGAGTGAAGATATTTAGTGAATTGATAGACTTGGGATGATGAAGGCAGTGAGATTTCTAGAACTCACAATGCTTCTGTAAACATTATTTCTAGAAATATGAGATTTTCAACTTTAGTCATCTTTGGATAAAATCAAAATTATGGATGACTAACAGTGGCTCCACTTGGGGAGGACAACTTGCTTTTTAAGGTGTCCAGAACCTCAGAAAATAATCTTTGAGTTTCAGCAGACCAGTGTCTCATCCATTGGGTAGATTATCTTTTCTTTTTGATCTTTCTCTGAAAAAACAACTTTTATCAATCTGCAACATGTATTCTCTTTTAAAACAACATCTCTACCTACCCAATCTTACTTTGTCCTAGCATTTTTCTTCCTTTGAGTGCATTTGAACTAGCAAACTCTTTGACATTTTATTTTGAAAATAGAAATAAACTATCTAATCCTATCCTTATTTCTTCCAAGAGCCCAGATTAAACTATTGAACTCTTTTTATTCCCTACCTATGCTATTTGACTGCAAGATTAAACTGTTTGGCAATATTGATTCTCTATTTCTAAGACATGAAATTTAAACATATTCAAATCAGGATTAGACAGTTTGATTTTATATGGTGTCTATGGCTATATGTACAAGTTGCACATAGACTTTATTTGCAGAAAATTAAAACAAAATTGTGAAGGCTTAAGATCTGAAAATAAAAGACATCCTTCTTTCTCCTTGGCTCAAGTTTTGATCTTTTTGGAGCCATTTCTCTTTTCTTTTCCTTGGTTCAGATTTTGAGCATGTTTGAACCATTCTTTCTTCTATCCTAATCTATTCTACTGATAAGCCAAGATTAAATATTTTGGAAAATCTTCTTCACTAACCTATTAGCAGTAAATTGAAATTTATTTAGTCATGATTAGGTTGTATGACTAAATAGTAGTGTTTTCTTTTAGTAGTGGCATTTAAGCTTGCACACTTTCAGATTCTTCTCTTTTTTGGTATGGGGTTGTACCTTTCTTATTTTATATCTGCCCTCTTTTCTCTTTTTCTATTGTTTTTGTATTTTTTATTTTGTTTCAAAGCAAAAAACAAAAAACTAACTAAATGCTCACAGGCTAAGCTTATTTTCTTTCCTATCTAACCTAATCTAACTTGGAAAATTTACATATTTAGCTGATGAACTCCATTTTCCAATATATCCAACCAAGTAAATGGTTCTATGATTGGTCTTTGCTCATCTCCTTGAGCATCCTGGACCAACATGGCCACTCCCATCTCACTTGTTCTTTAGCAGCAGTGCTAAAAAAAATTCTTGCTATTTGCAACAAACTGCTCTTAACAACATTTATTCCCTCTTCAAATGTCTTCAAAAATGAGCAAAGGGGTCTTGAAATAATACCTAGTTGTAAGTATTTTAAAGATAGTTTGCAACCAGGATTACTTTTTTCTCCACTAGATCAAGATCAAGGTTCTTTTGAGAAAGAAAATCTTCCTCATCTTCATTATTATTTGAACTGGAGGACTCATCATAGATTGCAGTGTTGCTCTCTTGTAGTCCTGGTATGTTCTGACTCAGTGGAATATACTCTGTGAAGAGATCATCATATTCTTGATCAGGGGTATCTTTTATTACCTCAACCCTTTCAGGAGAAGGCTCCTTATCTTCATCCTGCTCAAGAAATTCCTCTTTCTTCTCAACCTCATCATCACAACTGATAGACCGCTGATTCCAAATTATGTGAAAGCTATTTATGATGGATTGGATTGGTTGATTGTTGCTTTCAAGCTGATGATAGTGAATTTCATGACACCAATCAAATGCTAGTTTCCCTGCATGATTAGTTTCTGCTTGAAGCTCATCATCATCATCAGACTGATAAAAAATTAGAAAATCATTAGTATAAACAATCTCACCAATCAAACATATTGGGTTATCAGTTTTTTTTTCTTTAAGCTGATCTACAAGTTTATTTTCTGGTTCAAGACCACAAGGTTTAGTAGATATATAATCAGAAGTGTTTTGTTCAAATGAAGTTTTGAGGGTTGGCTGTTTATTTAATATCTAGTAAATTTCTTCTTTTGTCAAAAGAGAAGGATTTTTCTTTTTTCTTTGGATAGAAAAACAACAGTCCTCTTCCTCTTGTGTTGACTGATTGTGAGGCTGGATGTCTTCTTGAGCCTCACCTAGAAGAAATGGTGAATAAATACTTGTGTTTTCAGTTGGATCTTGAGGATTTTCTTCTAGTTCCTGATCTTTTTCATTCTCAAACAACTCCTCTTGATCTTTGTGATAGTTAATTTTAACATGGGATTCATGAGTTGTTTCTAATAGATTGTCAGGATGCCATTTTTCTGTAATAATCTGAAATGAGTTATAACATAAAGGTAGAGACTCTAGTTGTGTTGTCTCTTCTCCTATTTCATATTTTGTAAGTTCAAGATGGTTGACTGTTTCCTCAGGGCACTGATCCTTGTTTATGTTTGTAGCTTGCTCATAAAGTTATCTTAACAGTAAAACACAAGGTATAGGTAAGCAATCAATACCTTCTTGACAATCTTCCTCATTGTTCTCTTTGTAATATTGCTCATCATACATATTTTGTTTGTTGTTTATGTCTTGTAGTGGTTGATTTTGTTTTTGATTAGGAGAAAGCATGGGTTGTTCTGGATAATCAATATTTGTATCAGCCTCATAACTATCCAATCTTTTATCAAGTATGTACATCATTTTTTCCATTATGTCCTAGATGTATCTAGTTTAGCTTCTCTGTCTATAGTTGGATCCATGTTTGTAAAAATAAGTCACTGTATCTTTTCAACCAGTTCATAGTCTTCTTCCAGTGGAGTCATTAGGTATTTTGGAGGTTGTGGAGTCGCCAGGTGGAAGATTTGAACTTTGTTGTCCACCAACAGTATGATTGCATTTGCTAAATGCATTCCCAAGGAATTCTACAAGGACTAGTGAAGTAATAGGCCTACTGGAGGCCAGTGGAGTTTCCAGGTGGAAATTTTTAGCTCTTTTGGAGGTAAAATATTCTATGGTCCACCACAAATGTTTATTATGGAGGCCAATTTGAAATTTTTTTGGGGTTTTCTGAGTTTCTATGGTTGTTGATAGACTAATGAGTTTATAAGAGCTTGCTAGTCAACTATGAACTCAGATGTCCCACAGTGATCGCCAAAATGTTGGTGTGAGCAGTGGGATAAGTCCACAAGATAGTATTCTTTAAGATGTTTTTTGAAATTTTTAGGGAAGTCTAAGTTTGTTTATCACTCGGAGTCTCACCGTGATCGCAAAAATGTTGGGGTCCTGTGATTTGGCTGATTGGAAAACCAAATGACAAGGCAACATTCAAACCAAGCTTTAGAGCTCTAGGATCTAGCCCTCCTAGTCTCAGAGAGGGATCTCTCAATATGTTTGTAAGGATATAACTTTATGCTTTTAAGAGGTTGATTTTAGGCTAGTTATTAAGTGAAAATTTGTTTGTTTGGGTTTGGTTGATTAGACATGAATGATCTAGGAAACATAGATAGAAAGGGGAAATATCAGAACCATTGGGCAAAGGAGTCAAGTAGAATTTATAACGAGCTCAATCAATGGATATGGGATATCAAAGGGAAAATCTAACTTGGCCAGTGGATCTTGGGTTTGGTGGATGAAATGAAATGGACATTAAGGATTTATAAGAAGTAGAAATAAGGGAAATTAAGAATCCTTAATTATATGTACTTCTCAAAAAAGGGACTTAAAAAATTATCAGAACATGAAGAGGCATTCCATAGATAGGGCTAACCATAAATTCTAGAAACCACACTTCAGCAAATAACAATTTCAAGACAAAATTTTCAAATGAAATCTAGGAGTCGAGGAACACTCTATTTCATCCAAAGATTTCACCTTCAAGGATAAGAAAACATTCAAGATTCATAATAACTGCATTCATAGAAGAGGGAACTCCTAGAAATCTTAGATTACAACTATAAAGACCTTCAAAACAATTATCTCAGCAAGAAAAAAGGGTATGATCAAAACATACCTCTTTGGCAGATTGTAAACAATGGTACTTTAAAGGGAGACTTCAGAAACAGTTTTCAAGTGGCAGCAAGTAAACAGGGAAAACCATAAATCATTCTTGAGACCAACTATTTGAACTATTTCTGAAATAAACATGCCTAAGGGTTGAAAAGAAGTCAAAATACTCAATAAAACCTTCAGAAAATGAAAAAATAAAGACAGTGAAGAGCAAACAGGTCTAAGGTGCTTCTAGGAGACATTTCTTAGCCTAAACATTTTACTCTACTGTGAGTATAGAATGATGGAACAAAATGGAAAATAGGAAAAACATTAACAGATTAGAATACATCACCAACAACCATGCTCAGGGATCCAATGATGGAGCCTTCTCATTAACAAACCATGTCAAAATATCATCAATCTTCCAAAACTTCAATTTCTTCTTAATTTTCAGCCAGACTATGTACAACTGCAAAGAGTTCGAATGCCAGCAACCAACACTACAAATGAGTTCCTCATAGATTATTTATAGAAGAATGAGGAGGTGGAATTATTTTTATTGTTTGAGAGTCATTAAATATAGAGTAAATGCATTCCTAACCTTGAAAACCATGCAAGGCACAAGGTAGGAAGATGTTCAACTACAACTCTGTGCCAATAAATCTGTCTTAACTTCTAAGGAAAGATAGGTGAAAAGTTTGACTTTGCAGCCTATTTCTGTCTTTTACAATAACTGCCTGACAGCTTAAAATGTCTTTTATCTATGTAATAACTGCCAATTTTCCCTTTGGGACAGAAAGTAGGCCATAGGTGGCAGTTAGATCTTTTGGGTAAATAACTGCATCTATTTGATTCATTCGAGGTTTCCACTGGATGAATTTATCTTTGTTTAATCCATTAAATTTAGTAATCAGGCCTTTAACTCTTGTTTTTCCTTAATATTTTGTCTTAGTTCTTTATGACTATTTTTATTCACTTTATCCTTTATCCTTTTTAAACAACCATTCATTCGTTATTTTTTTGACTTTAGAGCTTCTGTCTTTAATCATTGCTTCTTGAGAGGCTAATTTCTACTTTAACAACCTTAACCTTTAATTAACCTACCTCACTTTCCTTTCTCTGTTTCTTTTAAAAAAAAAAATTATCTGTCTTTACACTGTGCTTTATCCATAAAATGTGGAATAAGCCTTTAACCTTCGAATTTTATACTTAACCATTTAACTTTATCTTTGATATCCTTCACTCTTTGCTGACAGGGAGCTTCTTGGTGCTGGAGGGTTTTGATATATAACCAATGCTCATGAAACAAATGGTTAAAATGTTGAAATTCAACCCTTGTTTGTCTCTTTCTGTAGTTGATTAAGCTTCAAGGATTTTCACCTTCGGCCTTGTGTATCTGGCCTCCAAAAAACCTGCAAAAAAACAATCAAACCCTTATATAATACTGTGCATTGGATAAACTGCATTTCATAGTTCGGGAGGTGTCGGAGGAGCATTGCATAGGGAGGGAGAAGCAAGGGAGAGGTTCCTATGGTGAGAAATGTGAAAACAGGGTTTAAAAAAGGCTTTTCCTTGAAAATGGGCGAAAGTGGTTTCGGAAAACCACCGGTGGTTTTGCCTCGGGGGAACGCGATTCCATTCATCGCTTGCCACGTGCCCCGCACAAAACCACTTTTTTCGCGTGAAAATGAGGTGTTAAAACTCGGCTGAAAAATCCACGTGATAATGAATCTGCGCCGTCAGATCTCAAGGAGTGAGATCGACGGCGCAGGTGGAGCCCGAAAGCTGGGGTGCAACTTTGGTGGACGGGACCCAGTGGATAGGTGGCAGGCGGGGATGGGGCACTGGATTTTAGTGGAAGGTGGGACCAATGGTGACGTGAGTGCTATTTCGTAATGTATGAAAAGGTCGGGGAGCGGAATTGGATGATGGCCGTTGGATCTCGAAGATCCACAGTGGAGATTACCCCGTGGAGAAGTGAGACGGTGGGAATGGTTGATGGGTCGGGAGGTCGTGGGAGTACCATAGCCGTTAGATCGACAAGACCAATGGTGATGATCAATCAGGAGATGAATGGATGGGAGGATGGTGGAGGGGGTCGATGAGTTTGACAACCATTAGATCTATCCGATCAACGGTGGGGATTGTTTTGGGACATAGTTGTCGGAGCAGGGAATTTATGAAGGAAAGGGGCTAGAAGGAAAGGAGCGGGAAAGGGTCCTGTGGGTGGAGCGAAGGAATGGGAGAAAAATTAGAAGGGGATAAGAGCTTTTAGCTGATGGCCAAAGGCTTTGGTCTTATGAGGAGAAGAGGTGGAGGGTTTAAGCCCGCAGGGGCTAAAATCGTGCTTTGATAAAAGGTCGGAAATAAGGCATGTTGAGCCTCAAAATTGTGCTTTATTTCATTCCATTTTACCTCATTTTCCTTTTTCCATTGCTATCCTAGACCCAATTGATCAATGAATTTAGTTAAAATTACTTTTAGAATGATTAACATGACTGACTTGCTAAGTTTTATGATTTTTGTCATTGTAATGCATTTTGACCGGAACTAGCTGCAGAATGCAGACATTCCGTAGCTAACCGGCGATTCTGCAGCTGTCTTAACGTTTGATTATGTTCCAGGTGGCCTCTCAAGAAAAACCGCATATGGGCATATTCCACGTCATGTCTACATGGTCTGTTGCTCACCATGAAGGAAGAAACGAATTCTGGGTATGGTTTTGGAACGTGGGAACACATTTAGGAAGGCAGACTTCTATTAGGACTGTCTCAGTCCAGATGTCTTTTTCCTTTTTACACAGCCACTTCAAGAGTCCTAATGTGATTCTGATAAGGAAAGACAATGTTCTTGAAATTGTTGCAAGTCTTGTTATTTACATTTGTTATATAAACACTTGGGAAACCGAGAGCTAGGCTAGATTTTGTTCTAGATTTTGCTTAGATTCTGTGCTACATTTCTGAAGACGCAGAGTGCTCTATTCAAGTTATTTCACTTTTAATGAAGCAGACAGTGTTGTTTTGAAAGCGTTGATTTGATTTGGAGTTAGATTCCGTCAGGTGGTAGAGGGCCCCTGCCTCTTGTACGGATTTATTTGCGTAATTTAGATAAGTATTCTAGCTGCCTTTACGTTTTTGAATTTGAATTAGTAGTTGTTTTCATTAGCTACTGTGGTTATACTCATTCTAACTCTTCCAAAAGATTATAATGATGAATGGGGAATGGCTATAGTATTGTAGAATTTAATTGTAATCTCTTTTGTTCACCATCACAGTTATACTTATGCTAAATACTCTTCCACAAGAAGAAACTCTTCCAAGAAATATTTATATTGTCTTAAGCATGATTGTGATCTTGAACGTTTTAGTTGTGTGTTTTCACTAAGTACCATAGTTGTTCTTGCTCTTAAACGCTTGTCCAAAATATCATAATGATGAGTGAGAGATAGCCATGATATCTTAGTTTTTCATTGCTTTCAGTCTTTACATTTGCATTTGCACTCAATTACATAGTCAGGATTGTTCTAAAAACTCTTCCAAAAGAAGGAACTCTTCCAAAATACCAATCATGATGGACAAAAAGACTGTATAATTATATAGAATAATGCATGATAGCTTAGTTAGGATGCTCCGGAGTTTAGTTTCACTTACTTCATGCTCAGTTGTTCTGTTTTAAGTTTGATAATGACTTGTAGTTCAACATTGTTTTACATTAGTAATATCTTAAGTTCATTCTTAGCTTAACTCATTGCATTTGCACCCCATATTCAGTTTCCATTCACTGCATATTAGACTACTTCAGTTGTTAAACTTAACAAAACAACCTTCATTATTTACAAACATCTTCTTGTTCTAAAATCTACAATTGATCTATAACCATATGAACAGAAGACAACATCATTTTAAGGCCTGAAGTACCTCTGCAATTTCCTTATCATTTCATAAACAGAGCCCTCCCTCAAAAGACTACTTTGAAAAGAAATCAATAACCCTTGAGTAAGGTTTTGTGACATTCAATTAAATTGCAGAATAGAGTTAGGAACTAGTCCTAGAATAGAAGATCTTATGATGATATCAATGTTTTATTCCAAATATGCTTCAAAAAATCTCTAATCAAGGATAAAATGTTGCATCATTATAAGTTAGTTGTTTAAACTGTTTAGTTAGGAAGATTTGCATACTTAGTTGACCATGTTTCAAGCTCTCTCTCAAATGCCTTTGATGAAAGAATTTGACAAGTTTAGTTTGTGTTTTGAATCATTTGCTTAAAAGTCATTATCAAGCTTTGCTTTTGCTTATTCATAGTTTAGATTTAATTCTGTTTTTAGTATTGCATTTTCATTTACCATTTGACATCAACCAATTAGGTTTCACCCTGTTTTTAATCATTAGCTTCCTTCCATTAGCTTTCTAGTCATTTTCCTTGTGAACATAAAACCACCAAAAGATCAAAAACATCATAAATCATCACAAAAGACCAAAAACATCACAAAACACTACACACAATGCATTAAGAAACAAGCACCTAGGTACATACAATACACTTCACTTCAGCAGTTTACCAACCCTGGTTGACAATTAAATGAGCTCAATTTAGGAGACTAGATTGAGACCAAACATTTTGGCGCCGTTGCCGGGGAAGTGAAAACTAGGTAACCTTTGTTTCTTAGTATCCAAAAACAATTATATGCGTAGGGAGAGAGATTCAAGGGGAAGATTTATAAGCAGTAGAGGCAGAAGTTTGATTTCTATAACACCACTTGTTTCATCTAGATCCAGAGCTAGTACACCTTCAACTCAAACCCATCTTCCATCCTCTTCTGATCCTGGACTTCTAGAAGATCTAAGGTCAACTATTCCATTAGAGAAACCTTCCACTTCATCCACTGAACCTACCATAGAAGAAGATCTAAAAACTCTTGTTGGGGACACAAACCTTTCCACTTCCACAGGAGAGTCAACCATGGCAGAAGAAGGAGGAGGAGGAGTTTTTAATGGAGAAAACACACTATTTGGAGGAAGAGGTAGAGGTAGAGGAGAAGGAGGTAGAGGTGAAAATGGAGGAAGAGGTAGAATAGGAAGCTCTTTTGGGTTCCCTATACTAGATGAAGAAACCAATACAACCATGAAAAACATTTCACCCTCTGTCCTTCCAAACTTCTATGGACTTAAAATTGAAGATCCTGAAACTTTCTTATTCGAATTTGAAGTGTTGTGTAGGACTTATGACTACCTACAAGATGCTCAAAAACTAAAATTATTTCCTTCAACTTTGAAGGGAGCAGCATTGAAGTGGTTTATGAGTCTAATCAGTAGTTCTATTAGAACATGGGAAGACATGAAAAAAGCATTTCTAGAGAGATATTTGGATTATTGTATGCCGGTTAATCATAAGGAAGAAGTGTTCAAGATGTTACAAAAAGAAGATGAAAATTTGGAAGATTTGTTGGAGAGATTTAATTACAACATCAAAAGGGAAAAAATGGAAAACCTAGATCAAGACACCTTAAAAGCTCTTTTGTTGAAAACAATTAGGGATGAATGGTTGGATATCCTTAACATGATGGGAAAAGAAGATATATGAAAACTCACATCACCCGAAATATCTGAGTTATGTATTAACCTTTCAAGAGGGAAATCTAAAACTGTCAAAGGTCCAAGAGATCCCGCTCTTGCAAGGGCAAGTAAGTCTGCTTCTGGGACAGTAAGTAGATCAGAAATAGGACATATGCTTGATGATTTTAAATCTGACATCTTAGGGAGTCTTAGTGAACAAATAGACACCCTTAAGATACAAAACAAGCAAAAGGCTGAATCCGATGCCTTGCCAATCTTTTGTCCCAAATGTAGAAAGAAACATGCCTTGAGAGAGTGTCCTTTGGATGTAAAAGTTGTAGAAACCTGTGTCATTTGTTCTGAGAAACATGAGACCAAGAATTGTCCTTCTCTTCCTGGTCTCAAAGCTGTCTTTCAGGAGGAAACTCCTACAGATTCCACAGAGTCTCTCAAATTTGTATCTAGAAGACCTTGGCAAGGACCTTAGACACAAGGATTCCATGATCAAATGTATAATCAACCTCCACCTTGGAATTCTTGGCAGCAACCTTGGCCCCAATTTCAAAATCAATCTCAATCTTGGGCACAAGGAACACAAAGTCCCTATGGAAGATACTCCCCATATTATCAGTATCCACCATCCTATCCACCATATTCACATTTTTATCCTCAAATCCTCAACAAAATTTTCCTCAAAATCTTCAACAAAATTTTCAACAAAATCCTCAACAACATCATCAGAACCAACCACATCAAAATCAACCACTTCCATTACCATTCCCTCAAAAATCAAATCAATTTCTGGCTCAACCCATACCAAACCCCAATAATAAGAACCCTCAGAATACATACATGATAGAAGGCCAACAGTTTCCAACTTATTTAATTACTCCTCTAGACCTTAGTGATGTTCAACTTAGGTCTGGAAGGATACTTGAAAAGAGAAAACCTTCTGTGATCATACAAGAACAAGATAACTCTGAGGAAGACTCCCTACGGGTGAATAAAAGTCTTGAGGAAGACACATCCTTTCAAGACCCACACATTGAAAAACTAAAACAAAAAGATCCAATAAATCCAACTCATGTATTAGAGCAACCATCCACATCTACTTCTATACCTCCCTTTCCGGAAAGATTACAAATTGATAGAGGTGTAGAAAAACAAATCATGGTGCCTAATTATGGTTTCTTAGATGAATTGAGAAATGTTTGCATTAAAATTCCATTATTGCAAGCCATCAAGGAAATCCCAATTTTAGCCAAAACAATAAAGGAGTTGAGTATGAAGACAACAAGAAAAAGAATAAGAGAAACCAAGAAAATTCAACTGGTTGGACAAATAGAAGACATTATGATGGGCAAGATTGCTATTCCAAAGTATCTTGACCCCGGAAATCCAGTTGTCAAAATTCACATCAATGGAATTGAAATTCAAAACACACTCATTGATTTAGGAGCAGCAATAAATATCATGAGTAGACAAATCATGGACAAACTGAAACTTCCTAATATTATCTTTACACCCACACTATTACAATTAGCAGATAGATCTGTGATCAAAACAGATGGGGTAATAGAAGACATTCCAGTGTCCCTAGATTCTTGGGAGTACCCTGTGGATTTCATGATCCTAACTCTTAAGAATAATCTAGGAGGCCATCCTGTTATATTAGGAAGACCTTGGTTGGCTACAGCTGATGCTTTTATTAGTTGTAGGTCCGGTGATATGTATATTTCTGATGGTAGTTCAACTAAGAAATTCACTTTATATCCTCTAGCTAGGACAATTACAGATCTAGATGACACTCAATGGATAGAGGATGAAGAATATTTACAACCACTCTTCACAATTTCAGAAATTAGTGAAGATAATCAAATTATGAATACTCTAGAAAACTTTGAATCTTCTCCAGAACACAAACAAGAATCATTTCAAGAGAGATCCAATATTGAATTCTTGTCATCTAGGCAGATGTCTCTTCATTCTATGGACAAATTTGGCGGCTCTACAAGTGAAATTTTTCCAGGCAAAACCTTGAACATAAACAAAAACCTAGAAAAATCTCAACAAGAAGAGTTAGTCAAAGTATTACAGAGACATTCTTCTGTATATGCATGGGAATACACTGACATGAAAGGGATAAGTCCCAAGACTTGTACTCATCACATCTATATAGAGGCAAATTGCAAACCAATCAGACAGCCTCAAAGACAGATGAATCCAAATCTTAGGGAAATTGTTAAAGAGGAATTGCAAAAATTGTTAAATGTTAATTTCATCTATCCTATTTCAGATAGTCAGTGGGTTTCTCCTTTGGTAATTGTGCCAAAGAAAAATGGAAAATGGAGGGTATGTGTTGACTACCGAGAACTGAATAAAGCTACTCTTAAAGACCATTTTCCATTACCTTTCATAGATCAAGTATTAGATACATTAGCTGGCAAAAAGTACTTTTCATTCTTAGATGGGTTTAGTGGTTACAATCAAATCCAAGTAGCACTTGAAGACCAAGATAAAACCACATTTACCTGTCCTTGGGGTACCTATGCTTACCGAGTATTGCCATTTGGATTATGCAATACACCTGCAACATTCCAAAGGGCAGTATTAGGAATTTTTTCGGATCTAATACATGACTGTGTAGAGGTGTACATGGATGATTTCACAGTTTATGGGAATACATTTGAAGAGGCTTTAGAAAAGTTGGAAAAAGTCTTAAAAAGATGTCAAGAAGAAAACCTTTCACTTAGTCATGAAAAATGTTTTATGATGTTTACTGAAGGTATTGTTTTAGGGCACCATATTTCAGGGGATGGGATTAGAGTTGATGAGGAAAAAGTTGAAGTCATTTCTAACCTATCCATTCCAAGTTGTCAAAGAGATGTTAGAAGTTTTCTAGGATTTACAGGGTATTATCGGATATTTATAGAAAACTTTACCAAGATAGCATCTCCACTCTTCAAATTACTCACCAAAGATTGTGAATTCAAGTGGACTTCTGATTGCCAGTTAGCTTTTGAAACCCTGAAAACCAAAATTTCTAAAGCACCTATATTAAGGGGACCTAACTGGAAGTTACCTTTTCATATCTTGACAGATGCTTGCGATACAGCTCTAGGAGAAGTATTGGGACAGAAAGACTTGATTCCCTATGCCATCTATTATATCAGTAAAAATTTGACTCCTGCAGAGTTAAACTATACTGTAACTAAAAAAGAGTTTTTAGCTATTGTTCATGCCATAAACAAATTTAGACACTATATAACAGGCTATGAAACTTTTGTTCACACTGATCATTCTGCAATTAGATACTTAATGAACAAATCAATCACTAATGGCAGAGTTATAAGATGGTTGTTGCTCTTACAAAAATTCAACATTACCATTCTAGATAGGCCTGGAAAACAAAACATTGTGGCTGATTTCCTGTCTAGAATCCAAAATATCAAAGATGACACTCCGGTTGAAGATCAATTTCCTGATGAATATCTTTTTTCAATCTCTACTCAAACTCCATGGTTTGCTGATATTGCTAATTATTTAGTTTCAAGAAAATTTCCTTCGATTATGAATGCAAGGGATAAAAGAAAAATCATTAATGATAGTGCAAAATATTCATGGGTTGCTAATGAGTTGTACAAGACAGGTCTAGATTTGATCATTAGAAGGTGTGTTCGTGAAGATGAGATGCCTGAGATTCTCAAAGCATGTCATGATGAACCTTGTGGCGGACACTTTGCTGATAAGAGGACAGCCTATAAGATCCTTAATTTAGGATATTATTGGCCATCCTTGTTTAAAGATGCTAAAGAGTATGTCAAAAGGTGTGACAGTTTCCAAAGGGTAGGGAAACCTTCTCCTTCAGGTGAGATGACATTACAACCTCAGGTACACATTGAACCTTTTGAAAAATGGGCTTTGGATTTTGTAGGACCTATTAGTCCTCCATCAAGACAAAAGAAATATATATTAGTTTGCACTGATTATGTTACTAAATGGGTAGAAGCTAAGCCATTACTTGTTTCTAATGAATCATCTGTAGTTACTTTTCTTTTTGAGGATATTTTTACTCGTTTTGGTGTCCCAAGGGAAATTGTTACAGATCAAGGAGCTCAATTTACATCAAAGCTAGTGGAGCAAATGATGGAGAAGTACAAAATCAGACATAGAACATCTACTCCTTATCATCCACAAGCAAATGGTCAAGTGGAATCCACTAATAAGGTCATTGAAGGAATCCTAACAAAGATTGTTCATTTACATAGAAGAGATTGGGTAGATAGGCTTCCTGAAGCCTTGTGGGCCTATAGAACTACATGGAGAAACACAACAGGCCATACTCCTTATGAGCTTGTTTATGGAAAGAAAGTTTTGTTTCCCATAGAGTTCCAAATTCAAACCTTCAAAATGGCAGTTCAGCTAGGACTTGATTTAACGGAGGCACAAAAGCATAGACTGGAGCAAATTAATGAATTGGATGAGATCAGACAAGATGCAGTTTAGAAAACAAGTATAGTCCAACAGAAAAGGGATAGATGGCATGACAAGTACATCAAAGAGAAGAAATTCAAAGAGGGTGACTGGGCTCTCTTGTTTGATTCAAAATTCAAGGATTTTCAAGGGAAATTTCAGACACATTGGCTTGGGCCATATGAAATTGTTGAAATTTTTGATAATGGGGCATTAAAAATCAGAACTATAGATGAAGAAGAGGTCACTTTTCTTGTGAATGGTCATAGATTGAAGTTGTATCACAAACCACTCTCAAGAGAAGAATTTGTCAAGAAGTTCCAAGAAAGCAGTGATGTGAAGTTAATGAAGAAGAATTTTTCTTCTTCATCAACTTGATTAAATTTTCTGAAGCATTTCTCTTTTGAAAAAAAAATAAAAAATAAAAAATAAATAAAAATAAAGGTATAAACATGAAAACCAATCATTGATTGGCATGTTTATACAGAAAAGATAGGGTGAAAATCAGAGTCTCTCTGACACTCTAACTTTTCCATTTTGTTTTTGCAAGTAGCTGTTACAAAATCATAAGTTCAGATCCATAGTGCTTATGATCCATCTCATTTTCATTTCACTCCACTCACCTATCCATCCATACTCCATTTCATTCATTCATTCATATTCTACTTCATTCCATGTTTCATTCATTTCATTCCATACTCCATCCATCTCATTTTCATGTCAATATTTAAAGTTTGATGTCTTGCTGTAAATAAATAAAACATGTCATGGATTACAGGGCAGTTCTTATGTTCTTTCACTCCATTTCATAAACTGAATCCATTCCATTTCATCATCCACTTCATACATATCATGTCTCATCATCCATCTTCATTCATACCATATAACATTTCACCTATATTCCAAAAACACTCCATTCCATGATCAAAATGCTCTACAGGTACATTCTGCAGCTTAACAGACATTCTGCAGCTGATCAGCCTTTCCGCAGCCAGACAGTCATTCTGCAGCTACAAATCCTGAAGGCACCAATCAGCAGACATTAGAATTGCAACAAAATCATCCAGTATATCCATGAATAAGAAGCATCAAGAAGAATTATGAAGACTCTTCCAAAGGAGAACAAATAAGACAAAGACTACAAAAATCAAATGAAAGGCAGAGGTAACAAGTTTAAATTATAATGGCATTTCATAAAGTTTAGCATAGTTTTAGTTATGAATTGTTCGAAAAGGTTGTTTTAATTATTTTTATTGATCAAGACCAATAAACCCTCCACAGACTTTGGATTAAAATCTCTCATTTCAAATTCCATATCCGACATCATTTAAGCGGTTAAAATGGCCGAAGTATTTGAATTCTTCACGTCTCTTAACCAAATCATTCAATGATGATTCTCTTTGCCGTTGTAAAATCTCCGCCGTCTTTTCAATCATTAATTCGTTTCCTCCACCTCACTCCATTACCTCATTCCGTGACCACTGCCATCACTCCATTCTGTAGCCGGCACTTCATTCCGCAGACAGAGATATTCTTACCACCGAGAGCAGAGCAAAAGGGTATATCAGTTTGAATATCAAAGCACTATCACCATGGACAGAGATTGAGCATTATCACTGTAAACGCAGAGGTATAGCATTGAGCATTATCACTGTAAACACAGAGGTATAGCAGTGAAGAATTTGAAACCATTTGTTACCGGGAGACAGAGGTATAGCAGTGAAGAATTTGAAACCATTTGTTACCGGGAGACAGAGGTATAGCAGTGAAGAATTTGAAGCCATTTGTTACCAAGAGACAGAGATATAACAGTGTGGGAATTTGAAGCTATTTTCCACCGAGGGACAGAGGTATAGTAGTGTGGGAAATTTGAAGCCATTTGTCACTGTCAACCAGAGGCATATCAGTCCGAAGTTTGAAGCTGTTGTCACCGTCAATCAGAGGTATGTCATTCCGAAGTTTGAAGCCATTTTCATTAAGAACCTGAAGCCATTTCAATTCGAAGGTGAAAGTTATTGTTTCTGGGGGTAGAAGAGTGTTAATCTGAACATTGAAGAAACAGTTATGGGTTTCATTGTAAGAACTGAACCAGTGGGTTCAAAATACTTAGAAGGCTACCCTCAATGCAAATAAATGTTGCAACAAATAGGATGGCTTCAATTTTTGGAGAAATTTAATGGCTTCCACAAAGAAGTCACTAAAACATTTGCAAGATCATTTCAAGGAATCGAAGTTGAAGTGGGAGATGTCAAATTTATTGTCACTGAAGTTTTCATTGCAGAAGCTACAGGGTTGCTCAGAAATGGAGAGAGATGGTTCAAAAACAGAGAATTCCACAATGAATCCTGGAAGCAAATTCTAAAATCACCAGGTATGGATGTCACTGTATTTAAGAAAGGAATTCCAAGTTCTGAATTGAAAAATAAATGGAGAAACATACTACTTCTTCTGCAAAAATTTATTACATGTGAGGGTAGATATGGTACATTTTATGTCTACCACATTAGACTGATAATGCATTTTCTGGGGGAAGACTTAAACCTACCTTATTTCTTACTTCAAAGCTTGAAAAAAAATGGCTTCCTGTGTTCAAAGAAGGGTTCAATTTTTAGAGACAACTTTATATCATCATGGTTTGGTTAAAATTTTGATTGAACATCATTTAGCCAAAACAAATGATACATGGGACAATTTCTTGATAAGAAATCATTTTGAAGAGCCAAAAGAATCCTCACTTGAACCACAGCCTACAAGGAGAAGTAGAAAATGGAGAGCCTCAAAAGTTGAAATTGACAAACTAGTCTAAGAAATTAGTGAGGAAATCATCTCAGAGAAGTTGACTCAAATCAAAAGACAGCTTAAGGAAGAAAAGGTAATCAGGAAATATGCCATGGAGAAAGGAGAGGGATCTTCTCAGCCTAGAAGAAGCCACAGACTAAAGGGGAAACTAAGGAAAACTCAAATCAAACAAATAGGGGTGATTAATATAGAAGATGAGGAAACATCCATTGAAGAAGATGTTGAAGAGGATTTTAATGAAGGAACCCCTGAAATTGACCCTGCTCAACAAGAAATTTATGACTATGTGGAAACTTTGGAAAGGAGAGCTTCAGAAAGTAAGGAGAGAACCCCTAGTCCTCCAATGTCTGAAATATATATATTAAGAAGGGATAGGTATGAGTTGGAAATACTTAATAGACACATCAAAAATGAGAATGAAATTCTCAAGGATCAAGTCAAGCTCAAAACTGATATGAACTCAACCTTATCCCTACATATAGACAAAGTGGAGAAGACCAATGAAAAGTTGAAGCAAAGGAACAAGAAGCTAATCAGGGCACTTACCAATCTAAGGTTCAAACTTGTTATCAGAAAACCCAGAAGATCTTTAGCTTCCAGACAAAGGAGAAGGAGAGGATTAGATGTTCTTGCAGAAGCCTCTGAGTTCATAGGATAATTTGCATGAGGACATGCAAGGAGTTAGCAGTGGGGGTATGTTGAGCCTCAAAATTGTGCTTTCTTTCATTCCATTTTACATCATTTTCCTTTGTCCATTTCTATCCTAGACCCAATTGATCAATGAATTTAGTTAAAATTACTTTTAGAATGATTAACATGACTGAATTGCTAAGTTTTATGATTTTTGTCATTGTAATGCATTTTGACCGGAACTAGCTGTAGAATGCAGACATTCCGTAGCTAACCGGCGATTCTGCAGCTGTCTTCACGTTTGAGTATGTTCCAGGTGGCCTCTCAAGAAAAACCGCATATGGGCATATTCCACGTCATGTCTACATGGTTCGTTGCTCACCATGAAGGAAGAAATGAATTCTGGGAATGGTTTTGGAACGTGGGAACACATTTAGGAAGGCAGAATTCTATTAGGAATGTCTCAGTCCAGATGTATTTTTCCTTTTTATGCAGCCACTTCAAGAGTCCTAATGTGATTCCGATAAGGAAAGACAATGTTCCTGAAATTGTTGCAAGTCTTGTTATTTACATTTGTTATATAAACACTTGGGAAACCGAGAGCTAGGCTAGATTTTTTTCTAGATTTTGCTTAGATTCTGTGCTACATTTCTGAAGACGCATAGTGCTCTGTTCAAGTTATTTCACTTTTAATGAAGTAGACAGTGTTGTTTTGAAAGCATTGATTTGATTTGGAGTTAGATTCCGTCAGGTGGTAGAGGGCCCCTGCCTCTTGCACGGATTTATTTGCGTAATTTAGATAAGTATTCTAGCCGCCTTTACGTTTTTGAATTTGAATTAGTAGTTGTTTTCATTAGCTACTGTGGTTATACTCATTCTAACTCTTCCAAAAGAAGAAGCTCTTCCAAAAGATTATAATGATGAATGGGGAATGGCTATAGTATTGTAGAATTTAATTGTAATCTCTTTTGTTCACCATCACAGTTATACTTATGCTAAATACTCTTCCACAAGAAGAAACTTTTCCAAGAAATATTTATATTGTCTTAAGCATGATTGTCATCTTGAACGTTTTAGTTGTGTGTTTTCACTAAGTACCATAGTTGTTCTTGATCTTAAACGCTTGTCCAAAATATCATAATGATGAGTGAGAGATAGCCATGATATCTTAGTTTTTCATTGCTTTCAGTCTTTACATTTGCATTTGCACTCAATTACACAGTCAGGATTGTTCTAAAAACTCTTCCAAAAGAAGGAACTCTTCCAAAATACCAATCATGATGGACAAATAGACTGTATAATTCCATAGAATATTGCATGATAGCTTAGTTAGGATGCTCCGGAGTTTAATTGCACTTAACTCATGCTCAGTTGTTCTGTTTTAAGTTTGATAATGACTTGTAGCTCAGCACTGTTTTAGATTAGTGACATTTTAAGTTCAGTCTTAGCTTAATTCATTGCATTTGCACTACACATTCAGTTGTTATTCACTGCACATTAGATTACTTCAGCTGTTAAGATTAACAAAAAAACCTTCATTATTCACAAACCTCTTCTTGTTCTAAAATCTACAATTGATCTATAACCATATGAACAGAAGAAAACATCATTTTAAGGCCTGAAGTACCTCTGCAATTTCCTTATCATTTCATAAACAGAGCCCTCCCTCAAAAGACTACTTTGAAAAGAAATCAATAACTCTTGAGTAAGGTTTTGTGACATTCAATTAAATTGCAGAATAGAGTTAGGAACTAGTCCTAGAATAGAAGATCTTATGATGATATCAATGTTTTATTCCAAACATACTTTAACAAATCTCTAATCAAGGATGAAATGTTGCATCATTATAAATTAGTTGTTCAAACTGTTTAGTTAGGAAGATTTGCATACTTAGTTGACCATGTCTCAAGCTCTCTCTCAAATGCCTTTGATGAAAGAATTTGACAAGTTTAGTTTGTGTTTTGAAACATTTGCTTAAAAGTCATTATCAAGCTTTGCTTAGTCATAGTTTAGATTTGATTCTGTTTTTAATATTGCATTTGCATTTACCATTTGACATCAACCAATTAGGTTTCACTCTGTTTTTAATCATTAGCTTCCTTCCATTAGCTTTCTAGTCATTTTCCTTGTGAACATAAAACCACCAAAAGATCAAAAACATCAGAAATCATCACAAAAGACCAAAAACATCACAAAACACTACACACAACGCATTAAGAAACAAATACCTAGGTACATACAGTACACTTCACTTCAGCAGTTTACCAACCCTGGTTGACAATTAAATGAGCTCAATTTAGGAGACTAGATTGAGACCAAACAAGGCAAAAGGAGGGTTTTTAAGCTTATTTAGGGGTTCCGATAGGTTTATCAAGAGGAATTTAAACCAAATAAAGGAGTTCTTATAAGGTTTAAAGGGTTTTATTTTTATGAAATGAAGGGTAAAGAAGGGAAATTAGAGGGTTTTTAAACCAAACAAAAGGTGTTCTTATAAGGTTTAGAGGCTTTTATGGAAAATTAAGGGTAAATAAAAAAAGGAAGAAAACCTTTTTTGTAGGGGGGAAATGACTGTTTAGATAAATGAAAATGAGTGAAAATAGGCAGGTATGATGGAGGTGAAAAATGGGAAATATCACCTGAAAAAAATTTCTTTTTGAGATGACAGGATAACTTGGAGGATTTGAGTGAAGATATTCAGTGAATTGATAGACTTGGGATGATGAAGGTAGTGAGATTTCTAGAACTCAAAATTATTCTGTAAACATTTTTTCTAGAAATCTGATATTTTCAAATTTATTCATCTTTGGATAAAATCAAAATTATGGATGACTAACAGAGAAGAGCAGGTTGATAATGTGTCAAAGACCTTAGATGATACACAACAATTAATCAAATGGATTCTCCCATTGAGCAAAGAAGTGAAGCATGTTAGAAGAATGAACCTTCACTTGAAATCTAGCAACATAAAACTGAAGGACCAAGTCAAAGACCTACAAGTGCAGTTAGAATTGATCCATGAGGAGCTGGAGAAGAAGGGCTTAAAGACGACTGTAGCTGAGGAACCCATAGCTCAACTCATCATTAATGAAGAGGAAACACCTCAAGGATCTTAAGTTGAGTTTGATTATGTTTTAAGAGGTTAATGGCATGTTGAAGACAAATTTGATATGACTGGAGGTTACTTTTTTGAGGCAGGGTCAAAATCTAGAAATTTTACAGTTTTGCACAGTTTCATAGCATTTCATAGGCTTGAAGCTAGGAAAATGCTATGAAAATTTCTGTAGCTGTCTTTTTTCCTTTAAAACCACTTTTTTTTCAGTTTTCAAGAGGGTAGAATGGTGATTATGAGGTGTCATGTCATGATGGACACCATGCAATAGAAAATAAGCAGAAATTTTGAGTAAAAAATTCATTTTTTGAACACTACGAAAGCACGCTACAAAACTGCCCTATTTTGTAGCGAGCTGTGTTTGAAGGTTTCTGAGTAGTTTAAGATTATTTTTGGATAGGTGGACACATCCAACAGGTCAAGGGACCTTTCCAACAAACATCCATGACTTGAAGACCATGCAATGAAGACAACTCATCAGTTTAAGTTTTCGTTGAAGATAGGGTTCAGTTTTCCAGAAAAATAGGGTTTGGTTCCATATGTTGAGGAGGATATTTAAGATGTCAAGTAGTGACCAGATATGTCTTAGCTTATTCGAACATGTGAGGCTTAGTTATTAGATATGTAACTATTTTAAGAGATAAGGTAGTTTGATGTAATAAATATGAGTTTGAGTCCTATTAGGAAAATGATTGTTTTAGAGTATTGTTACACCATTTTTTGGTCATCTAACCTATTATCATTAGATAGACCCAAGTACACCATGTAAGACCAATTTTACCCTAGGTAAAATTTCTTTCACTATGAAAATAGCTTAGTAAACCATGGAAAATTTTAGGGGCTAATATTCGTAGGTGGGCTAATTTTCCATGGTTTTTCAAAAAAAAATATTCGCCAATTTTCATTTTTTTTTCTAAAAGTGATTCGCCCAAATTTTATAGTATAAAATTATATTATCCTAAAAATCGCCAAATTTTTTAAATACTATATAAATTCATTAGAAATTTGGATATCTTTCAAAAATTATCACCAAAATTTTTAGAGTCTACATATCAGGGACTCATAATATTCGCCAATGTTTCTAAACTTTAAGATAAATTTCCATCCTTAAACTTTTCCCTGTAGTAAACCACCTTTATTAATTTGTTTATGGTCTAAAAAGGAAACCCCATGAGGAAATATTAAATAAATCTACATTTGTTTGATTTTCCTCAGGGAATAATTAGTTAAACAATAGTTTAATTAATATTCCTGGTTATATTTAACCGAAAATAAGGAAATTAATTAGATAAATCATTATTTATCTTATTATTTTCTAAAGAATAATTATTTAAACCTTATTTAAATAATATTCTTTGTTAAATATGACTAAATCACCCACAAATAATTAAATAAATCATTATTTATTTGATTATTACTCAACCACATCCTTAAAATGATAAATAAATCATTTATTTATTTATTATTTACAAATAAAGGGATTTGACCCAAGTCAAATTCCTTTTCACTCCAACAAAAAAAAAAAAATATTCCATAAAAGTTGGATCTTGATTTGGTTAATAATATTTTAATTATGCACCAATATCTAGAATAGCTCAATATTTTGTTATAAATAGAAGGGTTTTCCCATTCATTTACCACCTTTTGTTACCTAAAGATCACTTTGGATCTATACTTTTGGTCTAACTTTGATCCACCATCATTGTAACATTTTTCTACCATTTTTGTCTAAGTTTTTTACACCATCAAGAGAGAGGGATTTTAGATCTGAAGTGCCGAGGACTTACAAGAACCCATCCCATTGAGGAGAAATGGTAACACCCTTCTGTGTTTTCCTCCCAGGTTCCATTAATACAAAATTCATTCAACATATTCTTGTCTTGTCTATTGGATGCATGGAGTAAATATTGTTTTTTCTACTGCTTAATGTCTTTTGATGCATAGATCTATATTTTTTCAGCATTTATTTTGATCACATAACTACGGATCTGAAGATATTGGAAGCCATATTTGATGTTAGGGATTTTTTTTATGCACAACTAAAGTGGTATTTTTTCGTACACTTGGAATTAATATTCATACTAAAAACTGGCGACTCCACACGGGTTTACGATTAAGACCTCTATTTTTTTCTAATCCTTGCATATCCAGCTGCTTCAAACCCTAGGATTTCTCTTTAGCCTCTTGTTTTTGCTTTTCTTGATGTTGTTTTTAACCCATAAAACCCTAAAATTATAAAAATTCTAACTTCCGTGTGTTTCGGACCTATTGTGTAGGTGACAGACACCAGCCGCAGCTGAGACGACAATTTTTATGAAATCTTCCACCGAGAGTGTTGGAAGTGTAGGTCACACTTTTTGGCCCTAAACCTGCGACCTGGACCTTTAGGATGCACCTTTCAGCCCAAAAATTGCGACCTTTTCTTAAAACAGGTCAAAAATTGCGACCTGGATTTTTTGCGGAATTTTTTTTGAAAGTTTTCTGGGTTTGTCTGAGCCTCTGTTCAGGGTTGTATGACCTCCGTCTCCACCCATTTTGGACCTGCACTTGTTATTTTTTTCTCAACTAAGTGGGAACCTAGCCCCTAGGGCTTTAGTACCCTCCACTTTTTGTGGAAGAGTTTTCGTTGTTGCAGGTTGTCTGAAATTTCAGAGTCTTCAGCCATTTTTTCAGGTCTGATACCTCACCTTCAGATCCACTTCAGATTGGATATTTATCCATCCAAAACAACTCATTTAGTTCTGTTTGGGTTTTCCTCTAGGGTCCCCTTCGCTTCCCTCTAGGATATAGCCTTTTTCCACCTCTTTTACAACAATTCTTCCCTTGATTTATTGTTGTTTTCTGCACCACTTTCCAGCAGATTTGACCTTTAGATCCCTGTCCCTCCTGACCTTAGATCTATTCGCTATTTCAGTGTGTTTTGATTAGTTTTTAACCCACTTACGGACTAGTTGTTGAGAGGCCCGCCTCCTTGGGTTTATATTATTGCATTATTAGATGTTTATTTTCTATGTTTGCAGGTTTATATACTGTTATTTGTAGGTTTATTTGTAGCTATACAACACACTTTTTCTTTTTCTCTACAAACGTCTGGGTTTAAAAATTAAAATTTACACACTTTACACACACACCCTAAGTGAAAAAGGGCTTGGTTAACACTGCCAAGAAAAGACTCTAAAACATTGAAATTAATTGATCCTGCACCTCTCTGCCCTTGTTGCGACATTATAATCAGTTGATCCTACACCTCCCTGCCCCTATCAGTCTCTTTTTCATTTTTGTCGTCATCATTGTGCCACCAAGGCATTTATCCCGGAGACTTCTTGGCCTTCATACTTAGTTTTCAGTAGGAATACTTACTTCTTTGCATAGGATTCGAGTTAGTCCTCCTCCGAGTCTGCAACCCGACTCTTCTTCTAGTTCATTGGGTTCTCCTTCTCGTTCTGCCTTCGGATCTCCCCCTGCCACCTTCACCATGTCTGGTGCAGGACCTAATGCTGGTGGTAACCCTAGACCTCATGCTGGGAATGCCACTAGTAGGACCGCAACGAACACTACCTTAGCTGTGTCCTTGCTCCCCTTCATGGCAGGCCTTAGCCTTCCCGATTTTGACCAGTTGATAAATGAACCTATACACCATGAGGTTGTTTGGCCTACTATGCCAACCAAGCTCCCTTCCGACATCCACAAGTTTAAAGGTCTTGCTGGTGAAGATCCTACAAATAATGTTTGATCTTTCCACATGTGGTGTTTGTCTAACTCTATTACCGATGACTCTGTCTGTCTTCGGTTGTTCCAACATATGCTTACTGGTCAAGCTTCTAAGTGGTATGTTGATCAAGACCCTTCGTCTAATACCACCTTTGCGACTCTTGCCTAGGCTTTTCTGTCTTACTTCTAGCTTCCCCTTCGTTATGACACTGGTACCGAACTCTTGATTTCTTTCTGTCAATCGTCTGCGACCCGCCTATCCGATCATGTCTAGGAATGGCAGAGAAGAAAGAGCCTATGTCAAGCCCCTACCTTTGAAGACCGTGTCTACATGGAATGGTTCCTTAGATCTCTCTTGCCGCCTATCGAGAAAGATGTCGCATCACATTTTCCTCAAACCAAAGATGCCGCTCTCCAAATTGCATTAAAATATGACCTGATCTATGCTTAGTCGGGTTATGTTTATACCGTTCTACTTGGTATTCCCAGACCCGGTGGTGCCAACGCACCGGGGGCATCTCACGCCACCGACGGTATCATTGGAGCACTCTTTAATCCATATGCTCAACCTCATATGGGCTATGGATTTCCCCAGGCGGGGGCCAGCACCTCCTGCACTTTTCCCCCTCCCGGTAGCACGTATCCAAGATACAACATGCCTCCTCTTTTTTCCCAACGTCCTGTTTACCACACTGTTACCCAACCTCCTTATTATCCGTATCCACAACCTGGTGCTCCAGTGCCTCTAGCATTAGCACCTCTGCCTCCCTTGTCTTCTCAACCCTTGCAACAACAACCACCACCCCCTCAGGAGCAGGTGTATGCACAACAGGGCGC
Source organism: Pinus albicaulis (assembly GCA_034641835.2). Classification (NCBI taxonomy): domain Eukaryota; kingdom Viridiplantae; phylum Streptophyta; class Pinopsida; order Pinales; family Pinaceae; genus Pinus; species Pinus albicaulis. The sequence goes on from CM076569.1 coordinate 310,523,749, forward strand.
GACTAATCCTCCTCCTTCCAAAAAGAAGAGGAAAGGAACTCAAAATAAATATGCCTCTAGTAATCCTGGACCTAATCAAGGTAATTCTCCTAACACTATGAACTAGCAACAGGGCACACAACCCAAGCAGGACAGGCCCGTTTGCACGAACAAGCCTTGTTCTTGTTGTGGTGTTTTTGGTCATTACATGCATGATTGTCCTCTTTTGCCACAGATGCAGCAGATGTGGGAGTCTCAAGCAACATTGCGAGGAAAACAAGCCTCCCCTTCCATCCATCCCAGTGTTGCGCCTAGTCAGTTGGTTGTGCTTATTAATCCTTTCCCTCAGCAAGGATTTGTGGCTACCCAAGCACTTTAAGGTCAGGCGACCACTCAACCTCTTTCGACACCTAATGGTACCCCCGATTACCATTAGGTGTCGACACCTAATGGTCCCTTGAATATCCCTCAGCCTAAGGCGGAGGTTCATAGCAAGATCCCTAAGGGACTACTACGCCGAAATGCTACTTCTGGAAAAGATGCCCATTCGTATAATATAGTAGATGATTTGGCACAATCTCCTATTGCCATCTCAACGCTGGAACTCCTCCAGTCGTGCCCTTCATAGATAAAAGCTCTACTATTGGCCATGGGCACTGTAGATCCTGCCAATGATCTCTTTATTGTCTTTGATGCTCACCGGTCAGAACATCCTCCTGTTCCTGCTTCTGTCGCCTTCCAAATCCCAGTCAAAATCTAGAATGCCAACATTTCCCGGTGTATCATTGATGAGGGGCCATCCACCTATGTAATGTCCGCTTCGGTTTGGAAGAAACTCAGATCACATGAGTTGGATCCTTCCATGATCACTCTTCGAGCGTGGGATGGCCACACCTCCCAGCCCATCGGCCTGTTCCACAATTGTCCTATTACTCTTACGGGAAAGACTGTTTGTGTTCACGTAGAATTCATTGATGCCCACTTAGATTACAACATTCTATTGGGTCGTAGATACATCTATGCGATGTCTGCTATCCCATCTATGGTTCACCGCAAGATGTCCTTCCCTCATAATGGAGAGATAGTCACTATCGACCATTTGACATATTACGAACCGAAGTCTTAGACCTCCCCTGAGTCCATAAGAAAATCGTTGATCCTTTGAACAATGTCTCACCCGGAGTATAAAAAGATTCATCTCTACTTGGTACATTCCCTGGTCCCCCTCCTCCTGTTTTGGATCCCAGCTCATCGAATGTTTGCATGATGCAATCGTCTCGGGCCGCCCTCAAGTGGTCCGCTTCGACTAGTCAGCAGCCTCCTCGCCCCCTGCAGCCTACTCCTAGTACTTCGATTCAGCCTTCTAGACCTCCTCCTCTTGGCCCTTCACCTTCAGATGGTGTCCATGAGCCTCTTTATCCTCCTGGAATGATTCCTCCAGGCCTTAAACATATCGGAGCCGTCCCGCCTGGCCATTAACCCTCCGGTCAGATACCGTTCCTAGATCCTCCTCCTGGACTCTACACAACACCTGTTATGGCTACCCTCTCCCTTCCTAACCTTGCCTTGGGGATTCCCGTCTGGTACCTTGATCCCCCCACTAGTACAAAATGACTAATTAGTTACTAAAAAAATGACTAAAATTTTCATATAAAAGACTATTTTTTGGTCGATGACCAATAGTAGCTAATTTACAGTATCTTATAACGCGGCCAAATTTTGGTCGTTTTTAGCTTAGTCATTAATTGGTTATCTCAATTTTTTTGTCTATTTGTATATTTGGTCATTAATTTAGTCACTGATTTAGTCATTGATTTGATCATTAATTTAGTCATTGATTTGGTCATTAATTTGGTCATTGATTTAATCATTTATTTGGTCATTGATTTAGTCATTAATTGTCACAATTAATGACCAAATATACAACAAAATATATTGTTATATGATCACCCGAGAAAACCAATTAATGACTAAAGAAATATGACCAAAATGTTGGTTGTGTTACAAGATATTGTAAATTAGCTACTAATAGTCATATATATGCAAATTCTAGTCATCATTTGAAACCAATTAATGACCGAAGAAATATAACTAAATTTTAGTCGTTTTATAAGATACTCTAAATTAGCTACTAATAGTCGTATATATGCAAAATTTAGTCGTCATTTGTAGTCACAAATTTATCATTTGCAGTAGTAATTTACTCATTATATAAATGACTAATTTAGTAGTTTATATTCATTTAATTTACTTTCATTAATAATCATTATAAATGACTAATTTAGTTGTATATTCATTTTATTTGTGTTCATCATTAATCAATATAAACTACTAATTTAGTAGTTTTAAATTGATTTTTTGTTCATTATTAATCAACATAAATTAATTTGTATGATTTAAAAAATGTCATACAATGTGCATGTTCATCTAATATGAAAACACGATGTCGCATATTTTAATTACAATACTAAAAAATATCAAGTGCAACTATAAATAATTTCAACCACATAAATTATATTATATGAAATGTTAAAGTATTACAATATGATTTTCCAACTTAATATTGGTTGGACTACAATTTACACATGAAATGGTGTTTCATCACTTCAAAACATTATCGTTGTGTTTTCAAGGCATTGTCTTTATATGTGTGTCTTATGCAGGATATTAGCTCTAAGAGTATCATCGAACCAATTCTCCTCTCTCTCTTTTTTCATTTGTCGCTCCAATGTTATTTCTCCCATCTTTTTTCAATTCATGCTTCTTACCATCAGTACTGAGTTCATTTTCTGAAAACAAAAGATACAATGCAGAGTGTAAAACATTAACGATAATGAACACTAGAATATAAACTAAATTAGACTATAAATACTTTAAACGACATATACCTCAACATCAACAATGTCAAAGCCATTTTTCCCCATACAAGTAAGAAACTCTAACAAATTTTCTTCATTGGGCGATAATTGCCACTATAATGTGGCCAGAGAACCTGTATAAACAAAGCAAATAAAACATCACCATATATAGAAAATAACACCTTAGTAAATTAGTATTCAACTTTCAAGAAAAGCTTAGGAACAATCATGTCAACTAAGTTATATGCTAAAAATATCAAGCTGTAGATAACTTGTGAAAAAAAATAATATGAGGTGTGATTTTTAATCCTTGTCATTTTATTCACAACAACATTTTATTTTCTAACGCATGAACTTAGTCAAGTGTATAAATAACATGTACTCAAATAACAACATGAAAATAACTTTTTCTGATAGTCATGAAAATATTTTAACACAAAATAGCTATAACGATTCCAATCAATATAGTGTAATACTAATTCCATCTTCAAGCTTTGATTGTTGTTTAAATGGACACGTTACTAAGTATTTTCATTTTCATAGTTAAAAGACAAAACAAAATCAAAAGAAACGTCCAAAATACAATCAAACAATAAAGAGAGGATATCATGGAATGGAAATTGCAATTACAATTTTTTTTTTTTACCTGTCCATCGATGTTGTGTCTGGCATTCCTAAAACATTTGCTTGCCCAAAACAACCATGAGGTGAAATAATCAAAAAATTAAAAACCATAGGGATTCCTACTAGAAACATTTCCAATGTCGATGGCTTGGGAGTCTAAGCGATCTCTAACAATAAATGAACCATATCCAAGACGTGATATGCATCATCTCCCCATCCCTTTTCCAATCACATTTCCTGTAACCTACCCAAAGTAGAGTCAAGTAACAATAAAACAAAGACATTGACATTTGTTTTTATCTTTTATATATATAAAATTTGAATCTGATTTGTTTCATGAACATATTAATTCATATTTATGCAAGATAAATGTCACACATTATTCTTTCCCATTTCTCAACATGATACATATGATAAATTGAAAGTCACATAAAACCAAGAGCAAACCCTTTTCTAAGCAAAACAAACAAAAAAACAATGTCTCTAATAAAACTTCATTATAATATTAGAAAATGAAAAGAGAGTGGACCATTTTTGTTGTTTGACTTTGCCTACTTTTTTTTATGAAAGTTCTCGAGCTTCAAGAACCAACAAATGTGAGGGAAGTTGTAAATGTGAAAAAAAATTATGTTGACCTAATTTGTAGACTTCTTCAAAATGATGTGAATGATGCCATTTTTGGATGTGGTAAATATCATAATAAGAAATGGCATATATTCTAAAAATTACATTGCAATGACTACCATGGGCCTCCACGGGTTATAGGTCCTCAGTATGTTAATATTGATGATGAAAGGGAGATGGCAACAATAAGTATGGGTGGTCCTAGTTTGTATGGTGGATATCTTCAAACCAAGGTCATCATCTTAATGAACCTAGGTTCTGACATGGTAAACCTAGATCTGGTCTTCACCCAATTTCATTCCATCATACTTTTTCAAGACTCAAGAGGACATAATGGTCCTTCAGCTTATAATAGGGTTGCTTTTGAGGTTATAAATAAAGCTTATCCAAATCAATTGGATTTTTGGGCTCCAAGAGATGGATAATTTAAATGATAACAATTATATATTTTTTTTTCCCAAGATTCAAATGTAAGGATACATTTTGTGGATTTTGCTAATAAATAGACTGAGAGAAATAATCCAAGAGGAGAATCTATTGGTCATTGTGATTAGAGAAATACTCGGAGATAATAAGACTATTTAGATTCAAATCAAAGATGGTGTTGATTGTTGTAGCTCCTCAGTTGTTGGTAGTTTTTAAGGTAGGAATTTCAATTCTTCAAGGGTGGGGTCCTTCAACATAATTGCATCTACCTTGGTCATATCACCCAAAAGCAAAACATAATCAACAAAGAGTAAATATGTCAAGTTTAAGGAAAATCCTATTTGTATAGTTGTCAAGCTTATAGTTCTTTTCTACTCTGTTATAACTCTGTTGAGACCACCTACTCTACAATAAAAAATGGAAAACGAGACATTAACCATACCTACCCATGGTCTCTTGTAGGCATGATAGAATAATAGGCTGAGCCATTAATTATAATTGCACATATATTGAGGAAAGACAATTCATTATATAGTTAACCAATTGCACATGGAACCCTATATGGATGATTAGCCCTATATAAATCCAATTTTCTCTATCATATGCCTTGGAAAGACAAACTAACATTGCTTGTAATTTTTTGGTTTCATGTTATAAATTCCTTCTTGGGAAAATCCTATTCCGTAATGGATTTGTTTCCTAGGAAGGATGCAAGATTGTTCTAATGACATGGAATCAGCTTAGTGGATTTTGACCCTAGATGACCAAGGAACTCAAGAGCCTTGGGCACATCCATAGTAGCATCCTCCAATGAAAATAGTACAGTCTCCAAACTAGAAACATAAAAATTCTATATATTTATAATTCATAATCGTAAATGACCATAGACTGTAGCAGTCCTTCAATAAATTTGAACTTGAATAAGAACAAACACAAAATTTCACATTTCCCTTCAATAAGTTGTCCTTGATTTAGCAAGATAGGCTTAGAATCACATAAATGTGTAAGTAGATTCCCCAGAATATAAATTTAAATATCTTTCCTGAAAAAAGAATCTAATATCCAAAGTGAAACCATAGTTGAATGGAACAATGGTGCTTTAAGGTCATCTACACAAAAAATTGCCTCCTTCAAATCTCTCACACTGGATGGTATGTCATGCAAAATTAAGAAAAATTCAGGGAAACCTGTCAACTTCTCTAAAATACATAATGAAAATGCATGGAAGCTTTGTAAAGGAATGCACCTATAATATTATTTGATTGACATTTCAGCCTTTTTCCTAATTTGAAACTCAATGAGTTGTGAAATCAAAGTTATTTGAGAAGAATTACAATTTAAATTCAAAATTTGAAGTCTTCCCACCTCTGTCACATGATGAGTATGAATTCTTATACTCTCTTATGTGATTATTCGAAAAATTTCTTTCCTGAACTCATTATTTTTCAAATAAATTCTTTTCTGCAGCATAAGTCCTTGTCAAAATTTCATCCCTCATACCAGCTGGCATCTGGTCATAACTGCAACCTAAAATCAGACCTGCACCTATTCGTCTATTACTCATGATGTGAATGGTGGAATATATCCTAGAGCACTCTTAGCATATGGCATAAGTTGAGCCCTCCCTCTTATTCCCTTGTCTATACCTCCCTTGGGACCAAGAGTCAAGTGGCCATCATCAAAAGCTCTGTGTGTTGAAGGGGTTGGCATAGACTGATTTTCAAATTGATCCCTATCCACAATCCGAGAATCTTGACTGGTGAATCCACAGTCACGTGGTCCCACATGGGGTTGTGGCCCTTTAATCCCACCCATATGTGGAAGTGAACCCTTCTGTGCATCTTCCATTTAAGGTGGCATCGTAGGTCCTCTCACACCATGATAAAGTGGTGTCACAAGTCTCTGACCTGAATGTCACATATTGGTACCTTGAGAGCGGCCTCCCTATCCATGTAGTTCTTGCATAGCATCCCGATGCACTTCCTCTATTTTCTTGGGGCCCTCAACTTTCTTCCTTTGTTGCCATCTAGTCCTCCTCGGATTAATCAGATCCTTCAACATGAACCTCAGCCTAGAGGGAAGCCCTTGGTTATTGGACATTTTTTTCATCCTATCAAAGTAAGCATCAATATGTTTCTTGGCCTTTGAATGATCAATCATATGACCAATAGTGCTCATCACTTTGCACAAAGCTTCAACATTTTCCTCCTCTGGATGCTAAAATTCACCAATTAATTTCTTGATGCATGCATGCATAATTCTTTCGGTTAGTATACTTTGTTTATAAATCTCACCAATAAACCTTATATTCCTAGCATTCATCATCATGATGTAGCCTTCTTCTCCCGTATTTCTTCTGCTGAAAGCCTTTTTCACCATGCTCTTTTTCTTTCTCAGCCTCAGTCTCTTCTCTTTCATATTTTTCAAATTATTCTTGACATTTGTTCAAAAGAACTTGCTTGAAAACAACCTTCTCATTATGTTCATAAAATTCTGGTATTCCTACAACAAGCTGAAAACTGAATTTTGCATACATTTCACAAAAAAACAGCCCCATCAAGGCTTTGTAAAATATTTGAGATATTATATCATGAAAACATGATGATAATTCAATGTTCACTTCTTTGACCTGTTCAAAAAGTTTCTCAAAGTTTTGGGGCGTTAATTTATTAAGGATGGATTTAATTTGTCTTTGTTTCAACTGATCCTCATCAGAAACCTTGCCCACTTCATATTGGTTCTCTGATATATGAATTGTGGGAAATGAAGGCTGTGCAAGAGGAATCAAACCCTTCTGTGAACCAGAAGCACACTGCCACCTATGAGGATCAGAATTATATCTCACTAGTCCAACTTGTGGAAGTGGTGCTTGCACATAAGGCCCTCCAAGAAGGATGACATTCATACTCATTTGTGTTGCACAGTTATTTCTTGAAAATACAATATTATAACCTTTTCCAGGTTGAAACACAGCAGAGGAACCACTAATATTTGCATCCATCCGCATATCACAACCATCAACAAAATCATCCACTGGCTTGGCCCATCTATCATCATCCAAACTGGACATATTTCTCCCATGGAATTCAAGTAGATAATTCCCACTCAGCTGCCTGTCAAGTCTTCTTGTAGTGCTTGCTAATCCATCAGCCTCTCCTACATGACTCACAAGTGCTTGGGAATTTCCAAGTAATTCAATAATGTCTAGAAAATTTTCAAAATGATTTGGTAGATTTTGCTGTGATCCTTGATTGTCAACAAAAAATCTCTGGAGTATTTTCTGTCTCCTGAACATTTAGTAACTAAAATAGCTACTTGATTCATAGGAGTTGAAAGCTCGACTGCATCTTCCCAGTTATCCACTTCTTTCAGGACTTTCTTCTCAGTCTCTTTTCAAGAAGTCTTACTCTTGACAACATCGATTACTATTTTGGATGGTTCTGGAAGTTTCACATCTTCCTCCTTCTCATCTTGAACCTTATAAATATTATATAAATCCCAGTGAGAGCTGCAACATTTTACTTACCGGAAAAATACTTCTTTTTCTTCTTCTTGTTGACAATTACTACCTTGGCAACATCACCAATATTTGCAACACTATTCTTCACAAAAACATTGGAGGAAATTTTATTCTCCTTTTCTGTCAATCTAGCTACTAAATATCACTTGCCTTCACTTCCAACAGGAAAATATGACACTTGAAGTTGAGGAGACATTTCACAAATATCACTATTAGTGGTGGATACTTGACCCTTATCTTGTGTGTCAATTGCCTTCACATTGGCAGTTGAACCTTCCCCAAGTACTTTGGGACTATCATGGTTAACCCTACCTTTTTTTCTAGATACAGAATATTGTTTACAGTGAACAACTTTGTTACCAGACAGAAAACCTGGTTTTTCCTCCAAAATAGCCATATCAGCTTTACGGAGGATTGATGTACCTTCTGATTGTAATTCCCATTCAGACACCTTGCTTGTATTTGTTTTTGATTCCTCATATACAACTAACACTTCACCCTTTTTCTCTTTGAGCATATTTTGATCAAAAATCATTGTTCCATTGTCATGTGTAGCTAGTTGAGATGCCAATCTACTCTCATGCATTGATTTTTCTCTCCGCCACATGCAAACTAGCTTTTTATTTTCCAATGACAGAATTGGAAAAATAAGTCAGCTCTTTGTTTATGTCAACATCAAGTGAACTTGAAAATTGAGATGGGGAATCAAAAACTAAAACAGTCCCATGCTCAGGATGGAGAACATTTCCAAGATCTTGCTTCTCTCCAATTACAAAATTAACAAAATTATTGTTGCAGCTTTGTCTAGCATTATCACTTGTTGATTCAGATTGTTTATTCTTCACATTTCTAAGTTTTGAATATGATTTAATGCCATCCTCACAGAATTTTTGGCTCTTCAATGTTCCTACAAGAACATTATTGTTATCAAACTTCATATCTTCTGCTACTTTTTTTACTACTCCAACATCCTTTGTAGAAAACTCTATAACTAGCTCATAAGTTTATGTTTTTCCTTCATATCCCTCACCATAGCTTCCCAAATATGAGGAAATATCAGCAATGATTAATTCACTCATAGTTTCTGAATCTTGTAAAGGTTCCAAGGTTCCCCTGGAAATATCCCTTTCGGTGATCTCATCTACAGATGATGAAACTCCTAATATCCTTAACGAGGGAGTGTCCACAACATTAACAATGCTTCCTAATGAATTCTTTGGCAATATTATCTTTTCAAATTTTGTGGGATTTCCAAATGAACCACAAGGATGGGATACGAAATTAGGCTCTGGCAGTAAAGAATGTGGAACTGTTTCTATAGCTAGGTCAGAATTAGCCCCTCCATCAACAGCTTTAATTGTCTTATGTAGGGTTGTCATTAAAGGATTTGTTGAGGTAGATGATGAAGTCTGACTCAAAAGTAACTCCTCCACCTGCCTGTGAGAACCACTAAGTTTAGACTCCTATGCAACCACCTCTCCTTTTGACCCCCTTTCCATAGTTTAAGAGCTTACTACCAATGACACATGTTGCATCTGCTGCTTTTTAGGCTTGTGCTCAGATTTTGTCATCTTATTTGAATATTCATTTGTTGAAATACCTGCTTTTTTTTTAGATATTTTTTTCTGCTTTTTACTAGTATGATGATCTACTCCAGACTCAAGTGCAGAAACTACAGAACAATTTGAAACCGTACCATCAGAGAGATCACATGTTTTCACAGTAGGCATGTTTACTGGTGATAATTTAACTCCATATTCTTTATCTATAGTCAATACTTCAGATGGGGGACTGATGGAAAACTGTAAACTGCAATTATCTCTGTTGATGAAAATTGCAACTACAAGAGAACTTGATTGATTGCCAAGATATTCTGGCAAGGAGTTTGTCTTTCCATCCATAACTTGAAATTGAGCCATAGTGGTTTTTGAAGCCTGTGGGAATGGTTTCAATATATCCAACATCTCACTAGAATGGATTGTAGCCAGTTTATTTTGTCTTGTTAATGGGTGTGAATCATTTTATATGTTGGTTTTTGTCTTTAAAGGTTGATGAAAAGTAGATGAAATGTTACCATATGACCCAACTAGCATCAATGAGTAGAAATTCATTGGGCGTGAACCACTTAAATAAAAAAAACCTAAAATTGGAGGTCTGTATGTAGGTAGTCTTGCTAATGGAGGAATGGAATCTTTAATTGATGACACAACATCAAAGATCAAAGCAATGAAATAAAATCATTGTGGAAAGAAATATGAAAACCTTGCTCATTTTTTGCATATCAAATATGCTCCAAGTATGGGCACAAACATGAGAGTTGAATTTTCAACTCTCTAGGCTCTTGTTAATGTGGTCAACCAAAAAGATGTCAAAAAACTAAATATTTTTGGGGATTCAAATTTTTTTTCTGGATAGAGTCTGCGACAAAGTCAGTATAGTGGCCCCTCATTTGGCTCAAATTTTTCAAGGTATCAAAAAATTCTACAACAAGTTGGATTGGTTATTTTGTGGCCATATATACCATGAACTCAATACCCTAGCATAAAATCTCTCCAAGGAGGCTCTCCAACCTATTCCACAAGTGCTAGAAAACCAAGAGTATACGAATAATAAATTTGTGGGAGTTGTTGCCTTCCATATCTAGTTTTTTGTCTCACTTATTGCTATATTTTGTGATTATATATGTAAACAATATAATGATATTATCCGAAAAGTGATAGATATTTTTTTTGGCTTTTAAAATCTCGCACAATACATAATTCGAACAAACTTTTATTACTAGAAATCAATCAATTACTTCTACATACCACTAAAAGTGGAAAAATCTCTATAAAATTTGATCACCTTTAACATCAAGCACACTAAGAACCTCGACAATGGGATTCTAATAACATTGGCAAAGATCCAAAATTGACAAAGCACAATTTAAGGAGTATTGATTAGTCAAAATTACCATGTGGATCAACTACACACGTCGAAATGATGGTATATTGGATTAGGTGTGGGTTTCACTTGCATTTGAAAGAGTGAACACAACGTGGATAAAGAAAATTGACTACATTAGGAACCTCAAAAATGGGGTTCTAATAACATGGCCAAAAATCCAAAATTGACAAAGTACAATTTAATTAGCATTGATTAGTCAAAAGTACAACGTGGATCAACGAATCGTGTCAAAATGATGGTATATTGGACCAGACAAGGGTTGCAATGGCATTGGAAAGAGTGAACACAACATGAATAAAGAGTCACTTGGAGAAGGAATACACAGAATCGCAGTCTTGGTTGCATGTATAGGGATGGTCAAACAAGCAAGTCGAAGCATTTGGGACACCATAAAAATTGGCAACTCATTTTTTCTAAGAGACATCCAAAATTGCATTTTTATACAGGGAAAAGCTTAAAATCCTCCTTTTGGAAAATGCATCCTTCACATTCGAGAAAAGTTTCCATCTACATTTCCCATATAAATATGTAGAGAAATTTTTCTTCAATCATCCCAAAAAAGGGAAAAATAAAAAACCCTTTTGGGGAAATGCATTTCCCTCTATGTTTCACCGCATTTCCCAAAAGAGATGTGTGGAAAAATGTTTCTTGGAGAATCCTACAAGAAAAGGACACCTTGGGAACATGGGAAACATGGAGGGGCCCCCTCCCACACCAAGGGACACATCCCCATAGAACAATGGTTTTTTCATTCATTTAGTGGCATTTTTGAGTCATCATTGCTCATTTGTTTATGAATACAAAGTTTATCATATACTGCTATGTTGAATGGTAAGCACATGTTAAAGCCCTATAACAAGAGGAGATGTTTCAGATAGAATCAAGGCCAAGGCCTAACAATTGGGACTAAAATTTCATAGTTTCAATATAAGCATGTGGACAGCAGCACAGTGGAAATCCATTATAATAAAAAGACCTTACAAAACCATATTTTCTTGATGATCATAGAGGCTTTGGTATTTCACTTGCACTAAGCATAGCATATATTGTCATATATCGGTAAGGTACATCTATAAGACCTCATTTACAGATACTTCCAAAAGTTTTCCTTGGAAATATTACTTTTATATTAACAATTAAAGAACTTCTATAACAATTATTGTTGACTAGTGTAAAATCATAGCTCTGAAAGAATGGAAAGGTGCTATGGGATATATCTAAGTTGAAGAAATCAAGAACTGAATAAGTAGGAAGTTATGTTAGCCCAAATCATGGTGTAAAATGACCAGTATTAAGCTTTTTCCACTTCATACAGTCACACTAGTGTGTTTGTAGCAAAAAATTAGTACTGCAGAAGGTATAACTACGACAATGTAAAAGAAAATATCCACAGTGCAAAATTTTCAGTTTGAACCATAGATATAAACTTAAAACACATTTAGGATAAGAGGTACATACTTGTTCATATACTGAGAAAAATTCCAGAAACTGCAATGTTGACCCAATATCATTTGGCTAAAAAATTCCAAAAATTGCAATGCTGATCCAATATCATTTGACGAAAATTCTATGCGTGTAATCAACTGCATTGGCAGCCCTTGAGGAAAAATTATTTCATCCATCTCTTTATTTTCCTTCCATTTCTTCTTCTTCAAATTTACTTTTGCTTCAGCAACCTCTAACTGAAAATCAAATATATAAATAGACTCATCATTGATCCCCTTGATAACATCTTTCTTTCCAGGTTTGTCTATATTGTATGATTTTATTTTCTTTGTTTGCTTCACATTGACCTTTAAAACATGTTCGCTTTTTGTTGGAATCATATTTCCAGCTTTACAATTAATTTTAGAGGAATGAATTTTGTTTGATTTTGGATTTATTTTAGTCCCTTTTTTCCCCTCTAGAGGCCCTTTGATTTCATGAATAGCCAGAAAAATTTGTGCGTCTTTACTTGCAAGAAAACCCAAGAATTGGACTGAAGGACAGAATGGGCTAGCCAATGTAAATTAGGAAAAGAGGGCCTTTGAACCATGTGTAAATATATATTTTTCAGTAATTGAATTCTTTTCAATTTTGTGTGGAGATTGATTGAAATTGCATAAGCAAAAGAATCTGCTTTGTGTGGACTTGTGTAGGATCATAAACCTATTATTGTAGCTTTATGTGGTATGACTTGTAAATGGAAGATATCACTGCTTTGTTGAGTAAGAAAATTTTCTTGTGGAAGGATGAGCGCAAGAAAAAATGATTTAATTTTAATACATTGAATCTTAAGATAAAATCGATCCTTTTCACTGACCTACGTGTGGACTGATTTCTAGATGTATTTGTTTATGCCCAGTTTATGGTCAGATAATTGTTGAAATGTTCTCAGCCTGGGGTGTGGAAAATATCTTGAGGCTGTGAGCGTAAAAATATTATGCATGGAGTGATCCTGATCCTGGAAAACATTGGAGTGATGCTCAAGAATGTTGCTAAGCGTTTGATGTGTGCATTGTGAAATATTATCAGTTATTTCTACCATTTATAACACCCAATGAGGAGCATATACCTCCCTATATGTGAAGATAACGCATAGCATTGATATACTAGCGATGTGACATGTCACAGTGGTACCTCCAGAATATAGATGACCGTATAGAAAATCTTTGTGGTTACAAAAGATTCATAAATTGATATCTCCTAGAAGAAAAGAAAATATTCCTGAATTTTTCCTGGTAGACTTTGCTTAGTAATACCACAATTGATTATATTTGACCTGGAAACAATGGACCTAGCAGAAGCATATGGATATCAAAGGTACATCCACATCATTTCCATCATCATATTCATGAGCAACAACAATGTCAAAATGGCAAAGATCACGAGGAATCTCTAGCTTTGCTATGTCTCTTGCGAGGTCAAGAACTTTTCTATTCAATTGTTCTTTATGCTTAGGAAATATACTATTATAAATCAAGCTTTGTCCACATGATATACTGTAGGCACTTAGGCCTTTATCTTGGAATCAGTCTAACAATTCTCGCAAAGTCAGATTCCCAGCAATGACCCATCAATCCTAGACAGACAAGCTCAGATTTCCATCTTTGGAGGGATAGGTTCTGCCATAGAGAAAAGAGGGAGGGCTAGGTTTACAAAAGTGTTGTGATACTTCTCAGATTTGTGGTTTAATATAACCTTATAAAGTTCCAAACACACTAGAACAGTGGCCATTGCAGTTGTAGTGGAAATTGCGGGAATTATTCTCCCGACTATGAATTTAGCTTTTAGCTTGTCCACTTCAGGGATATTATAGTTCCTCGCACGCATATTTTCAAAAAAAGCTATAAGATCCATGTGAAAATTTTTATCATAATCCTTTAAAAATTGAATAGGACTCATACGAAATCCTGATGACAGATTTCTAACCCCACTTTCTAGTGTTCTAATTAGATTATCAATCACTGCACTATCATCAATTGTCGATGGATGCATGTTTAGCCTTCTCATCTGTCACAATCTTCACACCCTGCTTTGGCTTAAAATCTGAAATCTGCACTTTATCAACTACCTCTGCGAACTTCTTTGAATTGGAGGCCCATTCAGGAATGGGAATTCCATATGTATTAGCTCGTAAAATTGATGCTGCAGCAATTAAGGACATGTGACTAGGATCATTGGAATTAATTCTAGGGGATTTGAAAAATGCTTTGGAGCAGACCAGAATGGTGCACCTTTACTTGTTGTTGCATTCTTAGGGAATATGTAGGTAATTTTCTTCACCCAACTTGAAAAATAGTCCTCAAACTTTCTTCTTGCCCAAGATACACAATCTTCAAATGTTTCACATCTCTCTGAAACCAAACACTCAACAACACGCTCCAAAAGTTCTCGAGATTGAGCATCTCCTGCTGACTTCATTGTTGCTTTATATTCTTCTGGTTTCATGAGAAAGGCATTTGCTTCAGCTAGAGTTTTCTCTAACAAACCCTCAAATTTTGACCTTGCCCATGTTAGAAAATGGTCAATATTATGTGGAAATGAGTGAACTGTGCACATGGGTGCCTGCTTTTCTGGGGGATCTCGTGATGCTCCATAGTTCTCCGTTAAGTGAGGAATAACCATTTGAGTATTGCACTTTCTTCCCATAGTTCCAGACTCTAGGAAAGGATTCTGGAAGTATACACACCTAGAATCTACATAAAGCCTGGCATTGACATTGTCCAAAGCATTTAAGACAACATCAAGGTTGTCCCAGAAAGAATCATCAAAAACATTTTTTGTATCTGGACTCACATGATTTTGCAATGCTTCAATATTAAGATGTGGATTGATTGCAGTTGCTGCTGATGTAGCCACTATTGACTTTGCCTGCCCAATATTCCAATCTCTAAAGAGGAACTGTCTACTCAGATTACTCTTCTCAATGACATCGTCATCTGTTATAGTTAGTTTTCCATGGCTTCCAGAAGAGGCTCCCATGAGAGCTAATTTTTTTGAAGCTCGCATCCCAGAGCACCAGCACTAACAATGAACAACTTTGCATCCTCCAAAATTTTCTACATTTTTTTTCCAAATACAGATATTTGGTATCATACCGATAGTTCAAGGGTGCAACATCCTCTGGCTGAAGGGGTTCTAGAGGAAGGGATTCCAATAAATCAAAATAAAAGAATTGGAAAAGAAGATGAAACTTCCCAGAAGATGCTTTCACAACCTCCTACCCAACAAGCCCACCAAACATAGTTGCCATTGGATTTAACACTGCACGGGAACCACTTGAAAAATGCTTCAATACATTTTCATCAATGGCATCCAGCTTCTGATCACCTGACAGGATGTCATTTAAAGCCTTTGTGAAGTCAATCAATCTACTGGCATCCTCCTCAGAAGCAGTTAGAGGGAAACGCCCAAACTCATGAACATATTTATCAAGAGCTTGAAAAACAAAGTGTAGAAGTGGAGGGCGGTAAAATTTAGAAAAATCACTCAAAAGGAATTCACCAGGATTTTGCAATGCTTCACTCAGCGACTTAAAGTTTAATACCTTTGGTTTCTTTACCGAGGTGATGATACCACCTTTCTCATAGGCTCCAAATTTAGTCGTGTCCTCCTCTAAAAGGAAAGAATATAGTCTTGCATTATTTACCTTTCTTGTATGGGAGGCAGCGGACCTTCAATGGAGATGCCTCTATGGTCTAGACAGTTGGATAATCTTGTAGTAAATTAGCATCCATTTCCATTAAGAATGAGTAAATTATGCATATGGTGATCTTATCGATGAACTAGATTTGAAAGCCATGGATTAGCAGTTTACCTACGACATTTCTTTGTCTGAGATATTTTTTATCTTCGTCAGATCCTTTATCGCATTTACGATTGTAAAAGAAGAAGCAAGCTATGAAATTGGAAATAGAGGGACTTAATGAAATTCCCCCTTTCTGGTGAATTTTCAGCTTCGCACGGGACTTGGGAAATGCAATTAGAAAAACTGGTTTGAACAAAGATTGTAACCGATTTGGATGAAAAGGCACGGCTCCGGTGGTTTTTAATTTTAGTTTTTTATTACAAAAAAGGGATTTGGTGGATCATTAGTTGGAAGTAAGGGAGGGATTTGGTAATAACCAACGTAACAATAACCAGCAAAAAAATGAATCAAAACAAACACATAAGAGGAAAACAAGACAATATTATAGAAGAGGGATACGTAAACTTACATTTGGGAAAACCAGCTTCGTGCAATAGAAAAACCATAGTTTATTGCTCAGAACTGAAACTTCTTCCCTTCTGGTCTTCAGATCTACATCAAATTTTATAATAGACGCCTAATTCAAATTCCAACACTTGATTCATAAATGATGATATATCAGAACAAACCTCAACATCCAGAGTCAGGCGACGGTGCGAATCCTTGCCATTAACTGCAAGATCTTTACCCTGATCACTTGATTTGTTTAGATTTATCAAATGAGAGTAACCAAATTGTGTCAAGAATTGCAGTAAGGCAGTTGCAAGAACAAGACCCACGACAAAGGCCCTAATCACTAAGCCAATCGGAGGACCAAAACAAAGTGATGTGTTTTGGGTGGGAGAAAAATGTTATGAGGTCTAAAATTTAAACAAAAAATGAATACCATCTCCCTCCATTTTTTCAAACATTATTTTTAATATTATGCCCTCTAAATATCAATTTTAATATAATATCCATTGCTGCTTTGATGGATGTTGAGTGCACTCAGTGATTCCCTATATTGATTTATTTTAAAAACATTGATGATGAACCACACAATGAGTGGTTCGAAAGAGGTCCGATCTTAAAAAAGTTATGTGATTTATCCATAGGAGTTTTTAAAGTAATTAATTGATTAATTATTAAAATAAAATTGAGATAAAATATTAAATTTAGGAGAGGTTTTTGCAACTCATGGTTTTGATCATGGTATTCCACTTTTCCAACAAGGGGGAATTAACCCGATCGTAGGTCCCAACTAGACTTGCTCTTGTTTGGAATGGCTAATCCCAATGGGTTTTAAGGATTTTTATAAGGGTTAGGGGAATAATGAGTTAGTGGTTAAGGGATTAAGTATTAGGGGCTTAGGGGTTAGGGGAATAGGGGCTTATGGGTTAGATATTTAGGGTTTAGGGGTTAGGGATTGGGGTCTTATGGGTTAGGGGAATAATTAGATAGTGGTTAAGGGATTAGGGATTTGGGTTAGGGGAATAAAGTGTTAGTGGTTAAGGGGTTAGGGATTGGGGGGTTATGGGTTTAGGAATTTAGGCACATTTATGGGTTAGGAGAATAATGAGTTAGTGATTAAGGGATTAGGGATTAGGGGGTTAGGGGTTAGGGGATTTAGGCGTAGTTAGGGGCTAGGTGAATAATGAGTTAGTGGTTAAGGGATTAGGGATTAGGGGTTAGGGGTTAAGGGATTTGGCAGTTAAGGATTTTAGGGGTTAGGGGTGAGGGGTTAATGGGTTATGGGTTAAGCGTTAACAGTTTAGGGGTTAAGGGGTTAGGGGTTTAGGTGTTAGTGGTTTAGGAGTTTAAGGGTTTAGAGGTTTATGGTTTAGGGGGTTAAATGGGTTAGGGGTTGGGAATTAGGGGTTAACGATTAAGGGTTTAGAGGTTTAAGGTTTAGGGGGTTAAATGGGTTAGGGGTTTAGGGGTATATGAGGTTAAATGGGTTAGGGGTTTAGAGGTTTTTGGGGTTAGGGGATTTAGCAGTTAAGGATTTTAGGGGTTAGGGGTTGTTAGGGGTTAATGGGGTTAGGGTTTAGGGGGTTAAATGGGTTAGGGTTTTAGGGGTTTAGGGGGTTAAATGGGTTAGAGGTTTAGGGGTTTAGGGGGTTAAATGGGTTAAGGGTTTAGGGGTTAGGGGTTTAGAGTTTTATGGTTTAGGGGGTTAAATGGGTTAGGGGTTTAGGGGTATAGGGGGTTAAATGGGTTAAGGGTTGGGAATTAGGGTTTAAGGGGTTAGGGGTTAAGGGGTTAGAGGTTTAGGGTTTAGGGGGTTAAATGGGTTAGGGGTTTAGAGGTTTAAGGGGTTATAGGATTTAGAAATTAAGTATTTTAGGGGTTAGGGGTTAGGGATTAATGGGGTTAGGGTTTAGGAGGTTAAATGGGTTGAGGTTTTAAGGGTTTAGGGGGTAAAATGTGTTAGGGGTCGGGAATTACAGTTTAAGGGGTTAGGCGTTAAGGGTTTAGGGGGTTAAATGGATTAGGGGTTTAGGGGTTTAGGGGGTTAAATGAGTTAGGGGTTAAGGGTTTAGGGTTTAGGGGTTAAGGGTTTAGACGTTTAGGTTTTAGGGGTTAAATGGGTTAGGGGTTTAGAGGTTTAGGGGGTTAAATGGGTTACGAGTTAAGATGATACTTTCGATGGTCTCTGTTTGTGCACAATAGTTGCTTATTATTTATGTCTCAGTGTAACAATTTTGTAGGTATTGTTTTTTGTTGCCATGCCTTCTCTATTTATTAATTTATAGTATTTGTTAGCCATTTCTTTACATTTATTGATGAAAATGTCTATTGAAATTAAACCAAATGTATGTTCAATCTCCAGATTCAAACTCAGCCATAGTGTTGTCACACATTAATTTAAGTAAGGAGAATGGCCATCTGATGAAGTCTCAATAACCACACTGCACCTCATGATTGCTACAGAAAAGCTTAAGTTCAAATGTCCCACATTCATGATAAATTTGGCTCTTATACTCTTGCTCCACCTGACATTGGGGAAGAGAGAGGGAGGTAGGAGAGAAAGGGAGAGAGGAAGGACGAGAGATAGGACTTAAGAGAGAGGAACCAGTATCATAGAAGAAAGAATATGTGACCAAATTACTCTATAGGGAGATGGGAGATAGGGGCACCCTACCTACCTAACTAAATTTCTAAACCAAATGTTGTGTAGTCTTCTGTAATGGTGGTCGATTATACGAGGAGAGGATTTTACGAGGAGGCACTGGATTTTTAATGTGATATGCAAAAAACAAGTACTGAACCTAACCATTTCACATTCACTAATGTTCTGTCTGCATGTGCTAATTTGGTAAATTTGGAACATGGCAAAAGAGTATTGTTTTGTGATCACCTCCCACGAGGATTAACCAATTGTGAGAACACAATGTTTGTGGTTGCATCTTCTAAATCATCATCACTTCCACCAACACCTCATCCAATAACGCTAGTATAAAAAGTCTCAGCCTCTCGACAGCAAAAAGTAACATAATGCATGCGCCCTCAATCTTTTCTACATACTTGTAGCTCTCGTCCAAAACCAAAGCCACTAGTGTTGTGTTTTCACTTTGCCCTGAATCTTGTGCAAACATCCCGAGGTAAGGAATTGTTGCACCAAGGTATGGATCCACTATGTGTCATATCCAATGAAGGAGAACATGTTCCAAACACTAGGTAAATTCTCACAACTAACCCTCTGTGGGATGTTGAGAACTCCAAAATGCCACATTATCATTAATGAAATCTATAAATTGAGAACTTTCGTACAAGTCTTGAAGTCATACTAAACTTGGACCAAAAGGCCCAATATCTAGGTAGCACAAAGGAACATCTGCAATATGATTTGTACTATTCTCATCTAGATCATTTTGCATGGATATCTCCTGGAGTTGAAATGCATATTCCAGGTTCCATAGAACATATCCCATGGAAATCCTTCCGAAGCCCATCTCTTCCAATAAATTTTTGGTTGTCTCCATAAACATTTTCATAGAACCAAAGTTGATGGTCCCAACAAGGTGAGGGTCAATGATTTTTTCAAGCTTGCTGTTTTTCTGCTAGTGCATTTCCCACTCTTCTATATTGAATTTTTCTTTGGGAATAACAAGAATAAGAGTTTCCCTTGAACACAAGAACTCCAGTAACACTACTTCGAAAGAATACATCAGATTTCTCTGTCAGTTGTTGCCTTCTGAAGTATTCAAGATATGGGTACCCAAGGGCCAAAAATACCTTTGGATCCAGTCTTTGAATTTCCAAAGTCCACCACCTTTTCCCATGATCCTGTTAACGTGGAGATATTTGACATTTAGATAAGCGCAGAGGATTCACGACAAGGGATTTAGATTGCATTGACCATATATTGGAGCTTCATTGGTATCTCGCCAGACAAACAATTTTCCAACAAGTCGAGGGAGTCTAAATTGGTGAAGTTGAAAATGAAAGGAAATCTTGTTCTATCGAGGCCAAATCCCACAATGATAAGCTTGAAAAACCTCTCATTATTTCAGGACACGCCCTCGAGCTCCGAGATGGTGATGTTGCAGGGGTTTTGATCTTGTCTCCAATCCACAGTCACACCTTCGAGCTCTAAGATGGTGACATTGTAGGGGTTTTTATCTTGAATCTGGTCCACTGCATGAGCTTGGGTACATAATCCTGGCACCATGTCGGGTTAAGGGACATTATGAGTATTCGACGAATAAATCTCGATAGAGAAATGGAATTATGGAGACATTGTCTATCATACATATTTTTTTTCCTCTATCAAAGTACCAAAGTCGTCAGTCCACCAAAAGGAGCCTTCTTCCCATTCTTTGCTCCAAAATCAAGGTTCATTAGTGCTGCCATATATGCTAATAAACCCCCTTCACCATCTCCCCCATCAGGAAATCTGAGCTGTCAAACAAAAATGTGAAGGTCAAGCTCTCCATCATCGAGGGTTATATGGCATGTCTTGTAATTGTGCAAAGAATCTTCTTTTCAATACATTGCTAGATGGTGGTATGATGCATATATCCCATTTAATTTTGCTCTCTCACCTTATTAAAAAGCTATGTGGGACTTTATTATAGCTACACGAAAGGGCTTCAAAGTCCCTACTATGCATGACTTGAGGGGAGCTCTTTTGCAAAAAGAGATTTCCTACTTTGATTATTAATCAAATATAAAACCAATAATATTGTTTTATTTAAAGCTTAATTTGATATAATCATGTAAATTATGTATTAAATGAAATAAATATGTTCATTGGTACAATTCTCATATAAATTGATAAAACTAAATACATTTATCCATTATTACACAATAAACCATACTTAAATATTTTGAATTACATATTTATAACCATTAATAAAGGTTTATATATTATTAAAAAATTAAATAAAGTTCATACCTAAACAATTAACAAAATTTCATAATACCATTAAAAATTAATCAAGGTTCATATGAAACAATTAATAAAAGTTCATACACCATTAAAAATTAATTAAGGTTCGTAACTAAATTAACAAAGGTTCATACAATACTCCCCGATGGGGGTGAGGTTTGAGCAAATCATGGAAGGCGTCTCGCATGAATAAATATAAGTGGAGCAAGGGTGAGGGATGGTACTCCCTGTCCCTTCACCATAACAGATGCAGTGGGAGAGTTACTGGCTTCACGTTGGCAATTCGTGTGAAAAATAACTATGCATTGGAGTTCATAGGTGGTGAAAGGATAAGGTGAGGGAAGATGAGGGAGCCCAACATTAGACTCCTAAATATGGTTTGGGGCTGGTCCTAATGGTGACTTCCGAAGAGGAAGTGTAAATGTCACAACAAGGTTTACAGAGGGAGTGGCTTGTGTGTGCTTGTCGTGGGCATTTGCTGGTGCAGTGTGTTCAACTGGTCCCTACTGCTCAGTTTCTTAGCCATTGAATGTGCCTGGGTTAAGGATAGGAAGTTGAAGGGAAGTGAGCTAACTAGTTTCCATTTTTCTTGGCTTTCGGTGAGCCTGTTTTTTCGTGATAAGAGAGGAAGCTAGAATTTACAGTCCAGGAAACCTCGAGGGTGGTGATGGAAAACTAGTTTTTTTTCCAAATTTCATGCCCCCCAACGTGGGTGTGGTGGTGTGTGGTTTCTATGTGGAGAATTTGGATGCTGGTCACTGCCCTAGGGGAATTTACGCATAGGTGTCGGCTACTTTGTCATCATTTTTGTTCAATTTCCTGTGTTGGTTTGGTGGGTGATGGTATTTGGTTTTGCTGGTGGTGGAAGTCTTTATCTGGAAGTGGGAGGTGTCTTTGTGCTTCCCTGTGGTGGTGGGAGACGACATTCGGCTCATTCACTGGTGGTGTTTGTTTTCTGTAGTGGGGGGTCTGGTCTCTGGACTTTTTCACACGACGGGGTTCCTCTACCTTGGAAAATTATGAAGCCCCCGGTGTGGTGTGGGTGTTCTCCCTCCCTTGTTGTTCATGGCCCTATGGGGGTGGAAGACTAAAAAATAATCATGGCGGCTCCACGATAGGGTGGAAAGAATCTGAGGTGTGTGCGAATCGCTAGTGTGGGTGCGCATGGGGGCTATGGAGGAGGTAAGTGAGGGGATTACAAAGGTGGGGGTTTGAGGGTTCAAAATCAGAGTCGTCAGGGCGGAGGAGGTCGTGGTGGCAAGGGGAATCATGGGTTTGATTTATTTGAGGTAAATGAGGGGCATGTTATCCAACATTGCTACCTAGAGAACTGTCATGCACTTATCAACAACCTGATGGAAAGAGTGGACATAACTGAGAGATTATGTCATGAGGAGCATGCAGAGAAGATGACAACATTAATGGACCGAATGCACTATTTACAATGCCAAGTTTGGGAGAGACTGGTAGTGGTTTGGTGAGGCCAAAATCAACTCACTAAGAAAGTATAAAAGCTGGAGACTTGGTTGGCACACTTTGAAGAGCACGGTTAGTGTGACTTTTGTCCTCCACCGCATCTAGGAACAACCCTGGAAAACCCTGCATCCATCACGTTTGATGACTAGTATGCTATTTGGTGTTCTTTAATTATGTTTTATATGTGTTTTTGTGCCTCTAGCCCAACCTTTTATCGACAATGTCCCTAGTCCCTCTTTTGTATTTTTTTTCATCTGGTGCAAATTTTGTCAACAAATCAAGTCAAGGTGAGACCACCTGTTTTGTAACTGGCTATATGTACTCATTTTTTCCTACATGAATATAACATTGAATTACAAAAAAACAAAGGTTCATACATCATTAAAAATTAATTAAGTTTCATACTTAAATTAATAAATTTCCATACCTAATTTTTTTTTTTTCTAAATTAGGCTACTTTTATTATATCATATAGTCCAAAATATTACATTTCTCGTCCTTTGGAGTTGGCAAGCCAATTCTGGAAGGAAGTTTCAATTTCAAAATCACAAAAAAGGTGCTGCTCGAGACGAGAAAACCAACCCAAGAGTGGAGCATAGAGAGTTGATAATACATTTCCCATAGTGGGAAACCAACCTTACTAGTGACATTTTTAAGATAGAACCAGAACACTAGAAACCTTGAAATAACAAAAAATTGATTGGAATGAGAGACAAGCACCCAACAGTTAAGAAAATGGAGAGTTGTCATCCTTCTATGGAGGTTGGAACGACTCTTCCATAATTATTCATGCATAATCTAACTTATCCTCCTCCTGCTTGGATGCGTGGGCTGTCGATGGAGGAAGAATCACCGCATGGGGATTAGGTGAAATGGAGGAAGCCGCATGAGTCTCAGCACCCGCACTGGTTCCTCCCTCGTCTGAGCTCAAGCTTTCATGGTCATTGTTTGAAGCACTCTACACCAGCAAGGCTACCATCTTGTGGGGGGAGAAGGTGGGAGTGAGAGAGATGGTGGACTTGTGGGATATTTTTCTGTGGCAGAGGCCAGAGCCAGAGGGTTTAGAAGGAGAATCTAGAAGGTGGAGAGATAGGAAAGTAGAGATATTGATGGGGTCGAGGATTTCCGACTCCGCCCAGTCAACTGAGAGATTCACCATCCTTCCCACAAAGGCAGAGATGGGAGGTCAAGAGGGAAGCCCACATCCCCCTGCTCTGCGGAACATCATGCAGTGGCATGTAGGCATGGCGGGGGAGTGGGAATGGGTTTGATATGATTGTTGAAACGCAAAAGTGTCTAAGGGAGCAGCTGGGGGACTGAAGTCCAAAGAAAAGCGAACAATGGAGCAAGGAATTGGGTAGAGGAGCCAAGGCTTGGCTGAGGCCCCAAAAGCATCTGCGCAGAGCCAAAGGGAGAGTCAAATGGTGGAATAAGGAGCAGGGGTGGAGGATTTAAGGGCCATGGGAGGCAACCAAGGCAGGACTGTCGGAGTAAATGTGCAAAGGACAATGATTAAGGTGGAGGACGTCAATGGGAGGTGAGCGAGGGTGGCAAGTAAATGCCCCATGCTCCAACATTTAAACCTAATCGGGCGGCCATGTGCATTCGCATGGGGAGGACAAGTTCCCTGCCACCTTGCATCTGAGTGGCAATGCTGGTTAGCTCGGTTTTTCACCTGCATCCGGGAAATTTCCATACCTATTTACTAAATAGGTCTATAAATATATATTTTAGGTTTATCTATTTAGTATCAAATGTAAATATGATGATTTAATACTAGATTTAAATGAACTCACATGTTTAAAATAAGAAATTTTATATTTATATATTTATTAAATGTAAATATAAATATTTAACCTTAGATTTAAAACAAATCTCACTTTTAACATAAATCAATGAAGTTTAAAAATTAAACTTAATGACCAAATATTAAATATAAATATAAATATTAATTTGGATATATAATTAATATAATTATAACCTTTACTAAAATTATAATGAAGGCATTAGTGTAAAGTTGATAGATGATACACGCAATTATGTTAATTGTAGATGAATCCATCTGCACTGTTAAACTTTAGAGAAAAAAGGGTATTCATAATTTTAACACTGTAAATTCAGAGACCCCTTTGTCCCTAAATTTTAACACTGCAAATGGATTCAGAGACACCTATAGTGAAATGTAACAATTTGGTACCAAAATTGCAATTTTTCGTATATGGAGTGACACAATTAAAAATTACTGACATAAATGACCAATCCATATACTTTTTTTACTTGTTATTTGGCCATATTTTTATTCTTGGACAATAATAGTCATTTACATTAATAATTCTTAATTTTGTCACTTATTATCTAGTCATATATTTTAATCCTAGACTAAATTAGTCATTTAATTTAGTCGCTTTTACTTTAGTCACTTATTATCTAGTCATATATTTTATCCCTAGACTAAATTAGTCATTTAAGTTAGTCTCTTTTAGTTTAGTCACTTATTATCTAGTCGTATATTTTATTCCAAGACTAAATTATTCGTTTAAGTTATTCGTTTTTAGTTTTGTCACTTATTATCTAGTCGTATATTTTATTCCAAGACTAAATTAGTCATTTAAGTTAGTCATTTTTAGTTCAGTCACATAAAATTGCTCAAATTTAGTAGTAATTCACTTGAAATAATGGTGGTGACTAAAATTTTTAGTCACCTAGTCATTAATTTCATCATTTTTTACTAGTGCCCATCCGCTATCCTGCCTGGTCAACCCAAACCTTATCTTGCTTTGAACCGGGTTCAACCAGTCCCTATGACTTCTCCCATTGTTACAGTGCCTCAGCCACCTCAACAGGAATCACCTCCTGTTGTGTCTGCTTCAGGTAAGAAGGCAAAAGCTTGCAAGAAAGCAACCAAAGACAAGACTACCCCGACCAAACTTGCCCCTCCTCACTCGCCAAAGCGCATTATCCAATGTGCTTTGTGTGATGTTGTCAGTCATGCCACACATACTTTTCCAGAGCTATCTTACCTCAAAACCATGGTCAATGAGACGTTTCTGGAATCTGATATCCCTAAGGTCTATGTCACTATATCCGATTCATTCCCGAAACTCAAAACATTGCCCACAAATCATCCTTGTGCTTTGTGTGACTTCCATGGCCATTACACTCACCTCTGTCCTCGCCTTGAAGAGTATTGCTCCTCTTTGTAAGCCTTTCGCCAATTCGAGGCCAAGCGTAAAAAGTACACCCCTCCTTGTTTGTGAGTTCTACTTCAGTATAACTAGAGGACCTGCCTACTCCCATTGACATCCCTCCTCCTGATGTCGACATGAAAGAACCTTCAACCACCATTTTCTACCTATCATCATCCATGAGACCCTCGGTGGAAGCCCTTGTTGGTCACTTTAATTGCTTATTGATTTAAACAATCAAGTGCTACATAAATTGTCAACCCAGGGAAGTCTGTTTATTTCAAAGGAAATCACACACTGTATATGCTCAATCTCAAAAGAAATGAAATGTTGTAGTAAAAATTACACTAATCACACCTTGCTTCAACAAACTGAATTCTACTTGAGTTACAACAAAGACAATCTTTCTATTGTAGACAATCATCAAAAGAATCCTGGATTACATTAAAAATACAACAATCTAGGAAAGGAAACCAATCTGCAAAAGGAAAGACCAATTATGCTATAATAGAGAATAGGACCCTATTCCCTAAGTAGGAATCTTCAGCACCTGTTTCTGATTACCAAGATTTCACAAACTCATTCTGTAAACAAGATTACCAATTAAAATAATCCACAATTTCCTAGGAATGAATTGTATGAAAACAATGCAACAAGTAACAGAAACAGAGTTTCAGCTATAAATAACAGAGTTCCAATATTGCATAAGTGATTTCAGCAAACAAAGTTTAACAAGGCATAAATGAAAAAGTACAGTTAACAAACTACAGAAATAAATGGGTGAATCTTGTGAAGAAGGCGGGCCCTTTCCTTCTCACAAGATTCCTTTGAAGAAGGAATTAAAATGAAATTCTCAGAACAAGATTTTATTCATCTGTCGAAAGTAACATATTACAAAGGATTCACATTCCTTCTCTGTTCAAAATAAACCTCCCGTAGTCTCTCCTTGTCTCTAATGTTGATGTCTCCTCTTTTTAAAGAGGAGACATCTATTACAATTGATTACATTATAGAAATCCTATTTTTAATCCAATCTGATCTTCTATACTGAAATATGACCTTTCTGTTCTTCCATAGCAAAATGCTGTTACAATGGTTATGATAGTACTGGCTTCAAGGTGCAGTTGTTACGGCTAGTGTAATAACTTCCTTACTTATCTTTCTTGTTTCTATCGTGCCTGAAATACTGCTTCAAAATCACAAATCATGGCTGTTTCAACAACGGGATTTGCATACTATGTTGATTGTTTCAACAACGCGGTCTTTAGATAGCCATGATAGATTAACTTTAGTCTTCAAATGGTTTCAAAAACGTGGTTCCAATAGTCATGATAAATTAACTGCAGTCTTCAAACTGTTTCAGCAACTATATATTTTCGATTAATGATTAAATATGAAAGTAATGTAAAATTACATGTAAAACAAGTTAAACATATAGTAAAGATAATAATGTTATATACCTTTGGAAGAATGGATGAAAGTGATAGTATAAGCTTTAAATATGGACTGGAAAAGAGTGGAATGATAGAAAAATGTAAGGTTAAAATGGTACATTATGGGGTCCTAACATCCCCCCCCAACTAAAAGGGTTGCATGTCCTCAGGCAACTTTAGTCTGAGTCAGAGTCCAGATACTGGCTTTTGGCATGCAAATTACTTAGGCAGTAGCTATGGAAGGTGTTTTCTATTAAAGCTCTGAATCCTTGTACATTTTTCAATCTTTGCCAAGCTGCTGCTTCATCCTTGTTAGCCAACCTATGATGAGCATGATATTCCTCTGCTAGCATCCATAAAATAGGAAAATGAAAGTGGTACCCTATCCTCTTTTCAGCACATTTCTTAACACATCTGATGTAATTGGGTGCTCTAGAGAATGTGGTTTCGAGATTAGTGGGACTGAAAGGATTGTACTCCTGCTTCTCCTTAGAGGATTTTTGCCAAAACATATTGTTTTCTCTTAAAGTAGCAGTTTCTTTGGCCCTGATAAAATGGTGACAATCTTGGAGTACTGAAGCCTGTAATTGCTGTATATGTTCAGTCATCCCTGGTTTCTTCAAAAATTGATGATATTCTGCCACAAAGATGGCAGGGTTCTGAGGTTATGGCCTTATCTAGAGAAGACGGTTGTCTTCATTATGCTTGGTTGCAAGAAAAACAGTCTGCCATGTAATCTGATTAACAAGGAAAGAGGAAAATTCCCTGATCTGAATGTCGCCAACAAGAGGGTTAAGACTAATCTTTCTGTTTTCAGGGATGGATTCATTGCGAAGGTACAACTCACATAGTAAGTGTTGATCACTAGTGGAGGCTTCTGCAAATGTTTTCACAAACTGTTTGAATGTAAGCACCTCATGGGGTCTTCCATCTTTGACTTCTTTCAACTGAAAGTAAACAAGGTGTTCTGAGAGAAATAAAGAGTAATTTAGAGATGGTTTCCTAGTAGCCAATAATTTTTGTACCATTTCAAACATTAGGAGCAGTTTTCATTTTAGCTCTTTTTTCTCCTTCTTGTAAACTCTATATTGCTGGAGTGTTTGCTCCAAGATCTTCCAGTTAGAATATATATGATTTTGCCAAACTAATTTGTGCTGCTGCACGGTTTTATCTTGCAAAATGGCATACTCTTTCCTCCACTTGTTCATTATTTCTAGCTCATTGCATGGTTCAGTTTGTGTTCCATCATTGTAAGTGGTAGGCTGAGGTATAGTCTGAGTAGCAGAATCAGTTACAGTAGGGCAGGATACATGTACATCAACTTCTTTTTTTGAAATTTTTGAAGGCCCTACTGGTTCTTGTGTAATAGTAGGGAATTCCTCTTTGACTGCAGAAGATGTAGATGCTCCCGGCATTGGAACTTGAACTATATTATATCTTGCTTGCTGATAGATGTTTCCACATTGGATGCACATATATTCCTTATATGAATCATTTTCTGTATGTTTTTCTGCCATGGATGCTGTATGGGCTAGGGTATAAAAATTGAGCTCCCTATCATAGGCTTCCTTTTCTGTCGCCAGTGCTTGCCTATAGGTTTCCAATTCTGATCTTAGAAACTCATTTTCCTGTAAAAGGGAAGCCAAAGTGATAGGGCTTTGTGTATCAGTTGCATTCTTAGGAATTGATTGTTGTGTTTCAGCTGTAGCTGGTTCTTGTGTGACAAACAGAGATGGTTTCTTTGTGGCAGCTACTGAATAAGTAGCATCTTGGGTGTCTAGTTCTTGTACATCGACAGATGGTTCTTGTGTTTCAGCTGCTGACTGAGTAGCTGGTTCTTGTGGGACAACTACTGACTGAGTAGCTGGTTCTTGTGTGACAGCTACTTGTTCTGTAGAAAATAATGTCACATTATCCTAGGCATCTAGTTCTTGTGTTTCAGTGCCACAGGGTGAGACAAGTAATAATTCTGGGGTTTGGAAGGGTGGTGATGTGTGGAGTTTTAACAAAATGGTTGCGGGATTAGGGGTAGTAGGAATGGTTTTTTCTTTAGTAGATGTCCTCATTCGTCTCCTAGGTAAGAAGGCAGAAAAATCAGTTGTTTGCTTTTTCCTTTTATGAGAGGGTTTTCCCGAGGCTAAGGGCTATCAGAGGAGGTAGCTGGTTTAGTTGCGACCCTTGTTTGTGTTTTTGTTAGGGAGGCGGTTGTGATTCGCCTTTTCCTTTTACGAATAGAGGAAGATGGTGGTGTATCGGCCTGAGAGTCATCATTGGGAATATGAATAGTAAGATCAGATGATTCTGCTAAGTGGTGAGATGGACTTGAAGAAAGGTTAATTGGATTAGTTGGTTCTGTGGATGGAATTGGTGGAGGGTCAGGGATATTCTTTGGTTACTTCTCGTGGGAACTTTTAGGAATTTCTTGAGGATTTTTAGCAGCTTCTTGAGGAATTTCAGCAGCTTGCTCAGGGTCTAGGGGTGGGTTGTTTATAGGAGGGTTTTTTTGAGCAAAATCCCTCTGAATCAATAGCTGAACAAGGCGGTGATGGGTGAGGGAAGGGAGTGGGAATTTTACCCTTCTACAATAATATGACATATTTCTAATGCATCCAAGTAAATAGTAAGGAATGTTCACTAGTATACCGTGTTGTAAATGGTTTAATAAGACAAAATCATGCTGATAGATTACTTGGTAGCGGCCTTCACATGTGAGGTAATTTTTAACAAATTTAGCAACTTTCGGCCAAGGAGGCGGCAATGAGTGAAGTCCGACACCCCGACCTTTAAGCTCGACGTGTTCTCCTGGCAAAAGAAAATCCTGTTGTGCATTCAGAATGATATGCGTTCGACTAAACCATCGAGTACCAGTGACCGACAGACCTGAAACCTGTGCTATTTCACCCTCTGATACTGGAATTTGGACTCCCTGGACAATAGAATGATCTTCTTGAAGATTTTGTGCAAATTCAAGGACCTGTTGTGGATCAAACTCTTGAAGTCTCTGAAAATATCCTACCCAGCCTGCATGTTGAAAAATATGATACGCCTCTGGGAATAATTCAAGCAGAGCTATCGAGCTAGGTTCATGTCAAATAGAAGGTCCTCCCATAGTTAACCAACTTTGGTAAAATGCAGAGTCAAAGAGCGAAGTTACCGGACTTCGAACAGAGTAAACTTTGCAAATGAGAACATGGAGTAACAGTGAAGAGGCGAAGTAATGGGTAGGAAAAATGATGGTAATTGGCAT
Organism: Pinus albicaulis; assembly: GCA_034641835.2. Taxonomy (NCBI): domain Eukaryota; kingdom Viridiplantae; phylum Streptophyta; class Pinopsida; order Pinales; family Pinaceae; genus Pinus; species Pinus albicaulis. The sequence continues at coordinate 310,554,671 of CM076569.1, forward strand.
GTTGAAAAACAATGGCATATAATTTTGATATTCCCCCCAACTACGGCTGAAATGATGTCTTTAAGTGTGTGGAGATTGTGGTAATAATAAACGAAATCTTCTCTTTAAACCATAGTTTAATTGTACTTACATATAAAATTTACATACCTCATGTTTACCTTTGATTTGTAGTTCGAAAAATATAGTGCTTGTTTATAATGGCTCAATAGTCATGGAAGAACTTTAGAAGCTTTTTGAAACATGAGGGAGATTATATTAGAGATCTGTTTTATCATAGGAGAAGACAGTGAAAGGACAGAATTAGCATAAGGAATAGAAGAAGTGAAAATGAAAGAACTGAGGAAGATGGTTTCATGAGAGAAAATGTTGTATAGTCATATATTTGGAGAAAGAAATGGTGTTTCAGCAACGGGAAAAATGGATGAAATGCTACTGAAAAGTGGTGTTTCAGCAATGGGAAAATAAGGAAAATGTTGTTGAGGAGTGGTGTTTTAACAGTGGGAAAATGGGGAAAATGTTTGCTGAAGAATTGTGTTTCAGCAATGTGAAAAGTAGGGAAAGTATTTGTTGAAGGATGGTGTTTCAGCAATGTGAAAAATAGGGAAAATGACATGAAAAGGGAAAAAAGGAATGAAGGGAATGAATGATGAAATGTCACTGGAAGATGGGGAAGTGAACTATGAATGAGTTGAAGTGAGGGGAGCAATGCTTCTCAAAATGAAGCTTGGATCTGCTTGTGGTGAAATTGTCCTTCCTTGGTAAGCCTTTCCTTACTCAAGAATCTGCAAAATAATCAATTGTAACATGCCAGCCCTTGACAAGGATTATTAGTTTAAGAAATATAATCTAATACTAAAAATACAATGCAAAAAAAAAAATCAAATGCAGTGAGGAGCAGAAGGCTCCCCTAAAAAGAGATAATGTGCATCTGCCATGCAAGTGGCCTTAAAATCTTCTTTGGAAATAGAGCGCTGGTATAGACCAAGCCGATGACCATTTACTAATAGTGGTGTTTTAGAGTCATCAATTGTTAAGAGCCTTAATGTTCGATTGGGAAAAACAATATCTATTTTGTAGGGTCCCAGCCATCTTGTATGTAGTTTCCCCTGAAAATTTTCAAACCGAGAATCATACAATAAAGCCCAATTACCTTTTTGGAACTGCTTATGCTTGATGCGTTTATCATGCCACTTTGTTCTTTGTTGTTGGATCATGGTTGTCTGATGAATGGCATCTAATATTTTTTCATCCAATTCATGAAGCTGCTGCAACCTAGCTGCCTGTGCATCAGTCAAATAAAGGTTAACGGCTAAAGCAGTCCTTAAGGTTTTAATTTCAAATTCCACAGGAAAAACAACACTTTTACCATAAACCAATTCATAGGGAGAAAATCCTGTAGTATTTCTCCAGGTAGTTCTATAAGCCCATAGCGCTTCAGGGAGCCTTTGAGACCAATCCTTCTGGTTATCCTTCACTGTTTTGGTTAGAATGGCTTCTATTACTTTGTTTGTACTCTCCACCTGCCCATTGGCTTGGGGGCCATATGGTGTAGTCATTCTATGATGAATGTGATATTTCTAAAGGGTGGCTTTGAAACCATGAGAAGTGAAAGGAGGTCCTCCATCTGTAACTAGCTCTCTAGGGACTCCAAATCTAACAAATATTTCTTCAAATAGGAAAGCTAGGACAACTTCTTCATTAGCTCTAAGAAGTGCTTTGGCCTCCACCCATTTAGTCATATAATCTGTGCAGACTAATATATAAACTCTTTGGTTGGATGGAGGATTAATGGGTCCTATAAAATCTAAGGCCCATATTTCAAATGGTTCAAGTATTACCTGGGGGTTTAATGGCATTTCATCTCTATGATTAGGTTGACCCATTCTCTGACAGCTATCACAAGCCCGAACATATTTCTTTGCATCCTTAAAGAGTGAGGGCCAATAATAACCCATCCTAAGAATTTTATGTGCCGTTCTCTTATCAGCAAAATGCCCTCCATAAGGGCCATCATGACAAGATTTTAGTATATCATACACCTCATCCTATCTAATGCATCTCTGGATTTCATGATCAAGTCCTGTATAGAAAATACACCCACTTATCCAGCTATACCAAGCACTTTGTTGAATGATTTTTTTTTTCTCGATGTGATAGGTGTTATGGTAACTTCCCTGCAACCAGATAATTGGCAATGTATGCATACCATGGTGAGTGAGCAGATACTCCAAATAAATATTCATCAGGAAAGGAATCATCTACTGGAATATTATCATTAGTTTTTAGCCGAGAAAGGAAATCAGCAACTACATTTTCTTTACCTGGTCGATCTACAATTGTAATATCAAACTCTTGTAATAACAATAACCATCTGGTGACTTGAGCATTTGTAACAGATTTGTTCATTAAATACTTAATAGCCGACTGATAAGTATGGAAAAAAGTAGAGTAACCAGTAATGTAATGTCGAAACTTATTAATAGCATAAATTACTGCTAAAAATTCCTTTTCGGTAACTGTATAATTGAGCTCAGCAGGAGTCATATTCTTACTGATAAAGTAGATAGCATAAGGAGGATGGTTTTCCTCTTGTCCCAAGACAGCTCCAATTGCAGTATCCGAAGCATCATAAGATATATGAAAGGGGAGTGCCCAATCAAGTCCTCTCAGAATAGGAGCTGTGGATAAATAATGCTTGAGTTCTACAAAGGATTCCTGACAAAGATTAGTCCACTTGAATTCAAAATTTTTCATAAGTAACACAAACAAAGGAGAGGCTATTTTGATTTTTTTTTTAATAAATCTCCTGTAATATCCAGCATGTCCTAGGAAACTTCTCACATCTGTTTGTGTTTTTGGAGTGGGAAGGTTCTGAATGACTTGTATTTTGGATGGATCCACCTGAATTCCTTGAGATGAAATAAAATGTCCAAGCACTAATCCTTCACTCATCATCATATGACATTTTTCGGTGCTTAAGGAGAGGTGAGCTTGTCTACATCGTTTAAGTACTTTCTCGAGGTTTTGTAATGCATCTTCAAAAGACACACCATAAGGGGTAAATTCATCCATAAATATTTCCATGGAGTCATTCAACATATCAGAAAAGATTCCTGTAACTGCCCTTTGAAAGGTTGTTGGTGCAGTACATAGTCCAAATGGAAGAAATCTATATGCAAAAGTTCCCCAAGGGCTAGTAAAAGTGGTCTTATCTTGGTCTTGGGATGAAATTCTGATTTGGTTATACCCACTAAACCCATCTAAAAAGGAGAATAATTTCTTCCCTCACAAACTATCCAACACCTGATTAATGAACAATAAAGGAAAGTGATCCTTTTGAGTGGATTTATTTAAGGCTCTATAATCTACACACACTCTCCATTTCCCATTTTTCTTAGGAGCTATTACCAATGGGGAAACCCATTCACTGTCAAAGATAGGATATATAAACCATGCATTAAGCAATTTTTGAAGTTCCTCGTTGAGAATTTATCTTAAATTAGGGTTCATTCTTCGTTGGGGTTGAAAGGCTTGTCGACAACCTTCCTTGATATAGATACAGTGAGTACATAATTAAGGAGAGATTCCCCTCATATCTGTATAGTCCCATGCAAATTCTTCCTTATTTTCAAGAAGTAACTTCATAAATTGTTGTGTTTCAGAAAATTTCAAATTGGGATTTATATTCAGTGTTTTTCCAGGTTCAATTTCTATTGTTATACTCTTAGAAGAGATGGTGGTTGATGTTTGAGGAAGATCTTCAGGTTTAAGCTTTTCCTAGGTATCTGATTTCAAAAGTGCAGCCAATTGATTATGTGTTTCCGAAATAACTGAGGAGGGTTCACAAATAAAATTATTAATTACCTCATCCTTAGTGGTATATTTAAGGCTTAAAGCTTGTTCAATAGTCAAAATAGGTTGAATATCATGATCATCATATTCCATCCATACATAATTCTCATTATTAATCATGGGTGTAGTGTGAGGGTAGAGAGTAAGCTGCTTTGTTTCATATCCATTGGAAATTGTCATTGAACTAGATCGGCAGCTGATAAAGGCATCGGCTATAGCTAACCAGAGCCTTCCCAGAATTAAAGGATGTCCCCCCAACTTTGTTTTAGTCTGTAACACCACAAAGTCAACTGGGTAATTCCAGGACTCAACTGAGATGACTAGGTCTTGAATAACTCCTTTTGGTTTGATTGTAGAGCGGTTAGATAACTCTAGAATGGTTGATGTATCTCTGATTATGTTCTTTAGCTGTAGCAATTGTAAAGTTTCAAGAGTCATAATGTTTATAGCAGCACCTAAATCTACCAGAACTTGAGGGATTATTGTTTTATTGATTTGGATTGTCACAGTAGGATGGCTGGGGTCACCATATTTAACTAGAGGGGCTTTACCGGACAGTAATGAAGATAGGTCTCCCATAACATGGACTGTAAGGGGATCTTTAGATTTCCTACTGGGTTTCTTAACACAAATATCTCTCATGGTTCTGGCATAAGTTGGTACATCTCTTAGTGCCTGTAAAAGTGGAATTTTAACATACAGATTCTGCAATTCCCCTAAAATATTAAAAGAAGGTAGCTCAGGCATTCTAGCTAAAACTAAATGCTCAGGGAATGGTGGTTCTGCTATTTCAACACCCTTGTTAGAGGGTGGTTTTACCTCTTTATGTGAATCACATTTTTTGGTCTCTTCTTTATCAGAATCAGAAGAGGTAACATCATCGATAATGGGTTCAACTATTTTCCCAGATCGTAAATGAATGTCATTACATTGTGCAGGGAAAACAGGAAATATAGGCTGGTTCTGAATATCAATGACTTGCACCACTTTATTATTGGGGTTAGGATTTGGTTGTACAGGTAGCTGGGGTCTTATTATTTGGTTATTCGCTGGAGCACCTAATGGTAGAGGAAGTGGTTGCTGAAATTGAGGAAATTGATTCGGAAAAGGGAGTTGTTGACCCCTCCAATTCGAATTCCACTGGTTAAAGTAAGATTGTTGTTGTGGAGGCCAAGGAGTCCACATTGCAAGATCTACAAAGGGAGGGTTTGTTTGTTGCATGGGTGGGTAATTCATTTGATTGAAGGTGTTAGCCCCTTATAATTTCCTTATCAAGCAAGCAAGGGGCTAATTTTTTTTATAAGTTTGCAAGGAATGCATTTCCCTTGTAAACACATCATCCTTGCAGAATTTTCAAGTTCCCTGCCTTATGACTGCTTTCCCTCTACTGATTATGAGTAATTGAGCCTGCTGATAAATAAATATGCCCCTAAAGGCTTTTTTCTGCCCTTTTCACCCTTGAAAATGCTTCAGTTTCACCCCTTTGTCCCTTTCCTCAAAGTCCCCTTTCTTCCCCCTAATTATCCCTTTCCATCCCAGAAATCCCCTCTAAAACATCCCTACTCCCTTTGATTATGCCTAAATCCCCCTCATTCCCCTATCGTTACCCTTGGTCGGCTTCAAAATGTGTTAAAATGGGCCAAAAATCATATTTTCTGCATATTCTGGGCCTAGCCCCTTCGGCCTAGCCCCCGCACCTTTTCCTCCCACAGAACCCAGCGCTGTGACCGAATGCTGGCCTGAGAGGCGCTTGTCCCTTATGTTTATCGGGCGCTTTCTCAACCGTTGATCCATATAGATCGAACGGCGATTGTTTAAACCCGCGGTGCTCGTGATTCACCTGTTCAAACCACTGATCTCGCCATCGCCGTCCATTCACCGCCAGATCAACGGTTTGTAGTGTATCCGCCACTGTGGTCCCCCCCGCGTGCCATACCATAAAACATCTGTATTTTCATCGCACCGCTAATGGGGGTCGGGCGGTATTTTCCCATTGCTCAACGATTCCATACAGCGCTCGACACCTATCTCCTGTACGTCGGCAAAACCGCCCTCCCATCGCGCGTTATCTTTCAGTCCAGCATGCGCAGCGATATTCATATGAGCCGTCAGATCTGCTTTTGCCTATACAACGGTCATTGCTCGACGAAGCTGCGCAGGGTTTAATCCATAGTCTCCGTACTCTTGGCCCACCGATCATCGCCTCCCTCACGTGTTCAACCGTCGATCTCCTATCGGATCCGACAGTCCAGATTGTCCCACTGCTGTTGACTCTTCCATCGCCACCCGGTCCCGCCATGTCACCTCCATGTGTCTCACCGTACATTCACCATCCCGTTTCATATATTGGTTCATAGGTCGATGTTTATAAGGTTTCACGCATAATTTTTCCGCATTCCGCCAACCTGGCACCTGTTGAAAATGGCAACAAGAAACAGTGAAGGAGGCCTCCTGAAACATCTTTCCTGATCCTAGTTGGAAAGTGATCACCTAAACTAGGTGGGGACCACACATGTGATTTTTGTCGAAAAGTCTATTTTTAGACTATGTCTATTTTTAGACATACGGAGCATAATTTGGGAATTCTACTTGGAGATTCTTGAAGCATGCGACATGTCGGTAAAAATAGATGAGACCCTAATTTTTAGGACCCAGGCTATTTTTAGACTGATCTCCTAAAAATATGGAAGTCAAATATTATTTACCCTTAATAATATTTTGACTATAAACAGCAGTTTACTCTCTTGGAGCACTTCGGTTCGAGCTACAGATGTGGCACATGCAGCTGGCAGAAGGAAATTCGAATTTCCTATGGGTTAGTTGAGCTATTGCATGGTTGACTTCAGTTAGAACTCATGTGGCAGAGTTTGGTGGAGTTGATGAGACAGTTGGTGGAGTTGTGTTCGGTTTAACTTAGTTGAACTATTTGTATTTAGTCTAACTGAAAAATACACTAGTGATGAGTGGTGTGAATTAATTATTAATTAATTCACTAATTATTAACTCATAATTCAACTCAAGAACACATCAGTTCACTACAGTGCATGGACAGTTCAGTGGAGACCAGTGAAAGAGGTAGATGAAAGGGTTGAGTTAGCTATCAGTTGCGACATTAGTTGTGCATGAGATTTGCACCACACTTGGAGGAAGTTACCAATGAAAATTGCGCAGTTGGAGCCAGTGATATTCGACCTTGGATCTCTATTTAGACCAGCCTTGACTGCGCAATAGAGGAAGAGAATTAGTGGGTGTGTTTTGAACCTGTGACTTGTTCAAAACCAAGCTAGTTTGTGTGTAGCTTTGTGAGATAGTACTGAAAGTACTTGTGAGGAGTTTGTACTATGTATTTCTTGCATGTTCTCTCCATTTATAATATACTATAGCTGCGGTGTTTTCAGCTATAAGCTTTCCCCATACATACTGTGTTAATGTGTGTGATGATTTGATGTGCTATCGCTTCTATTCTTTCCGCATGTGACAATTAATTGTAGAAGAGATTATGTGTTATGCATGCAATTCGAAATTGATGTGTGATCAGGTTAATCTCCATTGAATAAGTGATTTATTCAGCTAATTTCTACAGCACCATCCCTGATCTCCACCATTCCACAACATCTTCCGCCATTTCTTCGCAGTCCCACTCTCATCCACATCATCCGCCCCATCCATGGATTTCATAACTAGTTTCATGTTTTTGCAGGGTTATCAAAGGCGAAAAAATGCCATGGTTCTCATGTACCACTTCAACGGCGTACTGCACAGACAAAATTAAATCTAGAAGCTGGTACTACAATGGGAAAGCCCGAAAATGGTAGCGGCGTCATGAATATTACCCAAGGACAGTTTAATCATCGCAAGAAAGCTATCTGGCACCATTGAAGCCCAGATTTTTCAGATCAAGACATTTATGAAGCTGTGGAGAAAAGACCAGCTTATGATCAAGGATTTCAACATTCAGAATTGAAGGTTTTGAGCTTTAATACAACAGTTTAGAGGCAAAGCACCAGATCAACGATCCCATAGATCATGCAAAAAGTACAGCACGCAGAAATCAATGCATATCAGGGGTTTATATAACAACAGAATGTTCTTCCTTCATAAAGGACAGAACGCCCATGCAGTGTTCAATCTATGCTGTGTTCTGGAGAGATTTCCTACCCTGAAACAACCCTAGTAATATCAGAGCATTTATCTCATCAGTATGGTAGTATTCTTTATTATTCATTCATATTTTGTTTATTCACCAATAAGACCACACAGTACTGCAGACAGAATACATCAGAGTCATATCATGATAGTCTGAAGACTGAAGAAGATCATTCGTGCACCCAAAGAACACCAGGAATTGAATGCACAGGATTTAAAACAGAATGGGCTTTGGCCCTCTTTCTTTTTAGAAGTTTAATACTGCATTTAGTTCTTCAACTACCTCCTTTGCTTCCCTTCAGCTATAAACTCATGAAAAAATTCATTGTAAAGGTTTTTGATCAGTTATCAGAGAACTGCAAGTAGTTTTTTTGGAGACACAATCTCTGTGTAAAAATTGTAAGATAGGTTGAAGGAGATGTTTTCAGACTGAGTATTCAGCTATTGGCAATGTTGTACTTGATTGGTATTGCTATTTAATATGACAAGAACATTTCTTTGGATCCTGATTTGAAGCAGCGGTGATGTTTTCCTATCTCTGTGTTTACATTCATTTCATTTCGTTTCTACTGGCTTGCATCAGAATATTGGCATAGGATTTACCCTTGTTAGGTACCCTATGTTTCTGCTCTCCTTGCCATTTATGTTTCTCTTCTAAATGTATTATCTAAGAAATGATTTCAGTTGGTTTAACTAGTGTAGTGGATGTTATTGCCTGCTCTCTGATGTATGAATTAAATGAATTTAGTTCTTAGATGCTTCTTGTTATAGATTCAGTTGGAAGATTTGGGAACACTAGGGATTAGAGTTAGCCCTGTCCACTAGGATCCTTGTGTGACCAGCTGGTCTTTAAACTTTGTGCTCTAATTCTATGTCATCTCCTCCCCTTCTACCTCTTCATATCACATAATCATCTTGAAGATCCTATGTTTCGGATGACTAGCCCAATTGAAAGCCTACTTATTGACTAGCAAGCAAACCCTTTCCTGAATCCATTGCCCAATGGTTCTGAATATTTCCTGTAATAATTCACCTCTGCCCTTTTTCCTCTTTTCTCATCTTGGTCTCACATTGAACCCTTCTTTCCTAATAACCAACAACCAAATCAAACAATCAAAACAAACAAACCCCGAGCCTTATAACTAAAACACAAAATCTTGACACTAGAGCTTCAAAGAACCTCCAGACACAATCATGAAGATCCCTCCATGGACCCGGAGGGCTGAATCTGTAGTCTGAAAGTGGTTACGATGTTGTCTCATATTTTGATATTTCAACCTTGCCAAAACATGGGAACCCCAAAGAAGGTTATAGGGTGGGTATTGCATTTGAGGGAGGGTAATTTTCTTGACTAAAAGAAGGATAATTGTTCCAACGATTAGAAGATGTAAATGGCATATTAGAGTTCATACCTTGTCCTTGTGGTTGCCATTGCCTTCTCTGTGTCAGCAGATAGACTGCTTCAGCTTCTTCTTCGGTTGGTTGCAATGCTGCTTTTATTCCTGGTAAAGAAGGGCATTGTTGTGTTTCATGATATTTCTCACAAAGCGTGCAAATTGGCACCTTGTCCAATGGGCATTCCCTTAGTGGGTGTTTATCTCTACATTTGGGGCAAAATATAGCCAAATTTGCTTCTACTTCGGCTTGTTTCTTCTTAACCTGAAAGGTGTCAATCTGTGAAGCAAAAGAACTTAACATTTCAGTTTTAAATTCCTCAAGTAAATTACCTATTTCAGCTCTTGTTGCTCCTCCACTGGCTGATTTTTGAACTCTTCAATATGTGGTATCCTTGTTGTTTGACCTGTTCCTTGCAGCACCTCTTGAACATCTTTTACAGAGGTTAAAAATTTCATCATATGATTCTTTGGATATATCCCCTTTACCAAGCATATTTAGCATATCTAGATAGTCATCCCTCACCCCTTTCAGTAATATTTTTTTAATAATATCTTTACTTACATCGGGATGATTGGATCTCTGCAAGTTGTATTGTAGTCTTTCCACAAAGTCCTCCAGAATTTCGTCCTCCTTTTGTACCATCTTAAATAGTTCCTCTCTTTTTCTCTTGTCTGACAGTAGTATTGATATTTAAGCAGAAACTTCTATTTCATCTGTTCCCATGTGATTACATGGCCTCCAAGACTCATGAACCACCATAGTGCATTTCTTTTTAGTGTTGCTGGAAATAGTTTCAACTTCTGGGCATTAGTAACATAATCATAACTTCTGCATAATATATTGAACTCAAAAAGAAACTCATCAGGATATTCAGAAGATAAACCATGAAATTTAGGTAAAGCTGAAAGTGGGATATTCATGGGATTTGCTCCTCTAGGGAGAGCACCAATAGGAAACCCCAAGGTAGAGAGAGAGTTCTCATATTTTCCTCCTTCAGGATCAACTGGTCCTCCTCTGAAGAATTTGTCATTGTTTCCTTCCATTGCTTGATCTCCTACTGCACTTGCTCAATCCTCAATGTTTTCTACTGGCTCCTCAATATTTTTTGCTAGTTCCTCAACGTTTTCTGCTATTTCTTCAACGCTTTCTATTGGCTCTTCAACAATTTCTACTGGTTCTTCAACATTTTCTCCTGGCTCTTCAACATTTTTAGGGCTCACAATTTCTTTTGTTTCGTAGTTTGATTGGGGAGAATGTTGAGGCTTGGGACTTCGAGAGCTTATCCTTTGAGAATATTCAGCTTTTGATACGATCTCGTCAGTAAAGGTATTTCTTCCTCCCCTTCCTTTGCCCTTGCCACCTGTAGGGTTAGTTTTCTTGGGGGCTCCGTGTCCTCTCATGCAATCTGCACATCTGAAAGAAAAACATCAATGAATTTGAAATCTATAATTTCCTTCCCTGGAAACGGTGCCAAAATGTTGGTCACTTTAATTGATTATTGATTTAAGAAATCAAGTGCTACATAAATTGTCAACCCAGGGAAGTCTGTTTATTTCAAAGGAAATCACACACTGTATATGCTCAATCTCAAAAGAAATGAAATGTTGTAGTAAAAACTACACTAATCACACCTTGCTTCAACAAACTGAATTCTACTTGAGTTACAGCAAATACAATCTTTCTATTGCAGACAATCATCAAAAGAATCCTGGATTACATTAAAAAGACAAAAATCTAGGAAAGGAAACCAATCTGCAAAAGGAAAGACCAATTATGCTATAACAGAGAACATGACCCTATTCCCTAAGTAGGAATCTTCAGCACCTATTTCTGATTACCAATCTTTCACAAAATCATTCTGTAAACAAGATTACCAATTAAAATAATCCACAATTACCTAGGAATTAATTGTATGAAAACAATGCAACAAGTAATGGAAACAGAGTTTCAACAATAAATAACAGAGTTCCAATATTGCATAGGTGATTTTAGAAAATAGAGTTTAACAAGGCATAAATGAAAAAGAACAGTTAACAAACTACGAAAATAAATGGGTGAATCTTGTGAAGAAGGCGGGCCCTTTCCTTCTCACAAGATTCCTTTGAAGAAGGAATTAAAATGAAATGCTCAGAACAAGCTTTTATTCATCTGTCGAAAGTAACATATTACAAAGGATTCACGTTCCTTCTCTGTTCAAAATAAACCTCCCGTAGTCTCTCCTTGTCTCTAATGTTGATGTCTCCTCTATTTAAAGAGGAGACATCTATTACAATTGATTACATTATAGAAATCCTATTTTTAATCCAATCTGATCTTCTATACTGAAATAGAATCTTTCTGTTCTTCCATAGAAAAATGCTATTACAATGGTTATGATAGTACTGGCTTCAAGGTGCAGTTGTTATGGCCAGTGTAACAGCTTCCTTACTTATCTTTCCTGTTGCTATCGTGCCTGAAATACTACTTCAAAATCGCAAATCACGGCTGTTTCAACAACGAGATTTGCGTACTATGTTGACTGTTTCAACAACGCGGTCTTCAGAAAACTATGATAGATTAACTTTAGTCTTCAAATGGTTTCAACAACGCGGTTCCAATAGTCATGATAAATTAACTGCAGTCTTCAAACTGTTTCAACAACTATATATTTTCGATTAATGATTAAATATGAAAGTAATGTAAAATTACATGTAAAACAAATTAAACATATAGTAAAGAGAAGAATGTTATATACCTTTGGAATAATGGATGAAAGTGATAGTATAAGCTTTAAATATGGACTGGAAAAGAGTGGAATGATAGAAAAATGTAAGGTCAAAATGGTACATTATGGGGTCGCCCATGGAACTTCCACGATGCTCGTCGACACTCCCTTCAACGATCACCTCCGACTCCAACCTTGATGAATCCTTTATGTCTGTAATCTTTGGTCATCCCCCATAGCGTTGTGCATGTGGCGTTTTCTTCACATTGATGAGTCAGTAGCTCCTCTTGCATCACGGTGTGTCCCCTTCCTCCGATCCACCGATTTCTTCTTTCACTCACATTAGAGAATACATTATGGAAGCACTGACTCATCCTGACTTTCCATGGAATGATATGCACCACCGTGTGTAATTCCTCCCGCAGTAGTCCCATGACCAATATGCTGTGGAAACTAAAGACTTCCTTCCTAACAAAGTCGATTAGTTTAGAAATCCCATCCCTGCAGCTGATGCTTTCGAAGAAGGAAATATGACCAATATCTCTCCTACCATTAAAATCAACATTTCTGACAAACCAGGGGTTGAATAAAATATCACATTGGGCGCCCATTGCACCTCGAAAGATATTGAAGCTTACACCAAGTTATTCAAAGAATTTCATGATATTTTCACCTGGTTCAATTCAGAAATGCCCGGAAAACACCATATCGATACATGGCCTGATGCCAATCTTGTCCGTCAAAATATGAGACCCATTAATCCTTCCAGATGTGAAGATGTCAAAGCTGAAATTTATAAGCTCAAATAGGCTGGTTTTATCTATCCCATTGAATACACCACCTGGATGTCTAATCCGGTTCCCGTTCTCAAGAAACAAGGCACCATCCGTCTCTGCACTGGATTTCATGATTTGAACAAAGCTTTTCCCAAAGACAGCTTCCCCACACCATTCATTGACCAAATCATTGATGAGTGTGCAGGGTACGAAGTTCTATCCTTCATGGATGGTTTCTCTAGATACAACCAAATTGCTATCCATCATGTTTATTAGCTTAAGACTACGTTTATTAGTCCGTGGGGAACCTTTTCCTATCGGGTCATGCCATTCGGCCTTAAAAACACCGGAGCCACTTTTCAGCGGGCCATGTCTTACTGTTTTCATGACCTAGCCCATATTATTCTTGCTTATTTAGACGACCTCACTGCACGTTCTAAACATCGGGCGCAACACCTCCACGACCTATGTACCATCTTTCTCCGATGTCGCAAGTATAATATCCATTTCAACCCACTGAAGTGTGTCTTTTGTGTTCCTGCCGGCCGTCTTTTAGGTTTCATTGTGTCTCAAGATGGTATAACACTTGACCCATTGAAATTTCAAGCCATCCTTGAGCTTCCTATTCCCCGTACCTTACGCCAGTTACAAAGCCTCCAAGGCAAAGCTACTTTCCTTCGCCGGTTCGTCCCTGACTATGCCACCACCGCGCATGGATTCCTTAGACTCCTCCGATATAACATTCCATTTGTGTGGGATGACCATGCTCAAGAGTCTTTCGATGCCCTGAAACATGCTCTCACATCTGCTCCCTTGATCCATCCTCCTGAATTTAATAGGGACTTTATCTTGTACATCTCCGCTTCCACCTATTCGGTTGCTGGAGTCCTTATACAGGAAGATGAAAATGGATCTAAGCATGTTATCTATTATGTCAGTAAGAACCTTGTAGGACTTCCTGTATCCTACTCACATGAAGATAAATTAGCACTGGATGTCGTGTTCTTGGTCCAAAAACTTTGTCATTACATCCTCATGCGTTCCACCAAGGTCGTGACTAATTCCAACCCTATGGCCTTCCTATTGAGTCGCCGAATCATCAATGGGAAGTACGCCCATTGGATCGTTATTCTCCAAGAATTCGATCTTGAATTTGTCACACCTAAAAGTAAGAAGGGTTTATCCCTCACTGAACTCATTTCCAAATTACCTACCGGTACGCAGGATCCTCCAATTAATGATGATTTTCCCGATGAACATTTGTTCGCCATTACCACAGACGATCCTTGGTATGGTGACATCCTCACTTACTTGCAAACCCAAAATTTCGCCCTCCATCTTGATCATGATGCTCGATGATGTATTTGACACCAGACCCCCCACTACCTTCTTATCGGTGACGACCTTTATCGTCGCGGTGTAGATACTTTCCTTCGTCGTTGTCTCACGCATGCTGAAGCTAAGCAAGTCCTCAATGCCTGCAATAGCGATGCTTGTGGTGGCCACCTCTCCAGTCTTTCCACTGTCCAGAAAATCATGCGCGCTGGGTATTTTTGGCTTTCTCTCTTTATTGATTGCATTGAAATGAAGCGGTCAAACACTGTCCCAGTTGCCAACATTTCGCCCCTAAGGCGAGAGCTCCACCAGCTCCCCTCCATCCGGTCGTCTCCACTGGCCCCTTTTGTAAATGGGCCATTGACTTTATGGAGTGTCGCCCGCCATCCTCTGGTAGCCACAAGTATATCATCGTGGCGGTCGATTATTTCACCAAATGGGCCGAGGCCATGCCAACGTTCAACAACACGGCAGCTACCGCGGCCCTCTTTTTCTTTAACCATGTTATAGCTCGCTTCGGGGTTCCCAAGCAACTGGTCTCTGATCATGGCAGACATTTTGAAGATGAGATATGGTGTGAGCTATCCTCACTGTTGGGTTTTGAGCACCAATATTCATCCTCCTATTACCCCCAAGGTAATGGCCAATTTGAAGCAGTCAATAAAATCCTTAAAACCATGCTTCAACAGACGGTGGATAAGCACAAAACCAACTGGCACCTTATGCTCTTCCCTGCTTTGTGGGCCTATAGAAATTCTGTTAAAACCGCCGTCGGGTTTACTCCTTTCCACCTTGTTTTCGGAGAGGAGGCAGTTTTACCGAATGAGTGTGAAATCCCTTCCCTTCATCTAGCCGTCGAACTTCTCCCTGACACTCAACCTTTAGAACAAATACTTATCATGCTTGAACATGCTTCTGAAGACTGTCATGTTGCATTGCAAACCATTGAAGCGGCTAAGAAATGCACCAAAGCTCAGTATGACCAAAAATTCCACCCTCGTACTTTCCACGAAGGTGATCTTGTTCTAGTGTATGACTAGGCCCATGATGTCCTTGGTCATGGGAAGTTTGACTCATTATGGTTAGTCCCTTACATCATTAGTAAGGATTTAGGAAAGGGGCATAATTCTTAGAGGATTTCAAAGGAAACACCCTTCCTAACCCTCGTAATGCACTCTACCTTAAGAAATATTACCCTTAGCATTTCCTCACCAAAGGTAAGCATTTTCATTCTTTTAGATATTATCATAACTCTTGGGATTTGACACTTCATAGGAAAAAAAAATTCCACAGGCGTCCTTGCCCTATAGAATCTAATTTCTTCGCTTGCAACACTCATATGGGGGGCACCACTTTGCCTACATACTTGTCAACGCTCGTGTAAATTTTCGTCATGAGTTACCATCTTGTACTCATGTTTCTATAGTTCCACATTGGACCATTACTATGTGGCAGCACCATCAAGTCGCCCTTGGTCATAGCATCCGAGTCGAGTCATCATCGCATTTATGGAGTCTATCCAGAGTCCCCTTGTATCCCGCTATAGTTCTCCATCCTTCATTTCTTGGTCCCTCTCTCGTGTCGCACATTATGGCCTCTATTCATACTGTCCCCTATCCCTCATGATATTGTGTTAGTTGCTTCTAGGTCATCCATGCCCTTTATGCTCTAATGAGGGAATTCGTCCATCTGCTACTCATTGCTCCCCATTACATCATCACCCCTGGTGTCCGTCTGTTAGTCGCTCTACTATTTTCTCTCATGCCGTATTTGAGGACCCCTTATTACCTCATCTATGGTGAACCTCCTTTTGTCGACAGCAGATCATTCATTCCAAAAGACAGGTCTAGAGGGTGGTGTACCTTGGTTCCAACGTCCACTCTTGTTCAGTGCCTCGGATCAGGCAAACGGCCTCCTTATAGCCCTTTGACTTGATTGTTTCTCAACTCCAGCTCCTTTCATCATGATCAAGATCCTTGATGGTTCAATGATGCAGCAGATTGGACCAATGATTCCCGGGTGTGTGTGAGATGTATCAGCCCTCATGAGGGGGTGGTATTATAGGTAGTGCCGCACATTCCCGGATGACCTCTTCATCTCAGCCTTCGATGCAGCTCCATAGATTTGATGATGTTGGCCTTAGCCGCTTGCAGCGCCTTTTTTATTGCATGTATTAGTCATATTTTCAGAGCCCTTTCCTGTTTACAGGGGCATATGGGTTGTATTTTATCTCATGTACTCAGATATTATTATACAATTCCTGGCTGTTATCCTAGGCACAATATGTATGTGGGATTCATTATCATGTTATTTATCTGGCTCATTTTTATGCCAGCATGTACTATATTGTTCAGTCCCTTGTTTACTGGATGCCTTATTTTTTGTACTCTGTCTCGACGGGCATAGGTATGCCTCCCCCACTGCCTCTCGCACAAGTACTCACTCATAAAAGAGACTTGTTGCTCCTGTAAGTCTTTCCTCCTCAGGGTCTAGTCCCTTCAACACTTTGGTCTACCTTATACTTCTCTCTCTCTGACTTCCCCTTCGGTGTCTAGTGATTGAGTTCTTACAACGTACTTGAGTCATGGATTCGCTCCCTCGCAGCTCTGCCCATTTTAAGGGAGCAATATGGGTACACCATTTTTTGGTCATCTAACTTATTGTTATTATATGGGCCCAAGTACACCATGTAAGACCAATTTTACCCTAAGTAAAATTGCATTCACTATAAAAAATAACTTAGTAAACCACCTTTGTTAAGTTGTTTATGGTCTAAACAGGAAACCCCATGAGAAAATATTAAATAAATCTACATTTGTTTGATTTTCCTCAAAGAATAATTAGTTAAATAGTAGTTTAATTAATATTCATGGTTATATTTAACCCAAAACAAGGAAATAAATTAGATAAATCATTATTTATCTTATTATTTTCTAAAGAATAATTATTTAAACCTTATTTAAATAATATTCTTTGTTAAATATGACTAAATCACCCTTAAGTAATTAAATAAATCATTATTTATTTGATTATTACTCAACCACATCCTTAAAATGATAAATAAATCATTTATTTATTTATTATTTACAAATAAAAGGATTTGACCCAAGTCAAATTCCTTTTCCCTCCAACAAATATAATAAAATATTCCATAAAATTTGGATCTTTATTTGGTTAATAATATTTTAATTATGCACCAATATCTAGACTAAATCAATATTTTGTTATAAATAGAAGGGTTTTCCCATTCATTTACCACCTTTTTTTGCCTAAAGATCACTTTGGATCTATACTTTTGGTCTGACTTTGATCCACCATCATTGTCACATTTTTCTACCATTTTTGTCTGGGTTTTCTACACCATCAAGAGAGAGGGATTTTAGATCTGAAGCGTTGAGGACTTACAAGAGCCCATCCCATTGAGGAGAACTGGTAACACCTGTTAGCCACCTATAACTTTTTTATATCCAATGGTGGCTAATTTGGTTTTTCAAAACTTCAAGAGATAGTTCCCTTTGAAAACTTATCATCTTTTGAAGTTCTTATGATGATTATTACCCTTTGAGTCAATCTTCAATGTTTTTTCCCTCATAGTCCTAAAGTACCTATTGTTTTACCAAGAGGAAGACTGCTTAAAACCTCATTTTCCATCATTTTCACCCCTCCTTTCACTCATAAATAACCCCATTTTCATCCCTTTTTCTCCATAAAAATCCCTCCATAAGCCTTCATTTAACCTTCAAAATAATAAATTTCACCTTTGAAACCTTATATATCCCCTTTATCTGGTTTTAAATCCCTCCCTTTGGCCTATCAGAACCTCCATTTTTACTCAAAAACACTGTTTTTTAGGCCTAAAACATTCTAAGGGCACTATAATATTCTTAAGCCCCCGAGGGCTTATTTTCTCAGCACCTTTCCTCATGTGACCTACAGCCCCGCTAAAGTCCTAAACCCCACCTCCAAACCCTGTCATAACCCTTTTTCCTTTGTTTTTTATCATTCCGCCATGTAAATGTTGAAGGAAAATCTAGACCGTCAATCTTTGGAGATCAACTGCCTTGAAGTTATCCGCTCTCCACCTGTTCACTTGCCTTTCATTTTCAAAGCCTCCATTCTCTTTTAATCCTGAACATCCATTGGAAACATCTGACGATCAGTATTAAACCCGAAAATCCTTTCCGAAACCCCAACTTTCTTTTGTATTTTCATAAACCCGACAGTTCAATTTATTAACGAATATCCACCGTCGATCTGCAAGGATCAACAGTCATCATCACCCCTTATTCTGCCCGATCCCTTGTCTTATCCTTTCCTTCAATAATATAACCCCGCTCCATCTTTTAATCTAAGCCGCCCAATCGTCAGATCGGAAGATCAGGATAAAGCTCGATAAACTAATGGACCCGCCCACCACACGACAAAAGCGATGACATCACCGTGGGCCCTGCATACATCTTCCGCACATTTCAACATCCATCACGTGTGATCCGCACCGTCGGATCAGGGCCCTATGATCCGACAATTGACAATTTGTTTCGCGTTTTTTTTGCGGATGTAGTTTAATGCCGAAAAAAAACGCGAAATGGGCGGTTTTCTGAATCCACGTGTCAAGCAATGTATGGAATCGCGTTATTTTCCAAAAAATCGCTCACCCCCCTCAACGCCACGCGAAAACCATTCCGGTTTTCCGCTAAACCACCCTCCTCCGCAATGTATTTTCTCGTTTGATCCGGGCCATTGATCGATTTAATCTGATGGTCTTGACTTAACGTGGCCCTGAGTCTTTTTCCATTTTCCTATGTTCCCAAAACATCTCATCAAACGATCTCAACCGTCGGATATTCTAATTCGACGGTCCTGATTAATTCCCCCCCATTTCATCCGCCATTCTTCTACTCTCCCCAAGAATTCCACCAATTGATCCTGACCGTTGGATAATCTAATTCGACGACTCTCATTACATTTTATCTCCATTCGCTTTCCTTCTATCTTTTCTCCCAAACACTTCATTGAAAGTTCTTCGTCGTCAATCTCCGAAGATCGAACGACCCTGATTTAATTTCGCCACCATACACTTTCCACCCATCTATTTTCCCAAATGAACCCACCATTTAATCCCAAATGTTGGTTATTTTCATCGAACGACTCTGATTTAATCTCGCCCCCGAAACCTCCAAATCTGCCTTTAACCTATTTTTCACGGGATTTTTATAACTTTTGTGTGTTTTTGTAGGTTATTAAGGTTTTTCCACAGTTTTAAAATGAAACGAAGGCCATGGATGACGATCCCCCAGGCCATTATTCATGAAGAAAAGCAATCTACAGGGTTCAAACTATGATTTTTCCGTGCCTCATGAGCATTGGTGATGTCATAAAACCCTCTGTGCGCCTGCAAAACAACGAAACAAAGTAAACATCAATTATACAAAAAGTATCAGTGTCAAAGGATAAAATCAAAGCAGAAATGAAGAATTAATGATTTTAAACATATTTTTAAGGGATTAAGGCATAAATTCAACAATCAAAAGCCTAATCCATAGAGGTAAAGACAATGTTAAAGGATAAAGACCAGAAATGAAGATCAAAGCCTAATTAAGCCTAAAACACAGAAAAAGAGAAAATTAATAGTGTTTTAAGGTAAAACAAAGGAATATCAGCCAAAGGACACCTCAGAGCCTCATAAAAGGGGCTAATTGAATCCCCAGCTACCCAAAGAGCCACTTGTTGCTTCCATAAATCAACAGAAGGCACAATTACTGCCTATTCAGAAGATATTTGCCTAAAGATAGCTGAATATTTATTTCAAACAAAGGAAGATATTTCAAACTGTCAGTAAATTTATTATAAAAGATAAATAGGCCTTAAAATCAATATTTTTACCCATTGAGCCTTAAAAAGAAGAAACAGAGTAAATGAAGCAGAGTTGTAATTCGATGCTTTCCTGCCTTATACCTTGCATGGTTTTCAAGGCTAGGAGTTGCATTTAGTTTAGAATTAATCACACTTCAATCCTAAACTCTTCCACCTCCTCATTTCTTCTATAAATACTTCTAAAGAAGATGAGAAGTTGTTGGTTGGTCACTATTTGTAATACTAAAACTCTCTGAAATAATACATAGTCTGTTTGAATTTGAAGAATAAATTGAAGTCTTGGAAACTGGAATATGTTTTGGCATGCTTGTTCTTGAGAAGTCTCTACCATTGGATCCATGAGCTTGGCTGTTGGTGATGTATTCTGAACTGTTTTTTGTTTTTCCTGTTTTCATTATGTTTCATAAATGCTTACTACAGTAGGATGAAAAGTTTAGGCTAAGAAATGACTCCTGAAAGCACCTTAGACTTGTTTATGCTTCACTGTTTTATGTTTTCTTTTGCTGAGGTATTTTAGAGTCTTTAATCTTTATTTTTAGTCCTCATGCTTGTTTATTTCTCTAATAGTTGAAATAGTTTCTTCCAGCATGATTTATGGTTTTCCCTGCTTGTCTGCTACCGCTTGAAAACTGTTTTTGAAGTATCATTGTTTATAGTTAGCCAAGGAGGTCTGTTTTGATCATACCCTTTTTCCCTGCTTGAAAAATTATTTTAAAGGTCTTTATAGTTGTGATCATAGATGTGATAGGTGTTACCTCTTCTATGAATGAAATTATCAGTGAATATTTTATGTTTTCTAAGTTCGTTGAAATAAAATATTTAAGGAAATAGGATGTCATCCCAAATATTAGATTTCATTTTAAAAGTTTTCTTGAAGTCATCATTTGCTTAAAGTGTGGTTTGTAGAATTCATGGTTAGCCCTGTCTATAAAATACCTCTTTATGTTCAAGTTATGTTTTTAAGTTCCCTTTTTTAAGAATTCAAACTCTCTTTCAAATCATTAATGTCCATCTCATTCACAAAACTAAAGGATCCTATGGCCAAGTTAGATTTGTACTTTGATATCTCATATCCATTGATAAGTTTGTCATTAACCTCTTCTTGACTCCATTGCCTAATGAATTTGACACTTCTTCTTTCTATCTATACTACCTAGACCTTTCATGCTCTACTATGCCAATTCAGCCAAAAAAATAAACAAAACAACTTGCACTTAATAACTAATCTAAAACCAATACCCAAAAGCAAACAAGACATATCCTTGCAAACAATTTGAGATATCCCTTTCTGAGAATAGGAGGACTAGATCCTGGAACTCTAAAGATTGGTTCTGATGTTGCCTTTTCTTTTGGTTAGCCAATCTATCAAAACATAGGATACCAACATAATGGCGATCATGGTGGGAAATATTGAATCTATGATAGCTTATAAAACTATTATAAACTATTTAGTCCTACAAATCTCTAAGAAAATCAGTTAGTAAGTCATAAAGTAAACTCTGTTTGTCTCATCATCCTAGGAAAGTGTTGAAACAGATTTACAAAACTCTCTAATCCATAGGACTGAAAAAAACTCAGAAAATCCAAAAATATTTCAGATTGGCTTCATAATAATGGTGGTGGAACCATAAAACATTTTACCTTCACAAAAAGCTAAAAATTTTCCACCTGGTGACTCCACAATCCTAAATAGACCTAAAGACTCCACTGGGAAACCCATTACTATCATAACATCATACAAACTCATTAAGAATACTTTGAGGATTAAATTTTTCTTGCTAAAAGATCAGTTAGCCTACTAAAGACTGTCATATTTGGTTAAAATTTTCTTGTTATTGGGTCTGAAAACATAGCATAGTGGCTTCTAGAAGGGTTCATACTAGAGCCTATCCTAACCCAAACCCTCCTGAGATAGTTGATAATCCTGAAAGCATACTTAGGAAGTCTCCTAAGGCTCAAGCTTCAACTATTGTCAGACCAGTCCAAAGAGCTAATTCTGTTCCTGAAAACCTTACAGCTCTACAATATTCACAAGTTGACTTAATAAACCCATTCAGAACTAGGTCACTTGATGACATAGATCAAATATATTTAGAGTCCCCATCCTCATCCCTAGATAGAGGTGAACATCTTGGTAGCAGAGAAACTACTCAACCTGATTTACATTTCCTTCATAATTTTGTTTTCTTTCATCCAAGGTCTGCTCAACAGTCTCTTGCTGGTCCATCCACATATGTTCTTCATACCACCACTGTCCAAAACACTCCATTCCAACCCACTTTCCCTCTTGTCAATCCACCCCTTGTAAATCCACCTTTCCTTCCAGCCATGGCAACATGGTATGCCCCATTAGTGTTACCACAACCTATGCTTCCCTTACCAAATTATTACCAATCCAAAATTCCTCATTTCAATAGAAATGAACCTACTACTTCCCAACAACACGTAGATAAGATGAATGATGCCTTTGATTACATGGAGATAGAAGAAGAGACCATTAAGATGAGAATATTTTCCCAAAGTTTATGTGGAGAAGTAAAAAAATGGTTTAAAAGCTTAACTCCTAACAGCATCAATGATCTTCCTTCTTTGCATCAAACATTCATAAACAAATGGGAAATAAAAAAGAACCCTCTCCAAATATTAGCAGAGTATAGCAGTCTTAAAAGAAATCAAGGGGAGAGTGTTCATGACTACTCCACTAGGTTTAACAGTGTTTACAATGCTCTTCCACCTCACATGAAACCTCCCCAAGGCATGGACTTAGTAAGATATCCTGAAGGTTTTGATACTGAAATGGCCTATCAACTTAGAGAGAGAGATTACTTAACTCTAGAAGAAATGCAAAAGGGAGCTGTGAGTGTAGAAGAAAACATTATTGAGAAAAGAGCTAGGTTAAGATCAGAGAAGAGGGTAACTTATAAAGATGATATTGCACCCTCAACCTCATCCTCTGAAACCAAAATTGACAACCTATTAAAATTAATGGGGAAGATGCTTGAAAATATCAACTTAAATGATAGAGTGCCACCAAGAGAAAATCAAAACAACCCCCAAAACAGAAATAGAAATCATAATTTCAGAAGAGAAAATAATCAATATAGGCAAAGAGATAATGACCAACAAATTAGACCTCTCTTCCAACAAAACTATGTAGATCAAGAGGAAGAAAGGGAGATTGAAAGTTTGGGAGAAGATCATGTAAACTTGATTGGATCAGACAGTGGGGATGATGTTTTCCTCACTGAAGAAGAACAAGGTTTATTCTCCTCAAATCAAAATGAAAACACCTATGAGGATTCTGATGATTATATATTGGGGTTGAAAATGAAATCATGGAGGTACACAAACAATATGATCTTAGGAGCAAAGGGAACATAGATAATTCAAAAGATAAAAACACTAGTACTGCTGTTAAGAAAAATGCAGAAAATCAGCCTAAGAAGACAACAGAGAAACCCAACATGTTGACTAAGAAAACGGATTTAAACAAAGAGAAGAGTAGCCAGCCAAATGTCGAGCAAAGCATCCCTAGCACTTCAGCTAGTGGACCTAACAAAATTGTCCCAAATAGCAGTCCAAACAAAGTTTAGCAAATCAGAATTGCTGAAAGGAATTCAATTGAACAAACAGATGTAAATATGAAAAAATCCATAGTTCCTTTCAGCCTTGAGGGAGAGATTTCAAAAATAAAAATTACCATACCTCTAGCTGAACTAGTAACCCAAGAAGTGTACAAAAACCAAGTTTTGAAAGCTTTGAACTTAGGAAGTGATACTGACACTTTAAACTTGACGGATGAAAAACCTGAGTTATTGTTTGGTCCAGAAGTTGAAGGAAAATAACAAGAAGGAGCTGTTCCTCCCTTCTATGTTAGTTTGAATATACATGATAAGATATTGCACAATGCCATGTTAGAATCTGGAGCTTCACATAATCTTATGCCAAAATTATTAATGGAAAGCTTAGGCTTAGAAATTACTAAACCATAGAAGGATTTGTATTCCTTTGATTCAAGCAGAGTCAAATGCTTGGGTTTAATCAAAGATTTATGTGTTAACTTATCTCAAATCCCTGCTAAGAGTCTAGTAATGGACATAGTAGTAGCTGACATTCCCCCAAAGTATGGCATGCTTTTATCAAGATCATGGGGAGCCAAACTTCAGGGAAGCCTTCAAATGGACATGTCTTATGCCACCATCCTATTTTTTAACCAAAACAAAAGATTATATAGGGAATTTCACATGAAATACATGGTGAGCAACATAGATAAACCAAACAACTCTCCAATATATTCCATTCAATCAAGTCTAGATTCCTATATCTTGTACAATGAAGACCAAATCACTCAATAAGAAAAGGAAAACAAGGAGGAAATCAGTTTACCAGAACAATCAGAACTTCCCTCAAATCAGATACAAAACATTGGCAATCAACAGCAACAAGAAAAGGAAAATGAGGCAGATATACTTTGGACAATAAAATTTGATGGATATTGTAATAAAACAAGTGCAGGGGTAGGTGTATGGATTCAAAATACAAATTAGAGTTATTCATATAAACTAGATTTTCCATGCACCAACAATATTGTTGAATATGAAGCACTTCTCCTTGGCTTACAGTTGCTTAAACAATTAGAAGCCTAGAAAATATCAATCCTAGGAGATTTTGAACTTATCATAAGATAAATCAAAGGAGAATATTCATCTAAACACCCAAGACTTAGAGAATATCGAAATGCAACTCTTGATTTATTAAAGACATTTGAAAAATATGAACTCATTTTCATTCCAAGAGCACAAAATCATCTAGCAAATGAACTTTCTTTCACTGCCAGCAATTGCCAAGTACCTCAGATAAATGAACATCTCAACATAAAGGTAAAAAAAAGGCCTGCAGTGCCTGACAATGAGGACCAATGGCAAGTATTTGACTCTGACAAACACATAGATGATTTCCTAAAATCAGAAAATGATTTTGCCATATCAACGTTAGAAACCAACCATGAAGAAAACTATTTGGATAATGAACAAATCCCAGAAACAGAAATGACATATTCTACTGATATAAAGCATGGTGAGAATATTTTTGAAGCAGAATTGATTGACAACGCAGATCAGAAAGACTTGGAAGTTTTACAATGCAAGAATGATACAATTCCAAGAGGTCTCACACCTTTAGAACACCTTTTTGACTTTAATGATGTAGCCAAAGAACCAAGAATGGAGCCTATGGAAACATATGTAGAAGAACATAACATAGGTAGCCTAGCAGAACCCAAAATGATGAAACTGTCCAGCACTCTTCCAACTCATATAAAATTGCAATACATAGAGCTGTTCAAAGAATTTAGAGATGTGTTTGCTTGGGAATACAAAGATCTGAAATCTTATGACACTAGCATCATTCAGCACAAAATTCCTCTTAAGGAAAATCAGAAACCTTTCAAACAAAAACTAAGGAGGATAAACCATGTTTTATTGCCTTTAGTCAAGAAAGAAATTGAAAATATGTATGATGCTGGGATTATAGTACCCATTAGATATTCAGAGTGGGTGTCAAACTTAGCTTTTGTTAGGAAGAAGACAGGGGAAATCAGGCTCTGCATTGACTTTAGAAATTTAAATAGAGCCGCTCTAAAAGACAACTACCCTTTACCCAAGATGGACCATATACTTCAAAGGGTAGTTGGGTCAAAAATAATATCACTGTTGGATGGGTTCTCAGGTTACAATCAGGTGTTAGTGCTCCCAAGTGATCAACACAAAACTGCTTTTACTACACCTTGGGGCACCTTTATGTATGTCAAAATTCCATTTGGTTTAATGAATGCAGGGGCCACCTTCCAAAGGGCCATGTACCTAGCCTTCTCTGAAGATATTGGTTATTTTATAATCATTTACCTTGATGACATAACTGTTTTCTCAAAAACTGATGAAGAACATTTGATTCACTTAAGAAAAGTTTTTGAGAAGTGCAGGAGATTTGGCTTATCTTTGAATCCCAAGAAGACACTCTTTGGTCTCCAAGAAGGTTAAATTCTTGGTCACATAATTTCAGAAGAGGGAATCAAAGTGGACCCTAAAAGGATTGATGGCATATTGAAAATCAACCATCCAAGAAGCCTCAAAGAATTACAATCTTTCATTGGGAAGATAAATTTTTTGAGGAGGTTTATCCCCAACCTTGTTGAGATATTAAGAGACATTACAAACATGTTTAAGAAAGAGGTAGGTGTGAAATGGAATACACAAGCTAAACAATCATTTGAACTGGTTAAACAAGCTCTCACTCAAACACCAGTTTTGATTAGTCCAGATTTCACAAAAGACTTTTATATCTTTTCTTTTGCATATGAACATACAATAGCTGCAGTATTACTTCAAAAGAATGACTCGAGGCAAGAAAAAACAATATCATTTTTTATTAGGACCTTAAGAGATGCTCCTCTCAAATATAACATCATGGAGAAAAAAGCCTTAACATTGGTGAAAGCATTAAAGGACTTTAGAGTCTACATTTTACACTCTCACATAATTATTTTTGTTCCACATACTGTTGTCAAGGATATTCTAAGTCAAGACCCTGATGGTAAAAGGGGAAAATGGATTGCTACTATTCTTGAATATGACTTAGAAATCAGGCCCACCAAACTGATTAAAGGGCAGGGATTAGAAAAACTCATGGCTGAGTCAAAATTCCAAGCACTAGATATGAATATGGTGGATGTGTTGGAAGAAATGGAAGAATTCACTACTCCTTTCATTGAAGAAACATTTTTGAATTCTCCTTGGTATGCTGACATCATTTATGTGCTTTTATATCTAAATACCCCTCCTTCTTTGTCTAAAACTAAAGCTAGATTTTTGAAATATAAGGATTTGAATTATTGCATATTAGATGGGGTACTATATTGGAAAAATGCTGTTGGAATTTTTCTTAAATGTTTACTTTAGGATGATGCAGGAAAGATCATGCACGAGTTGCATGAAGGAGAATGTGGAGGAAACCTCTACTGGAAGACCACAGCAAACAAAATCCTCAGATTTGGTCACTATTGGCCCACCCTTTTCCCAGATACTCAGAATTTAGTCATGTCTTGCCATAAGTGTCAAATTTTTGATGGAAAAAGAAAACTCCTTCCCTTACCTTTGCATCCTATCAGTGTTGAGGCACCCTTTCAACAATGGGGCTTCAACTTCATTAGGGAAATTCACCCATCTGTATTAGCCCAACATAAGTGGATCCTCACTGCCACTGACTACTTTACCAAGTGGATAGAAGCCATACCATCTAGGAATGCTACTGACTCTGTCATTATCAAGTTCCTTGAAACAAACATCCTATCCAGATTTGGTTGTCCTAGAAAAATCATCACAGATAATGCTGCTACCTTTAAGTCTAAAAAATGGTTGATTTCTGTTACAAATACCACATCACCTTGGGCCACTCTACTGCCTATAATCCCCAAGGGAATGGATTAGCTGAATCCTCCAATAAGAGCCTTATTAACATCATCAAAAATTTGTTGGAGCAGAATCAAAAATCATGGCACAGTAAGCTAGTTCATGCCTTATGGGCTGATAGATTAACTAAAAAGAATTCAATAAACATGTCCCCCTATCAGTTGGTCTATGGCATGGATGAAGTATTCCCAACCTCATTAGGAGTTCCAGTTATGAAACTCCTCCAAGAAGTGTAAACTGATGAAAATTATATGCAGAGAAGAATCAACCAAACAATTCATTTATAGTAGTCCAGAGAAGAAGTCTATGAAAGAACACAACTAGTTCAAGAAAATATCAAGAAAATATTTGATAAAAGGACTAAGGCAAACAATTTCCAAATTGGAAATGTGGTTCTTAAATGGGATTCAAGAAGGGAAGAGAAGGGAAAACATGACAAGTTTGATAACTTGTGGAGAGGACCCTATATTATTCATGGTGAGAGGGGTCACAATGCATTTTTCCTAAAGGAATTGAATGGATAAGATCTATATGGAGGTCCTGTCAATGGCAGGATGCTCAAGCATTACTTCTGCCAAGATTCATGAGTTTCAAAGCTTTTTACTGTCCATTGCAAATTATCATTGTCTGAACATTGCATTCAAAGTTAGAAAAATAAAAATACAAAAACAATAGAAAAGAAAAGAGGGCAGATTGTAAAATAAGAAAGGTACAACCACATACCAAAAAAGAGAAACAAAGTCTGAAAGTGTGCAAGCTCAAATGCCACTCCTAAAAACACACTTCTAGTTAGTCATACAGCCTAATCATGACTAATTAGCTTTTCAATTTACTGCTGATAGGTTAGTGAATTAGATCAGCCAAATAGCATAATCTTGGCTTATCAGTAAGGTAGATTAGGATAGAAAAACAAAGGTTCAAACAAGCTCAAATACTGAAACTATGAGACTGATGAAGAACTAGTTCAAATATGCTCAAAAATTGAACCAGAAAGAGAGAAAAGACAGCTCAAACAAATTCAAAATTAGAGATGAAGAGATAGTGAAGGACGTTTTAGTTTTTAGATCTTAAGCCTTCACAAATTTTGTTTTATTTTTCTGCAAATAAAATCTATGTGCAGCTTGTTTTTATGCCATAGATCTGCAGCAAGTCAAATTGATTAATCTTGTCTTGGCTGCTTTTAAACATCTGTTTTAGAATTTAGAGAATAAAAATCTGTCAGACAGTCTAATTCTGACAGATAGTAGTTAGGTAGAGAAACTTATGAGTTCAACTTCTTAATCTGAACTCATGGAGGAATAAGATTAGACTTAGATTAGTTTCTTGATTTTTCAAAAAATTAAAATGTTGATGAAGAGAGTTTTCTAGTCCAAATGCACTCTGAAAGAAGAAAAAATGTTAGGATCATTAGGAATGGGTAGGTAGAGATGTTGTTTTGATAGAATTACATTGTTTTTAAATTGTTGCAGAGATCATCAAATCAGAGAAAGGTTAGCCAAAAGAAAAGAAAGGTTACTGCTCAATGGATGAAGGCACTAGTTTAATGAAAGCCAAATATTTACAGCTGAGGTTATAGACACCTAAAGAACCAGTTGTCTTCCCCAAGTGGAGCCACTGTTAGCCACCTATAACTTTTTTATATCCAATGGTGGCTAATTTGGTTTTTCAAAACTTCAAGAGATAGTTCCCTTTGAATACTTATCATCTTTTGAAGTTCTTATGATGACCATTACCCTTTGAGTCAATCTTCACTGTTGTTTCCCTCATAGTCCTGAAGTAGTTGCTGTTTTACCAAGAGGAAAACTGCTTAAAACCTCATTTTCCATCATTTTCACCCCTCCTTTCACTCATAAATAACCCCATTTTCATCCCTTTTTCTCCATAAAAATCCCTCCATAAGCCTTCATTTAACCTTCAAAATCATCAATTTCACCTTTGAAACCTTATATATCCCCTTTATCTCGTTTTAAATCCCTCCCTTTGGCCTATCGAAACCTCCATTTTTACTCAAAAACACTATTTATTAGGCCTAAAACAGTCTAAGGGCACTATAATATTCTTAAGCCCCCGAGGGCTTATTTTCTCAGCACCTTTCCTCATGTGACATACAACCCTGCAACCGGGTGCTAAAGTCCTAAACCCCAACTCCAAACCCTGTCATAACCCTTTTTCCTTTGTTTTCTATCATTCTGCTGTGCAAATGTTGAAGGAAAATCCAGACCGTTGATCTTTGGAGATCAATGGCCCTGAAGTTATCCGCTCTCCGCCCGTTCACTTGACTTTCATTTTCAAAGCCTCTGTTCTCCTTTAATCCTGACCATCCATCGGAAACATCTGACGATCAGTATTAAACCCGAAAATCCTTTTGAAACCCCAAATTTCTTTTGTATTTTCATAAACCCGACAGTTCAATTTTTTAACGAATATCCAACATCGATATGCAAGGATCAACGGTCATCATCGCCCCTTATTCTGCCCGATCCCCTGTCTTATCCTTTCCTTTGATAATATAACCCCGCTCCATCTTTTAATCTAAGCCGCCCAATCATCAAATCAGATGATCAGGATAAAGCCTGATAAACTAATGGACCCGCCCACCACATGACAAAAGCGATGACATCACCGTGGGCCCTGCATACATCTTCCACACATTTTTGCATCTGTCGCGTGCGATCTGCACTGTTGGATCT
Source organism: Pinus albicaulis (assembly GCA_034641835.2). Taxonomy (NCBI): domain Eukaryota; kingdom Viridiplantae; phylum Streptophyta; class Pinopsida; order Pinales; family Pinaceae; genus Pinus; species Pinus albicaulis. The sequence continues at coordinate 310,584,912 of CM076569.1, forward strand.
GGGCCCTCTGATCCGACGATTGACAATATGTTTCGCGTTTTTTTTGCGCCTATAGTTTAATGACGAAAAAAACACAAAATGGGCAGTTTTCTGAATCCACGTGTCAAGCAACGTATGGAATCACGTTATTTTCCGAAAAACCGTTCACCCCCCTCAGCGCTGCACGAAAACCATTCTGGTTTTCCGCTAAACCACCCTCCTCCACAATGTATTTTCTCGTTTGATCCGGGCCATTGATCGATTTAATCTAACGGTCCTGACTTAACGCAACCCTGAGTCTTTTTCCATTTTCCTATGTTCCCAAAACATCTCGTCAAACGATCTCAAGCGTCGGATATTCTAATCCGACGGTCCTTATTAATTCCCCTCCATTTCATCCACCATCCTTCTACTCTCCCCTATAATTCCACCAATTGATCCTAACCATTGGATAATCTAATCCGACGGCTCTCATTACATTTTATCTCCATTCGCTTGCCTTCTGTCTTTTCTCCCAAACACTTCATTGAAATTTCTCCGTCGTCGATCTTCGAAGATCGAACGGCCCTGATTTAATTTCACCACCATACACTTTCCACCCATCTATTTTTCCAAATTAACCCACCATTTAATCCCTACCGTTGGTTATTTTCATCCAACGGCTCCGATTTAATCTCATGCCCGAAACCTCCAAAGCAGCCTTTAACCTATTTTTCACGGGATTTTTATAACTTCTGTGTGTTTTTGCAGGTTACTAAGGTTTTCCCATAGTTTTAAAATGAAACGAAGGCCAGGGATGACGATCCCCCAGGCCATTATTCATGAAGAAAAGAAATCTACAGGGTTCAAACTATGATTTTTCCGTGCCTCATGAGCATTGGTGATGTCATAAAACCCTCTGCGCGCCTGCAAAACAATGAAACACAGTAAACATCAATTATACAAAGAGTATCAGTGTCAAAGGATAAAATCAAAGCAGAAATGAAGAATTAATGATTTTAAATAGAGTTTTAAGGGATTAAGGCATAAATTCAACAATCAAAAGCCTAATCCACAGAGGTAAAGACAGTGTTAAAGGATAAAGACCAGAAATGAAGATCAAGGCCTAATTAAGCCTAAAACACAGACAAAGAGAAAATTAACAGTGTTTTAAGGTAAAACAAAGGAATATCAGCCAAAGGACACCTCAAAGCCTCATAAAAGGGGCTAATTGAATCCCCAGCTACCCAAAGAGCCACCTGCTGCTTCCATAAATCAACAGAAGGCATAGTTATTGCCTATTTAGAAGATATTTGCCTAAAGACAGCTGAACAGTTATTTCAAACAAAGGAAGATATTTCAAACTGTCAGTAAAGTTATTATAAAAGATAAATAGGCCTTAAAATCAATCTTTTTACCCATTAAGCCTTAAAAAGTAGAAACAGAGTAAATGAATCAGAGTTGTAATTCGATGCTTTCCTGCCTTATACCTTGCATGGTTTTCAAGGCTAGGAGTTGCATTTAGTGTAGAATTAATCACACTTCAATCCTAAAACTCTTCCACCTCGTCATTTATTCTATAAATACTTTTGAAGAAGATGAGAAGTTGTTGGTTGGTCACTAGTTGTAATACTGAAACTCTCTGAAATAATACATAGTCTGTTTGAATTTGAAGAAGAAATTGAAGTCTTGGAAGCTGGATTATGTTTTGGCATGCTTGTTCTTGGAAAGGCTCTATCATTGGATCCATGAGCTTGGCTGTTGGTGATGTATTCTGAACTGTCTGCTGTTTTTCTTGTTTTCATTATGTTTCATAAATGCTTACTACAGTAAGATGAAAAGTTTAGGCTAAGAAATGACTCCTGGAAGCACCTTAGACCTGTTTATCCTTCAATGTTTCATGTTTTCTTCTGCTAAGGTATTTTAAAGTCTTTAATCTTTCTCTTTAGTCCTCATGCTTGTTTATTTCTCTAATAGTTGAAATAGTTGGTTCTAGCATGATTTATGGTTTTCCCTGCTTGTTTGCTGCCACTTGAAAATTGTTTTTGAAGTCTCCCTTTGAAGTATCATTGTTTACAGTTAGCCAAGGAGGTTTTTTTTGATCATACCCTTTTTCCCTACTTGAACGATTATTTTAAAGGTCTTTATAGTTGTGATCATAGATGTGTTAGGTTTTCCCTCTTCTATGACTACAATTATCAATGCATATTTTATGTTTTCTAAGTCCTTTGAAATAAAATCATTGAGGAAATAGGATGTGCTCCCGAATCTTAGATTTCATTTTAAAATTTGTCTTGAAGTCATCATTTTCTTAAAGTGTGGTTTGTAGAATTCATGGTTAGCCTTGTCTATACCTAGACCTAGACCTTTGCAAACAATTTGAGAGATCCCTCTCTGAGAAAAGGAGGACTAGATCCTGGAAGTCTAAATATTGGTTCTGATGTTGCCTTATCTTTTGGTTAGCCAATCTATCAAAACACAGGATCGCAACAACACCCTTATGTGTTTTCCTCCCAGGTGCCATTAATAAAAAAATCATTCAACATATTCTTGTCTTGTCTATTGGATGCATGGAGTAAATCTTGTTTTTCTACTGCTTAATGTCTTTTGATGCATAGATCTAGATTTTTGTAGCATTTATCTTGATCACCTAACTACAGATCTGAAGATATTGGCAACCATATTTGTTGTTAGGGCTATTTGTTATGCACAGCTAAAGTGGTATTTTTTCATACACTTGGAATTAAGATTCATACTAAAAATTATAACTACCATTTTCTGATTAAAAGACATGTTTTTCTATTATGTAAGGTGTCATTAGAAGAATCCAATGAATATAGCCAAGAGGAATATCATCTTTGATTTAAGAAGGTCTATTTAAAGGAAGATTATCGAAGTTGTAAAGGATTGGATATTTTTTGCACTACTTCTGCTTTATGTAATTTGACTTATATCAGTAATACAGAGGACTTATTCTTGACAGACCTAAGATTCTCATGGAGTTTTAATGCTTTTTTTATTTATATTTTTATGTGTACCACTTGTAGTAGATTTCATATTTATTACTCAGAATTCATATGTTTATGCTCTGATTTCCTTTATTGATGAAATGACTGTGTTGCCCTATCTTCTATGTGTGATTTTCCTTTGTTAAAGACTCTTATTTGCCTCAGCTTCTATGTCAAGGAACCTTTCTCATTGAATTTACTAATTTGCTGACTCCATAAGCCCGATGGTTGCAGACCTGTATTCTTTTCAACCTACATACATCAAAATCAAGTTACTTTTCAAATAGAGTTAGCCATCTAGTTTTATCATTATCTAATATCACAAACCCCTTTGAGAGAGCCATCTCAAACTGAAGAGGTTAAGCTTCAGTCACAAGTTGGTTTGAAACAGTTACATAGAGTTATCTGATTAGCAGCCAATCAAGTGCAATTTTGTGATAACGTCTATGATCACTGGTTTAACTTGCTCTGCCACTGTAGGTGATGAAACATCTCTAGGTATGGGAACTCTTTTTGGAGTGACAATATCTATTTCAAAACCACTAATGAATAGAAAGGATGTCCAATCTATGCCTAATCTCTTCAACTCCTCTAACACCAACAACTTAATCAAACCATGACGAAATAGAGAGGTTTCATTTCCTTTTGTTTCAACTTGAACCTTATCTGACATTTTATCTAAACTTATGTATAAGTAAAATGGTAACTCTAGAGACCTCTTACCCACAAAATGTAGCAGAAGCCTAAGGTGGTAGGAGTAGACCATGTGAAACCTTCCTTCACATGTGAAGTACTTCTGAATTATCATCAACAAATTTGAGTAGTTGTCTTTCATGTAGCTCCTTGGGATAGAATTTGTGAGATCAATTTGACCATGCTCTGGCTTGATGAATTATTTACAGTCCTGCATGGTGAACTTGATGCCTTTAAACCATTTCCCCCCTCCTCTATGGATTCCTATTGCTGCTGAGATACTATCTGGTGTTACATTGAGATTTAGCATTCACACCTTTTCAGCTGATCCAGTAAAACTTTTGGAAAACTCCTTTGAAAACTACAAATGGAACCCTTGCAATATTTGGAAGAATTGAAAACACCCTGTTATTATAAACACTTCCAAGGTAGTTGGGTCTTCATTTAACAAATTCATATCCATGGGTTCATATCTGAGGCAGTGACCACCTTTTTTAGTGTCTTCCTAGTATCCATGGTGAATTTATATCTTCTCAGCCTCACTTGATTAGTGACACCTAAAACCTTTGAAAATTTTAGCAACTAGCTTGGCTCGGTGAAGCAGCTCTCCAGAAACTCAATAACATGCAAGGACAAAGCAGAGAATGAAAAAAAATACTCAATTGGGTAATTTTTACGGTTTCGATGAAAACTCATGCCCTAATCATAACTCATGCATGCTATAAAAAAATAATAATGACCTCAGGCATGACCTTGAACCTTTGAAATAACCCTAACTGACTCGAATAACATCCACTCTAAATCCTCTAATCATGAATTGACACCTTGCACCAGATTTGACAAGACAGTTAAAAAAAGTGTTTTTCATAGCGTGGCTAGTTCATTTCCTGGTATTGTCACTACGAAATTATTAGGCAGTTTCGTAGCAAAAACTACTATTTTACAGTGTAAAACATTATGAAAAAAGGAAAAACTGGCTAAAGTGTCATTTTTCAAATTTAATCGTTTGGAAAAGAAATATGATAGCAAATGATGATTGATGGGACATGATGTAACCTATATGGAGGTGGGTTTGAATCTTAGGATAGGCTAAAGATGAAAAAATTTAAATTTTCCTATACCAACTTGTGACAAATGAAATCTATGACCATGTTAAATAATGTTTCAATTTTTTCTAAGTGATAAAAG